>CM068824.1:106101724-106749224 GCA_028554795.2 Sinohyriopsis cumingii
TAAATTTTTAAAAAAATGGGTATACAGATTCAACTTGATCCTGAAAACATTATGTCGATTTTGAATCATTACAAAATCGCACATTTCAATGTCGTTATATTCTATCGACCGAATATCGATTGATTAAAATGATCCAGCGGATCATGTTACAGTCTTTATCGATTTCAGGTGCAGTCCGACTGGGGATAGAGAAATTCTGGTTTCTTTTATAGTCAAACATTCTGATATAACCCTATAAGTCCAGAACATTCTAATTTATTTTTTTTAGAAGATGGCTTTAAAGATTCAACTTGATCCTGAAAACATTATGTCGATTTTGAATCATTACAAAATCGTACGTTTCAATGTGGATATATGCTATCAACCGAATATCTATTGATTAAAATGATCCAGCAGATCATGTTACAATCTTTATCAGCAGCGAAAGATAAAGAAGTGAAAAATTTCATACCACTTTCTATCCCGATTCACAACATAAGATCAAAATTATCTAACGAATATGAAACACAAACAGTCATCAATATACGAGTAGGACAACTAAAAATGATTTTATATCAGATCGTGAAAACGATACCTCAGTCACTTATGAAAGCGAGAGTAAAAGTGAAAGTAGCGATGAAAACTAGTGAGAATCAGTTTTAAAAGTATGTTATAATATATTATTTTATTTTGTTTTTTATTTTTTTTCAAATATACCAAATCAGATCTTTTATTGAAAATAAGACAATATTTTTAAGCTGATCAAATTTAATACAGGAATGTGCATAATTCAGAATCTGATCTCTATCATTCGTTGTCATAGAAATATGTTCTCGGCGTAGTTGATTTAATTGTTCCTGTATCAATAAAAAGTCTTCGTTGCTGTATTATGCTGGAAGTATCTGATAAAAATATTAAAATTCATCAATAACTATATCAACACTAAATTATTTTGTGTTGACTGGAGACTATGTCACTATTGTTCTCATGGCGTTTTCAAGTACCTCCCCCCTTGTCGGGTATGAAAATTCTCACATGTTGGTACCTTATATAATATACCTCTTCATTTATTTAATTGCAAAACACTTTGCATGATCAAAAAAATATACGCACAATATTTTTATTATAATGGTTTTATTTTTCTGAAATATTCTAAATTTTGTTATTTTTTCCATGAAAATGAGTCAAAGTTCATATTTTTTTCTCACGTATTTTAGTCGCTTTTGTCAAGGGAAATCTATCAGATTTATAAAAAATATTAGGGTGAAAACCCAACGATTCTCTAAATGATTTGTCAAGAAAGTACTAAATTTTCCTAAAACACACCTAACAAATATTTTTCGTGAGGTGGGGGGTGTCAGTTTTTTGGACTGATTTTAGTTGTCTCTTAAGCAGAAAAGGAGAATTTAGTAATTTCTCGACGATACCATTTAGAGAATTGCTGGGGTTCTCACCCTCACAATTTACGAAATCTGATAGATTTTTCTCGACAATTTTATGCAGAATTAAAAAAAATCTTTTACGCTGCGGTTGAAAGTCATTAAGATTTGATAAACAGATTTATATCAAGAAATTCTCCACGCAGGTCAATTTAATGTTCGGATTTGTCAGTAAGTTTACAATTTATTCTTTGATAATAACGGATAATGACAACGTAGATAAACATGATTAATATGTTCTTGTACAATCAAATATCTAGGAGGTACTTGCGGAGTAAAATTATACAGAATCTACCCTTGCTGAGCCTGATTTGATTTTTCAAGATCTATTTGAAAGCGGCAATCAATTACGTCACATACAAAATTAACTGCAATCGTTGAGGTTATATTAACGATTCCTGGTGAAATATGACGACCTTCACCATACGGTTTATTATTGTGATTGACAATAGTTGGAGTGGGGGGACTATTTTTTCCATGACTCGACAATTTGCGGAATGTGTTCGTTGATAAGATCGTTCAGTGATTTTTTTTCGTCCGTCAGTTCTGAAGTCTGTTATTACAAACATTGGTAATTGTTCTTTGGTTATTTTATAATGATCGAGAAATAATTTGTCTGTATTGAAATCATCTAAGTTTAATTCTGGTGGTCTTTCATATTTTGGTGGAATTTCAGGCCAACCTAAATCAGATGTGATTGATGATTGAAAAATATCTACAACGTAATCTGGAAAATATATTTCATCTGGTTTATTTTTATTTGCAAATATAAGCGAATAATTCGCATCTAATCCAGCAAATGATTTTGATCTGATATTTGGCCAACTGTAATATACTCGTAATTGTGCTAGTGCGATTTCTTTCACTGGAAATGCAATTGGAAAGCTAAAACTAAATTCTGAATTAGTTGAGCTTACCGTTATCAGTTTTGTTCTTGACCGAGTCGTATTATTTACAATCTGTTGTAGTAGCTCGCTTGGCGATATCATTATTATTTAAATCTTGATGTTCTAAATCAATCACTGTCATTGCTTCTTTGTAGATTTTGAGCATCTCTGTGAACATAAAATCTTATATTTCCCCATCACTAAGGCTTATGATAATAATGAGGATAATTTGGAGAATGCTAGCATTGATGTATGTAATTTCATCATATAATCGTGTAAGTTTGCATTTGTACACGTACATATTTTTGGGCAATGATGTTGAGAATACTGACAATCGTTGTTGCATTTGAAACATATATTGTTACAACTGCTGGTGCCATCATTGTTATTGTTGATAATACACGCCGGTTCCAGCAATAACAGCAGACGCTGGATAAACAATTATGTCAACAATGACTACACGTCTGTGATATTTCTTTTTGTTAAACTATATTCTCATCAACGACATTTTTCAATTTTGTTTGCCATTCACGTGCTTGATTGTAAATGAATTTCTGAACGTCGTTTGGAGTGCTCATTATATTTTATAAAGCAACCAAGTGAGGTGTTTCAGACATAAATTCCATACACCATCAGTAAGATGTTGTGGTTAATTGTTATTCAGATACTTCCAGCATAAATGTTTCTTCGTCTCCTTCATTTATTACAATAGACACTATGATGACGCCATGATACCGTTGTTGACAAAACCAACTCTAATATCAGCTGCGTATTCAGTATCATCTGCTTTTATAATGTCACCTTCTATCTCAATAAATGCTTCAGCGGGTAAGAAATATCTGCTTATATCTTGAACTTGTTAATTCAACTTGCCCATGCTGATTTGGTTGTAGTGCGTCTTAAGAATAAAATTAATAATCGCGTATATATTCATCTTTAAGAACCGGTGCGTCTATATCGAACGCTGGATTAGATAAACGTTTGAATATTTTCTTATAATTGTTATCGTCTAACACAAAGACCACTGCCTGCTATCAAACTTAAAAGCTACATTTGGTTTTTTTGCTTCACCAGCCAACTCTGATAGTTTCTGGTTTGTGGCTTGATTTATTATTTTACTGACATCTGCAGGCATAAATTTAGTGCTGGGTAATTTAATTGGTGGTTGTGGGGTTTTTTTTTGTACTAATCGAGCTACTCTATCCTTGACTGTCGAGAACGCTTTACCGACAAAATTACCATTAACATTAATACCTTCATCACCGGGAACATCAACAGCATTCATTCCTAATTGTTTTGTAATCGGTGTTACTTTTGGAGCCATCCTTTTGAATAAACCCATAACAGTATAACAGAGTCCATCTCCGTAAATCATTACTGACCATTACAAGTCCACGTTGTGCATTGTGTACAACCCTTTTTTAAGTTACATGTTGATTAATTAGTTGTTTTTTAGTCGCTGTGATAATCATCAGCAATTTCATCAATGAGAGAACGATAAATGTTGCAATCCATAATACCGCCAGTAAATAATCTTTGACAAATATCAGATATTTTATTAATAATTTCCAGCGAATT
Source organism: Sinohyriopsis cumingii (assembly GCA_028554795.2). NCBI lineage: Eukaryota > Metazoa > Mollusca > Bivalvia > Unionida > Unionidae > Sinohyriopsis > Sinohyriopsis cumingii. Next base: position 106,105,608 of record CM068824.1, read on the forward strand.
ATTTCCTGCGCGTTTTCCTTCAATCAGAACTTCTAATCTATGTACGTCGGTCAGAACACTTTCAGGATAAGCAATGAGACCGCTTCCTTGAGTAGAAAAACTACTTCCTGTAACGCCTGATTTAGGTTCGTTAATTTCATCAGGGTCATTATATAGCTGCTTAAGTTCTCCAACTTTGATTCTTGAGCTAGATTTTCATATATTTCATTTCTATATTATCATTATTTCTCGTTTAAAGTCAATAAAATCCTGACTAGTAGTATCTAAAAAATCTCGATTTATATGGGCGGCATATACTGTAGCAATCCATTTGTTAGGTTCCAACCGTTCAGCAGAATCTTTATACAAAAATTTCTCTCTATTTTCAAAAAAAAAAATGCAACCAAACCTGCTGATTATCTTCGATTGTTGAGTAATTTATATTTTTCAGCAAACATTTTTCTATAAGCCCATGTTTTTTGCTGAGGAGATTGTGGTCTTTGCTGTGACTGAGAAATTCGTGAAGGAGATTGTGGTTGTGATTTTTGTTGTCGTTCTACTTGCTGCTGCGGTGGAGGAAGTCTTAAAGGAGGCTCTTGCTGGGGAGGCTGTGGCGAGGAAGATTTTTGTTAAATATATTGTTCCAGTGTCTTTATAAAGTCTTTTATTTCACTATAAAATAATTTTATATTTTAGATCATTATCTCTGGCTTGCTTTTTGCTATAATATATGCGATATACCCATTTGCTTGATGAAACTTTCATCGCTTACACTATCATGATCAGGTTTTAAATATTTAGACTTATTAAAAATACCATATTATGTCACACGAGGTAAATCTTTTTCTTTATAATTTCCAAGCTCTCCAACAACACATTCTCTAAACATTTTAATCAATTCAGTATTTTCTTTTTTAACTTTAGGTTTAGTTGAAGAACTTCCTTTATTTCACCAATACCATCAAGTATTACTTCATCTGCGCAGCAGCTATATCAGTTAAAAGTTATTGTAAAATCTTTTATTTTTTATTTTTTATAGTTCTGCTATTTTTCTAGTATCTGCAGCAGTCTGTTCTAACGTTGGACAAAGACCTTCAGTTGCCTCTGCAACTCTTTCAGTAACTTTTGTTATAGGTTTAAATAATAAAAAAATCTGTACTTTCTGCATATTCAACTTGAGATTCTTGACTTCTTGAACTTTGTGCTTAAGAGAATCACAAACAGGCAAAAACTTTTTGATTGCTTCTAATTTTTCTCTAGCTAATCTAGTTGTATAAGATTCCGTACCAGGTGTCATTACTGATATATAAATAATGATCTAATTATAGCAGCAGAGGGGACGCGACCTCAATGAGACGTCCGGTGGGTAAAAGACAACATATATAAAAATATTAAAACAAAAACAATGACGATAAAGTAACAAAAAAAAAACTGAACCCCAAGAGAGACTCTGGGAGATTCACTCTCGGTAGAGTTTTAGGCTTTGGTTTAGCGTCAGTGACCTTTTTTAATTTGTTTTCGTATGGGGCTTTTAGTTTTTAAAGTTACGTTTAAGCAAAAGGTCTGTTCGCCTCCTCTGCTGCTTGGGTACGTGAGAAAGCCTGCCAGTATCTTCTTCTGGGTCGGTGGTTCTTCCCGGGTACTTCCTCCACCAGTTATATTTGCCGCTATGTATTTCCTACCTGGTGCTGAAAAAATGGCATTAAACCCATAACAACCTACACTGAACAAGTGGTGACCCAAACGGGAATTTAACATTAAAGGTAAATGATAACATTGTTAATAGTGATTGACCAACAATGGGTATATGTTAATAGGTCCAAACGTACATTTAACATGGGATTTGCACTCTGGACCAAAACAACTCCATGTGTAGTGACCAGTACTTAATTATTTACCATCCAACATGCTAAATGTTATGTATATCTATATTTTTGTAACTTTTTGTACAGGATTTCATCTAATTTTATAACTTTATTCGAGGCTGTAAACTGTACAAGGCATCTTTCGTTAAATTTTGCCTATGTGATCTGAAAATATTAAGAGCAAAATATTACATACGACATGTAATTAGATGCTTACGTATGTGTTGACAATATTAATAATGATCTTAATAAAAAGATTTAAAAAATTAATCCAAAAATTTAACTGATAATGGAACTAAAATGGACGTGACTAAATATAATATTACAATTCTGAAACTGTACAGGACTTTGGTAGAGACTGAAAAAGAAATCCTGTGAAATGAATGCAAAAACAAAATTGGTCAAGACAAAAAATAGTATTACAATTATGAAACTGTCTTATTTCTGGGCTACACTAAAATTAGTACTAAAATTTCGCGAAGTACCAGACTTTAGCGGCAACTGAAAAAGTCTGGTGAAATGTATTCTTAAAAAAATGTTCTGGAGTAAAAGTAGTACTAATATTCTGAAACACATCAGACATTTAACGAAGACTGACAAAGAAAACCGGAACATACGTAAAAAAAAACAAAAATATAGGCATATACTAAAAGTAGTACTAAAATTCAGAAACTGTACCGACCTTAGCAGAGACTGAAAGAATTTGAATCAATAGAAAAGGTTTAGCTTGGGCTGAAATTAGTAGCATGGTTCCAAAACTGTACTTTAATGGAGACTGAAAAATATCAGGAAAAAGAAACCCAATGTTGCTTATACTAAAAATAGTTCTAAAACTCTGCATCTCATACGAACTTTATCGGAGACTGAAGCTATATCCCAAAACTGTAAAAATGTTGGCCTAAACTAAAAGAAATACCGAATTTGGAAACTCACAAGGAATTTAGCAGAATCTGAGCAATGTATGGCTGAAACTACAGGTAATACAAAAATTTCTAAACCTTCCTCAAAATGTAATTTTTTTTAAAAAGTTGGCAAATTTACACATTACAAAATTTAAAATGAAAAATTTACAAATTTAAATTGTTTTAACAAATAAATTATACCGAATTAAGCAAAGACTGGAAATGTCAAAATAAATTAAATTTGTTTTTCGAGATTCTTTTTTTTTTAATTTAAAAAGTTTGATTTTAAAAAACTTTTAATTCACATTTTTAGATTTGTTTTCTTTTTCATTAATTTTCGTGTCTATGTTTTCATTTTGTTTTTTATTGTGTTGAAATTGCTTTGAATATATTCTTTGTGTCATACCAAAGTCTGACGAAGAAAAAAGAAAGAAAAACGACGATGTTTTTTATATCGAAAGATTCTCGACCAAAGAACACATGAAGTGGGAAAACATCTACTCCAAGAAGTGAAAGTTCGTTGGAAAGGATATCCACCCAGCTTCCATTCTTGGATTGCTGCTTCAAAAATCATAGACTATACAAAGCAGTTGAAGTCATAAATATAGCTAGATAATCCTCTCAGCATCTACAGTGGGTGTGGTGTGGAAAACGTACATTGCACTTTTAATTTTTGTTAGACCAACCATGTAGTGTCATGAATTTCATGTCCATCAGATGAAAGATATGTCATAAATTGAAAGCTCAGTGCTTAGTATTACAAAATTGTGCATGTCAGAATAGGTTCAAATTAATTTCTATACATACATGTACATATATTATTTAACAAATGTCATTTTCATACTCAGTGTTTGTGTCTTTGCTAAGCCAGACTTACTGTATCCATCCTAGTGGCAGACCCACCTCCAACAACATCAATCTTTCAAATTAAATCAAGAAAAAATATACCCCAAAGTTGATTCATAGTATTTGTTTCATAAAAGAATTTAAACGTAGTTTCAACGCACTTCTTTTTTCATTTAATGTAATGCTTCATGCTTTCACATTCCTTAAATCATCTTTGCAAGCCAATGGTATCAATTCACTTGGCTCGCTTCAACCAAGGTACACTGACTACTTTTGGAAAACAAAAATATCGTTACATAAGTTGAATGAAACATTTATCAGCTGCACTGCGACTGTGTGTCTTGATTGGACTAGAGTGAGTGACAAAAGTCACAATAGGCTCTGCAATGATGCAAAATTTTAATAAAAAGGTCACAATTCTGTCCAGAAAGAACATGATTTTATCTGTTAAGAAGACAATGTTCATACCAGATTGTATCAGAAAGTGTTCAATGGTCCCCAAGTTATGCTGGTTATAGGGCTATACTATAAAAGAGCAGGAGATTAACAACAAACAGAAACAAAGTCAATAACTCTGTAAAATTTGACCAGAAGAATGGGCTGTAATGGTTAAAATTGGACCTGAAAAGATGAAAACTCTGAAAGGCATGTGAATAGTGTACATGAAACAGGCAATATACAATTGTAATGGTATCAAGTTATTTTAAAGATTGCAAGTCTGTGTTAGGGGTACAACAAGTGTGAACAGACAGACAAAACAATGGATAGAAAAGGTGACAAGTTTTAGGATCCCATATCACCAAGCAGGGTCCTAAATTTCCTATTCGTGAATATTTATCTTTGATGGCTATATTTCATTTCTTTAATATATACTGTCCTATTGTTGGTGGCACGTGAAGAAACTCTATGACAGACCGAGAGAATGGAAACTGTAAACATGCAAAACAGAGACTTATTGTAACAGACAGACAACACCAAAATGAATAATATTTCTTGACTGTAGCAAAGCAAAATTCTAATATTTTAACATTAAGGTGGAAAAATAATATTTAGGAACATTATGCTTTGGAGAAGAAAAAAAAGTCCAAAACAAATGAAAAGCACAAAATAAAATTTACAGGTAAAACATGAACAACTGAGAAGGTAATTATTTGTATTTCATTCATAGAAAAATATAATATATTGACAAAATTACATTAAAAGTACAGGTTCATTTAAAGCGTTACACAGAAATGAATCATTTTGCTTTCATGACAAGATTGTATTCTTTATTATGTACACATCATGATACATAACTAATCTGTTGTAGATACCTAGGTTATAGTCAATTCAAATACAAGTAAACTATTTCAACAAAACTCAATCATAAGATACGGCTAACCTTTACAATGAACCTTTTAAAAATATTAATTCATGTAAAGAAAGCATACAGAAATGTTAGAAATAACTTTTTATCAAAAACTTTCCAAACATATTATTTTTAACAGAACAGAAAATTGATATTGTCAAAATGTTTCCAGATTTATTATATAAATTGGACAATGCAAATCATACAATAAAACCTGAATACTGTCAGTTATCAGCTATATTTTTGAGCATATTGTATCGCACTGTATGTACAGTATTGGGACCTGGATTCTATTTTCTACTGTAGATTTTGTATACCTTTCTTTGGTGTTAAATATCACATATAAATAACAATTTAAACTTTAAAATAATCAGGACGACAAAATCAGTTATAAGATTACAGATGGACACGCATATTACATATTACTGCAAAAGTAGCAGAGGCACGCTGGTTCTGATACTGCAGTCATAATAAAAACATTTCCTCTTTGAGATTGTATCTTCTCCTGATCCATGGTATCTTATATGTACTGCACAGCATGGAGGGGGAAAGAATGAAATGCAAGCTATGTCATATACTTTGTTCCTGTGTGATGCACAGCCCAATGAAAACTGTAGATCAAGATCTGCAATCCCATAATATACTGATCAGTATCTACACCTGCATCCCATAATATACTGATCAGCATCTACACATGCCATCCCATAATGTACTTATCAGTATATAGATCTGCCATCCAATAATGTACTGATCATTACAGTAGAACTTTGATTATCCAGCACCCAATTAACCGTCAGGGCATGGTACGTCAAAATATTAAAAACAGGTACATCTACATATTTAGACATTATGATTTTTTGATGACCCAGTCTATTGTGTAATACTTTTAATGTACATATTATATTACCAGTCTATTCTCAGATCCATTATGGTCTTGTCCCGCACCCTGATGGATAATCAAAGTTCTACTGTATCAACATCTGCCATCCCATAATGTACTTATCAGTATCTAAACCTGGCTTCCCATAATGTACTTATCAGTATCTAAACCTGGCTTCCCATAATGTACTTATCAGTGTTGATCAATGTCTACACCAACCATCCCACAATGTACTTATCAGTGCTACACTGTTCAGTCAACTCATTCCTTTCAGTAAAAATAAAAATAAAAATGGGTGATGTCTACATATCTTGCAATTGAGTGTACATTAAAAATATGGTTCAAACAAACATTAAAGGACTTGACATGGGCTTGCCAATTTTGTTAAAAGTTTATTGAAACTAACAAAGTTAAATTCTAAAACCCTATTTACTGTATTATAAAATATGGGCTGAAAATTTTCAGTCCTCAAATAAAAACATCAACATGTACACAATAATGGAACTGTCAACAATGTTAAAGTCATTACTTATTTTCCAGGTACATAAAATTCACTGTGTTCTATCTTCCAAGCTATGCCCAATTCGTATAGTTTACTTATTTGAGTATTCAGTCTTTCTTCCAAATTATTCAATTCTGGGCTTTTTCTTTAAATCTTTTCCAGAGAAAGTTTGACAGAATGATAACTGTAAATTTCACTGTGATATTCTCCATCTCACAGAGAATTTCTGATTGCTTGGGTGGGTGATCTGGTCCAAAAGCAGGTCTGATCCATCAGCTTCAAAAGACGAAGGGGGGAGGGATATGTTTCTGATGGATATAATTTTTCTTTGAATCTACATTCAAAAAAGAAGTTACAAATGACAGTAGAGAATCCAAAAATGCTCAATTATGATTGGTGTTTTTCTTCAGAATCTCATATGTGAGAAAAGTGTATACTCCCCCATTTTCCCCATATCTGTTAACTATCAAAGGGTTTGGGAAATATTGGTAACGTCTTATTACAAATATTCAGCAACTGTGACCTTGACCCAAGATTAAAGGCGTGACCAAGCGTATCAAAGAATGAATTGTCTTAGCTTAACAATGAGTCACGCCAAGTAAGGTTAGAACCTATCAAGTTGTTTTAGAAATACAATGTATATGCAAATGGAAAAATGAAACCAAAACTGTAACTGTTGATGATTGTTGCTGTTATCCCTTGCAGTGTTACAACTGGCATAATGACTGCTACATCTAACGTCCAAATAATGTGGGCTCGACATATCCAAGCGACTAAAAATCATAAAGAAAAACATACACATTGCAGAATTACCTTACAATGGAATGAACCTGATTGAAAATGCTTATCGACTTTTGTCAAAGCTAAATTCATGACATAAAATGAAAGCTCTAATAACATTCAGCAATCAAAATACAGGATATGGTGAAAAATGAATATGGAATATACTAAATGTAAAAGGGGAGATAATTGGTGCAGATTAAAACATTTAAGGTTGAATGTTGCTGTCATGAATTTTAAAATATTTAAAACTACCAATTTAAGTTCTCTACATTTTCTTCTACTTAAGAAACAATGTTCCCATTTTGTATTCTTACTAATATGCTTAACAAAATCTGTATATATCAACAAATAAATATATATGTGAATGTCATAAAATGCAGTGCAGCATGTAAAGTGTGCAGCTAATTTGACCTATAACACTTTAGCCAGCGTAAATGGAGCAAAGTGACCTTTCTCTGCATGAAACCCTTTTTGGGCTGCACCGCTAAAATGAAAATATGTTTGACTCTTGCAAATAGCGTGTTTATTAAATAGGAAAAACTAAAAGTATCCATATTTAATAACATTTTGCAACAGTACTGAATCAGGTGCAACTTTTAATGTACTGGCATCTTGTACGAAATAACACTTAGTTTTGCATGTACACCAAAACTTAAAACACAGGAACGAGTGGTTTGGCTATTCATTCAAAAAAAATTCAGGACGCCCTATGCATAAATGGTTAAATGGTGTGCTTAATTGTGATATCTCAGAGTGACAAAATAATCTCAAACATACTGGGCTGATTTTAGTCTGTTTCTGTGATTGTAATTTCCCAGTGAATAAAATTCTGATGCTAAAATTGTCTTGCTATATACTTTTTGATTTATCGTAAATGATCATGGACAGGTAGTGTATAAATTAAAGGCAAATCCTAATGACAAGTCATTATTTGAGTACTGCTTAATGATGACACGTGTAAATCAAATAAGGATAATTAATTTATTATTTTGGGCTTACATGATGTAATCAGTAATAACTTAATTTCTGATATATGTGAATCAAATTAACAATAAATAACTTTGGGATTAATGTATATAAAAACATTCTTAAAATAGAATTGTATTCATACAGCATGGATACCCCACCAAAGTGCCTAAAAATGATCCCCAAACGCAAAACCTTAGAAATTTGCTATAGATAGGTGAACTGATGGACAAAGGTTAATACTATAAAGGTGGGAAATATATAAGTATCTCCGAAATTATAACTCAATTCACACAGAATATTTGACCAGACCTCAAGGTAAAATACCTGGAAAATATCACAGTTCTGGGTATGACATTTGAGATAACTTGTCCATACCACTTATACAAGACTCATGCAGGACAATGCCTTTTTTATAAATACATAAGATACTAACAAATATTCAGTCAAAAGGTCAAAATGCCAGTTCACTTTGTTAAAGAGTTCCAGAAATTTAAAAGACATAGGTTCATATGAATAGACCAGAGTGGTCCAACTACAGTCCCATCTGCCAAATGTGGTTCAAGGGTCATTTTTTTTTGTGGCTTGCGCTTGTACAAAGAGTGAGTTCTATACTTATTGTATAATTGATATATGTCATGCATCTTTCACAAACTTTACATTTTTGGTCCATGCGGTCTGCAGTGTTGATATTGGAATAGAACACGTATGGTCTACGATGTTGGAACAGAACACCTATGGTCTACATATCTCCAACATACAGATTACTACCTAGTACATGTAGTTATTGATAATAACCATAACGATTACACCTGAATACAGCTAGTGATACACTGGATGCAATCTGCCTCGATTCGAAATAGTTTTACAAAGTTTCAAACAAACAAAATATTTGTTCTCATATCAATCTTTCAATTATCATGAAATCTTGATGTTTTGTTTCTTAGCAAAAATGAAGCTCTGTTTGTTTCTCACTAAGACTTGAGTCCTGTCTCTTTGTTTATCATCAAGACAGAAATTCTGTCTCTTTGTTCATTATAATACTATGCTGTCTCTTTGTTTATCATCAACACTTAAGCCCTGTCTCTTTGTCTATCAATACTGTGCTGTCTCTTTGTTTATCATCAACACTTAAGCCCTGTCTCTTTGTCTATCAATACTGTGCTGTCTCTTTGTTTATCAGCAAGACTAAAGCCCAGTTTCCTTGTCCATCAACACTGTGCTGTCTCTTTGTTTATCAGCAAGGCTAAAGCCCGGTCTCTTTGTCCATCAACACTGTGCTGTCTCTTTGTTTATCACCAAGACTAAAGCCCGGTCTCTTTGTCTATCAACATTGTGCTGTCTCTTTGTTTATCAGCAAGACTAAAGCCCTGTCTCTTTGTCCATCAACACTGTGCAGTCTCTTTTGTTTATCAGCAAGACTAAACCCCCATCTCTTTTTCTACCAACACTCTGCTGTCTCTTTGTTTATCAACAAGACTAAAGCCATATCTCTTTGTTTATCAACACTGTGCTGTCTCTTTGTTTACCAGCAAGACTAAAGCCACATCTCTTTGTCTATTAACACTGTACTTTCTCTTTGTTTATCAACAAGACTGAAGACCTATCTCTTTGTCTATTAACACTGTGCTGTCTCTGTTTATCAGCAAGACTAAAGCCCCATCTCTTTGTCTATCAACACTGTGCTGTCTCTTTGTTTGCTAGCAAGACTAAAGCCCCGTCTCTTTGTCTACCAACACTGTGCTGTCTCTTTGTATTTCATCAAAACTGAAGCACTCTCCATTTGTCTGTCATTGCTACTCAAGTCCTAACTCTGTTTATCATCATACCTTGAGACCTTTTAAATGTATTAATGACTAAATGAATATATAAAATATACCTTATATTTATTGCCTCAGTCTTTAAGATACGGGTAGACTTTATTGCTCCTGTAAACAGCTTTAATGGAAGGAAGGGTAGGTAGATACTCAATGAGCCCATCATTACTCTCATACAACATTAACAGACTAAGGGAGACAAATCTAAACAGTTGATTCAATAAAACAATACTCCATGGTCTAGAAAATTAAAAGGTCGCAAAAGTCAAAAACAAAAGAAACATTTCAAGAAAAGATTAAATGAAGCAACTTAAACCTGATATATGTAAAGAGAACAATATTCTTTATAATAGAAATTACGTAACTGCTTCACTTGAAACAATCCAGAAAACCTCAATCTCTTGTGGGAATGGGGTTAGTGAATAAATTCATGTAGGTCCACAATAAAATTGGAAAAAATTACCTAGGTTTAAAAATTCACATGTTTCAGGATAATCTAATTTTGTGAAAATTCTTAAAAAGACCCTACAACAGGTACTCTTCTGGTGAAATATGTCTGTACAAAACTGTACATAAAATAAGTGTCCATCACAAAGGTTAAAATAATAACAATAATAAAAATCATAACATTAATATTACTTTAAGTGTGACAATTCATCATAAACAAAAGATATGATACAGAGCATTCAATATCGTTTGTAACTTTCATATATAAGAGGCAAGCAAATTAAAAACCTTATTTAGGAAGCCTGAACAGACATCCAAAAGACTGTCCAACTTATAAAAGATATGAACAATGTTTCAATGTTTCCATTACTATTTATTTATTTAAAAAATCTGAATTATTTGGGCAATATTAGTTTGATTTTGGGGAAAAATCATCACATCTGGTTAAAAGAAACAACTAAAACAATGACAATCCATTAAACTTAATATAAGATCTTTTTAAAAATATGCACATTAAAGAAGATGTCCTAAAAATATAGTAATTTTATTTTCAAAAACAAAAGCAAGAAAAGAATTACCAATAAAATATTGCATACAAATAAAATAGCAGAAAAGGGGTGATAGTGTCAATAAAATTACATTAAAAAAAACATGCATGCCTTGTACATCATCTTTTACAAATTGCACCCTGTTCTGTGATCAAGATCTATTTAGAATGGCACCTAATTCATGTACACACACACTCAATGTAAAGGGAGATAACATAGTTTTTGATTACTTAAAGAATTGTGTTGCTGATGAAACTGGCAAACAAAGACTATAAACAAGATACCAAATGAAGAAAGTTTTTGATCTGGCACTGAATAATGTCACCGTATGGTTTATACATTTCACTGCTTTGAATATTTTAGTTTCTGGACAACTTTGATATTTCTATTTTATCTGTTCCTCATAATTCATCACAGTTTTTCAATGTTTTTCACAATTACAAAGAGTCTTTTACATCTGAGATATACACCTTGTTCAAATTTGTGAGGTCATGTTTCATGAGTATTAACAGCATTATGCATTTAGCAAGGCTAAGCAAGACCAGTCTCGGCATATACAAAAGCATTTAGCAAGGGTTGAGCTGTACCAGTCTCAGCATACAAAAAAACATTTAGCAAGGCTGAACAGTACCAGTCAAGGCATACAAAAAAGTATCTAGCCAGGCTCAACAGTACAGTACCAGTCTCAGCTTACACAAAAGCATTTTGGCCAGGCTTAGCAGTACCAGACTTGGCATAAACAAAAGAGTTTAAAGTAACTATAGTACTCTTTGAAGTCTGCTATCCAGCAAACTGTTTAATTTTATAATTTTAATTGTCAGCACTTAGTATTAATGACACTGCCACTATGAGCTCAGAGGTCCAGTATGCTTTCTTTCTGCTAGACACTGGCAGTGATTCTTTTGAGTGCTTAGTGGCAAAAGATTGGCTAGCTAGAAATAAATGCAACTTTATTCGACTTTTGCTAAGGCATGCCTAAATCAATTGCTAACACTTTAGACTCTGTGATACAATCCTTAATGTCCATATTGGGTCAATAAGGCAATGAAGGCAGAAAATTACACAAGTCAATATTGTTCTGTTCTTTAGGGTATTGTAAATCAAGTGATTGGCACAATTTACAGGCTCTGGTAGCAGAGAAAGATCGCATTTCAGAATGGTTAGGACAAACGTGGTCTATTACTTGGGTAGGTAGGAGAAAGGAAAGTCTCTTTACCATCAAACTGCATAATTCTCAATATCCCGAAGAAGTCGGGCACACAATGTAACATCCATTAACAAAATCCCTGAAAGGAGTTATTTAGAAAATATTCAGTATTTTCAGGGTAAAGATCACAAAGTTATGTAAGTGTTTTGTAGAATGGGCTATCTTGACCCCATGATCACAAGGTTAAGCAGGTGTTTTGTAGAATGGGCTATCTTGACCCCATGATCACAAGGTTAAGCTGGTGTTTTGTAGAATGGGTTATCTTAACCCCAAGATCACAAGGTTAAGCAGGTGTTTTGTAGAATGGGCTATCTTGACCCCATGATCACAAGCAGGTGTTTTGTAGAATGGGCCATCTTGACCCCATGATCACAAGGTTAAGCAGGTGTTTTGTAGAATTGGCTATCTTGGCCTCACAACAATTTATCCAAAGTATGATAAGAATCCAATCATGGGTTTAGGAAAAAGAAGAAATTGAAACAAGTTCAACCTCAACTGTAAAGTAACTTTCCTATGACTGTGACCTTAACTAGTGTGCAAAACTACCACTGGCCCACCAGTCTGATGCCAGCTAATTTTATCACAGACTGGTGTCTAAATTGTTTCCACATGCGTTCTTTCAAAGTGCGTTGAAAACGTTCCACGATGTTGGCTTTGGTTTCGGGATTCTCGGTGGTAAAAAAATGAATGTCACGTTTCTTTCATTCTTTTTGGAAAGCTTGGTTCAGAAATTCGGTACCTTTGTCCGTTTGCCATCGAAGAGGGTGACGACCGCTTTGTTTCAACACTCGTTGCAGGGCTCGCACTAACTCGCTGATCGATTTGGAAGTCAAGGGCACGACCCAGGCAAATTTGGAAAAGACGTCGATGACATAAAACAAATATTTGTAGCCGCGATTGTAGCTGGCGAAATGAGAGACATCGGCTAAGTCGGCTTGCCATTGATGATCGATGCCTTCCACTTGGGTGCGATTTCTGGAAAACATGCGTCGATGGGGTTGTGTAAAGTGTAAGTAGCTTGTTCTTGTAACCATCGTTGCACTTGAGGTAAACGGAGACTTTTCAGTCAGCAGCACGATACAATTTTTGAACTCTTGCGTAACCTGCAGGATGGGAGGGATCGTAGTAAATGCTGGGTAAGACTTTTTCCATGTGTTTGTTGGTGTGTTAATAAGGCACCCACTCTTGGAAGATGCTACTCTTTTTCTCTTGGGGTATTTTCTTGGATTGTAATGCTTTGCGTGTGCGACCGGCAATAGAAGTCGAAGAGGAGAATGTCTGAACAGGGGATCTTTTTTCTTGTTTCACTTCTGTCTTCACCTTCATTTTCTCCTCTGATGAAGAAGGGGTGGTCATCATCTTTTTAATCCATCCAATTCTGGAGGTAGGTGGTGCTGTTAACTTGCATACTTTTTCTGGTGGAGTTTGAAACCCTTCCTCTTCTTCTTCTCTTTTTTCTGTCTTGGTCACTGGTAGTAGTAGTAGTGGTGGTGGTGCCGGTGATGGTGCTTGGCTTTTCATCAAGGTCTTAAAATCTTTCAGAATTGGAAGAGCTGTTTCGTCTAAAGCTTTTTGGTGAAAGAGTTGCAGTCGTTGCAAGAGTTGGCCGTACTTTTGCGATTTTTCTGTTTCGGACAAATCTTGGCGATCCATTAAGGACTGTAATTCGTGTTGTAACTGGGACATCTCGTTCAAATTGGGATTGGGAGGTAAATGCGGGGTGCGTTGTTCTTGGTATTCCATCCATCGTTTGTAAGGCACTAAAGCTAGTTTTCGTCCTTCCATGGGATGTCAAGGGTCGATTCTGAGATCTTGGGACTCCAGAGGGCCTTTGTATCTTGCTCCCATCAGGCCTCCCAACATGGTTCCCAAGACTCCCTTCAGTAAGGGGCCTAACAAGAGCGGTAAAATTCCTCCACGTTGAACCAACATCTTCTTCTTTTGTCCGAGAGGGATTTTCTTTTGAACCATTTGACGCAGAACGTGACGATGTTTACCTAAGCATTGTTTCTGGTGTTTGGACAAAGGGATCGTGCCTTTCAACACGTTCAAACAACATTCGCACACGGTATCGATGACCTCTTTGGAGGCCGTTTGAATGAGTTTTTTTCGTAGGGGTGGAGAAGATTTGGACAGGACAGATAACATATCCCCATGTTTGACTAAACGTGGAGGCAGTCCTTTCCTTTTCTTTCCTTGGGGTTTAGAAGAGGAATGTTTTCTGGAGGGTGACATCTTTGAGACTTCAGCACCAAAAACACTGATGCCCCTACTTAGTCACAGACCTTTTTTATACTGGAACGCGTCGCCACTGATTGTCTTGACGTCGTATCAACTTGAGGACAGGCATGACACGTCGTGGAGGTGTACACAACGGACTAAATCGAACCAGTTCTTGCTTGGACAAATCCAGTAAACTTTGTAACATGCCCGGTCTTTCTATGAATTTGATTTTGGGAGCAGGTACTTTGTGAGTCGCAGCCACTGCCGCTAAACTGGAGGGTCCTGCCACTTGGGAAGTTCTTGGGGTCATCAACGGAGAAGTTCTTGGTGTGAACAACGTCTCCAAGTACTGTTCAGTTCTTGGTGACATCAACGGAGAAATGACTGAACCTGAGGCTACCGGAGACGCAGTCACCGCCGTGGCAGGTCGTGGTTTTCGAGTGTAAGTTTGCGTCCTGGCCGAAGTGCCTCTCTTGCGACTACTTTTCTTCTGGGGGCTTTACTTTTTCTGTGGACTTTTTCTCTGCTTATTTTTCTGGGATCTTTTCTTTTTCCGGGGTGGTGTCTGGTAAGAGGAGGGTCCCGCCACTGGAGAAGTTCTTGGAGACACAGGTCTCTTTGCGGACCTGGTCATTTTCTTCTTCTTCTTGGAGCTTCGTTTGACTTTTTTTTTCTTGGGGAGAGCTTTGGGCGCATTAGAATCTCATCTTAAGAGAGAGCGAATGATGACCCCTCCTAGAGTACCGCTCCCTCTAGGTTTCAAAATGATTTGTTGTTTGGTTTGAGTGTCGATGCGGGGATCGGCCAGTTGGGTCAAAGCGACTTTGTTTCGATCGAAAAAGCGTTTGGTTTGATGAGGAATCTGAATGATCCCTTCGAGAAATTGACGTGCTGTCACTGTGAACCATCGTAAGACTTCTTTGAGACTAGCTTCCAAGACACGAGCCCGTATTTGTGGATTTTTTCTCGACTGATGCCTTACAAGGCACGAATCAATTTGACGGGAAGATGGATTGAAGGGACGTCATGTTCACACTGTGTGAAAGAGACGAAAAGTGTCTGAGGTCAGCCAAGGCGTTCCTAACTGTTTGGCTTAGACTTGCACTTGCGATTTATCTCGAGGGCTTTTAAACAAGACAACGTAATGCGCATTGAGACTGATGGTGCGATGGGCTTTACTTTGTTGAAACAAATTTTGAGTGATGTAGACGACACTGGCATTACGGTGATGCCCTTTGCGCGTGAACCACAGTTTTATTTCTTCTTCGTCTTCTCCTAACATTTCGTCGTAAATGACCAAATGGGTTTGACAGGCGTCAGAGACGATGCCATTGTCTTCTTTAGGAATGCCTTCCACAAACACGATGGAATCGCCTTGACTTTCTCACAAGAGACTGTACGCCGATTGCCACTCTTTGTAACACCACACGATGCGCTGAGGTGGTCGATCGATCAGATGATGTTTATGTTCGATCAAACGTTTGACAAATTCGGTTTTGCCTGAACCGCTAGGCCCAGCAATGAGCATGTTAAAAGGATGGCGAAGATAAAAAGCCTCCCAACTGGCACGATCTAAGTGTTCGAAGATGACTTTGACAGTAGAGGAGGAGGGAGCAGAAGTAGCCATAGTGTGAGGAATGTCATTTGTGACACGAAAACAAACAAGACAAGAGTTTAGATACATTTTCAGGACACGTTTATTGAATGTTTTAAACATGAATACGAAAGACAAAAATACATAAAAGCCAAAGGCTTAAGTACAACGATAAAAGGCACATCGAAATTATCAACGTGGAATAGAAACAAGTGTCTGTACAACATGTTTTGGGTAAGATTCTGTAGGGGGTAAGGTCACACAAGTGTCCTCCCGAAAGAAGGGTCTTTCAGGCATGTTCGCGACAGTCCTGTCCTGGGTGACGAGTTCTTCTTCTTCTGACACCGTCACTAACACAGGTTAAAAAGTGACTTTTTTCTTTGAACAACCCTCGTGCATACTGGGACACTTCTTGGCACCAAGCATCAAAATCACATTCTTTCCAGGCACGGACATCTGTCCAATGGGGATGTAAGTCACAAGCTACACACACATCGTCATACAAGTCTTGAGTAGCTAAAAGTTGACGAATCTCTTTTTTCCTGTAGAGGTCGAGATGTATCCAGATGAAACCGCAAGGCTTTGAGCAAAAGGATTCTTTCGTGACCATTTAAGGCCCTTGGGGTGGTAAGTACTGATCGTAAAGAGTCCACAAGGAATCGGCTGGTAAACGAAATCCCAGAAAACAAGTCACTAACACACACACCACTTGTCGACCCAAATTAAATGGATACAGTTCTTGTAATTATCGATGGTAATGATCCACGGTTTGAATATGGTGATTGAGTTCCTTCCACGGAATCTGTTCAATCACATGTGAAATAAGCCGTGGCATGGATTCCTGATTTTATAGTCACTTTATTTCGGAAGCAATAAAGGGACTTTCTAACTAGACATTTTCGTTGTTCAAATCTTGCATACTGTAACCTAAACTTCAGAGTTTGTTTAGATGTTTCCTCTTCCGCTAAGCAGATTCCACGTAAAATATGTTGGTAATCCTTTAACTTGTCTTCCTCAATGCGTTGCTCTAGGTGAATCTCGAAGTAAGCAAAATAATGAACATTTCATTCATTCACTAACTCAAAGTGTTGAACAAGGTTTGACCACTGAAACAATTTGTGACGAATCAGTTCTTTTATGCCATTCAGGTACCAGTGGTTAAAGATCTGGTGACGTAACGGATGCAATTGTTCTTTACGTTTGACTTGTATTTTGACCAGCTCTCGGTAAATGCGTTCTCTCAACTCCACAGGCAAAGCACGAATGTTCTCTTGTAAAGTATCCATAAATAGGTTAGTCAGTACAATTCACAATCTTCTCCTAGAGCAAAAGTAATTCACATAGTGAGTAATTTCTGGCCACTGCCATTCGGGGTAACGTCCAAAAATCTCACTGAACTCTTTTGATGTAAACGATTTAGAGTGATATAATAGGACGAATGCACACTTGACCCAGAGAAATCTAACACTTTGATTAATTTTTTTCACTTTCCTCTTGTGAATTTCTTGGCATAAAAGTTCTACAGTTACGGATGGAGATTTCACACTGGCCAAACTTCCTTGTAAATCTTCTCTTGCAGTTCTTTAGGTAATGATTCAATATCGTTTTTTAAATGGAGTTTAAATACTGGTCTCGGTGATGTCCAACATTTGATTCCTAACCAATCTGGTTTCTTCTTCAACGACATGGTAAGTTACTTCAATGTCTCGGTCTCACTAAGGGTAAGTAATGACAATTCGGTGGCCATCGAACATGTTCTACTTAGGCTGAATCTTGTGGTTCCCAGTGGTGAAGTGACACACCGCAACTGAAGCACTTGACTTTATCCCCTTCGCCCAAGTAGAACAATCCGGCTCTGGCTAATTCTTCGGGGGTCGGTCCTCCAGATACTTAGGCCGGTTTCCTTTGAACGATTGAAGACGATTTTCAAAGTCGCAGTATTCCTACAAACGCACAGGAAACAAATATATTCTTCTTTCACATGTTCGTTTCGATGAGGGTTGGGTGACATGGACAGGAGTTTTCTCAGGGCTGGATGACATCCGTAGGGGGGTAAACGTGAAGGTGAACATCCACCTTTAAAATGAAACCCAGTAAAGTGTCCAAGAGGACGAGTGGCATCGCTTTCGCATCCCTCAGGTTTGGCACGCACAGCATCATTTTCCATGACAGGGGTAGTGAAAACAAAGTTCCCATGATGCTTTACGGCATCGCTCAGGTCACAGCGTACAGCATCGTTCCCATCGCAAGGCTCCTAATCGCATTCTACTTCCGAAGCCCTACAATTAAAGTGTGCCTGTCTGAACTTGTTTTGTGTTTCTCTGAAAGTATTCATCTTGTTCACTTGGTCTTGTAGTCACAATGAACTATCGATCTTGCCTAGGGTTCCTTTTTATACTAGTCGCAATGCAGTCTCAAGCTTGTATATCGTTCCTTTTTATGTTTTTTATGTCTTGTTTTGGAAGGTACTGTCTCTATGGTGCCGTCATCATTGTTCCGTAGTGTCATGGGCGGAAAGGCCATAGAAAGATAAGGGCAGTGCGGAGACCATCGAGGATGTTCCAGAATAGCTGAATCTTTATAGATACATAGATCCATTCGTAATATCAGGCCACAACTGAAACACTGTACTTCGTATCCCAATCCAGTCTCAGGTCCCAAGTAAACAAATCCTGTTCTAGCTAAAACATGCGAAGAAGTTAATCATTTCCTATCCGTAGGCCATTTTTGAAACGTGTCCAATCAACGGGTACAATCACAATAGTCAGGTAAGAAGACCGGAAAAGGATGGGGTTTGAACTTGGAGTTCTCATCGGGTTTCTCATTCGATTCTTGTTGTGACGAAGTCATTCTTCTGGTGAGTGACTATCCTCTTACAACCAATGT
This sequence comes from Sinohyriopsis cumingii, assembly GCA_028554795.2. NCBI lineage: Eukaryota > Metazoa > Mollusca > Bivalvia > Unionida > Unionidae > Sinohyriopsis > Sinohyriopsis cumingii. The sequence continues at coordinate 106,124,401 of CM068824.1, forward strand.
TTTATACCAACGTGTCCATACGGCAAAGTAAAGTGGTTGGCAAGTCGCACTCGCTTCTCCTACACGATTTGATAGACTTTCTCCAAGGGTCGACTGACGATGTTTTGAGTGGGTAAACGTACAATCTTGTTGGGTTGATAGGTAGTTACTTTAAAGTGTTGATCTTTTCCAGAGTGTAAGGCTTCTTTCAATACCCCAAAAATGACCACTCGACTGGTACGATAATTCAGTGTCAATCCTTTCACTTTACACTTCGTGTGCACTTCTCCTTGTTTGTCCCGGTATTCGTAGCCGTAATCTTCAGGACCGCCACTTGCGAAACTTAGAATCTTGTCGTCGGGGTGCTCGTCTGTCCAGGCTCCTAAACGGTCTCCTTCGATGTCAGGGTGCTGTTGATTCGGGTAATCGATGTAAATGCAACTGTCCGTGTCAAAGTAGAGGACGCGTTCCCCTAACAGTTCTAAAGCTTCGTACAATTTTAAGCGAGCATGAGCTGTCACGCAAGCCGCAATGATGACATTTCCAAAGGGGTCGTCTTGTACAAAGTCTAGATCTTCTTCGTAAATGACTAAGATCAAATCTTCGCGAACGACGTCCACGTGTTTCATGAATTTGGTTTTGTCGTGAATCATCTGAAAGTAGCGGGAAGGTTCTGTCAAATATTCCGTCTTGGGTAAACACGGGTGTTGTGCCAGTGTGGAAAATACCCTTTAGCCATTTCTGTCATTCCAAACGTTTTAGGCATTCGACTCAAAGGCATGGCCAAGTAACTCATCGAATCTTTAAACTGTACTTGTCCCACTTGCATGAAAATGATTTTGGCTCTGTTCAAAGTGACTTTAGGACGTTCGGTGCCATGTTCTGTATAGTATCTAAGAAGAAACTGTCCATCGTATCCGGAGAAATTGTGAGCCATCACCGTGGCATGACGATTACAATCTCCGTAACGTTCGATGTCCTCTTGGCTCCACGTCTTGTCGATGGGGTCTAAGACCCATCGAGCGAAATCGGCTAGCGTGTTCGGTCCTCGAAAGATTTTTTCACGCCCTCCAGGAATCTTGCTGCAGTGAGGGCAATGACTGAAAATAGGTTCTTGAATGCACTTCTCGCACGCTCGATGAGCCACGCAGAAATTAGGAACGTGAATGCCGGTCTCTTGCATGCATTCGAAATCGAAAAAGATGAAATTGTCTTTTTTATTCTTGTGACCGTCGTCTTTCTCTGGTTGGGGTTGGTATTTGTGCACGTAGCATTGGTGTTCCAAGTCCACGATGTGGTGACAAATGGGACATTTTTTTCTTTCCTCGACATACGTGTGCCTTGGCATTATTGCTAAGTATGCCTTGTCCACACGTAGGGCACAATCTCAGGAGTTGACAAGCACATTTCTTCTGTGAACCTTGCGTCTTCTAATGTTGTTGGTAACAGGCAGGGCTGACAAACGTGCGCAGACAAGTTGAAGAATGCACTGGTTCTTGTCCTTCGCTCAGACAGGGTGGAGAGGCCAAACATTCTGAGCATTTCGATCCACAATGCTTGTGTTGCTCTCGATTGTTATAGCCATAGCCACATTTCTCACAGTAATAACTGTATCCCAGGAATGCGGTGATACTGGTAATGGTATCGACATGGTCATCGTGATGATAAAGGTGAATGTATTTTCCATCCTTAAAGTCTTTCCCTCGAAACAACAGAGGTCCGCGTACTTCTTGAGGGTGCACTTGCAAGGTGTAGCGTGGAGCTAGGACATCTTGCAATTTTTGCATTTCAGGAATGCCACAGGGTGTGTCTTTGGACAGGCCGGCTTGTTGTAATAAGAGTTCTGCTTCACTTCGTTGTTTGGCTCGGTCCGATTGTCGAATAGTTTTCCAGGCTCTTTTCCATTCTACCGTGTCGTTCTTGTTGGCATAGGTTCGTCCCACCACGATGACTCGGGCTAAGCACATCTGGTCTAGAGGGTTGTGAATTTGGACGAGACTATTTTTGGTGATGCGAAGGTCGTTCACTAATAACACCTTATTGCGTCCAGTCCCTTGAGGAGGAGAGACGTGGGTCATGTCCAGTGTGGCTTTTCCATCGGTGATGTCAAACTGGTCATTGGATTGTTGCACGTGCTGAATCTTGTCCATGACTTTGGAAGCGGTCAATTCTGCAGGGCTACTAAACTCGATCCAAACAGGGGATTTCAATCCGTCGTGTTGTATGGAAAGTCTCAAGCGATCGTCTTCTTTGGGTTGACATTGTCGCTTGAGTGTGGTGAGTAAAGAATCCCACACCCCGGTGATGAACCCTTCTGCTTTCTCTAACGGTACTTCGGACTTGAAATCTTTAAACTTCACCGTGTATTTGTAAGCCCTGGTTCTAAATTTTCTAGAGGAGCGCTTTTCTGTCTCTCGAATGGAATAGTATTTGTCAGGGTTAACTAAGGGTGGTGAACTTTGTTTAGAGGGTTTGGATTCTGGTTCACTCATGTCCTCTTCAATATCACTGGCATGAATTTGTGCCAAGACTTCAGCTCTGGTACAAGGCGATAGATCACGTTTCTGCCTCTTACTTTCTTCTTCTTTCTGCTCAAATGAATTGGATCGTTTCATCTTGAGTGTAAAACGTCAAATGACTAAAGGTTAAACACCATGGGCTACTTTATAGTCATGGCAAACCAGCGTATATAAAGGGTGTGTGTCTTGTCCTTTCACTATTCATTTCACTCTCTAACCGAGCACAACGATGGAAGAGACTACCCAAATCGAACGTTTCATCAAAGCTTTGCAATGGGTCATTAGAAAATTTTCTTCAGACCAGCCTTCGGACTACTCTCCTTCATTGCGGGATAAAAGTGAAGATACTTGCTATATCTGTCAAAACAAAGCGCATTGTTCTTCAGAGTTTCCAGACCGTTAAAAAAGAAAAAAGGGGTTAGAAAAGACAAAAGTCAAGATACCTGTTATCATTGTCAAGAAAAGGGACATTTGTCTCGAGATTGCCCAAAAAAGAAACAAGAGGAGTCAGAAGAAGAAGAGAGGGATTGTTTAAAGAAAGAAGAGGAAGAAGAAGAAGTGGAGAAAGAAAGTAGAGAGGTAAAGAAAAAGAAACAGGAAAAGGAAAGAAGAAGGGAAGAAAGTGAGGAGGAAGAAGAGGAAAAGAATGTGAAGAAATTTAAAACACAGAGAGAGTAAATAATGAGATAAAGAAGTCTATGAACTTTTTCAGAGTGTTTTGTTGTGAATTGTGAATTGAATTGTAAATATTAATAAAAGAATAAATTAATTATAAAAGGTAAGTGTCCTTGGGTTTTTGATTTTAAAATAAGAACCTACACTCACGCACTCATACACAGACACGTACTATAGGGGTAAATGGGTTGGTTATTTTTTTGTTTTTTTTCGAGCTATTGGCAACTGAAATTGTATCTCTTTTTGAGAGACATGGGTGGCCCTGAAAAGGGACTTTTTTGGTGAAGGGGTGAGTTTAAGCAATCAGCTTTAACTGCCTTAAGCCTTTGCCACGGCCGAGGCTTACTTCTGATGATGATTTGGTTGAAATCACTAAGGGCGGTACGTAGGCTTAGTCCAGGGCTGGAGTGTTTAGCTCGGGAAGGTCGTATTCTCTTCGGTCGTGATAAAGAAGTCAGATACATTAACTCCGCCAAAATGTCCAACAGTACCGTGACGGTTTGACTTTCACCCTCTTGTTTCTTTGCTACTTCTTCTTCTTGCTGTTTTTTTTTCTTACCTCTTCTTCTTCTTGCTGCTGTTGCTGTAGAAAAAAGCTTGTTCTGCTTCCTTTTGCTGCTGCATAAATTTCTCCAATTCTTCTTTCTGTCTCTGTCTAAAATTCTCCACGTGTTTTAATGAAGGAGAACGTGAGGAAGGTTCTGGAACAAATTCTTGTGAGGTAAGAAAATCCACATAATCCCAATTCACCTCTTCTGAAAGTAAGTCCGGGTTCCCTTCTGTAGTCTCCACGGCTGGTGCACCCGAATTGGTCGTTTTCTGAGTTTCCGTCATGTTGTAAAACTGTCGCATGGATTGACTGCACACAGGCAATAGCGAATCAATTTAGACTACGTGACGTTACAGACTGTTCTCTTCGGATTGTATATGGGCTGACTGAATTTTGTAACGCGTGTTTGGATTGGTCAACGAACTCAATCCGTTTCAATCCTTTCTGTCCCTATAAATAAGCGCAGTTCACTGTATTGTTTCACCTTACTCGGAGCCTCAAGATGTGGACCGACGTTCAATCTTCAACCCTTGTGTCAACAATGATGTTCAGGACGGACATACCCATGTATGTCCGATCCAAGTAGACCGTTCTCCATAGGACCACCACCAGTTAATGGATACGTCGGATTTACGTGGAGAGGCAAGGATGCCTCAAAAGAGTACTCATTTACGGTCATACAGTGAGACGAAGTTTAAGGCGAAGAAGATGTCGCAGATGCCCTTTATGTTAAGGGCATATTAACATGAACCAAAGGCCCTTTTCAGGGCCACTCCAATTTCTCGAAAAGAGATCTACTTTCAATTGCCTACCCCCATTTTTTATTTTTATTTTTATTTTTTTATTTGTTTTTTTTTTTTTTTTTTTTTTTTAAAAAATAAAATAGAGACCCCTCCCTGTTTCAATTTTTACCTGTTCCCTTTCCATAGACCCATCAGGTCGGGACTATATTAAAATAGGGTCCCGACCCTTGAGGCTATACAGGCCCACGATTTTTCTCCTTGTTAAATTTCCATTCAGGCTAAACAGGCCCAAGGGGTATTTTAATGCTAATTTCCATTGAGGCTAAGGTGCCCCATCTTACTACTAACTTTTTTTTTTTTTTTCAACAGCTGCAAGACGGAAAATTGTATTAACCGGGAGCATGCTCTTGCCTCGGACATTCAAATGTTGGTTCAGAATATAATTGCGGTATACTCTGTTACCTATCGCGATATATTTAGAAATACTTCGGTATTCCGCGGTTAAAATGTATCGTGGTACCCAGCTCTCCTCTCAAAGGGTTACTTGATGGAAGGTATATGGTCGAAGATTTATGGTTGCTGTATGTCATTGTACGGAGTATGCGTATATATAATTACTTAGCACTAAATGCGGTTTTAGTTTATAAACAGTGCGTATGCAGTGATTAGGTTTGTAGCTGAAAAGCGAAGGTGTGTAGATGTTATTCGACAAGATGATGAAAGTGTCGCTGATTTTCGTTTCAATCCTCGCTATAACAGCTGAGACACGCCAAGTATGTTTATATTATTTTCTTAGTGGTAAATCTTTTTAGCCACCCGTTTCTATACACAGTTGTCTAGGGTTACGGCTCTCGAATAACAGAAAATTTGTCAAAGCTAAGATGAACTCGAGATAAGTATTATATCACCCAAGACTATAATTAATGTGATCTTAAGGCATTACAAATAAAAATTGCTGTTGTTGTTGTTCTAGGGTTTAACGCCATTTTTTAGCATAGGATAGGCTATACATGGCGGACAGTATAAATGGTGGAGGAAGAACCCTGGAAAACCCAGGGAAGAACCACAAATCCACAAGAAGCTACAGGCAGGCTCTCCCACGTACCCACGCAATGGTGGATATTAAAGCAATTGAAATGACTAATGCTTTTCTTACAACCAATGCAACTGTTATAGACAGAAAAAAAGAAAAGAAAACGAAAATATTGACAGTTTTTAAAAGACTTAGGACAATAACATGCATTTCAGTGCAATATAGCGAACTCAATTGCTTTGAGGTGGTAGGTTATGGTTATGTTTTCTAAAACGTTATAGTATATGTCACAAAGACAAATAAATAATCCAGATATATATGAGGCTCAAAACGATAAAGGCAAGTTTAAGAATATAATTGCAGCTCTCTGATAGTCTCAAAACACTTAAAATTGACACTTCATCTCCTAGCGAAATCTTTCACACTTTACAAGTTGATATGTGATGTTCTTAGTTATGTCTCCTTCATTTAATTATATTACAATGTTTAATACGAGTGTTTGTTTTAACAATTTAATTTCTGTACTCCATGAAAGAATATGACTTATTTATCAGTTTCTTCTTCTCTCATTTTCTGCAAATGATCACAAACATTTGACTTTTATTTTTTCCCCAATTGTTTTTTTTCAAATTTGCAAGATTTTCTGATACTTGTATGGCATGTAAAATTCTTTGAAGAATTTTTAGAATGAACAGCACACACAGTTCTATATGATACTGCGTCGTTGGGCAGTACATTCAGTGTGAAGGATGTTTTCTGGTTGGACAGTATACAAATAGAGTTCTTTAGGATGCTTCCCGTTTGTAAAGTATTCGTATGGTTCTTTAGGATACTTCCGGTTGGGTAGTACACACTCACACACACACACACACACACTAGGCAAACTGACTGGAGAATTCGCTACTGTAATTTCACTTAGTAAATGATTGATGTTATTCTCTAGCGAAAATATTGGTCATATTACGCGTGTCATATCTATGCGTACTGTTGGGAATTGCTTTGTATGGTTTTCTGCATGGAGAGGCGGTAAGGCGGTGAACTGACTTGTTAAAAAATGAAAAGAAAAATCATCCAATGGAACCCCTTTTTCCCCACCCCACCCACACACCCACCTTCCCGTCTCTAAAGGAAAATAGATGCTTACAAAATCTTCTTTTTCAGCTCACTCAGTTAAAATAACTTTCCATTTGCACTGTATTGCGCACGTAGTGTATCGTGAAGAAATCTTAGTTACTCGTGGTCATCCAAATTCAGTGACATCATTCAGATCTATTTTTGAAAACTGCTAGTCTAATAGCCTTTCAAGTATACAGATTTTGCTTTCCCTCTCTTTATTGATGTTGCCGCTGTCAGTTCGTCATTCAGTCTGTCTGCCTATTTATTTATCGATCGAGCTAACAAGACAGTAATTTTGAATATCCCGATATGTACAGGTAGTGTTCTCTAAAGTACCCCTATCTGATATTTGGCCAACTGTAATATACTCGTAATTGTGCTAGTGCGATTTCTTTCACTGGAAATGCAATTGGAAAGCTAAAACTAAATTCTGAATTAGTTGAGCTTACCGTTATCAGTTTTGTTCTTGACCGAGTCGTATTATTTACAATCTGTTGTAGTAGCTCGCTTGGCGATATCATTATTATTTAAATCTTGATGTTCTAAATCAATCACTGTCATTGCTTCTTTGTAGATTTTGAGCATCTCTGTGAACATAAAATCTTATATTTCCCCATCACTAAGGCTTATGATAATAATGAGGATAATTAGAGAATGCTAGCATTGATGTATGTAATTTCATCATATAATCGTGTAAGTTTGCATTTGTACACGTACATATTTTTGGGCAATGATGTTGAGAATACTGACAATCGTTGTTGCATTTGAAACATATATTGTTACAACTGCTGGTGCCATCATTGTTATTGTTGATAATACACGCCGGTTCCAGCAATAACAGCAGACGCTGGATAAACAATTATGTCAACAATGACTACACGTCTGTGATATTTCTTTTTGTTAAACTATATTCTCATCAACGATATTTTTCAATTTTGTTTGCCATTCACGTGCTTGATTGTGAATGAATTTCTGAACGTCGTTTGGAGTGCTCATTATATTTTATAAAGCAACCAAGTGAGGTGTTTCAGACATAAATTCCATACACCATCAGTAAGATGTTGTGGTTAATTGTTATTCAGATACTTCCAGCATAAATGTTTCTTCGTCTCCTTCATTTATTACAATAGACACTATGATGACGCCATGATACCGTTGTTGACAAAACCAACTCTAATATCAGCTGCGTATTCAGTATCATCTGCTTTTATAATGTCACCTTCTATCTCAATAAATGCTTCAGCGGGTAAGAAATATCTGCTTGTATCTTGAACTTGTTAATTCAACTTGCCCATGCTGATTTGGTTGTAGTGCGTCTTAAGAATAAAATTAATAATCGCGTATATATTCATCTTTAAGAACCGGTGCGTCTATATCGAACGCTGGATTAGATAAACGTTTGAATATTTTCTTATAATTGTTATCGTCTAACACAAAGACCACTGCCTGCTATCAAACTTAAAGCTACATTTGGTTTTTTTGCTTCACCAGCCAACTCTGATAGTTTCTGGTTTGCGGCTTGATTTATTATTTTACTGACATTTGCAGGCATAAATTTAGTGCTGGGTAATTTAATTGGTGGTTGTGGGGTTTTTTTTTGTACTAATCGAGCTACTCTATCCTTGACTGTCGAGAACGCTTTACCGACAAAATTACCATTAACATTAATACCTTCATCACCGGGAACATCAACAGCATTCATTCCTAATTGTTTTGTAATCGGTGTTACTTTTGGAGCCATCCTTTTGAATAAACCCATAACAGTATAACAGAGTCCATCTCCGTAAATCATTACTGACCATTACAAGTCCACGTTGTGCATTGTGTACAACCCTTTTTTAAGTTACATGTTGATTAATTAGTTGTTTTTTAGTCGCTGTGATAATCATCAGCAATTTCATCAATGAGAGAACGATAAATGTTGCAATCCATAATACCGCCAGTAAATAATCTTTGACAAATATCAGATATTTTATTAATAATTTCCAGCGAGTTATTTCCTGCGCGTTTTCCTTCAATCAGAACTTCTAATCTATGTACGTCGGTCAGAACACTTTCAGGATAAGCAATGAGACCGCTTCCTTGAGTAGAAAAACAACTTCCTGTAACGCCTGATTTAGGTTCGTTAATTTTATCAGGGTCATTATATAGCTGCTTAAGTTCTCCAACTTTGATTCTTGAGCTAGATTTTCATATATTTCATTTCTATATTATCATTATTTCTCGTTTAAAGTCAATAAAATTCTGACTAGTAGTATCTAAAAAATCTCGATTTATATGGGCGGCATATACTGTAGCAATCCATTTGTTAGGTTCCAACCGTTCAGCAGAATCTTTATACAAAAATTTCTCTCTATTTTCAAAAAAAAAATGCAACCAAACCTGCTGATTATCTTCGATTGTTGAGTAATTTATATTTTTCAGCAAACATTTTTCTATAAGCCCATGTTTTTTGCTGAGGAGATTGTGGTCTTTGCTGTGACTGAGAAATTCGTGAAGGAGATTGTGGTTGTGATTTTTGTTGTCGTTCTACTTGCTGCTGCGGTGGAGGAAGTCTTAAAGGAGGCTCTTGCTGGGGAGGCTGTGGCGAGGAAGATTTTTGTTAAATATATTGTTCCAGTGTCTTTATAAAGTCTTTTATTTCACTATAAAATAATTTTATATTTTAGATCATTATCTCTGGCTTGCTTTTTGCTATAATATATGCGATATACCCACTTGCTTGATGAAACTTTCATCGCTTACACTATCATGATCAGGTTTTAAATATTTAGACTTATTAAAAATACCATATTATGTCACACGAGGTAAATCTTTTTCTTTATAATTTCCAAGCTCTCCAACAACACATTCTCTAAACATTTTAATCAATTCAGTATTTTCTTTTTTAACTTTAGGTTTAGTTGAAGAACTTCCTTTATTTCACCAATACCATCAAGTATTACTTCATCTGCGCAGCAGCTATATCAGTTAAAAGTTATTGTAAAATCTTTTATTTTTTATTTTTTATAGTTCTGCTATTTTTCTAGTATCTGCAGCAGTCTGTTCTAACGTTGGACAAAGACCTTCAGTTGCCTCTGCAACTCTTTCAGTAACTTTTGTTATAGGTTTAAATAATAAAAAAATCTGTACTTTCTGCATATTCAACTTGAGATTCTTGACTTCTTGAACTTTGTGCTTAAGAGAATCACAAACAGGCAAAAACTTTTTGATTGCTTCTAATTTTTCTCTAGCTAATCTAGTTGTATAAGATTCCGTACCAGGTGTCATTACTGATATATAAATAATGATCTAATTATAGCAGCAGAGGGGACGCGACCTCAATGAGACGTCCGGTGGGTAAAAGACAACATATATAAAAATATTAAAACAAAAACAATGACGATAAAGTAACAAAAAAAAAACTGAACCCCAAGAGAGACTCTGGGAGATACACTCTCGGTAGAGTTTTAGGCTTTGGTTTAGCGTCAGTGACCTTTTTTAATTTGTTTTCGTATGGGGCTTTTAGTTTTTAAAGTTACGTTTAAGCAAAAGGTCTGTTCGCCTCCTCTGCTGCTTGGGTACGTGAGAAAGCCTGCCAGTATCTTCTCCTGGGTCGGTGGTTCTTCCCGGGTACTTCCTCCACCAGTTATATTTGCCGCTATGTATTTCCTACCTGGTGCTGAAAAAATGGCATTAAACCCATAACAACCTACACTGAACAAGTGGTGACCCAAACGGGAATTTAACATTAAAGGTAAATGATAACATTGTTAATAGTGATTGACCAACAATGGGTATATGTTAATAGGTCCAAACGTACATTTAACATGGGATTTGCACTCTGGACCAAAACAACTCCATGTGTAGTGACCAGTACTTAATTATTTACCATCCAACATGCTAAATGTTATGTATATCTATATTTTTGTAACTTTTTGTACAGGATTTCATCTAATTTTATAACTTTATTCGAGGCTGTAAACTGTACAAGGCATCTTTCGTTAAATTTTGCCTATGTGATCTGAAAATATTAAGAGCAAAATATTACATACGACATGTAATTAGATGCTTACGTATGTGTTGACAATATTAATAATGATCTTAATAAAAAGATTTAAAAAATTAATCCAAAAATTTAACTGATAATGGAACTAAAATGGACGTGACTAAATATAGTATTACAATTCTGAAACTGTACAGGACTTTGGTAGAGACTGAAAAAGAAATCCTGTGAAATGAATGCAAAAACAAAATTGGTCAAGACAAAAAATAGTATTACAATTATGAAACTGTCTTATTTCTGGGCTACACTAAAATTAGTACTAACATTTCGCGAAGTACCAGACTTTAGCGGCAACTGAAAAAGTCTGGTGAAATGTATTCTTAAAAAAATGTTCTGGAGTAAAAGTAGTACTAATATTCTGAAACACATCAGACATTTAACGAAGACTGACAAAGAAAAACCGGAACATACGTAAAAAAAAAAAAAAAATATAGGCATATACTAAAAGTAGTACTAAAATTCAGAAACTGTACCGACCTTAGCAGAGACTGAAAGAATTTGAATCAATAGAAAAGGTTTAGCTTGGGCTGAAATTAGTAGCATGGTTCCAAAACTGTACTTTAATGGAGACTGAAAAATATCAGGAAAAAGAAACCCAATGTTGCTTATACTAAAAATAGTTCTAAAACTCTGCATCTCATACGAACTTTATCGGAGACTGAAGCTATATCCCAAAACTGTAAAAATGTTGGCCTAAACTAAAAGAAATACCGAATTTGGAAACTCACAAGGAATTTAGCAGAATCTGAGCAATGTATGGCTGAAACTACAGGTAATACAAAAATTTCTAAACCTTCCTCAAAATGTAATTTTTTTTAAAAAGTTGGCAAATTTACACATTACAAAATTTAAAATGAAAAATTTACAAATTTAAATTGTTTTAACAAATAAATTATACCGAATTAAGCAAAGACTGGAAATGTCAAAATAAATTAAATTTGTTTTTTGCGATTCTTTTTTTTTAATTTAAAAAGTTTGATTTTAAAAAACTTTTAATTCACATTTTTAGATTTGTTTTCTTTTTCATTAATTTTCGTGTCTATGTTTTCATTTTGTTTTTTATTGTGTTGAAATTGCTTTGAATATATTCTTTGTGTCATACCAAAGTCTGACGAAGAAAAAAGAAAGAAAAACGACGATGTTTTTTATATCGAAAGATTCTCGACCAAAGAACACATGAAGTGGGAAAACATCTACTCCAAGAAGTGAAAGTTCGTTGGAAAGGATATCCACCCAGCTTCCATTCTTGGATTGCTGCTTCAAAAATCATAGACTATACAAAGCAGTTGAAGTCATAAATATAGCTAGATAATCCTCTCAGCATCTACAGTGGGTGTGGTGTGGAAAACGTACATTGCACTTTTAATTTTTGTTAGACCAACCATGTAGTGTCATGAATTTCATGTCCATCAGATGAAAGATATGTCATAAATTGAAAGCTCAGTGCTTAGTATTACAAAATTGTGCATGTCAGAATAGGTTCAAATTAATTTCTATACATACATGTACATATATTATTTAACAAATGTCATTTTCATACTCAGTGTTTGTGTCTTTGCTAAGCCAGACTTACTGTATCCATCCTAGTGGCAGACCCACCTCCAACAACATCAATCTTTCAAATTAAATCAAGAAAAAATATACCCCAAAGTTGATTCATAGTATTTGTTTCATAAAAGAATTTAAACGTAGTTTCAACGCACTTCTTTTTTCATTTAATGTAATGCTTCATGCTTTCACATTCCTTAAATCATCTTTGCAAGCCAATGGTATCAATTCACTTGGCTCGCTTCAACCAAGGTACACTGACTACTTTTGGAAAACAAAAATATCGTTACATAAGTTGAATGAAACATTTATCAGCTGCACTGCGACTGTGTGTCTTGATTGGACTAGAGTGAGTGACAAAAGTCACAATAGGCTCTGCAATGATGCAAAATTTTAATAAAAAGGTCACAATTCTGTCCAGAAAGAACATGATTTTATCTGTTAAGAAGACAATGTTCATACCAGATTGTATCAGAAAGTGTTCAATGGTCCCCAAGTTATGCTGGTTATAGGGCTATACTATAAAAGAGCAGGAGATTAACAACAAACAGAAACAAAGTCAATAACTCTGTAAAATTTGACCAGAAGAATGGGCTGTAATGGTTAAAATTGGACCTGAAAAGATGAAAACTCTGAAAGGCATGTGAATAGTGTACATGAAACAGGCAATATACAATTGTAATGGTATCAAGTTATTTTAAAGATTGCAAGTCTGTGTTAGGGGTACAACAAGTGTGAACAGACAGACAAAACAATGGATAGAAAAGGTGACAAGTTTTAGGATCCCATATCACCAAGCAGGGTCCTAAATTTCCTATTCGTGAATATTTATCTTTGATGGCTATATTTCATTTCTTTAATATATACTGTCCTATTGTTGGTGGCACGTGAAGAAACTCTATGACAGACCGAGAGAATGGAAACTGTAAACATGCAAAACAGAGACTTATTGTAACAGACAGACAACACCAAAATGAATAATATTTCTTGACTGTAGCAAAGCAAAATTCTAATATTTTAACATTAAGGTGGAAAAATAATATTTAGGAACATTATGCTTTGGAGAAGAAAAAAAAGTCCAAAACAAATGAAAAGCACAAAATAAAATTTACAGGTAAAACATGAACAACTGAGAAGGTAATTATTTGTATTTCATTCATAGAAAAATATAATATATTGACAAAATTACATTAAAAGTACAGGTTCATTTAAAGCGTTACACAGAAATGAATCATTTTGCTTTCATGACAAGATTGTATTCTTTATTATGTACACATCATGATACATAACTAATCTGTTGTAGATACCTAGGTTATAGTCAATTCAAATACAAGTAAACTATTTCAACAAAACTCAATCATAAGATACGGCTAACCTTTACAATGAACCTTTTAAAAATATTAATTCATGTAAAGAAAGCATACAGAAATGTTAGAAATAACTTTTTATCAAAAACTTTCCAAACATATTATTTTTAACAGAACAGAAAATTGATATTGTCAAAATGTTTCCAGATTTATTATATAAATTGGACAATGCAAATCATACAATAAAACCTGAATACTGTCAGTTATCAGCTATATTTTTGAGCATATTGTATCGCACTGTATGTACAGTATTGGGACCTGGATTCTATTTTCTACTGTAGATTTTGTATACCTTTCTTTGGTGTCAAATATCACATATAAATAACAATTTAAACTTTAAAATAATCAGGACGACAAAATCAGTTATAAGATTACAGATGGACACGCATATTACATATTACTGCAAAAGTAGCAGAGGCACGCTGGTTCTGATACTGCAGTCATAATAAAAACATTTCCTCTTTGAGATTGTATCTTCTCCTGATCCATGGTATCTTATATGTACTGCACAGCATGGAGGGGGAAAGAATGAAATGCAAGCTATGTCATATACTTTGTTCCTGTGTGATGCACAGCCCAATGAAAACTGTAGATCAAGATCTGCAATCCCATAATATACTGATCAGTATCTACACCTGCATCCCATAATATACTGATCAGCATCTACACATGCCATCCCATAATGTACTTATCAGTATATAGATCTGCCATCCAATAATGTACTGATCATTACAGTAGAACTTTGATTATCCAGCACCCAATTAACCGTCAGGGCATGGTACGTCAAAATATTAAAAACAGGTACATCTACATATTTAGACATTATGATTTTTTGATGACCCAGTCTATTGTGTAATACTTTTAATGTACATATTATATTACCAGTCTATTCTCAGATCCATTATGGTCTTGTCCCGCACCCTGATGGATAATCAAAGTTCTACTGTATCAACATCTGCCATCCCATAATGTACTTATCAGTATCTAAACCTGGCTTCCCATAATGTACTTATCAGTATCTAAACCTGGCTTCCCATAATGTACTTATCAGTGTTGATCAATGTCTACACCAACCATCCCACAATGTACTTATCAGTGCTACACTGTTCAGTCAACCCATTCCTTTCAGTAAAAATAAAAATAAAAATGGGTGATGTCTACATATCTTGCAATTGAGTGTACATTAAAAATATGGTTCAAACAAAAATTAAAGGACTTGACATGGGCTTGCCAATTTTGTTAAAAGTTTATTGAAACTAACAAAGTTAAATTCTAAAACCCTATTTACTGTATTATAAAATATGGGCTGAAAATTTTCAGTCCTCAAATAAAAACATCAACATGTACACAATAATGGAACTGTCAACAATGTTAAAGTCATTACTTATTTTCCAGGTACATAAAATTCACTGTGTTCTATCTTCCAAGCTATGCCCAATTCGTATAGTTTACTTATTTGAGTATTCAGTCTTTCTTCCAAATTATTCGATTCTGGGCTTTTTCTTTAAATCTTTTCCAGAGAAAGTTTGACAGAATGATAACTGTAAATTTCACTGTGATATTCTCCATCTCACAGAGAATTTCTGATTGCTTGGGTGGGTGATCTGGTCCAAAAGCAGGTCTGATCCATCAGCTTCAAAAGACGAAGGGGGGAGGGATATGTTTCTGATGGATATAATTTTTCTTTGAATCTACATTCAAAAAAGAAGTTACAAATGACAGTAGAGAATCCAAAAATGCTCAATTATGATTGGTGTTTTTCTTCAGAATCTCATATGTGAGAAAAGTGTATACTCCCCCATTTTCCCCATATCTGTTAACTATCAAAGGGTTTGGGAAATATTGGTAACGTCTTATTACAAATATTCAGCAACTGTGACCTTGACCCAAGATTAAAGGCGTGACCAAGCGTATCAAAGAATGAATTGTCTTAGCTTAACAATGAGTCACGCCAAGTAAGGTTAGAACCTATCAAGTTGTTTTAGAAATACAATGTATATGCAAATGGAAAAATGAAACCAAAACTGTAACTGTTGATGATTGTTGCTGTTATCCCTTGCAGTGTTACAACTGGCATAATGACTGCTACATCTAACGTCCAAATAATGTGGGCTCGACATATCCAAGCGACTAAAAATCATAAAGAAAAACATACACATTGCAGAATTACCTTACAATGGAATGAACCTGATTGAAAATGCTTATCGACTTTTGTCAAAGCTAAATTCATGACATAAAATGAAAGCTCTAATAACATTCAGCAATCAAAATACAGGATATGGTGAAAAATGAATATGGAATATACTAAATGTAAAAGGGGAGATAATTGGTGCAGATTAAAACATTTAAGGTTGAATGTTGCTGTCATGAATTTTAAAATATTTAAAACTACTAATTTAAGTTCTCTACATTTTCATCTACTTAAGAAACAATGTTCCCATTTTGTATTCTTACTAATATGCTTAACAAAATCTGTATATATCAACAAATAAATATATATGTGAATGTCATAAAATGCAGTGCAGCATGTAAAGTGTGCAGCTAATTTGACCTATAACACTTTAGCCAGCGTAAATGGAGCAAAGTGACCTTTCCCTGCATGAAACCCTTTTTGGGCTCCACCGCTAAAATGAAAATATGTTTGACTCTTGCAAATAGCGTGTTTATTAAATAGGAAAAACTAAAAGTATCCATATTTAATAACATTTTGCAACAGTACTGAATCAGGTGCAACTTTTAATGTACTGGCATCTTGTACGAAATAACACTTAGTTTTGCATGTACACCAAAACTTAAAACACAGGAACGAGTGGTTTGGCTATTCATTCAAAAAAAATTCAGGACGCCCTATGCATAAATGGTTAAATGGTGTGCTTAATTGTGATATCTCAGAGTGACAAAATAATCTCAAACATACTGGGCTGATTTTAGTCTGTTTCTGTGATTGTAATTTCCCAGTGAATAAAATTCTGATGCTAAAATTGTCTTGCTATATACTTTTTGATTTATCGTAAATGATCATGGACAGGTAGTGTATAAATTAAAGGCAAATCCTAATGACAAGTCATTATTTGAGTACTGCTTA
Organism: Sinohyriopsis cumingii; assembly: GCA_028554795.2. Lineage (NCBI taxonomy): Eukaryota > Metazoa > Mollusca > Bivalvia > Unionida > Unionidae > Sinohyriopsis > Sinohyriopsis cumingii. The sequence goes on from CM068824.1 coordinate 106,141,061, forward strand.
ATGATGACACGTGTAAATCAAATAAGGATAATTAATTTATTATTTTGGGCTTACATGATGTAATCAGTAATAACTTAATTTCTGATATATGTGAATCAAATTAACAATAAATAACTTTGGGATTAATGTATATAAAAACATTCTTAAAATAGAATTGTATTCATACAGCATGGATACCCCACCAAAGTGCCTAAAAATGATCCCCAAACGCAAAACCTTAGAAATTTGCTATAGATAGGTGAACTGATGGACAAAGGTTAATACTATAAAGGTGGGAAATATATAAGTATCTCCGAAATTATAACTCAATTCACACAGAATATTTGACCAGACCTCAAGGTAAAATACCTGGAAAATATCACAGTTCTGGGTATGACATTTGAGATAACTTGTCCATACCACTTATACAAGACTCATGCAGGACAATGCCTTTTTTATAAATACATAAGATACTAACAAATATTCAGTCAAAAGGTCAAAATGCCAGTTCACTTTGTTAAAGAGTTCCAGAAATTTAAAAGACATAGGTTCATATGAATAGACCAGAGTGGTCCAACTACAGTCCCATCTGCCAAATGTGGTTCAAGGGTCATTTTTTTTGTGGCTTGCGCTTGTATAAAGAGTGAGTTCTATACTTATTGTATAATTGATATATGTCATGCATCTTTCACAAACTTTACATTTTTGGTCCATGCGGTCTGCAGTGTTGATATTGGAATAGAACACGTATGGTCTACGATGTTGGAACAGAACACCTATGGTCTACATATCTCCAACATACAGATTACTACCTAGTACATGTAGTTATTGATAATAACCATAACGATTACACCTGAATACAGCTAGTGATACACTGGATGCAATCTGCCTCGATTCGAAATAGTTTTACAAAGTTTCAAACAAACAAAATATTTGTTCTCATATCAATCTTTCAATTATCATGAAATCTTGATGTTTTGTTTCTTAGCAAAAATGAAGCTCTGTTTGTTTCTCACTAAGACTTGAGTCCTGTCTCTTTGTTTATCATCAAGACAGAAATTCTGTCTCTTTGTTCATTATAATACTATGCTGTCTCTTTGTTTATCATCAACACTTAAGCCCTGTCTCTTTGTCTATCAATACTGTGCTGTCTCTTTGTTTATCATCAACACTTAAGCCCTGTCTCTTTGTCTATCAATACTGTGCTGTCTCTTTGTTTATCAGCAAGACTAAAGCCCAGTTTCCTTGTCCATCAACACTGTGCTGTCTCTTTGTTTATCAGCAAGGCTAAAGCCCGGTCTCTTTGTCCATCAACACTGTGCTGTCTCTTTGTTTATCACCAAGACTAAAGCCCGGTCTCTTTGTCTATCAACATTGTGCTGTCTCTTTGTTTATCAGCAAGACTAAAGCCCTGTCTCTTTGTCCATCAACACTGTGCAGTCTCTTTTGTTTATCAGCAAGACTAAACCCCCATCTCTTTTTCTACCAACACTCTGCTGTCTCTTTGTTTATCAACAAGACTAAAGCCATATCTCTTTGTTTATCAACACTGTGCTGTCTCTTTGTTTACCAGCAAGACTAAAGCCACATCTCTTTGTCTATTAACACTGTACTTTCTCTTTGTTTATCAACAAGACTGAAGACCTATCTCTTTGTCTATTAACACTGTGCTGTCTCTGTTTATCAGCAAGACTAAAGCCCCATCTCTTTGTCTATCAACACTGTGCTGTCTCTTTGTTTGCTAGCAAGACTAAAGCCCCGTCTCTTTGTCTACCAACACTGTGCTGTCTCTTTGTATTTCATCAAAACTGAAGCACTCTCCATTTGTCTGTCATTGCTACTCAAGTCCTAACTCTGTTTATCATCATACCTTGAGACCTTTTAAATGTATTAATGACTAAATGAATATATAAAATATACCTTATATTTATTGCCTCAGTCTTTAAGATACGGGTAGACTTTATTGCTCCTGTAAACAGCTTTAATGGAAGGAAGGGTAGGTAGATACTCAATGAGCCCATCATTACTCTCATACAACATTAACAGACTAAGGGAGACAAATCTAAACAGTTGATTCAATAAAACAATACTCCATGGTCTAGAAAATTAAAAGGTCGCAAAAGTCAAAAACAAAAGAAACATTTCAAGAAAAGATTAAATGAAGCAACTTAAACCTGATATATGTAAAGAGAACAATATTCTTTATAATAGAAATTACGTAACTGCTTCACTTGAAACAATCCAGAAAACCTCAATCTCTTGTGGGAATGGGGTTAGTGAATAAATTCATGTAGGTCCACAATAAAATTGGAAAAAATTACCTAGGTTTAAAAATTCACATGTTTCAGGATAATCTAATTTTGTGAAAATTCTTAAAAAGACCCTACAACAGGTACTCTTCTGGTGAAATATGTCTGTACAAAACTGTACATAAAATAAGTGTCCATCACAAAGGTTAAAATAATAACAATAATAAAAATCATAACATTAATATTACTTTAAGTGTGACAATTCATCATAAACAAAAGATATGATACAGAGCATTCAATATCGTTTGTAACTTTCATATATAAGAGGCAAGCAAATTAAAAACCTTATTTAGGAAGCCTGAACAGACATCCAAAAGACTGTCCAACTTATAAAAGATATGAACAATGTTTCAATGTTTCCATTACTATTTATTTATTTAAAAAATCTGAATTATTTGGGCAATATTAGTTTGATTTTGGGGAAAAATCATCACATCTGGTTAAAAGAAACAACTAAAACAATGACAATCCATTAAACTTAATATAAGATCTTTTTAAAAATATGCACATTAAAGAAGATGTCCTAAAAATATAGTAATTTTATTTTCAAAAACAAAAGCAAGAAAAGAATTACCAATAAAATATTGCATACAAATAAATTAGCAGAAAAGGGGTGATAGTGTCAATAAAATTACATTAAAAAAAACATGCATGCCTTGTACATCATCTTGTACAAATTGCACCCTGTTCTGTGATCAAGATCTATTTAGAATGGCACCTAATTCATGTACACACACACTCAATGTAAAGGGAGATAACATAGTTTTTGATTACTTAAAGAATTGTGTTGCTGATGAAACTGGCAAACAAAGACTATAAACAAGATACCAAATGAAGAAAGTTTTTGATCTGGCACTGAATAATGTCACCGTATGGTTTATACATTTCACTGCTTTGAATATTTTAGTTTCTGGACAACTTTGATATTTCTATTTTATCTGTTCCTCATAATTCATCACAGTTTTTCAATGTTTTTCACAATTACAAAGAGTCTTTTACATCTGAGATATACACCTTGTTCAAATTTGTGAGGTCATGTTTCATGAGTATTAACAGCATTATGCATTTAGCAAGGCTAAGCAAGACCAGTCTCGGCATATACAAAAGCATTTAGCAAGGGTTGAGCTGTACCAGTCTCAGCATACAAAAAAACATTTAGCAAGGCTGAACAGTACCAGTCAAGGCATACAAAAAAGCATCTAGCCAGGCTCAACAGTACAGTACCAGTCTCAGCTTACACAAAAGCATTTTGGCCAGGCTTAGCAGTACCAGACTTGGCATAAACAAAAGAGTTTAAAGTAACTATAGTACTCTTTGAAGTCTGCTATCCAGCAAACTGTTTAATTTTATAATTTTAATTGTCAGCACTTAGTATTAATGACACTGCCACTATGAGCTCAGAGGTCCAGTATGCTTTCTTTCTGCTAGACACTGGCAGTGATTCTTTTGAGTGCTTAGTGGCAAAAGATTGGCTAGCTAGAAATAAATGCAACTTTAATCGACTTTTGCTAAGGCATGCCTAAATCAATTGCTAACACTTTAGACTCTGTGATACAATCCTTAATGTCCATATTGGGTCAATAAGGCAATGAAGGCAGAAAATGACACAAGTCAATATTGTTCTGTTCTTTAGGGTATTGTAAATCAAGTGATTGGCACAATTTACAGGCTCTGGTAGCAGAGAAAGATCGCATTTCAGAATGGTTAGGACAAACGTGGTCTATTACTTGGGTAGGTAGGAGAAAGGAAAGTCTCTTTACCATCAAACTGCATAATTCTCAATATCCCGAAGAAGTCGGGCACACAATGTAACATCCATTAACAAAATCCCTGAAAGGAGTTATTTAGAAAATATTCAGTATTTTCAGGGTAAAGATCACAAAGTTATGTAAGTGTTTTGTAGAATGGGCTATCTTGACCCCATGATCACAAGGTTAAGCAGGTGTTTTGTAGAATGGGCTATCTTGACCCCATGATCACAAGGTTAAGCTGGTGTTTTGTAGAATGGGTTATCTTAACCCCAAGATCACAAGGTTAAGCAGGTGTTTTGTAGAATGGGCTATCTTGACCCCATGATTACAAGCAGGTGTTTTGTAGAATGGGCCATCTTGACCCCATGATCACAACGTTAAGCAGGTGTTTTGTAGAATTGGCTATCTTGGCCTCACAACAATTTATCCAAAGTATGATAAGAATCCAATCATGGGTTTAGGAAAAAGAAGAAATTGAAACAAGTTCAACCTCAACTGTAAAGTAACTTTCCTATGACTGTGACCTTAACTAGTGTGCAAAACTACCACTGGCCCACCAGTCTGATGCCAGCTAATTTTATCACAGACTGGTGTCTAAATTGTTTCCACATGCGTTCTTTCAAAGTGCGTTGAAAACGTTCCACAATGTTGGCTTTGGTTTCGGGATTCTCGGTGGTAAAAAAATGAATGTCACGTTTCTTTCATTCTTTTTGGAAAGCTTGGTTCAGAAATTCGGTACCTTTGTCCGTTTGCCATCGAAGAGGGTGACGACCGCTTTGTTTCAACACTCGTTGCAGGGCTCGCACTAACTCGCTGATCGATTTGGAAGTCAAGGGCACGACCCAGGCAAATTTGGAAAAGACGTCGATGACATAAAACAAATATTTGTAGCCGCGATTGTAGCTGGCGAAATGAGAGACATCGGCTAAGTCGGCTTGCCATTGATGATCGATGCCTTCCACTTGGGTGCGATTTCTGGAAAACATGCGTCGATGGGGTTGTGTAAAGTGTAAGTAGCTTGTTCTTGTAACCATCGTTGCACTTGAGGTAAACGGAGACTTTTCAGTCAGCAGCACGATACAATTTTTGAACTCTTGCGTAACCTGCAGGATGGGAGGGATCGTAGTAAATGCTGGATAAGACTTTTTCCATGTGTTTGTTGGTGTGTTAATAAGGCACCCACTCTTGGAAGATGCTACTCTTTTTCTCTTGGGGTATTTTCTTGGATTGTAATGCTTTGCGTGTGCGACCGGCAATAGAAGTCGAAGAGGAGAATGTCTGAACAGGGGATCTTTTTTCTTGTTTCACTTCTGTCTTCACCTTCATTTTCTCCTCTGATGAAGAAGGGGTGGTCATCATCTTTTTAATCCATCCAATTCTGGAGGTAGGTGGTGCTGTTAACTTGCATACTTTTTCTGGTGGAGTTTGAAACCCTTCCTCTTCTTCTTCTCTTTTTTCTGTCTTGGTCACTGGTAGTAGTAGTGGTGGTGGTGGTGCCGGTGATGGTGCTTGGCTTTTCATCAAGGTCTTAAAATCTTTCAGAATTGGAAGAGCTGTTTCGTCTAGAGCTTTTTGGTGAAAGAGTTGCAGTCGTTGCAAGAGTTGGCCGTACTTTTGCGATTTTTCTGTTTCGGACAAATCTTGGCGATCCATTAAGGACTGTAATTCGTGTTGTAACTGGGACATCTCGTTCAAATTGGGATTGGGAGGTAAATGCGGGGTGCGTTGTTCTTGGTATTCCATCCATCGTTTGTAAGGCACTAAAGCTAGTTTTCGTCCTTCCATGGGATGTCAAGGGTCGATTCTGAGATCTTGGGACTCCAGAGGGCCTTTGTATCTTGCTCCCATCAGGCCTCCCAACATGGTTCCCAAGACTCCCTTCAGTAAGGGGCCTAACAAGAGCGGTAAAATTCCTCCACGTTGAACCAACATCTTCTTCTTTTGTCCGAGAGGGATTTTCTTTTGAACCATTTGACGCAGAACGTGACGATGTTTACCTAAGCATTGTTTCTGGTGTTTGGACAAAGGGATCGTGCCTTTCAACACGTTCAAACAACATTCGCACACGGTATCGATGACCTCTTTGGAGGCCGTTTGAATGAGTTTTTTTCGTAGGGGTGGAGAAGATTTGGACAGGACAGATAACATATCCCCATGTTTGACTAAACGTGGAGGCAGTCCTTTCCTTTTCTTTCCTTGGGGTTTAGAAGAGGAATGTTTTCTGGAGGGTGACATCTTTGAGACTTCAGCACCAAAAACACTGATGCCCCTACTTAGTCACAGACCTTTTTTATACTGGAACGCGTCGCCACTGATTGTCTTGACGTCGTATCAACTTGAGGACAGGCATGACACGTCGTGGAGGTGTACACAACGGACTAAATCGAACCAGTTCTTGCTTGGACAAATCCAGTAAACTTTGTAACATGCCCGGTCTTTCTATGAATTTGATTTTGGGAGCAGGTACTTTGTGAGTCGCAGCCACTGCCGCTAAACTGGAGGGTCCTGCCACTTGGGAAGTTCTTGGGGTCATCAACGGAGAAGTTCTTGGTGGGAACAACGTCTCCAAGTACTGTTCAGTTCTTGGTGACATCAACGGAGAAATGACTGAACCTGAGGCTACCGGAGACGCAGTCACCGCCGTGGCAGGTCGTGGTTTTCGAGTGTAAGTTTGCGTCCTGGCCGAAGTGCCTCTCTTGCGACTACTTTTCTTCTGGGGGCTTTACTTTTTCTGTGGACTTTTTCTCTGCTTATTTTTCTGGGATCTTTTCTTTTTCCGGGGTGGTGTCTGGTAAGAGGAGGGTCCCGCCACTGGAGAAGTTCTTGGAGACACAGGTCTCTTTGCGGACCTGGTCATTTTCTTCTTCTTCTTGGAGCTTCGTTTGACTTTTTTTTTCTTGGGGAGAGCTTTGGGCGCATTAGAATCTCATCTTAAGAGAGAGCGAATGATGACCCCTCCTAGAGTACCGCTCCCTCTAGGTTTCAAAATGATTTGTTGTTTGGTTTGAGTGTCGATGCGGGGATCGGCCAGTTGGGTCAAAGCGACATTGTTTCGATCGAAAAAGCGTTTGGTTTGATGAGGAATCTGAATGATCCCTTCGAGAAATTGACGTGCTGTCACTGTGAACCATCGTAAGACTTCTTTGAGACTAGCTTCCAAGACACGAGCCCGTATTTGTGGATTTTTTCTCGACTGATGCCTAACAAGGCACGAATCAATTTGACGGGAAGATGGATTGAAGGGACGTCATGTTCACACTGTGTGAAAGAGACGAAAAGTGTCTGAGGTTTTAATAGATTTTTTTGGGAGTGAAGTTAAGTCGAGGACGGAGACGTGTACAAGACAGGCCCGCTGTCTTGGCACCAATGGTGAAACAATTGAGTACGAAATCACAAATCCTCGGGAGTCGTTGGTTTCAAATCGACGAGTAAATAGGCGTGTGGAGTGTGAGTGGCATCGTCGTACGCCTGAGTCAGCCAATGCGTTCCTAACTGTTTGGCTTAGACTTGCACTTGCGATTTATCTCGAGGGCTTTTAAACAAGACAACGTAATGCGCATTGAGACTGATGGTGCGATGGGCTTTACTTTGTTGAAACAAATTTTGAGTGATGTAAACGACACTGGCATTACGGTGATGCCCTTTGCGCGTGAACCACAGTTTTATTTCTTCTTCGTCTTCTCCTAACATTTCGTCGAAAATGACCAAATGGGTTTGACAGGCGTCAGAGACGATGCCATTGTCTTCTTTAGGAATGCCTTCCACAAACACGATGGAATCGCCTTGACTTTCTCACAAGAGACTGTACGCCGATTGCCACTCTTTGTAACACCACACGATGCGCTGAGGTGGTCGATCGATCAGATGATGTTTATGTTCGATCAAACGTTTGACAAATTCGGTTTTGCCTGAACCGCTAGGCCCAGCAATGAGCATGTTAAAAGGATGGCGAAGATATAAAGCCTCCCAACTGGCACGATCTAAGTGTTCGAAGATGACTTTGACAGTAGAGGAGGAGGGAGCAGAAGTAGCCATAGTGTGAGGAATGTCATTTGTGACACGAAAACAAACAAGACAAGAGTTTAGATACATTTTCAGGACACGTTTATTGAATGTTTTAAACATGAATACGAAAGACAAAAATACATAAAAGCCAAAGGCTTAAGTACAACGATAAAAGGCACATCGAAATTATCAACGTGGAATAGAAACAAGTGTCTGTACAACATGTTTTGGGTAAGATTCTGTAGGGGGTAAGGTCACACAAGTGTCCTCCCGAAAGAAGGGTCTTTCAGGCATGTTCGCGACAGTCCTGTCCTGGGTGACGAGTTCTTCTTCTTCTGACACCGTCACTAACACAGGTTAAAAAGTGACTTTTTTCTTTGAACAACCCTCGTGCATACTGGGACACTTCTTGGGACCAAGCATCAAAATCACATTCTTTCCAGGCACGGACATCTGTCCAATGGGGATGTAAGTCACAAGCTACACACACATCGTCATACAAGTCTTGAGTAGCTAAAAGTTGACGAATCTCTTTTTTCCTGTAGAGGTCGAGATGTATCCAGATGAAACCGCAAGGCTTTGAGCAAAAGGATTCTTTCGTGACCATTTAAGGCCCTTGGGGTGGTAAGTACTGATCGTAAAGAGTCCACAAGGAATCGGCTGGTAAACGAAATCCCAGAAAACAAGTCACTAACACACACACCACTTGTCGACCCAAATTAAATGGATACAGTTCTTGTAATTATCGATGGTAATGATCCACGGTTTGAATATGGTGATTGAGTTCCTTCCACGGAATCTGTTCAATCACATGTGAAATAAGCCGTGGCATGGATTCCTGATTTTATAGTCACTTTATTTCGGAAGCAATAAAGGGACTTTCTAACTAGACATTTTCGTTGTTCAAATCTTGCATACTGTAACCTAAACTTCAGAGTTTGTTTAGATGTTTCCTCTTCCGCTAAGCAGATTCCACGTAAAATATGTTGGTAATCCTTTAACTTGTCTTCCTCAATGCGTTGCTCTAGGTGAATCTCGAAGTAAGCAAAATAATGAACATTTCATTCATTCACTAACTCAAAGTGTTGAACAAGGTTTGACCACTGAAACAATTTGTGACGAATCAGTTCTTTTATGCCATTCAGGTACCAGTGGTTAAAGATCTGGTGACGTAACGGATGCAATTGTTCTTTACGTTTGACTTGTATTTTGACCAGCTCTCGGTAAATGCGTTCTCTCAACTCCACAGGCAAAGCACGAATGTTCTCTTGTAAAGTATCCATAAATAGGTTAGTCAGTACAATTCACAATCTTCTCCTAGAGCAAAAGTAATTCACATAGTGAGTAATTTCTGGCCACTGCCATTCGGGGTAACGTCCAAAAATCTCACTGAACTCTTTTGATGTAAACGATTTAGAGTGATATAATAGGACGAATGCACACTTGACCCAGAGAAATCTAACACTTTGATTAATTTTTTTCACTTTCCTCTTGTGAATTTCTTGGCATAAAAGTTCTACAGTTACGGATGGAGATTTCACACTGGCCAAACTTCCTTGTAAATCTTCTCTTGCAGTTCTTTAGGTAATGATTCAATATCGTTTTTTAAATGGAGTTTAAATACTGGTCTCGGTGATGTCCAACATTTGATTCCTAACCAATCTGGTTTCTTCTTCAACGACATGGTAAGTTACTTCAATGTCTCGGTCTCACTAAGGGTAAGTAATGACAATTCGGTGGCCATCGAGCATGTTCTACTTAGGCTGAATCTTGTGGTTCCCAGTGGTGAAGTGACACACCGCAACTGAAGCACTTGACTTTATCCCCTTCGCCCAAGTAGAACAATCCGGCTCTGGCTAATTCTTCGGGGGTCGGTCCTCCAGATACTTAGGCCGGTTTCCTTTGAACGATTGAAGACGATTTTCAAAGTCGCAGTATTCCTACAAACGCACAGGAAACAAATATATTCTTCTTTCACATGTTCGTTTCGATGAGGGTTGGGTGACATGGACAGGAGTTTGCTCAGGGCTGGATGACATCCGTAGGGGGGTAAACGTGAAGGTGAACATCCACCTTTAAAATGAAACCCAGTAAAGTGTCCAAGAGGACGAGTGGCATCGCTTTCGCATCCCTCAGGTTTGGCACGCACAGCATCATTTTCCATGACAGGGGTAGTGAAAACAAAGTTCCCATGATCCTATCGATCTTGCCTAGGGTTCCTTTTTATACTAGTCGCAATGCAGTCTCAAGCTTGTATATCGTTCCTTTTTATGTTTTTTATGTCTTGTTTTGGAAGGTACTGTCTCTATGGTGCCGTCATCATTGTTCCGTAGTGTCATGGGCGGAAAGGCCATAGAAAGATAAGGGCAGTGCGGAGACCATCGAGGATGTTCCAGAATAGCTGAATCTTTATAGATACATAGATCCATTCGTAATATCAGGCCACAACTGAAACACTGTACTTCGTATCCCAATCCAGTCTCAGGTCCCAAGTAAACAAATCCTGTTCTAGCTAAAACATGCGAAGAAGTTAATCATTTCCTATCCGTAGGCCATTTTTGAAACGTGTCCAATCAACGGGTACAATCACAATAGTCAGGTAAGAAGACCGGAAAAGGATGGGGTTTGAACTTGGAGTTCTCATCGGGTTTCTCATTCGATTCTTGTTGTGACGAAGTCATTCTTCTGGTGAGTGACTATCCTCTTACAACCAATGTTTTATACCAACGTGTCCATACGGCAAAGTAAAGTGGTTGGCAAGTCGCACTCGCTTCTCCTACACGATTTGATAGACTTTCTCCAAGGGTCGACTGACGATGTTTTGAGTGGGTAAACGTACAATCTTGTTGGGTTGATAGGTAGTTACTTTAAAGTGTTGATCTTTTCCAGAGTGTAAGGCTTCTTTCAATACCCCAAAAATGACCACTCGACTGGTACGATAATTCAGTGTCAATCCTTTCACTTTACACTTCGTGTGCACTTCTCCTTGTTTGTCCCGGTATTCGTAGCCGTAATCTTCAGGACCGCCACTTGCGAAACTTAGAATCTTGTCGTCGGGGTGCTCGTCTGTCCAGGCTCCTAAACGGTCTCCTTCGATGTCAGGGTGCTGTTGATTCGGGTAATCGATGTAAATGCAACTGTCCGTGTCAAAGTAGAGGACGCGTTCCCCTAACAGTTCTAAAGCTTCGTACAATTTTAAGCGAGCATGAGCTGTCACGCAAGCCGCAATGATGACATTTCCAAAGGGGTCGTCTTGTACAAAGTCTAGATCTTCTTCGTAAATGACTAAGATCAAATCTTCGCGAACGACGTCCACGTGTTTCATGAATTTGGTTTTGTCGTGAATCATCTGAAAGTAGCGGGAAGGTTCTGTCAAATATTCCGTCTTGGGTAAACACGGGTGTTGTGCCAGTGTGGAAAATACCCTTTAGCCATTTCTGTCATTCCAAACGTTTTAGGCATTCGACTCAAAGGCATGGCCAAGTAACTCATCGAATCTTTAAACTGTACTTGTCCCACTTGCATGAAAATGATTTTGGCTCTGTTCAAAGTGACTTTAGGACGTTCGGTGCCATGTTCTGTATAGTATCTAAGAAGAAACTGTCCATCGTATCCGGAGAAATTGTGAGCCATCACCGTGGCATGACGATTACAATCTCCGTAACGTTCGATGTCCTCTTGGCTCCACGTCTTGTCGATGGGGTCTAAGACCCATCGAGCGAAATCGGCTAGCGTGTTCGGTCCTCGAAAGATTTTTTCACGCCCTCCAGGAATCTTGCTGCAGTGAGGGCAATGACTGAAAATAGGTTCTTGAATGCACTTCTCGCACGCTCGATGAGCCACGCAGAAATTAGGAACGTGAATGCCGGTCTCTTGCATGCATTCGAAATCGAAAAAGATGAAATTGTCTTTTTTATTCTTGTGACCGTCGTCTTTCTCTGGTTGGGGTTGGTATTTGTGCACGTAGCATTGGTGTTCCAAGTCCACGATGTGGTGACAAATGGGACATTTTTTTCTTTCCTCGACATACGTGTGCCTTGGCATTATTGCTAAGTATGCCTTGTCCACACGTAGGGCACAATCTCAGGAGTTGACAAGCACATTTCTTCTGTGAACCTTGCGTCTTCTAATGTTGTTGGTAACAGGCAGGGCTGACAAACGTGCGCAGACAAGTTGAAGAATGCACTGGTTCTTGTCCTTCGCTCAGACAGGGTGGAGAGGCCAAACATTCTGAGCATTTCGATCCACAATGCTTGTGTTGCTCTCGATTGTTATAGCCATAGCCACATTTCTCACAGTAATAACTGTATCCCAGGAATGCGGTGATACTGGTAATGGTATCGACATGGTCATCGTGATGATAAAGGTGAATGTATTTTCCATCCTTAAAGTCTTTCCCTCGAAACAACAGAGGTCCGCGTACTTCTTGAGGGTGCACTTGCAAGGTGTAGCGTGGAGCTAGGACATCTTGCAATTTTTGCATTTCAGGAATGCCACAGGGTGTGTCTTTGGACAGGCCGGCTTGTTGTAATAGGAGTTCTGCTTCACTTCGTTGTTTGGCTCGGTCCGAAATGTCGAATAGTTTTCCAGGCTCTTTTCCATTCTACCGTGTCGTTCTTGTTGGCATAGGTTCGTCCCACCACGATGACTCGGGCTAAGCACATCTGGTCTAGAGGGTTGTGAATTTGGACGAGACTATTTTTGGTGATGCGAAGGTCGTTCACTAATAACACCTTATTGCGTCCAGTCCCTTGAGGAGGAGAGACGTGGGTCATGTCCAGTGTGGCTTTTCCATCGGTGATGTCAAACTGGTCATTGGATTGTTGCACGTGCTGAATCTTGTCCATGACTTTGGAAGCGGTCAATTCTGCAGGGCTACTAAACTCGATCCAAACAGGGGATTTCAATCCGTCGTGTTGTATGGAAAGTCTCAAGCGATCGTCTTCTTTGGGTTGACATTGTCGCTTGAGTGTGGTGAGTAAAGAATCCCACACCCCGGTGATGAACCCTTCTGCTTTCTCTAACGGTACTTCGGACTTGAAATCTTTAAACTTCACCGTGTATTTGTAAGCCCTGGTTCTAAATTTTCTAGAGGAGCGCTTTTCTGTCTCTCGAATGGAATAGTATTTGTCAGGGTTAACTAAGGGTGGTGAACTTTGTTTAGAGGGTTTGGATTCTGGTTCACTCATGTCCTCTTCAATATCACTGGCATGAATTTGTGCCAAGACTTCAGCTCTGGTACAAGGCGATAGATCACGTTTCTGCCTCTTACTTTCTTCTTCTTTCTGCTCAAATGAATTGGATCGTTTCATCTTGAGTGTAAAACGTCAAATGACTAAAGGTTAAACACCATGGGCTACTTTATAGTCATGGCAAACCAGCGTATATAAAGGGTGTGTGTCTTGTCCTTTCACTATTCATTTCACTCTCTAACCGAGCACAACGATGGAAGAGACTACCCAAATCGAACGTTTCATCAAAGCTTTGCAATGGGTCATTAGAAAATTTTCTTCAGACCAGCCTTCGGACTACTCTCCTTCCTTGCGGGATAAAAGTGAAGATACTTGCTATATCTGTCAAAACAAAGCGCATTGTTCTTCAGAGTGTCCAGACCGTTAAAAAAGAAAAAAGGGGTTAGAAAAGACAAAAGTCAAGATACCTGTTATCATTGTCAAGAAAAGGGACATTTGTCTCGAGATTGCCCAAAAAAGAAACAAGAGGAGTCAGAAGAAGAAGAGAGGGATTGTTTAAAGAAAGAAGAGGAAGAAGAAGAAGTGGAGAAAGAAAGTAGAGAGGTAAAGAAAAAGAAACAGGAAAAGGAAAGAAGAAGGGAAGAAAGTGAGGAGGAAGAAGAGGAAAAGAATGTGAAGAAATTTAAAACACAGAGAGAGTAAATAATGAGATAAAGAAGTCTATGAACTTTTTCAGAGTGTTTTGTTGTGAATTGTGAATTGAATTGTAAATATTAATAAAAGAATAAATTAATTATAAAAGGTAAGTGTCCTTGGGTTTTTGATTTTAAAATAAGAACCTACACTCACGCACTCATACACAGACACGTACTATAGGGGTAAATGGGTTGGTTATTTTTTGTTTTTTTTTTCGAGTTATTGGCAACTGAAATTGTATCTCTTTTTGAGAGACATGGGTGGCCCTGAAAAGGGACTTTTTTGGTGAAGGGGTGAGTTTAAGCAATCAGCTTTAACTGCCTTAAGCCTTTGCCACGGCCGAGGCCTACTTCTGATGATGATTTGGTTGAAATCACTAAGGGCGGTACGTAGGCTTAGTCCAGGGCTGGAGTGTTTAGCTCGGGAAGGTCGTATTCTCTTCGGTCGTGATAAAGAAGTCAGATACATTAACTCCGCCAAAATGTCCAACAGTACCGTGACGGTTTGACTTTCACCCTCTTGTTTCTTTGCTACTTCTTCTTCTTGCTGTTTTTTTTTCTTACCTCTTCTTCTTCTTGCTGCTGTTGCTGTAGAAAAAAGCTTGTTCTGCTTCCTTTTGCTGCTGCATAAATTTCTCCAATTCTTCTTTCTGTCTCTGTCTAAAATTCTCCACGTGTTTTAATGAAGGAGAACGTGAGGAAGGTTCTGGAACAAATTCTTGTGAGGTAAGAAAATCCACATAATCCCAATTCACCTCTTCTGAAAGTAAGTCCGGGTTCCCTTCTGTAGTCTCCACGGCTGGTGCACCCGAATTGGTCGTTTTCTGAGTTTCCGTCATGTTGTAAAACTGTCGCATGGATTGACTGCACACAGGCAATAGCGAATCTATATAGACTACGTGACGTTACAGACTGTTCTCTTCGGATTGTATATGGGCTGACTGAATTTTGTAACGCGTGTTTGGATTGGTCAACGAACTCAATCCGTTTCAATCCTTTCTGTCCCTATAAATAAGCGCAGTTCACTGTATTGTTTCACCTTACTCGGAGCCTCAAGATGTGGACCGACGTTCAATATTCAACCCTTGTGTCAACAATGATGTTCAGGACGGACATACCCATGTATGTCCGATCCAAGTAGACCGTTCTCCATAGGACCACCACCAGTTAATAGATACGTCGGATTTACGTGGAGAGGCAAGGATGCCTCAAAAGAGTACTCATTTACGGTCATACAGTGAGACGAAGTTTAAGGCGAAGAAGATGTCGCAGATGCCCTTTATGTTAAGGGCATATTAACATGAACCAAAGGCCCTTGTCAGGGCCACTCCAATTTCTCGAAAAGAGATCTACTTTCAATTGCCTACCCCCATTTTTTATTTTTATTTTTATTTTTTTATTTGTTTTATTTTTTAAAAAAAAATAAAATAGAGACCCTCCCTGTTTCAATTTTTACCTGTTCCCTTTCCATAGACCCATCAGGTCGGGACTATATTAAAATAGGGTCCCGACCCTTGAGGCTATACAGGCCCACGATTTTTCTCCTTGTTAAATTTCCATTCAGGCTAAACAGGCCCAAGGGGTATTTTAATGCTAATTTCCATTGAGGCTAAGGTGCCCCATCTTACTACTAACTTTTTTTTTTTTTTCAACAGCTGCAAGACGGAAAATTGTATTAACCGGGAGCATGCTCTTGCCTCGGACATTCAAATGTTGGTTCAGAATATAATTGCGGTATACTCTGTTACCTATCGCGATATATTTAGAAATACTTCGGTATTCCGCGGTTAAAATGTATCGTGGTACCCAGCTCTCCTCTCAAAGGGTTACTTGATGGAAGGTATATGGTCGAAGATTTATGGTTGCTGTATGTCATTGTACGGAGTATGCGTATATATAATTACTTAGCACTAAATGCGGTTTTAGTTTATAAACAGTGCGTATGCAGTGATTAGGTTTGTAGCTGAAAAGCGAAGGTGTGTAGATGTTATTCGACAAGATGATGAAAGTGTCGCTGATTTTCGTTTCAATCCTCGCTATAACAGCTGAGACACGCCAAGTATGTTTATATTATTTTCTTAGTGGTAAATCTTTTTAGCCACCCGTTTCTATACACAGTTGTCTAGGGTTACGGCTCTCGAATAACAGAAAATTTGTCAAAGCTAAGATGAACTCGAGATAAGTATTATATCACCCAAGACTATAATTAATGTGATCTTAAGGCATTACAAATAAAAATTGCTGTTGTTGTTGTTCTAGGGTTTAACGCCATTTTTTAGCATAGGATAGGCTATACATGGCGGACAGTATAAATGGTGGAGGAAGAACCCTGGAAAACCCAGGGAAGAACCACAAATCCACAAGAAGCTACAGGCAGGCTCTCCCACGTACCCACGCAATGGTGGATATTAAAGCAATTGAAATGACTAATGCTTTTCTTACAACCAATGCAACTGTTATAGACAGAAAAAAAGAAAAGAAAACGAAAATATTGACAGTTTTTAAAAGACTTAGGACAATAACATGCATTTCAGTGCAATATAGCGAACTCAATTGTTTTGAGGTGGTAGGTTATGGTTATGTTTTCTAAAACGTTATAGTATATGTCACAAAGACAAATAAATAATCCAGATATATATGAGGCTCAAAACGATAAAGGCAAGTTTAAGAATATAATTGCAGCTCTCTGATAGTCTCAAAAAACTTAAAATTGACACTTCATCTCCTAGCGAAATCTTTCACACTTTACAAGTTGATATGTGATGTTCTTAGTTATGTCTCCTTCATTTAATTATATTACAATGTTTAATACGAGTGTTTGTTTTAACAATTTAATTTCTGTACTCCATGAAAGAATATGACTTATTTATCAGTTTCTTCTTCTCTCATTTTCTGCAAATGATCACAAACATTTGACTTTTATTTTTTCCCCAATTGTTTTTTTTCAAATTTGCAAGATTTTCTGATACTTGTATGGCATGTAAAATTCTTTGAAGAATTTTTAGAATGAACAGCACACACAGTTCTATATGATACTGCGTCGTTGGGCAGTACATTCAGTGTGAAGGATGTTTTCTGGTTGGACAGTATACAAATAGAGTTCTTTAGGATGCTTCCCGTTTGTAAAGTATTCGTATGGTTCTTTAGGATACTTCCGGTTGGGTAGTACACACACACACACACACACACACACACTAGGCAAACTGACTGGAGAATTCGCTACTGTAATTTCACTTAGTAAATGATTGATGTTATTCTCTAGCGAAAATATTGGTCATATTACGCGTGTCATATCTATGCGTACTGTTGGGAATTGCTTTGTATGGTTTTCTGCATGGAGAGGCGGTAAGGCGGTGAACTGACTTGTTAAAAAATGAAAAGAAAAATCATCCAATGGAACCCCTTTTTCCCCACCCCACCCACACACCCACCTTCCCGTCTCTAAAGGAAAATAGATGCTTACAAAATCTTCTTTTTCAGCTCACTCAGTTAAAATAACTTTCCATTTGCACTGTATTGCGCACGTAGTGTATCGTGAAGAAATCTTAGTTACTCGTGGTCATCCAAATTCAGTGACATTATTCAGATCTATTTTTGAAAACTGCTAGTCTAATAGCCTTTCAAGTATACAGATTTTGCTTTCCCTCTCTTTATTGATGTTGCCGCTGTCAGTTCGTCATTCAGTCTGTCTGCCTATTTATTTATCGATCGAGCTAACAAGACAGTAATTTTGAATATCCCGATATGTACAGGTAGTGTTCTCTAAAGTACCCCTATCTGATATTTGGCCAACTGTAATATACTCGTAATTGTGCTAGTGCGATTTCTTTCACTGGAAATGCAATTGGAAAGCTAAAACTAAATTCTGAATTAGTTGAGCTTACCGTTATCAGTTTTGTTCTTGACCGAGTCGTATTATTTACAATCTGTTGTAGTAGCTCGCTTGGCGATATCATTATCATTTAAATCTTGATGTTCTAAATCAATCACTGTCATTGCTTCTTTGTAGATTTTGAGCATCTCTGTGAACATAAAATCTTATATTTCCCCATCACTAAGGCTTATGATAATAATGAGGATAATTTGGAGAATGCTAGCATTGATGTATGTAATTTCATCATATAATCGTGTAAGTTTGCATTTGTACACGTACATATTTTTGGGCAATGATGTTGAGAATACTGACAATCGTTGTTGCATTTGAAACATATATTGTTACAACTGCTGGTGCCATCATTGTTATTGTTGATAATACACGCCGGTTCCAGCAATAACAGCAGACGCTGGATAAACAATTATGTCAACAATGACTACACGTCTGTGATATTTCTTTTTGTTAAACTATATTCTCATCAACGATATTTTTCAATTTTGTTTGCCATTCACGTGCTTGATTGTGAATGAATTTCTGAACGTCGTTTGGAGTGCTCATTATATTTTATAAAGCAACCAAGTGAGGTGTTTCAGACATAAATTCCATACACCATCAGTAAGATGTTGTGGTTAATTGTTATTCAGATACTTCCAGCATAAATGTTTCTTCGTCTCCTTCATTTATTACAATAGACACTATGATGACGCCATGATACCGTTGTTGACAAAACCAACTCTAATATCAGCTGCGTATTCAGTATCATCTGCTTTTATAATGTCACCTTCTATCTCAATAAATGCTTCAGCGGGTAAGAAATATCTGCTTGTATCTTGAACTTGTTAATTCAACTTGCCCATGCTGATTTGGTTGTAGTGCGTCTTAAGAATAAAATTAATAATCGCGTATATATTCATCTTTAAGAACCGGTGCGTCTATATCGAACGCTGGATTAGATAAACGTTTGAATATTTTCTTATAATTGTTATCGTCTAACACAAAGACCACTGCCTGCTATCAAACTTAAAGCTACATTTGGTTTTTTTGCTTCACCAGCCAACTCTGATAGTTTCTGGTTTGCGGCTTGATTTATTATTTTACTGACATTTGCAGGCATAAATTTAGTGCTGGGTAATTTAATTGGTGGTTGTGGGGTTTTTTTTTGTACTAATCGAGCTACTCTATCCTTGACTGTCGAGAACGCTTTACCGACAAAATTACCATTAACATTAATACCTTCATCACCGGGAACATCAACAGCATTCATTCCTAATTGTTTTGTAATCGGTGTTACTTTTGGAGCCATCCTTTTGAATAAACCCATAACAGTATAACAGAGTCCATCTCCGTAAATCATTACTGACCATTACAAGTCCACGTTGTGCATTGTGTACAACCCTTTTTTAAGTTACATGTTGATTAATTAGTTGTTTTTTAGTCGCTGTGATAATCATCAGCAATTTCATCAATGAGAGAACGATAAATGTTGCAATCCATAATACCGCCAGTAAATAATCTTTGACAAATATCAGATATTTTATTAATAATTTCCAGCGAATTATTTCCTGCGCGTTTTCCTTCAATCAGAACTTCTAATCTATGTACGTCGGTCAGAACACTTTCAGGATAAGCAATGAGACCGCTTCCTTGAGTAGAAAAACAACTTCCTGTAACGCCTGATTTAGGTTCGTTAATTTCATCAGGGTCATTATATAGCTGCTTAAGTTCTCCAACTTTGATTCTTGAGCTAGATTTTCATATATTTCATTTCTATATTATCATTATTTCTCGTTTAAAGTCAATAAAATCCTGACTAGTAGTATCTAAAAAATCTCGATTTATATGGGCGGCATATACTGTAGCAATCCATTTGTTAGGTTCCAACCGTTCAGCAGAATCTTTATACAAAAATTTCTCTCTATTTTCAAAAAAAAAAAATGCAACCAAACCTGCTGATTATCTTCGATTGTTGAGTAATTTATATTTTTCAGCAAACATTTTTCTATAAGCCCATGTTTTTTGCTGAGGAGATTGTGGTCTTTGCTGTGACTGAGAAATTCGTGAAGGAGATTGTGGTTGTGATTTTTGTTGTCGTTCTACTTGCTGCTGCGGTGGAGGAAGTCTTAAAGGAGGCTCTTGCTGGGGAGGCTGTGGCGAGGAAGATTTTTGTTAAATATATTGTTCCAGTGTCTTTATAAAGTCTTTTATTTCACTATAAAATAATTTTATATTTTAGATCATTATCTCTGGCTTGCTTTTTGCTATAATATATGCGATATACCCACTTGCTTGATGAAACTTTCATCGCTTACACTATCATGATCAGGTTTTAAATATTTAGACTTATTAAAAATACCATATTATGTCACACGAGGTAAATCTTTTTCTTTATAATTTCCAAGCTCTCCAACAACACATTCTCTAAACATTTTAATCAATTCAGTATTTTCTTTTTTAACTTTAGGTTTAGTTGAAGAACTTCCTTTATTTCACCAATACCATCAAGTATTACTTCATCTGCGCAGCAGCTATATCAGTTAAAAGTTATTGTAAAATCTTTTATTTTTTATTTTTTATAGTTCTGCTATTTTTCTAGTATCTGCAGCAGTCTGTTCTAACTTTGGACAAAGACCTTCAGTTGCCTCTGCAACTCTTTCAGTAACTTTTGTTATAGGTTTAAATAATAAAAAAATCTGTACTTTCTGCATATTCAACTTGAGATTCTTGACTTCTTGAACTTTTTGCTTAAGAGAATCACAAACAGGCAAAAACTTTTTGATTGCTTCTAATTTTTCTCTAGCTAATCTAGTTGTATAAGATTCCGTACCAGGTGTCATTACTGATATATAAATAATGATCTAATTATAGCAGCAGAGGGGACGCGACCTCAATGAGACGTCCGGTGGGTAAAAGACAACATATATAAAAATATTAAAACAAAAACAATGACGATAAAGTAACAAAAAAAAAACTGAACCCCAAGAGAGACTCTGGGAGATATACTCTCGGTAGAGTTTTAGGCTTTGGTTTAGCGTCAGTGACCTTTTTTAATTTGTTTTCGTATGGGGCTTTTAGTTTTTAAAGTTACGTTTAAGCAAAAGGTCTGTTCGCCTCCTCTGCTGCTTGGGTACGTGAGAAAGCCTGCCAGTATCTTCTCCTGGGTCGGTGGTTCTTCCCGGGTACTTCCTCCACCAGTTATATTTGCCGCCATGTATTTCCTACCTGGTGCTGAAAAAATGGCATTAAACCCATAACAACCTACACTGAACAAGTGGTGACCCAAACGGGAATTTAACATTAAAGGTAAATGATAACATTGTTAATAGTGATTGACCAACAATGGGTATATGTTAATAGGTCCAAACGTACATTTAACATGGGATTTGCACTCTGGACCAAAACAACTCCATGTGTAGTGACCAGTACTTAATTATTTACCATCCAACATGCTAAATGTTATGTATATCTATATTTTTGTAACTTTTTGTACAGGATTTCATCTAATTTTATAACTTTATTCGAGGCTGTAAACTGTACAAGGCATCTTTCGTTAAATTTTGCCTATGTGATCTGAAAATATTAAGAGCAAAATATTACATACGACATGTAATTAGATGCTTACGTATGTGTTGACAATATTAATAATGATCTTAATAAAAAGATTTAAAAAATTAATCCAAAAATTTAACTGATAATGGAACTAAAATGGACGTGACTAAATATAGTATTACAATTCTGAAACTGTACAGGACTTTGGTAGAGACTGAAAAAGAAATCCTGTGAAATGAATGCAAAAACAAAATTGGTCAAGACAAAAAATAGTATTACAATTATGAAACTGTCTTATTTCTGGGCTACACTAAAATTAGTACTAAAATTTCGCGAAGTACCAGACTTTAGCGGCAACTGAAAAAGTCTGGTGAAATGTATTCTTAAAAAAATGTTCTGGAGTAAAAGTAGTACTAATATTCTGAAACACATCAGACATTTAACGAAGACTGACAAAGAAAAACCGGAACATACGTAAAAAAAAAACAAAAATATAGGCATATACTAAAAGTAGTACTAAAATTCAGAAACTGTACCGACCTTAGCAGAGACTGAAAGAATTTGAATCAATAGAAAAGGTTTAGCTTGGGCTGAAATTAGTAGCATGGTTCCAAAACTGTGCTTTAATGGAGACTGAAAAATATCAGGAAAAAGAAACCCAATGTTGCTTATACTAAAAATAGTTCTAAAACTCTGCATCTCATACGAACTTTATCGGAGACTGAAGCTATATCCCAAGACTGTAAAAATGTTGGCCTAAACTAAAAGAAATACCGAATTTGGAAACTCACAATAAATTTAGCAGAATCTGAGCAATGTATGGCTGAAACTACAGGTAATACAAAAATTTCTAAACCTTCCTCAAAATGTAATTTTTTTTAAAAAGTTGGCAAATTTACACATTACAAAATTTAAAATGAAAAATTTACAAATTTAAATTGTTTTAACAAATAAATTATACCGAATTAAGCAAAGACTGGAAATGTCAAAATAAATTAAATTTGTTTTTTGCGATTCTTTTTTTTTAATTTAAAAAGTTTGATTTTAAAAAACTTTTAATTCACATTTTTAGATTTGTTTTCTTTTTCATTAATTTTCGTGTCTATGTTTTCATTTTGTTTTTTATTGTGTTGAAATTGCTTTGAATATATTCTTTGTGTCATACCAAAGTCTGACGAAGAAAAAAGAAAGAAAAACGACGATGTTTTTTATATCGAAAGATTCTCGACCAAAGAACACATGAAGTGGGAAAACATCTACTCCAAGAAGTGAAAGTTCGTTGGAAAGGATATCCACCCAGCTTCCATTCTTGGATTGCTGCTTCAAAAATCATAGACTATACAAAGCAGTTGAAGTCATAAATATAGCTAGATAATCCTCTCAGCATCTACAGTGGGTGTGGTGTGGAAAACGTACATTGCACTTTTATTTTTTGTTAGACCAACCATGTAGTGTCATGAATTTCATGTCCATCAGATGAAAGATATGTCATAAATTGAAAGCTCAGTGCTTAGTATTACAAAATTGTGCATGTCAGAATAGGTTCAAATTAATTTCTATACATACATGTACATATATTATTTAACAAATGTCATTTTCATACTCAGTGTTTGTGTCTTTGCTAAGCCAGACTTACTGTATCCATCCTAGTGGCAGACCCACCTCCAACAACATCAATCTTTCAAATTAAATCAAGAAAAAATATACCCCAAAGTTGATTCATAGTATTTGTTTCATAAAAGAATTTAAACGTAGTTTCAACGCACTTCTTTTTTCATTTAATGTAATGCTTCATGCTTTCACATTCCTTAAATCATCTTTGCAAGCCAATGGTATCAATTCACTTGGCTCGCTTCAACCAAGGTACACTGACTACTTTTGGAAAACAAAAATATCGTTACATAAGTTGAATGAAACATTTATCAGCTGCACTGCGACTGTGTGTCTTGATTGGACTAGAGTGAGTGACAAAAGTCACAATAGGCTCTGTAATGATGCAAAATTTTAATAAAAAGGTCACAATTCTGTCTAGAAAGAACATGATTTTATCTGTTAAGAAGACAATGTTCATACCAGATTGTATCAGAAAGTGTTCAGTGGTCCCCAAGTTATGCTGGTTATAGGGCTATACTATAAAAGAGCAGGAGATTAACAACAAACAGAAACAAAGTCAATAACTCTGTAAAATTTGACCAGAAGAATGGGCTGTAATGGTTAAAATTGGACCTGAAAAGATGAAAACTCTGAAAGGCATGTGAATAGTGTACATGAAACAGGCAATATACAATTGTAATGGTATCAAGTTATTTTAAAGATTGCAAGTCTGTGTTAGGGGTACAACAAGTGTGAACAGACAGACAAAACAATGGATAGAAAAGGTGACAAGTTTTAGGATCCCATATCACCAAGCAGGGTCCTAAATTTCCTATTCGTGAACATTTATCTTTGATGGCTATATTTCATTTCTTTAATATATACTGTCCTATTGTTGGTGGCACGTGAAGAAACTCTATGACAGACCGAGAGAATGGAAACTGTAAACATGCAAAACAGAGACTTATTGTAACAGACAGACAACACCAAAATGAATAATATTTCTTGACTGTAGTAAAGCAAAATTCTAATATTTTAACATTAAGGTGGAAAAATAATATTTAGGAACATTATGCTTTGGAGAAGAAAAAAAAGTCCAAAACAAATGAAAAGCACAAAATAAAATTTACAGGTAAAACATGAACAACTGAGAAGGTAATTATTTGTATTTCATTCATAGAAAAATATAATATATTGACAAAATTACATTAAAAGTACAGGTTCATTTAAAGCGTTACACAGAAATGAATCATTTTGCTTTCATGACAAGATTGTATTCTTTATTATGTACACATCATGATACATAACTAATCTGTTGTAGATACCTAGGTTATAGTCAATTCAAATACAAGTAAACTATTTCAACAAAACTCAATCATAAGATACGGCTAACCTTTACAATGAACCTTTTAAAAATATTAATTCATGTAAAGAAAGCATACAGAAATGTTAGAAATAACTTTTTATCAAAAACTTTCCAAACGTATTATTTTAACAGAACAGAAAATTGATATTGTCAAAATGTTTCCAGATTTATTATATAAATTGGACAATGCAAATCATACAATAAAACCTGAATACTGTCAGTTATCAGCTATATTTTTGAGCATATTGTATCGCACTGTATGTACAGTATTGGGACCTGGATTCTATTTTCTACTGTAGATTTTGTATACCTTTCTTTGGTGTTAAATATCACAATAACAATTTAAACTTTAAAATAATCAGGACGACAAAATCAGTTATAAGATTACAGATGGACACGCATATTACATATTACTGCAAAAGTAGCAGAGGCACGCTGGTTCTGATACTGCAGTCATAATAAAAACATTTCCTCTTTGAGATTGTATCTTCTCCTGATCCATGGTATCTTATATGTACTGCACAGCATGGAGGGGGAAAGAATGAAATGCAAGCTATGTCATATACTTTGTTCCTGTGTGATGCACAGCCCAATGAAAACTGTAGATCAAGATCTGCAATCCCATAATATACTGATCAGTATCTACACCTGCATCCCATAATATACTGATCAGCATCTACACATGCCATCCCATAATGTACTTATCAGTATATAGATCTGCCATCCAATAATGTACTGATCATTACAGTAGAACTTTGATTATCCAGCACCCAATTAACCGTCAGGGCATGGTACGTCAAAATATTAAAAACAGGTACATCTACATATTTAGACATTATGATTTTTTGATGACCCAGTCTATTGTGTAATACTTTTAATGTACATATTATATTACCAGTCTATTCTCAGATCCATTATGGTCTTGTCCCGCACCCTGATGGATAATCAAAGTTCTACTGTATCAACATCTGCCATCCCATAATGTACTTATCAGTATCTAAACCTGGCTTCCCATAATGTACTTATCAGTATCTAAACCTGGCTTCCCATAATGTACTTATCAGTGTTGATCAATGTCTACACCAACCATCCCACAATGTACTTATCAGTGCTACACTGTTCAGTCAACTCATTCCTTTCAGTAAAAATAAAAATAAAAATGGGTGATGTCTACATATCTTGCAATTGAGTGTACATTAAAAATATGGTTCAAACAAACATTAAAGGACTTGACATGGGCTTGCCAATTTTGTTAAAAGTTTATTGAAACTAACAAAGTTAAATTCTAAAACCCTATTTACTGTATTATAAAATATGGGCTGAAAATTTTCAGTCCTCAAATAAAAACATCAACATGTACACAATAATGGAACTGTCAACAATGTTAAAGTCATTACTTATTTTCCAGGTACATAAAATTCACTGTGTTCTATCTTCTAAGCTATGCCCAATTCGTATAGTTTACTTATTTGAGTATTCAGTCTTTCTTCCAAATTATTCGATTCTGGGCTTTTTGTTTAAATCTTTTCCAGAGAAAGTTTGACAGAATGATAACTGTAAATTTCACTGTGATATTCTCCATCTCACAGAGAATTTCTGATTGCTTGGGTGGGTGATCTGGTCCAAAAGCAGGTCTGATCCATCAGCTTCAAAAGACGAAGGGGGGAGGGATATGTTTCTGATGGATATAATTTTTCTTTGAATCTACATTCAAAAAAGAAGTTACAAATGACAGTAGAGAATCCAAAAATGCTCAATTATGATTGGTGTTTTTCTTCAGAATCTCATATGTGAGAAAAATGTATACTCCCCCATTTTCCCCATATCTGTTAACTATCAAAGGGTTTGGGAAATATTGGTAACGTCTTATTACAAATATTCAGCAACTGTGACCTTGACCCAAGATTAAAGGCGTGACTAAGCGTATCAAAGAATGAATTGTCTTAGCTTAACAATGAGTCACGCCAAGTAAGGTTAGAACCTATCAAGTTGTTTTAGAAATACAATGTATATGCAAATGGAAAAATGAAACCAAAACTGTAACTGTTGATGATTGTTGCTGTTATCCCTTGCAGTGTTACAACTGGCATAATGACTGCTACATCTAACGTCCAAATAATGTGGGCTCGACATATCCAAGCGACTAAAAATCATAAAGAAAAACATACACATTGCAGAATTACCTTACAATGGAATGAACCTGATTGAAAATGCTTATCGACTTTTGTCAAAGCTAAATTCATGACATAAAATGAAAGCTCTAATAACATTCAGCAATCAAAATACAGGATATGGTGAAAAATGAATATGGAATATACTAAATGTAAAAGGGGAGATAATTGGTGCAGATTAAAACATTTAAGGTTGAATGTTGCTGTCATGAATTTTAAAATATTTAAAACTACCAATTTAAGTTCTCTACATTTTCTTCTACTTAAGAAACAATGTTCCCATTTTGTATTCTTACTAATATGCTTAACAAAATCTGTATATATCAACAAATAAATATATATGTGAATGTCATAAAATGCAGTGCAGCATGTAAAGTGTGCAGCTAATTTGACCTATAACACTTTAGCCAGCGTAAATGGAGCAAAGTGACCTTTCCCTGCATGAAACCCTTTTTGGGCTGCACCGCTAAAATGAAAATATGTTTGACTCTTGCAAATAGCGTGTTTATTAAATAGGAAAAACTAAAAGTATCCATATTTAATAACATTTTGCAACAGTACTGAATCAGGTGCAACTTTTAATGTACTGGCATCTTGTACGAAATAACACTTAGTTTTGCATGTACACCAAAACTTAAAACACAGGAACGAGTGGTTTGGCTATTCATTCAAAAAAAATTCAGGACGCCCTATGCATAAATGGTTAAATGGTGTGCTTAATTGTGATATCTCAGAGTGACAAAATAATCTCAAACATACTGGGCTGATTTTAGTCTGTTTCTGTGATTGTAATTTCCCAGTGAATAAAATTCTGATGCTAAAATTGTCTTGCTATATACTTTTTGATTTATCGTAAATGATCATGGACAGGTAGTGTATAAATTAAAGGCAAATCCTAATGACAAGTCATTATTTGAGTACTGCTTAATGATGACACGTGTAAATCAAATAAGGATAATTAATTTATTATTTTGGGCTTACATGATGTAATCAGTAATAACTTAATTTCTGATATATGTGAATCAAATTAACAATAAATAACTTTGGGATTAATGTATATAAAAACATTCTTAAAATAGAATTGTATTCATACAGCATGGATACCCCACCAAAGTGCCTAAAAATGATCCCCAAACGCAAAACCTTAGAAATTTGCTATAGATAGGTGAACTGATGGACAAAGGTTAATACTATAAAGGTGGGAAATATATAAGTATCTCCGAAATTATAACTCAATTCACACAGAATATTTGACCAGACCTCAAGGTAAAATACCTGGAAAATATCACAGTTCTGGGTATGACATTTGAGATAACTTGTCCATACCACTTATACAAGACTCATGCAGGACAATGCCTTTTTTATAAATACATAAGATACTAACAAATATTCAGTCAAAAGGTCAAAATGCCAGTTCACTTTGTTAAAGAGTTCCAGAAATTTAAAAGACATAGGTTCATATGAATAGACCAGAGTGGTCCAACTACAGTCCCATCTGCCAAATGTGGTTCAAGGGTCATTTTTTTTGTGGCTTGCGCTTGTACAAAGAGTGAGTTCTATACTTATTGTATAATTGATATATGTCATGCATCTTTCACAAACTTTACATTTTTGGTCCATGCGGTCTGCAGTGTTGATATTGGAATAGAACACGTATGGTCTACGATGTTGGAACAGAACACCTATGGTCTACATATCTCCAACATACAGATTACTACCTAGTACATGTAGTTATTGATAATAACCATAACGATTACACCTGAATACAGCTAGTGATACACTGGATGCAATCTGCCTCGATTCGAAATAGTTTTACAAAGTTTCAAACAAACAAAATATTTGTTCTCATATCAATCTTTCAATTATCATGAAATCTTGATGTTTTGTTTCTTAGCAAAAATGAAGCTCTGTTTGTTTCTCACTAAGACTTGAGTCCTGTCTCTTTGTTTATCATCAAGACAGAAATTCTGTCTCTTTGTTCATTATAATACTATGCTGTCTCTTTGTTTATCATCAACACTTAAGCCCTGTCTCTTTGTCTATCAATACTGTGCTGTCTCTTTGTTTATCATCAACACTTAAGCCCTGTCTCTTTGTCTATCAATACTGTGCTGTCTCTTTGTTTATCAGCAAGACTAAAGCCCAGTTTCCTTGTCCATCAACACTGTGCTGTCTCTTTGTTTATCAGCAAGGCTAAAGCCCGGTCTCTTTGTCCATCAACACTGTGATGTCTCTTTGTTTATCACCAAGACTAAAGCCCGGTCTCTTTGTCTATCAACATTGTGCTGTCTCTTTGTTTATCAGCAAGACTAAAGCCCTGTCTCTTTGTCCATCAACACTGTGCAGTCTCTTTTGTTTATCAGCAAGACTAAACCCCCATCTCTTTTTCTACCAACACTCTGCTGTCTCTTTGTTTATCAACAAGACTAAAGCCATATCTCTTTGTTTATCAACACTGTGCTGTCTCTTTGTTTACCAGCAAGACTAAAGCCACATCTCTTTGTCTATTAACACTGTACTTTCTCTTTGTTTATCAACAAGACTGAAGACCTATCTCTTTGTCTATTAACACTGTGCTGTCTCTGTTTATCAGCAAGACTAAAGCCCCATCTCTTTGTCTATCAACACTGTGCTGTCTCTTTGTTTGCTAGCAAGACTAAAGCCCCGTCTCTTTGTCTACCAACACTGTGCTGTCTCTTTGTATTTCATCAAAACTGAAGCACTCTCCATTTGTCTGTCATTGCTACTCAAGTCCTAACTCTGTTTATCATCATACCTTGAGACCTTTTAAATGTATTAATGACTAAATGAATATATAAAATATACCTTATATTTATTGCCTCAGTCTTTAAGATACGGGTAGACTTTATTGCTCCTGTAAACAGCTTTAATGGAAGGAAGGGTAGGTAGATACTCAATGAGCCCATCATTACTCTCATACAACATTAACAGACTAAGGGAGACAAATCTAAACAGTTGATTCAATAAAACAATACTCCATGGTCTAGAAAATTAAAAGGTCGCAAAAGTCAAAAACAAAAGAAACATTTCAAGAAAAGATTAAATGAAGCGACTTAAACCTGATATATGTAAAGACAACAATATTCTTTATAATAGAAATTACGTAACTGCTTCACTTGAAACAATCCAGAAAACCTCAATCTCTTGTGGGAATGGGGTTAGTGAATAAATTCATGTAGGTCCACAATAAAATTGGAAAAAATTACCTAGGTTTAAAAATTCACATGTTTCAGGATAATCTAATTTTGTGAAAATTCTTAAAAAGACCCTACAACAGGTACTCTTCTGGTGAAATATGTCTGTACAAAACTGTACATAAAATAAGTGTCCATCACAAAGGTTAAAATAATAACAATAATAAAAATCATAACATTAATATTACTTTAAGTGTGACAATTCATCATAAACAAAAGATATGATACAGAGCATTCAATATCGTTTGTAACTTTCATATATAAGAGGCAAGCAAATTAAAAACCTTATTTAGGAAGCCTGAACAGACATCCAAAAGACTGTCCAACTTATAAAAGATATGAACAATGTTTCAATGTTTCCATTACTATTTATTTATTTAAAAAATCTGAATTATTTGGGCAATATTAGTTTAATTTTGGGGAAAAATCATCACATCTGGTTAAAAGAAACAACTAAAACAATGACAATCCATTAAACTTAATATAAGATCTTTTTAAAAATATGCACATTAAAGAAGATGTCCTAAAAATATAGTAATTTTATTTTCAAAAACAAAAGCAAGAAAAGAATTACCAATAAAATATTGCATACAAATAAATTAGCAGAAAAGGGGTGATAGTGTCAATAAAATTACATTAAAAAAAACATGCATGCCTTGTACATCATCTTGTACAAATTGCACCCTGTTCTGTGATCAAGATCTATTTAGAATGGCACCTAATTCATGTACACACACACTCAATGTAAAGGGAGATAACATAGTTTTTGATTACTTAAAGAATTGTGTTGCTGATGAAACTGGCAAACAAAGACTATAAACAAGATACCAAATGAAGAAAGTTTTTGATCTGGCACTGAATAATGTCACCGTATGGTTTATACATTTCACTGCTTTGAATATTTTAGTTTCTGGACAACTTTGATATTTCTATTTTATCTGTTCCTCATAATTCATCACAGTTTTTCAATGTTTTTCACAATTACAAAGAGTCTTTTACATCTGAGATATACACCTTGTTCAAATTTGTGAGGTCATGTTTCATGAGTATTAACAGCATTATGCATTTAGCAAGGCTAAGCAAGACCAGTCTCGGCATATACAAAAGCATTTAGCAAGGGTTGAGCTGTACCAGTCTCAGCATACAAAAAAACATTTAGCAAGGCTGAACAGTACCAGTCAAGGCATACAAAAAAGCATCTAGCCAGGCTCAACAGTACAGTACCAGTCTCAGCTTACACAAAAGCATTTTGGCCAGGCTTAGCAGTACCAGACTTGGCATAAACAAAAGAGTTTAAAGTAACTATAGTACTCTTTGAAGTCTGCTATCCAGCAAACTGTTTAATTTTATAATTTTAATTGTCAGCACTTAGTATTAATGACACTGCCACTATGAGCTCAGAGGTCCAGTATACTTTCTTTCTGCTAGACACTGGCAGTGATTCTTTTGAGTGCTTAGTGGCAAAAGATTGGCTAGCTAGAAATAAATGCAACTTTAATCGACTTTTGCTAAGGCATGCCTAAATCAATTGCTAACACTTTAGACTCTGTGATACAATCCTTAATGTCCATATTGGGTCAATAAGGCAATGAAGGCAGAAAATGACACAAGTCAATATTGTTCTGTTCTTTAGGGTATTGTAAATCAAGTGATTGGCACAATTTACAGGCTCTGGTAGCAGAGAAAGATCGCATTTCAGAATGGTTAGGACAAACGTGGTCTATTACTTGGGTAGGTAGGAGAAAGGAAAGTCTCTTTACCATCAAACTGCATAATTCTCAATATCCCGAAGAAGTCGGGCACACAATGTAACATCCATTAACAAAATCCCTGAAAGGAGTTATTTAGAAAATATTCAGTATTTTCAGGGTAAAGATCACAAAGTTATGTCAGTGTTTTGTAGAATGGGCTATCTTGACCCCATGATCACAAGGTTAAGCAGGTGTTTTGTAGAATGGGCTATCTTGACCCCATGATCACAAGGTTAAGCTGGTGTTTTGTAGAATGGGTTATCTTAACCCCAAGATCACAAGGTTAAGCAGGTGTTTTGTAGAATGGGCTATCTTGACCCCATGATCACAAGCAGGTGTTTTGTAGAATGGGCCATCTTGACCCCATGATCACAAGGTTAAGCAGGTGTTTTGTAGAATTGGCTATCTTGGCCTCACAACAATTTATCCAAAGTATGATAAGAATCCAATCATGGGTTTAGGAAAAAGAAGAAATTGAAACAAGTTCAACCTCAACTGTAAAGTAACTTTCCTATGACTGTGACCTTAACTAGTGTGCAAAACTACCACTGGCCCACCAGTCTGATGCCAGCTAATTTTATCACAGACTGGTGTCTAAATTGTTTCCACATGCGTTCTTTCAAAGTGCGTTGAAAACGTTCCACGATGCTGGCTTTGGTTTCGGGATTCTCGGTGGTAAAAAAATGAATGTCACGTTTCTTTCATTCTTTTTGGAAAGCTTGGTTCAGAAATTCGGTACCTTTGTCCGTTTGCCATCGAAGAGGGTGACGACCGCTTTGTTTCAACACTCGTTGCAGGGCTCGCACTAACTCGCTGCTCGATTTGGAAGTCAAGTGCACGACCCAGGCAAATTTGGAAAAGACGTCGATGACATAAAACAAATATTTGTAGCCGCGATTGTAGCTGGCGAAATGAGAGACATCGGCTAAGTCGGCTTGCCATTGATGATCGATGCCTTCCACTTGGGTGCGATTTCTGGAAAACATGCGTCGATGGGTTTGTGTAAAGTGTAAGTAGCTTGTTCTTGTAACCATCGTTGCACTTGAGGTAAACGGAGACTTTTCAGTCAGCAGCACGATACAATTTTTGAACTCTTGCGTAACCTGCAGGATGGGAGGGATCGTAGTAAATGCTGGGTAAGACTTTTTCCATGTGTTTGTTGGTGTGTTAATAAGGCACCCACTCTTGGAAGATGCTACTCTTTTTCTCTTGGGGTATTTTCTTGGATTGTAATGCTTTGCGTGTGCGACCGGCAATAGAAGTCGAAGAGGAGAATGTCTGAACAGGGGATCTTTTTTCTTGTTTCACTTCTGTCTTCACCTTCATTTTCTCCTCTGATGAAGAAGGGGTGGTCATCATCTTTTTAATCCATCCAATTCTGGAGGTAGGTGGTGCTGTTAACTTGCATACTTTTTCTGGTGGAGTTTGAAACCCTTCCTCTTCTTCTTCTCTTTTTTCTGTCTTGGTCACTGGTAGTAGTAGTGGTGGTGGTGGTGCCGGTGATGGTGCTTGGCTTTTCATCAAGGTCTTAAAATCTTCCAGAATTGGAAGAGCTGTTTCATCTAAAGCTTTTTGGTGAAAGAGTTGCAGTCGTTGCAAGAGTTGGCCGTACTTTTGCGATTTTTCTGTTTCGGACAAATCTTGGCGATCCATTAAGGACTGTAATTCGTGTTGTAACTGGGACATCTCGTTCAAATTGGGATTGGGAGGTAAATGCGGGGTGCGTTGTTCTTGGTATTCCATCCATCGTTTGTAAGGCACTAAAGCTAGTTTTCGTCCTTCCATGGGATGTCAAGGGTCGATTCTGAGATCTTGGGACTCCAGAGGGCCTTTGTATCTTGCTCCCATCAGGCCTCCCAACATGGTTCCCAAGACTCCCTTCAGTAAGGGGCCTAACAAGAGCGGTAAAATTCCTCCACGTTGAACCAACATCTTCTTCTTTTGTCCGAGAGGGATTTTCTTTTGAACCATTTGACGCAGAACGTGACGATGTTTACCTAAGCATTGTTTCTGGTGTTTGGACAAAGGGATCGTGCCTTTCAACACGTTCAAACAACATTCGCACACGGTATCGATGACCTCTTTGGAGGCCGTTTGAATGAGTTTTTTTCGTAGGGGTGGAGAAGATTTGGACAGGACAGATAACATATCCCCATGTTTGACTAAACGTGGAGGCAGTCCTTTCCTTTTCTTTCCATGGGGTTTAGAAGAGGAATGTTTTCTGGAGGGTGACATCTTTGAGACTTCAGCACCAAAAACACTGATGCCCCTACTTAGTCACAGACCTTTTTTATACTGGAACGCGTCGCCACTGATTGTCTTGACGTCGTATCAACTTGAGGACAGGCATGACACGTCGTGGAGGTGTACGCAACGGACTAAATCGAACCAGTTCTTGCTTGGACAAATCCAGTAAACTTTGTAACATGCCCGGTCTTTCTTTGAATTTGATTTTGGGAGCAGGTACTTTGTGAGTCGCAGCCACTGCCGCTAAACTGGAGGGTCCTGCCACTTGGGAAGTTCTTGGGGTCATCAACGGAGAAGTTCTTGGTGGGAACAACGTCTCCAAGTACTGTTCAGTTCTTGGTGACATCAACGGAGAAATGACTGAACCTGAGGCTACCGGAGACGCAGTCACCGCCGTGGCAGGTCGTGGTTTTTGAGTGTAAGTTTGCGTCCTGGCCGAAGTGCCTCTCTTGCGACTACTTTTCTTCTGGGGGCTTTACTTTTTCTGTGGACTTTTTCTCTGTTTATTTTTCTGGGATCTTTTCTTTTTCCGGGGTGGTGTCTGGTAAGAGGAGGGTCCCGCCACTGGAGAAGTTCTTGGAGACACAGGTCTCTTTGCGGA
This sequence comes from Sinohyriopsis cumingii, assembly GCA_028554795.2. Lineage (NCBI taxonomy): Eukaryota > Metazoa > Mollusca > Bivalvia > Unionida > Unionidae > Sinohyriopsis > Sinohyriopsis cumingii. The sequence goes on from CM068824.1 coordinate 106,175,356, forward strand.
CCTGGTCATTTTCTTCTTCTTCTTGGAGCTTCGTTTGACTTTTTTTTTCTTGGGGAGAGCTTTGGGCGCATTAGAATCTCATCTTAAGAGAGAGCGAATGATGACCCCTCCTAGAGTACCGCTCCCTCTAGGTTTCAAAATGATTTGTTGTTTGGTTTGAGTGTCGATGCGGGGATCGGCCAGTTGGGTCAAAGCGACTTTGTTTCGATCGAAAAAGCGTTTGGTTTGATGAGGAATCTGAATGATCCCTTCGAGAAATTGACGTGCTGTCACTGTGAACCATCGTAAGACTTCTTTGAGACTAGCTTCCAAGACACGAGCCCGTATTTGTGGATTTTTTCTCGACTGATGCCTTACAAGGCACGAATCAATTTGACGGGAAGATGGATTGAAGGGACGTCATGTTCACACTGTGTGAAAGAGACGAAAAGTGTCTGAGGTTTTTATAGATTTTTTTGGGAGTGAAGTTAAGTCGAGGACGGAGAGGTGTACAAGACAGGCCCGCTGTCTTGGCACCAATGGTGAAACAATTGAGTACGAAATCACAAATCCTCGGGAGTAGTTGGTTTCAAATCGACGAGTAAATAGGCGTGTGGAGTGTGAGTGGCATCGTCGTACGCCTGAGTCAGCCAAGGCGTTCCTAACTGTTTGGCTTAGACTTGCACTTGCGATTTATCTCGAGGGCTTTTAAACAAGACAACGTAATGCGCATTGAGACTGATGGTGCGATGGGCTTTACTTTGTTGAAACAAATTTTGAGTGATGTAAACGACACTGGCATTACGGTGATGCCCTTTGCGCGTGAACCACAGTTTTATTTCTTCTTCGTCTTCTCCTAACATTTCGTCGAAAATGACCAAATGGGTTTGACAGGCGTCAGAGACGATGCCATTGTCTTCTTTAGGAATGCCTTCCACAAACACGATGGAATCGCCTTGACTTTCTCACAAGAGACTGTACGCCGATTGCCACTCTTTGTAACACCACACGATGCGCTGAGGTGGTCGATCGATCAGATGATGTTTATGTTCGATCAAACGTTTGACAAATTCGGTTTTGCCTGAACCGCTAGGTCCAGCAATGAGCATGTTAAAAGGATGGCGAAGATATAAAGCCTCCCAACTGGCACGATCTAAGTGTTCGAAGATGACTTTGACAGTAGAGGAGGAGGGAGCAGAAGTAGCCATAGTGTGAGGAATGTCATTTGTGACACGAAAACAAACAAGACAAGAGTTTAGATACATTTTCAGGACACGTTTATTGAATGTTTTAAACATGAATACGAAAGACAAAAATACATAAAAGCCAAAGGCTTAAGTACAACGATAAAAGGCACATCGAAATTATCAACGTGGAATAGAAACAAGTGTCTGTACAACATGTTTTGGGTAAGGTTCTGTAGGGGGTAAGGTCACACAAGTGTCCTCCCGAAAGAAGGGTCTTTCAGGCATGTTCGCGACAGTCCTGTCCTGGGTGACGAGTTCTTCTTCTTCTGACACCGTCACTAACACAGGTTAAAAAGTGACTTTTTTCTTTGAACAACCCTCGTGCATACTGGGACACTTCTTGGGACCAAGCATCAAAATCACATTCTTTCCAGGCACGGACATCTGTCCAATGGGGATGTAAGTCACAAGCTACACACACATCGTCATACAAGTCTTGGGTAGCTAAAAGTTGACGAATCTTTTTTTTCCTGTAGAGGTCGAGATGTATCCAGATGAAACCGCAAGGCTTTGAGCAAAAGGATTCTTTCGTGACCATTTAAGGCCCTTGGGGTGGTAAGTACTGATCGTAAAGAGTCCACAAGGAATCGGCTGGTAAACGAAATCCCAGAAAACAAGTCACTAACACACACACCACTTGTCGACCCAAATTAAATGGATACAGTTCTTGTAATTATCGATGGTAATGATCCACGGTTTGAATATGGTGATTGAGTTCCTTCCACGGAATCTGTTCAATCACATGTGAAATAAGCCGTGGCATGGATTCCTGATGTTATAGTCACTTTATTTCGGAAGCAATAAAGAGACTTTCCAACTAGACATTTTCGTTCTTCAAATCTTGCATACTGTAACCTAAACTTCAGAGTTTGTTTAGATGTTTCCTCTTCCGCTAAGCAGATTCCACGTAAAATATGTTGGTAATCCTTTAACTTGTCTTCCTCAATGCGTTGCTCTAGGTGAATCTCGAAGTAAGCAAAATAATGAACATTTCATTCATTCACTAACTCAAAGTGTTGAACAAGGTTTGACCACTGAAACAATTTGTGACGAATCAGTTCTTTTATGCCATTCAGGTACCAGTGGTTAAAGATCTGGTGACGTAACGGATGCAATTGTTCTTTACGTTTGACTTGTATTTTGACCAGCTCTCGGTAAATGCGTTCTCTCAACTCCACAGGCAAAGCACGAATGTTCTCTTGTAAAGTATCCATAAATAGGTTAGTCAGTACAATTCACAATCTTCTCCTAGAGCAAAAGTAATTCACATAGTGAGTAATTTCTGGCCACTGCCATTCGGGGTAACGTCCAAAAATCTCACTGAACTCTTTTGATGTAAACGATTTAGAGTGATATAATAGGACGAATGCACACTTGACCCAGAGAAATCTAACACTTTGATTAATTTTTTTCACTTTCCTCTTGTGAATTTCTTGGCATAAAAGTTCTACAGTTACGGATGGAGATTTCACACTGGCCAAACTTCCTTGTAAATCTTCTCTTGCAGTTCTTTAGGTAATGATTCAATATCGTTTTTTAAATGGAGTTTAAATACTGGTCTCGGTGATGTCCAACATTTGATTCCTAACCAATCTGGTTTCTTCTTCAACGACATGGTAAGTTACTTCAATGTCTCGGTCTCACTAAGGGTAAGTAATGACAATTCGGTGGCCATCGAGCATGTTCTACTTAGGCTGAATCTTGTGGTTCCCAGTGGTGAAGTGACACACCGCAATTGAAGCACTTGACTTTATCCCCTTCGCCCAAGTAGAACAATCCGGCTCTGGCTAATTCTTCGGGGGTCGGTCCTCCAGATACTTAGGCCGGTTTCCTTTGAACGATTGAAGACGATTTTCAAAGTCGCAGTATTCCTACAAACGCACAGGAAACAAATATATTCTTCTTTCACATGTTCGTTTCGATGAGGGTTGGGTGACATGGACAGGAGTTTTCTCAGGGCTGGATGACATCCGTAGGGGGGTAAACGTGAAGGTGAACATCCACCTTTAAAATGAAACCCAGTAAAGTGTCCAAGAGGACGAGTGGCATCGCTTTCGCATCCCTCAGGTTTGGCACGCACAGCATCATTTTCCATGACAGGGGTAGTGAAAACAAAGTTCCCATGATGCTTTACGGCATCGCTCAGGTCACAGCGTACAGCATCGTTCCCATCGCAAGGCTCCTAATCGCATTCTACTTCCGAAGCCCTACACTTAAAGTGTGCCTGTCTGAACTTGTTTTGTGTTTCTCTGAAAGTATTCATCTTGTTCACTTGGTCTTGTAGTCACAATGAACTATCGATCTTGCCTAGGGTTCCTTTTTATACTAGTCGCAATGCAGTCTCAAGCTTGTATATCGTTCCTTTTTATGTTTTTTATGTCTTGTTTTGGAAGGTACTGTCTCTATGGTGCCGTCATCATTGTTCCGTAGTGTCATGGGCGGAAAGGCCATAGAAAGATAAGGGCAGTGCGGAGACCATCGAGGATGTTCCAGAATAGCTGAATCTTTATAGACACATAGATCCATTCGTAATATCAGGCCACAACTGAAACACTGTACTTCGTATCCCAATCCAGTCTCAGGTCCCAAGTAAACAAATCCTGTTCTAGCTAAAACATGCGAAGAAGTTAATCATTTCCTATCCGTAGGCCATTTTTGAAACGTGTCCAATCAACGGGTACAATCACAATAGTCAGGTAAGAAGACCGGAAAAGGATGGGGTTTGAACTTGGAGTTCTCATCGGGTTTCTCATTCGATTCTTGTTGTGACGAAGTCATTCTTCTGGTGAGTGACTATCCTCTTACAACCAATGTTTTATACCAACGTGTCCATACGGCAAAGTAAAGTGGTTGGCAAGTCGCACTCGCTTCTCCTACACGATTTGATAGACTTTCTCCAAGGGTCGACTGACGATGTTTTGAGTGGGTAAACGTACAATCTTATTGGGTTGATAGGTAGTTACTTTAAAGTGTTGATCTTTTCCAGAGTGTAAGGCTTCTTTCAATACCCCAAAAATGACCACTCGACTGGTACGATAATTCAGTGTCAATCCTTTCACTTTACACTTCGTGTGCACTTCTCCTTGTTTGTCCCGGTATTCGTAGCCGTAATCTTCAGGACCGCCACTTGCGAAACTTAGAATCTTGTCGTCGGGGTGCTCGTCTGTCCAGGCTCCTAAACGGTCTCCTTCGATGTCAGGGTGCTGTTGATTCGGGTAATCGATGTAAATGCAACTGTCCGTGTCAAAGTAGAGGACGCGTTCCCCTAACAGTTCTAAAGCTTCGTACAATTTTAAGCGAGCATGAGCTGTCACGCAAGCCGCAATGATGACATTTCCAAAGGGGTCGTCTTGTACAAAGTCTAGATCTTCTTCGTAAATGACTAAGATCAAATCTTCGCGAACGACGTCCACGTGTTTCATGAATTTGGTTTTGTCGTGAATCATCTGAAAGTAGCGGGAAGGTTCTGTCAAATATTCCGTCTTGGGTAAACACGGGTGTTGTGCCAGTGTGGAAAATACCCTTTAGCCATTTCTGTCATTCCAAACGTTTTAGGCATTCGACTCAAAGGCATGGCCAAGTAACTCATCGAATCTTTAAACTGTACTTGTCCCACTTGCATGAAAATGATTTTGGCTCTGTTCAAAGTGACTTTAGGACGTTCGGTGCCATGTTCTGTATAGTATCTAAGAAGAAACTGTCCATCGTATCCGGAGAAATTGTGAGCCATCACCGTGGCATGACGATTACAATCTCCGTAACGTTCGATGTCCTCTTGGCTCCACGTCTTGTCGATGGGGTCTAAGACCCATCGAGCGAAATCGGCTAGCGTGTTCGGTCCTCGAAAGATTTTTTCACGCCCTCCAGGAATCTTGCTGCAGTGAGGGCAATGACTGAAAATAGGTTCTTGAATGCACTTCTCGCACGCTCGATGAGCCACGCAGAAATTAGGAACGTGAATGCCGGTCTCTTGCATGCATTCGAAATCGAAAAAGATGAAATTGTCTTTTTTATTCTTGTGACCGTCGTCTTTCTCTGGTTGGGGTTGGTATTTGTGCACGTAGCATTGGTGTTCCAAGTCCACGATGTGGTGACAAATGGGACATTTTTTTCTTTCCTCGACATACGTGTGCCTTGGCATTATTGCTAAGTATGCCTTGTCCACACGTAGGGCACAATCTCAGGAGTTGACAAGCACATTTCTTCTGTGAACCTTGCGTCTTCTAATGTTGTTGGTAACAGGCAGGGCTGACAAACGTGCGCAGACAAGTTGAAGAATGCACTGGTTCTTGTCCTTCGCTCAGACAGGGTGGAGAGGCCAAACATTCTGAGCATTTCGATCCACAATGCTTGTGTTGCTCTCGATTGTTATAGCCATAGCCACATTTCTCACAGTAATAACTGTATCCCAGGAATGCGGTGATACTGGTAATGGTATCGACATGGTCATCGTGATGATAAAGGTGAATGTATTTTCCATCCTTAAAGTCTTTCCCTCGAAACAACAGAGGTCCGCGTACTTCTTGAGGGTGCACTTGCAAGGTGTAGCGTGGAGCTAGGACATCTTGCAATTTTTGCATTTCAGGAATGCCACAGGGTGTGTCTTTGGACAGGCCGGCTTGTTGTAATAGGAGTTCTGCTTCACTTCGTTGTTTGGCTCGGTCCGATTGTCGAATAGTTTTCCAGGCTCTTTTCCATTCTACCGTGTCGTTCTTGTTGGCATAGGTTCGTCCCACCACGATGACTCGGGCTAAGCACATCTGGTCTAGAGGGTTGTGAATTTGGACGAGACTATTTTTGGTGATGCGAAGGTCGTTCACTAATAACACCTTATTGCGTCCAGTCCCTTGAGGAGGAGAGACGTGGGTCATGTCCAGTGTGGCTTTTCCATCGGTGATGTCAAACTGGTCATTGGATTGTTGCACGTGCTGAATCTTGTCCATGACTTTGGAAGCGGTCAATTCTGCAGGGCTACTAAACTCGATCCAAACAGGGGATTTCAATCCGTCGTGTTGTATGGAAAGTCTCAAGCGATCGTCTTCTTTGGGTTGACATTGTCGCTTGAGTGTGGTGAGTAAAGAATCCCACACCCCGGTGATGAACCCTTCTGCTTTCTCTAACGGTACTTCGGACTTGAAATCTTTAAACTTCACCGTGTATTTGTAAGCCCTGGTTCTAAATTTTCTAGAGGAGCGCTTTTCTGTCTCTCGAATGGAATAGTATTTGTCAGGGTTAACTAAGGGTGGTGAACTTTGTTTAGAGGGTTTGGATTCTGGTTCACTCATGTCCTCTTCAATATCACTGGCATGAATTTGTGCCAAGACTTCAGCTCTGGTACAAGGCGATAGATCACGTTTCTGCCTCTTACTTTCTTCTTCTTTCTGCTCAAATGAATTGGATCGTTTCATCTTGAGTGTAAAACGTCAAATGACTAAAGGTTAAACACCATGGGCTACTTTATAGTCATGGCAAACCAGCGTATATAAAGGGTGTGTGTCTTGTCCTTTCACTATTCATTTCACTCTCTAACCGAGCACAACGATGGAAGAGACTACCCAAATCGAACGTTTCATCAAAGCTTTGCAATTGGTCATTACAAAATTTTCTTCAGACCAGCCTTCGGACTACTCTCCTTCATTGCGGGATAAAAGTGAAGATACTTGCTATATCTGTCAAAACAAAGCGCATTGTTCTTCAGAGTGTCCAGACCGTTAAAAAAGAAAAAAGGGGTTAGAAAAGACAAAAGTCAAGATACCTGTTATCATTGTCAAGAAAAGGGACATTTGTCTCGAGATTGCCCAAAAGAGAAACAAGAGGAGTCAGAAGAAGAAGAGAGGGATTGTTTAAAGAAAGAAGAGGAAGAAGAAGAAGTGGAGAAAGAAAGTAGAGAGGTAAAGAAAAAGAAACAGGAAAAGGAAAGAAGAAGGGAAGAAAGTGAGGAGGAAGAAGAGGAAAAGAATGTGAAGAAATTTAAAACACAGAGAGAGTAAATAATGAGATAAAGAAGTCTATGAACTTTTTCAGAGTGTTTTGTTGTGAATTGTGAATTGAATTGTAAATATTAATAAAAGAATAAATTAATTATAAAAGGTAAGTGTCCTTGGGTTTTTGATTTTAAAATAAGAACCTACACTCACGCACTCATACACAGACACGTACTATAGGGGTAAATGGGTTGGTTATTTTTTTGTTTTTTTTTTCGAGTTATTGGCAACTGAAATTGTATCTCTTTTTGAGAGACATGGGTGGCCCTGAAAAGGGACTTTTTTGGTGAAGGGGTGAGTTTAAGCAATCAGCTTTAACTGCCTTAAGCCTTTGCCACGGCCGAGGCCTACTTCTGATGATGATTTGGTTGAAATCACTAAGGGCGGTACGTAGGCTTAGTCCAGGGCTGGAGTGTTTAGCTCGGGAAGGTCGTATTCTCTTCGGTCGTGATAAAGAAGTCAGATACATTAACTCCGCCAAAATGTCCAACAGTACCGTGACGGTTTGACTTTCACCCTCTTGTTTCTTTGCTACTTCTTCTTCTTGCTGTTTTTTTTTCTTACCTCTTCTTCTTCTTGCTGCTGTTGCTGTAGAAAAAAGCTTGTTCTGCTTCCTTTTGCTGCTGCATAAATTTCTCCAATTCTTCTTTCTGTCTCTGTCTAAAATTCTCCACGTGTTTTAATGAAGGAGAACGTGAGGAAGGTTCTGGAACAAATTCTTGTGAGGTAAGAAAATCCACATAATCCCAATTCACCTCTTCTGAAAGTAAGTCCGGGTTCCCTTCTGTAGTCTCCACGGCTGGTGCACCCGAATTGGTCGTTTTCTGAGTTTCCGTCATGTTGTAAAACTGTCGCATGGATTGACTGCACACAGGCAATAGCGAATCTATATAGACTACGTGACGTTACAGACTGTTCTCTTCGGATTGTATATGGGCTGACTGAATTTTGTAACGCGTGTTTGGATTGGTCAACGAACTCAATCCGTTTCAATCCTTTCTGTCCCTATAAATAAGCGCAGTTCACTGTATTGTTTCACCTTACTCGGAGCCTCAAGATGTGGACCGACGTTCAATCTTCAACCCTTGTGTCAACAATGATGTTCAGGACGGACATACCCATGTATGTCCGATCCAAGTAGACCGTTCTCCATAGGACCACCACCAGTTAATGGATACGTCGGATTTACGTGGAGAGGCAAGGATGCCTCAAAAGAGTACTCATTTACGGTCATACAGTGAGACGAAGTTTAAGGCGAAGAAGATGTCGCAGATGCCCTTTATGTTAAGGGCATATTAACATGAACCAAAGGCCCTTTTCAGGGCCACTCCAATTTCTCGAAAAGAGATCTACTTTCAATTGCCTACCCCCATTTTTTATTTTTATTTTTATTTTTTTATTTGTTTTATTTTTTAAAAAAAAATAAAATAGAGACCCTCCCTGTTTCAATTTTTACCTGTTCCCTTTCCATAGACCCATCAGGTCGGGACTATATTAAAATAGGGTCCCGACCCTTGAGGCTATACAGGCCCACGATTTTTCTCCTTGTTAAATTTCCATTGAGGCTAAACAGGCCCAAGGGGTATTTTAATGCTAATTTCCATTGAGGCTAAGGTGCCCCATCTTACTACTAACTTTTTTTTTTTTTTCAACAGCTGCAAGACGGAAAATTGTATTAACCGGGAGCATGCTCTTGCCTCGGACATTCAAATGTTGGTTCAGAATATAATTGCGGTATACTCTGTTACCTATCGCGATATATTTAGAAATACTTCGGTATTCCGCGGTTAAAATGTATCGTGGTACCCAGCTCTCCTCTCAAAGGGTTACTTGATGGAAGGTATATGGTCGAAGATTTATGGTTGCTGTATGTCATTGTACGGAGTATGCGTATATATAATTACTTAGCACTAAATGCGGTTTTAGTTTATAAACAGTGCGTATGCAGTGATTAGGTTTGTAGCTGAAAAGCGAAGGTGTGTAGATGTTATTCGACAAGATGATGAAAGTGTCGCTGATTTTCGTTTCAATCCTCGCTATAACAGCTGAGACACGCCAAGTATGTTTATATTATTTTCTTAGTGGTAAATCTTTTTAGCCACCCGTTTCTATACACAGTTGTCTAGGGTTACGGCTCTCGAATAACAGAAAATTTGTCAAAGCTAAGATGAACTCGAGATAAGTATTATATCACCCAAGACTATAATTAATGTGATCTTAAGGCATTACAAATAAAAATTGCTGTTGTTGTTGTTCTAGGGTTTAACGCCATTTTTTAGCATAGGATAGGCTATACATGGCGGACAGTATAAATGGTGGAGGAAGAACCCTGGAAAACCCAGGGAAGAACCACAAATCCACAAGAAGCTACAGGCAGGCTCTCCCACGTACCCACGCAATGGTGGATATTAAAGCAATTGAAATGACTAATGCTTTTCTTACAACCAATGCAACTGTTAAAGACAGAAAAAAAGAAAAGAAAACGAAAATATTGACAGTTTTTAAAAGACTTAGGACAATAACATGCATTTCAGTGCAATATAGCGAACTCAATTGTTTTGAGGTGGTAGGTTATGGTTATGTTTTCTAAAACGTTATAGTATATGTCACAAAGACAAATAAATAATCCAGATATATATGAGGCTCAAAACGATAAAGGCAAGTTTAAGAATATAATTGCAGCTCTCTGATAGTCTCAAAACACTTAAAATTGACACTTCATCTCCTAGCGAAATCTTTCACACTTTACAAGTTGATATGTGATGTTCTTAGTTATGTCTCCTTCATTTAATTATATTACAATGTTTAATACGAGTGTTTGTTTTAACAATTTAATTTCTGTACTCCATGAAAGAATATGACTTATTTATCAGTTTCTTCTTCTCTCATTTTCTGCAAATGATCACAAACATTTGACTTTTATTTTTTCCCCAATTGTTTTTTTTCAAATTTGCAAGATTTTCTGATACTTGTATGGCATGTAAAATTCTTTGAAGAATTTTTAGAATGAACAGCACACACAGTTCTATATGATACTGCGTCGTTGGGCAGTACATTCAGTGTGAAGGATGTTTTCTGGTTGGACAGTATACAAATAGAGTTCTTTAGGATGCTTCCCGTTTGTAAAGTATTCGTATGGTTCTTTAGGATACTTCCGGTTGGGTAGTACACACACACACACACACACACACACACACACTAGGCAAACTGACTGGAGAATTCGCTACTGTAATTTCACTTAGTAAATGATTGATGTTATTCTCTAGCGAAAATATTGGTCATATTACGCGTGTCATATCTATGCGTACTGTTGGGAATTGCTTTGTATGGTTTTCTGCATGGAGAGGCGGTAAGGCGGTGAACTGACTTGTTAAAAAATGAAAAGAAAAATCATCCAATGGAACCCCTTTTTCCCCACCCCACCCACACACCCACCTTCCCGTCTCTAAAGGAAAATAGATGCTTACAAAATCTTCTTTTTCAGCTCACTCAGTTAAAATAACTTTCCATTTGCACTGTATTGCGCACGTAGTGTATCGTGAAGAAATCTTAGTTACTCGTGGTCATCCAAATTCAGTGACATTATTCAGATCTATTTTTGAAAACTGCTAGTCTAATAGCCTTTCAAGTATACAGATTTTGCTTTCCCTCTCTTTATTGATGTTGCCGCTGTCAGTTCGTCATTCAGTCTGTCTGCCTATTTATTTATCGATCGAGCTAACAAGACAGTAATTTTTAATATCCCGATATGTACAGGTAGTGTTCTCTAAAGTACCCCTATCTTTTCTACGAGAGAGAGAGAGAGAGAGAGAGAGAGAGAGAGAGAGAGAGAGAGAGAGAGAGAGAGATGGATGTACCATAGCGGCATGCCAAGATTCCAGTCTTTCCATCATTACATTACAATGGTTTTCAAGCGATTTCCGAGTTTTGTTCGGATCCCTTGACTAGAAAATTTGTAATGACGAATCGGTTAAACAAATGGTTGTGAAAGGGGTGTGAGTTAGTATTACACACAGAATAATAAAGGCCTATCTGTCAAATAACATGGCCCCGGTGATTGATGTCCGGTTGACACTTTTCGTTTTATATTCTGTTAGCAGAACACTATTCCACTTTACCAAAATTTAAAACCAAAAACAAACTCGAATTATGGATAATATTCGTTATTTGGTCTAAATTTTTATTCAAGAACTACAGAAATACGATTTCATATTTTAAATATTTATAATTGCAACTATTGTCAACAAAACAAACTAACAACATTCATTTGAGATGAAGACATGTATTGTAAAACAAATTATATTTTACATCAGTTTTTGCTTTTGATTATTTATCTCGCACGTTCCCATAGCATCGTTTCATAAATAACAGTTAATTATTCTTTCATGTTTTGGAAAGCAAATAGATAACCCAATATATAAATATATTAAGTTCAAAAATTAAGTTCAAAAGGACTGATTCCTAACTGATTCTCTAACAGCAAACAACATTAAATGAACCCTTTGTCCCAATCTTTTCCAGTATCAAAACAATATGACTAAATCATATATTTCAAAGTCTGTTGAAAAGTTTCTTAAGCCCTTGTCTTTCAAGATGATAGCAGAGGACTTGAACTGCTGCATGCCTTATCATGCATAACTTGCTAGAAAATTCCAGTTATTAAATGTAACTTTTGATCAGATCGAACAGAACTGGGCAGGCCATACTGAGTTAAATATAAGCCTTTATCAAAGCATTTACTATCGTTTAAGTTCTAATATTCATCAAAGGAGTTTCCTCTGGGAAGCTTGTAGATGTACACATTATAGTCAACAAGTACTTGTTTCCTGAAATGATCTTAGGTAAGGAACCAACAAAATCTACCATTTTTCTGCTGAATAGTTCGTTAAATGCAGGAATATGATGTAGATGAGCCTTATGAATGTTCTGATTGAGTTTCCTACCAGTTGAGAAGTTTGACAAGATCATCAGTATTTAGAAACATCACTTTAAAATTTGGTCAATACAATTGCTTCAAGATCTCGTGATGCACTTTGTCCATTCCTAAGTAACCAGCCAAATTGGTTTCGAAGCCAGACTAAGAATGTTCTGTCTTTACCACTTTGTTACTTCAATTTGACAGTTCAACGACCACCTGTCACCAACAGATACTCAAGTTTTATCGATTTTTTCACGAGGACCCCATTTAATAAAAATAAAAACTTGTAATTATGTGGTTTCAGTTTCACAAATAGCGCTCTTTAACAAATGGGAGATGTCGGTATCTTTTCCTGTTTAAAGACTAGTCACCATGATTAGAGTACAGAAAATGAGTAGTTAAAAGAGGATTACTGTGATCAATACCCGTTGATTGAGCGAAAAAGGAAGTAAAAGAGACCTCATCAAAAACCTGACCAATACATGTGTCAGCTAAAGGAAACTTTCCTGATTAACATCAATCTCAAGAGCTTTCTTTGCCATAGCTCTAGTAACTGCAAACGCTGGGTATAAATCAGGAATTTCTTTTTCAATGGGATCGACTTTAAGATCCTAACAAGTTTTGTCAGTTACAAGCGGATTAGCTACAACATTATATACAGCAAGGTCATTGCCTAGTAATAAATGAATACTCTCGATGGGTGACCGTGACCTTGACCTCTTAGAAATAAGTGCATGTTGAATAGGTCTGTATTGATTCTGTTGATTATTTGTAAATTTCTAGTACTCAGAAAGTATGTGCCATTTCTTCTTGCAAAAGGTAAAAGTTGGAAGATATAAAAAATACTCGTCAGCTGTACGATCAGCACTTTTTAACGTTTCGAAATTATGCTCATCAAAGTGAGTCGTAACGATACTATGGCAGTAGATTTTTAACTCTTCACCTAATACGCGTTGTCGGAGATTCTGGTATTCTTGACCAACTCTCGTGACTCAACACCACCTATCAAATAATTGTTCTTATTTGAGATTATATATATATATATATATATATATATATATATATATATATATATATATATATATATATATATATATATATATATATATATATATATATATATATATATATCAAGTAATTTCAGTAAATAAATAACATGAATATATTTCTTTTTTTCCAAGTATTGCAAAGGCCTCTTAATGTTATAGGATGTATCATTAAGAATGTCATTAAATCAATTATACGAGACTAGGAAGTAAACTGATTAAATGAGGCTGTAGATCAGTTAGATGTTGGTATTGTACTTGTGGTGCTAAAGATTAAAGGTTGTTATGGTTTGTTACTACGGCCAACATACATATATGACACCGTGTCGAAAACGGTTTGTAGTTCGTTTACTCTGATTATGCATAGGAAACATTCGAGATTGAAAATTACGTGTAATAACTAGAGCATAATGGTTGAGATACGTATTATTGTCATGTCCGACATCGACCCTATTCTTTATTTTTCGCGAAATTTGTATATATGATGAGCATAATTTAATCAATAAAGACATACTGTTTAAAGAATAAATGTTTTAAGGCCATTACGATCACAGTTTGTCCTTTTCTAAAGGTTCCATAATGAATATAATGAGGTGTCGAGTGTACAAAGTTACACGTATTGCATGCAAATGATTCGGTGATAACAGAGTCCACTGAACGCTATCTTAATCAGCTTGTACACAGTCCTGTATAGATAAAACCACCATTTTCATTCCATATGCAGGCTATAGACGGAAATATTACATTTTAGAATTGGTGCAATTAGTCTTGCAAAATTGAAGAAACAAAATTCTACCTGATTCCCATAATGAAATCTAGCTTACAAAAATGATGTTAGATGACAGATTTCCTCTCGTTTCTTGTATAAGAATGTAGCAAAATGGCTGGAAAAACTAAAAACAAAGCTAACTGGACATCAAAAGTATATCAACTCACGGCTAAGAAGAGAATCTGCAATATTTCATCGCATGGTCTAATGTGTGCCGATACACTCCTGACTAATAATGAACTGGAATGCATGGATTGGCTTTATCTGGATACCAACAGGTACGTTGCACACTATACCAAGAATATGATTATGTGTTTCATACCTTGAACATTTTTTTTGTTCTGTTCACATCCTTTGGTTCTGCGTGTCTGTAGAATTTTGAATAATTGTGCACATATATTCATATCATAAGTAAACCGCAGTATGTGAAAGGATTGCGCATGCCAATATTATATATTAGATATTATTTAATATGTAATGAATATGACATCTGCAAAGGAATGTGATTTGGTGAATGTGTGTGTATGTATGTGTGAGTGTGTGTGTGTACAGTGTCTAGTTTTCTGTAAGGTTTGTGCATCGTTATATCGTTTAATTCAATCATTGATGTAAAATATAATACTTTACACGATGAAACAAGCCAAAATGCTCCATTAACACGGATAAAAGCATAATAAACTGTATAACTTTAATAATATATTATGTGTATGTGTGTTCATTGTAATCAGCTTATATATCAGCTAACCAGCATTACTAATATATTGCATTGATTCACACGTATGTAGAACTTATCTCCAATGGAATTTGTAACATTATTTGTACTCTTGCGAGCATCGTCGCTAAAACCATCTGGGGTGTTTCAAGCCCAAAGGCTTTTGTCAAGCTGAACTCAAAGCCTCTTTGTATATTTAGTCATTTTATTAGGTAATAAATATTATTTAGTTATTTATGTCATGCAAAAAATTATTGCATAAATTAAGGTATTAACTCAACATCATATTCTCTATCTGCATCCTTGACTTTCGGTAAAATTTATTGAAGTAGTTTGCTCATATTAAGTGAAGCTGGTGGCCACATGTTCGTTGGTAAATTCGTTCCATAATGAAATACTATCTTTCTCAAAAAATTAAAATATACACTGCCATTATCGTTTTTCCCCTCCTGATTCGCACTTTTCATCCAGTTTAACTTCGCCGTATTGACATGCTAAAGTTTTAAAGCAATTTTATCTAATGGGAGTAACTTCGTGAGTGTAGTGAGCAAGTAGCTTCGTGAGGGCAGTAATTGAATAGCTTCATGAGTGCAGGTCATGAGTAGCTTTGTGAGTGCAGTGAACGAGTAGCTTTGTGAGTGCAGTAATTGAATAGCTTCATGGGTGCAGGTATTGAGTAGCTTCGTGAGTGAAGTGAGTGAGTAGCTTCGTGAGTGTAGTGAGCGAGTAGCTTCATGAGTGCAAGGATTGCGAAATTTAGTGAGTACAGGGAGTGAGCATTTTCGTAAGTGCAGTGAGTGAGGAGTTTCTTGATTGCAGGAATTGATTAGTTTCTCGTGTGCAGGGTTTGAAATGCTTCATGAGCGCAGTGAGTCAAAAGATTCGTCAGTGCAGAGAGTGATTAGCTTCGTAAATGCAGAGGGTGATTAGCTTTTTGAGTTCAGGGAGCGTGAAACTTTGTGGGTGCAGGGAGTAAGTAGCTTCGTCAGTGCAGGGAATGATTAGGTTCATGCATGCAGGGAGTGAGTAGCTTAATGAGTGCCAGGAGCATCCTTATTATATTGCAATATGTGGCATACTAAGAATATTAAAGAAATAAGTTTATTTCTTTCGCTCCCAACTCCGCCCAAAATATTAAAAAGAATGGACTGAAAATAAATAAAAAATATATAATTGATGAAGAACACGATTTATTTAATATATGTATGGTTTTCTAGTTCTGGCATATCAGCAATCATGGCAGGCATATCATAGTTCCTGCTATAGATTCGTAGAAACTGAGCAACCCTGTCATTCGGCACTATTAAAGTTTACATTTTTGGTTCTCATGTAAATTTTTGTAAGTAGTGTATTGCTCTTACCATGATACATTTAGTGACACAGCAATTCAGTCAGCACACGACGTGAAATACATCATGGAACATGGATGCAAACAAATACCATCTATGGAAGTGTATCAATTCTCGTTGCGTACCATAGTTTTCAGCAGTGCAATATATCTCACAAATGGACGGTAATTACGTTTTATTATTCATGCATTAAAACGATCAAGTTGTAAAATAATTTCAAAGCCAGGCATAATTGGTGAACTAATCTTCTTCTATTGCCAAGACAGTAGCAGTATGGAGACCAACGGTACACGGCAAGTACGGGTCGTCTGCTGTTAAGACAAAAATGACACTAGAGTATATGAGTAGTGAATGGGGCCACTTTAGCGACAATGGGAATTAGCATTAAAAACACCCCTGGGCCACTTTGGCGACAATAGGAAACTTAACATTACGAAAACCCCTGGGCCACTTTCGCGACAATGGGAATTAACATGGGAATACATTTTCGGCTTGTAAAGGGACAAGGGAAATTTAACATAGGAGAAAAAAGCAATTTTAGGGACAAGGGGAATTTAACATGGGAATACTGTGTGGGCCTATCTAGGGACAAGGGGAAATGGAACAGGGTCGGGACCCTATTTTAATACGGTCCCGACCTGATGGGTCTATGGAAATGGAACAGGTAAAAAATTGAAACAGGGAGGGGGTCTCTATTATTTTAAAATTAAAAAAAATATTAAAAAAGGGGGTAGGCAATTGAAAGTTCATCTCTTTTCGAGAGATTGGAGTGGCCCTGAAAAGGGTCTTTGGTTTTCTTCTTCTTCTAACTCCTTAACTTCTTTATCCATCCCCTTATCTTTGCCAAAATCCCCTTCTTCTTTCTCTTTTCATTTTCCGGTATCCAGTCCGGGTGACCCATGGCTCGGAACTTGTTTTGGATTTTCATCCAATTGTTGTTAAGCCGCTAAAACTCTTCCTTTTTCTTTTTGTTTTCTTTTTCTTTTCTTTCTACAGTCCAAATGTCTTTTATTATCTTGTCTGTTCTCTCATCACTTTCCTCATCATCTCTTCTGCTTTCATCGTTTGGTTTAAACCCCATTTCACATTGGACCGCTCAGTCCACTCCAAAATATCTGTTAAAAAACACCTCACTTCAATAGCATAATCAATGGCCTCTTTCAGTTTACTTACTTTCACATAGTCAAGTTGTATGAAGCCTCTTAACTTTTTAACATCCTCATCAATCATGTCCCCAATCAGATCCCTGGTAAGTTTTAGACTCGTCACTTGACTTTTGACAAAGTCCTTCGTAACTTCATGCATCCACTCCTTCTCTAGCCTTTCCACCACATAGGCTGCATCTGTCATCCAGTACCAACTATCCTTTAGCTCATTAAATAGTTCAATACTCATTTTCTTTGCGAACGACGAACCTTGTGGGTTCTTATAGTTAAAGTACGGACGTGAAGGAAAACATCCCTTTAAGAAACAAAAATTTATATTACCTAGATCATTACTTAAAACGCGTGGACGTGAAGGAAAACATCCCCTACTTTTCACATTTCATATTATCTACTATCGACATACGTGAAGCAGCAAAAAACAAACCCCAAATCTACTATCCACACACGCAAAGCATTAAAATTAAACCCTAATCTACTATCCACACAAACCAACTTAAGCTCTTACATAACCCAATAATCTACTATCCACACAAACGTACGTGAGCGCTTACAAACACACACACACACACACACACACAAGGAAAAAAGAGTCAGTGTTTATATTCACACTACTCTACTTACACACATTGGCAAATCGATTACTATTTCTTTTCTAGAGTATTGGGTAGCCCTGAAAAGGACTGTTTGTTTTGAACTCCATGACACCTGGTTAATGATGGCACCTTCCAGGCCTGGCACCACACACACATCTTCTTCCCCAGTCTCCTTTCACTCTTTTTGGGGGGAGAGCAGAGGCGGGATAAGTGGCTTCAGAATCCCAATCTTCTGTCTCTGGGATTCTGAAATTTCTTCTATCCTTTTATTAATCTTCTTTGTTTCTTCTCTCCTCCTCTTCTTTGCTTCTCTCCTCCTCTTCTTTGTTTCTTCTCTCCTCCTCTTTCATTCTTCCCTCTTCAACGATGGCCTCCGAGGCCAGTTCATTTAATATGAGCCTGGCATATTCCAGGTGTACATGAAGTTTCAGTAGTTTTGCTAGTCTGGTGTTCATTCTCTTGATCAATCAACAAGGGTAGCTAGACTGCCGAGCGATTTTTAATTTATACTAAAAGCGCGGACGTGAAGGAAAACATCCCCCAAAACAAAATTTATATTACATAGATCACCACCAAACAACGCGCAGACCTAAAAGAAACACTCACTGACTTTTTTATACTACCCATCACTATTCTAAAAAAATTCATTAAACCAATAATATACTATCCACAAACGCAAAGCAGTCAAATCTAACCCCAAATCTACTATTTACGCACGTCAAACAGCAAAAGAAAAACATGATCATAATCTACTATCCACACAAACCTACTTCAGCGCTTACAATCACTCACACATATAAGCATATACAATCACACTAGAAAAGAGTCAGTGTTTATATTCACACTACTCTACATACACACATTGGCAAATCTATTACTATTTCTTTTCTAGAGATTGGGTAGCCCTGAAAAGGGCTGTTTGTTTGCTTGCGTGAAGTTGAAGCTAGGGCGATCTTTTAGTTTCTAAGAATGCGACGTCCTCTGGCGATAGACTTTCTCACGATAGGTCTGCTTCTTCGGAAAGAGAAGAAGAACTCTTTGGTGTCGATACGACAATCGACAAAGCCTCTGTCAGGTTTAGGATGCTGCTGCTGCTGCTGCTGTTGTTGTTGTTGTTGTTGTTGTTGCTGTCTCTGAAGTCTGTACTTTTCTGTCCATTCTTCTTTCTCCCTGTTCACTTCTTCTCTAAAGAGCTCTTCTATCAGGTCTTCAGTGACTTTTAGCATTCTCACATTCTCTATCTCTTCAGTCTTCGGTATCAGACTGTGTCTGACCCTATGCAAATTCACGTAGGCTTCGTTTAGTTTAGCTAGTTTGGAGCACATCTTCGTAGGGGGATGAGTAGACAAAGGATGGTTAGACTGTAAATTACCCCGGTTCTTAAAGTCAAAGCGCGGACGTGAAGGAAAACATCCCTACACGGTTTTCGAGCCGGAACGTTTAATGAGTGTCATGAGAGAGATAGAGAGAAGTCAAAGTGCATGAATCAAAATTCTTATAGCCAAACAAAAGACAAAGGCATTTTTTTCAAAACACAACATTTTTTATTCAAAATCACTTAACACTAACCAACAACTCTAACATTTTTAAAAATAATCCAACAATATAACATCAAACATTTTTTCAAATACCAAACATTTTTTCAACTCACACATTATTTTGGACAGGGCTGACAACGTTGTGAATGAAATTGTGATTTCCACTGTTGGAAGTCATTAGGCCATTGATGGACACTACGTTTCCTAGCTTGAGACAAAAGATAGGCATACTGGTCACAAAACCATCGATCTACTTTCACATCGTTTCTAGAAGAAGAACGAGGATCAAAATGAGTTACTAAATGTTCTAAGGAATAGCCCAGGCTGCGATGATGCAGAAAATACACACAATATTGTCCACACACCAAGGAATCTGTGCCTAGTAATTTCACATTATTGAATCGGGTGGTCTGAGCATTTCTTCTCATAAAGTCGATGATATCGTCTTCCAAAGGAGGCAATCCGTAGGAATCGAAATATTCCACACATCCTTCTTGAGGAAAGTAGACGGCTACCCAGTGGGTTCCTGGGAGATGACTGTCATCCGTGTTGATCACATAAGCTTGATGGTCTTGAGGTTTGCGATGAGGGAGTTCATCTTTGGCACAGACGACAGGATTCCAAGAAGCAGTGTACGAACTGTGGTTCAAAAGGTAATAAAGTTCCCAGTTATCCATGTTTTGTGTGGGTTTTTCTTCTTCTTCTTCTTCACAGGTAATGATAAGTCATCAATTCGATCCTGACCTTTTGCTTGAAAATGTCTGACAAGTAAAAGGCGTTTAGCTCCGACTTCTTATTCTGGTCAAAGAGAGATTTGATGCGACGGCGCTCCAGAGACGTTAATGGAGGAGAAGAATGTTTATCCAAGCCTTTATACCACTCGTTCAACACGAATTCTATCTCGATGACACCCCAAGCTTTGTCCAGATATTCGTCCAATTTTTCTTCTTGGCTCAACATCAGACATTTGTCGTGTTGAATTTGACTGGGATGATCGTTGTGGCATCCATAGCACTCTTCCTTGATCAATTCTTTCATTACATCTGTCAGGAATATAGCAAAACAGGAGACTATATGGGCTTCTTGTTCTGTCCATCTTGACTTCATCATGATAACTTCTTCTTCTTGGAATTCTTCTTCTTCTTCTTCTTCCATGGTCTCCTCACATTCCATCTTTAAAGTTTCTCCACTAGGTAAAGAGGGATAACAGTCTTCCATGGCTTCTAATAATCTAGAATGACTTCTCTTAAACTGTTGATTTCTATGGTATTGTCAAATTCTGCATACAGGAGGACGTTCACTGTGTCAGGTAGAGGATTAGTAAACTGAAGTTCCACACGAATCTGGCCAGATTTTATAGGGTGGAAATGTCCCTCGTCGCTGCCTTGGTATGTAGTGAAATCAAATGCCCACAAACCGTAGCCTCCTGTGTAATCTTCGTACGATATGCCGTGACTGGTGTTGGTTCCTAACTGTCCGGTGGCTTCGCACAGGGACATGTACGACCTCAAGTAATTCCTGTCACCAAACTTAGGCTCAAACGGTCGGGTATACAGTGTCTAGCCATCGCGACTGACTTCGATCTTGGCTATGTTGTAATGATGAAACAGGAAAGGATTTTCGTTGTGGACTCCGTTAAAGGCTGAATTCTTGACGATACCAAGGATCAAACGCTTGGGTAACTGGCCATGGAACAGATGATCTTCGATCATGGATCGCTGTCCAGCAGGAATGGTGAACGTTTTTACTTCCACGCGTCGTATGGGATACTTGGCGGTCGTTCTGCTCAACGTTTGACTGATGTCGTTTCCCACTTTGGGTAACACTTCCACGCGTCGCACGTAGAGGCTGGCTTCTTGGATGATGGTTTTGTACTCGTTAGCATGGGCCAACAAATGGAAAGCGGTACTGCTACGATTCAGTCTCAGGCGAATATCCACTCCGTTCAGTAAGTACTTTTCTTGTAACCACATGTCCAAATGCAAACGATCCATCATGTCTAAACTACGTCCTTGCAGAATTTTGTTTCTACGTGTATTAAACCCCACATTGTGAGGATAGTCATCTGCTGTGAAGGCTGTATCGTTAAACGTGTTATCACCCGCTCTGCAGAATTTTCTTACGACGGTCGTTAAACCCCACATTGTGAGGATTGTCATCTTCTGTCAGGACTGTGTCGCTAAACGTGCCTACACCTGCCGTGTCAGGTTTCCATACCACGCAAGCATCCAGATGAGTATTCTTGGCTTCTTTTCCGTACGTCAAGAGATTTTCCAGGTAGGCACGATACGGGTAAGTATCCATGCTGCTGCTGACCAGTTTGTTATTCAAGTACAAGTCCACTTCGCTGAACAAGGAATGCATGAAATTGTTGACGGGCGCTACCCTATCATTGGCTCCAGGATTGGTGTTGTCCGTTTTGATCACTTTGACTTTCAAATACAGGTAACTGCTATTCAGATCGATGTAATCTTCGGGCTGACCTTTGATGTCAAACTCGATGGGAGCAGAATCCGTCAAAGAGGAGACGGGATGAAATTCCACCCACTGGGATTCTTGCATCGTCATCATGGTGAGTGGCATGGCAAACAGATCCAGTTCCGACTTGGAACAAGCGCAAGACTCGCGGTGCATCATTTTTTCTACGTGTCTCAATAATTGAAAACGTCTAAGTCTCGAACGGTTCTTCTTTTCTTTGTCTTTCTAGCTTTAGAAGTGTGAAGTCTGGTGAAAGGGTGTTTTCTTCGTCATCTCTTTCTGCCTTGTCATTGCTGAATGCCTGACTCGGTAGCGTGCAGGGCATTTATAGGTGTTTGTCGTCGACCCAAAAGGTTTTTACCCGTTTGCAGCAAGACATTTTTGATTGCCCTCAAGAAAGCTTCTTTCGGGTTTTGTTTGTCGATGATGACATTTTGGAGAAATTCTTTGCCTTGTGTCAGTGCCGCATCTTTCAAGGCGTGCAATCCGCGTATCACCATCACCATCGGTTTCAACACCGGAGCCACCAAACGAAAAGCCGATTTTAACATATCTCCTAAACCGTGTCATCGCTGTCGAGCAACCCCTCGGTACACTGGATAAATGACTTACGAGTCGTGAGAGAACCGTTTTCGAAAATGTGAGGGTGTACAAATTCGCGGTGAATGTGATAAGTGTTTCTACCTTCCTTGTCAGTGGCTGTGGCAGAATCCTCTTTGAAAGGAATGACACGCAGTAACGGCACGGAGGTGTGTCCCACCACGTTATACTCCACTACATCGGAGTACACAAACATCAAATTCAGTCCTTGGTTCAGTTCTACCGGGGAACGAAATAACTTGCTGAGCGACTCGTTGTCGTAAATGATTGGTAATTCGTTTTTCTGGATCATGAGCATTCTCATGTCCATGTCCCCGCCCAACATGTCAAACAATTCAGGACAAAATACAATGGACACGATTTTACCGGCGTCAAATTTCATCAGGAAGCGACGAGCTGCTTTGTGGTACTCCATGGTGACACTTTTTTTTTGACACTTTCCAAAGCTTTCAGAAACACGACATTAAATCTGGAGGTAATGGTGCTGACCAAATGTTGACCACTAAAATAATAGCCTGAGGGAATGAACAAGTGGTAGGACCACTTTTGAATTTTGTCGTCATAGGTTTTGTGATCATATTTGACATGGGTATTCAAGTACTTTTGCACTGGCTCGTCATGAACTTCCACCGTAAAAAGATTTTGATTAGGAAGGACATTGAGGACTTGGGTCGGGTGAATCATTCCCAGTGGGCTTCGTGATCTAATGGGATGGCCTGAGGTAATTTGGCCGTGTAATAGCACAACGTGCTATTGGGAAACACCTCCATGGAACTGTCACTGGGTAAGGTTAAGTAAAATTGGTTGTTATTGCTCATAATTCCAGAGTTCTGTGGCTGTCCTAGGGGTTACTGGACGTCAGAGGCGTGTCTCCACGCAAAATGGGGTTATTGTTGTTATTGGAGTGGTGACCGGCAGTGACACTGGACACAAGGTTACGGTTGTTTCCGTTCGAGGTGAATTTCAGGGAGGGATTAGGAAGCAGGTAACCGATGCAACTGCTCAATAAAATGGTCCACAATTGTTTGTCTCCTTGTTGCAAACTCAAATTGGCAATGGCTGCTCCGATGACACAATACACCACGAAGATTTGGCAGAAAAAGACGATTTGCGTTTTAGGCACACGCTCTCCACACCACACCCACAAGGGTTGTTTCTGTAAATCTTGCAGAGAAGAACTGGGTGAAGGAGTGGTTGACGTAGCAGCGTCTGTGTGAAAGGGCATGATGGTCACTTCTTTTTATAGTCGATGACTTGCGAAGCGTCGATCCAAGAATCGAAACTGGGTGGATATCCTTTCCAACGTACTTTGACTTCTTTGACACGTCGTTTGCCCACTTTACGGGTTCTGCGTTCGAGAATGCTTTCGATGTCGTACAGGTCGTCTTCTTTTTTGGTGACACGTTGTAACTCAGGCAAATAAAACGTTCCTTTGGGCACTTCTCCGTTCATGTCTTCCAATTTATAGACGGCAGGATGACGGCCATGCACTCGTCCAGTGACACGAAACAATTCGGTGGTCCAGTTAGGTAAGTATCCTTTGTCGAAAGTGCGTTTGGTTTTCCCAATGCGCACCCAATCTCCAATGGCCAACACTCCACTTTTCTTGGGGACAGCCCTCGTCGGGGACGTACCAAACAGGCGCTCAGACACCAGCACTTCGTTCTCGGGAGTCACTTCTTGCAGGGAACGTCCGATGCTTCGATGGTAAGATTGGTTGTACGCTTGCACCAGGTGCGGTAAGATGTCCATGTACTTCAGAGTGTGGTGATGCGTAAAATATTTCCACATGCGTTCTTTCAAATGCGTTGAAAATGTTCCACGATGCTGGCTTTGGTTTCAGGATTCTCGGTGGTAACAAATTGAATGTCACATTTCTTTAATTCTTTTTGGAAAGCTTGGTTCAGAAATTCGGTACCTTTGTCCGTTTGCCATCGAAGAGGGTGACGACCGCTTTCTTTCAACACCCGTTGCAGGGCTCGCACTAACTCGCTGCTCGATTTGGAAGTCAAGGGCACGACCCAGGCAAATTTGGAAAGGACGTCGATGACACAAAACAAATATTTGTAGCCGCGATTGTAGCTGGCCAAATGAGAGATATCGGCTAAATCGGCTTGCCATTGATGATCGATGCCTTCCACTCGGGTGCGACTTCTGGAAAACTTGCGTCGAATGGGTTTGTGTAAAGTGTAGGTAGCTTGTTCTTGTAACCATCGTTGAACTTGAGGTAAACGGAGACTTTTCAGTCGCGTTTTGGCAGCACGATACAATTTGTGAACTCCTACGTAATCTGCAGGATGGGAGGGATCGTAGTAAATGCTGGCTAAGACCTTCTCCATCTTGTTAGTTTGTTAATAAGGCACCCACTCTTCGAGGATGCTACTTTGGGTGGGACGAAAGGGTGGTTTGGAAACGGATTTACGTGTCCGATGCGCTACGGGAGTAGAAGTCGAAGGTAGTGGTGGTGGCAATGGAATGGCTTTGGTCTTCTTTTCTTTTTTCACTTCTGGTTTCCCTTCTTTCTTTTTCACTTCTGTCGAAGGAGGTGTGGACATCATCTTTTTTAACCCAAGCTTTCATTTCTTCTCATTGGAGTGTGGGTGACTTGGTCAACAAGGATGCTGCAATCTTACTTGAAAGGGGAGCTGCTGACGATGTTTGAAACACTTCTCGTATCTCTTCTTCCTCAGGTCTTCGTGGGGTAGCATCTCTGGTGACCCCAGGGGATGGTAGTAGTTGTGGTGGTGGCGGTAGTGATGATGGTGCTGGACTTTTCATCAAGGTCTTAAAACCTTTCAGAGTGGGTAGAGCTGTTTCATCTAAAGCTTTCTGGTGAAAGAGTTGCAGTCGTTGCAAGAGTTGACCGTACTTTTGCGATTTTTCTGTTTCGGACAAATCTTGGCGATCCATCAAGGACTCCAATTCGTGTTGTAACTAGGACATCTCATTCAAATTGGGATTGGGAGGTAAATGTGGGGTGCGTTGTTCTTGCCAACGATGGTATTCCATCCATCGTTTCTAAGGCACTAAAGCTAGTTTTCGTCCTTCCATGGGATGTCAGGGGTCGATTCCAAGATCTTGGGACTTCAGAGGGCCTTTTTACCTTGCTCCCACCAGTCCTCCCAACATGGTTCCCAAGAACCCTTTCAGTAAGGGGCCTAGCAAGAGGGGTAAAATTCCTCCACGTTGGACCAACATCTTCTACTTTTGACGAATGGGAATTTTCTTTTGAACCATTTGGCGCAGAACGTGACAATGTTTGCCTAAGCATTGTTTCTGGTGTTTGGACAAAGGGATCGTGCCTTTCAACACGTTCAAGCAACATTCGCACACGGTATCTATGACCTCTTTGAAGGCTGATTGAATGAGTTTTTCTCGCAGGGGTGGAGAAGCTTTGGACAGGCAGATAACATGTCCCCATGTTTGACTAAACGAGGAGGCAGTCCTTTCCTTTTCTTACCTTGGGTTTTAGAAGAGGGATGTTTTCTGGAGGGTGACATCTTTGAGTCTTCAGCACCAAAAACACTGATACCCCTACTTAGCCACAGACCTTTTTTATACTGGAACGCCTCGCCACTGATTGTGTTTACGTCGTATCAACTTGAGGACAGGCATGACACGTCGTGCAGTGCTACGCAACGGACTAAATCGAGCCAGTTCTTGCTTGGACAAATAAAATAAACTTTGTAACATGCCTGATCTCTCTTGGACCTTGATTTTGGGAGAAGGTACTTTGTGAGCCGCGGCCACTGCCGCTAAATGGGAGGGTCCTGCCACTGGGGAAGTTCATTGGGTCATCAACGGAGAAGGTCTTGGTGTGATCAACGTCTCCAAGTACTGTTCAGTTCTTGGTGACATCAACGGAGAAGTGACTGAACCTGAGGCTACCGGAGACGCAGTCACCGCCGTGGCAGGTAGTGGTTTGCGAGTGTAAGTTTGCGTCCTCGCCGAGGTGCCTCTCTTGCGACTAGTTTTCTTCTGTGGGCTTTTCTTTCTCCGGGGTGGTGTCTGGTAAGAGGAGGGTCCCGCCACTGGAGAAGTTCTTGGAGACACGGTTCCTTTTGGTGACTTGGTCTTGACACCGTGGCTCTTTTTCTTCTTCTTGGAGCTTCGTTAGACTTTTTTCTTGGGGAGAAGTTTGGGAGCATTATGATCCCATCTTAAGAGAGAGCGAATAATGACGCCTCCTAGAGTACCGCTCCCTCCAGGTTTCAAAATGATTTGTTTTTTGGTTTGAGTGTCGATGCGGGGATCGGCCAGTTGGGTCAAAGTGACTTTGTTTCGATCGAAAAAGCGTTTGGTTTGATGAGGAATCTGAATGATCCCTTGGAGTAATTGACGTGCTGTCACCGTGAACCATCGTAAGACTTCTTTGAGACTAACTTCTAAGACACGAGCTCGTATTTGTGGATTTTTTCTCGACTGATGCCATACAAGGCACGAATCAATTTGACGGGAAGATGTGACTGAAGGGACGTCATGTTCACACTGTGTGAGACAGACGAAAAGTGTCTGAGGTTTTTATAGATTTTTTGGGAGTGAAATTAAGTCGTGGACGGAGATGTGTACAGGACAGGCCCTCCGTCTTGGCAACAGCGGTGAAACAAGTGGGTACGAAATCGCAAATCCTCGGGGGTCGTAGGTTTCAAATCAACAAGTAAATAGGCGTGTGGAGTTTGGGTGGCATCGTCGTACGCCTGAGTCAGCCAAGGCGTTCCTAACTGTTTGGCTAAGACTTGCACTTGCGATTTATCTCGAGGGCTTTTAAACAAGACCACATAATGCGCATTGAGACTGATGGTGCGATGGGCTTTACTTTGTTGAAACAAATTTTGAGTGATGTAAACGACATTGGCATTACGATGACGCACACAGTTTAATTTCTTCTTCGTCTTCTCCTAACATGCCGTCGAAAATGACCAAATGGGTTTGACGGGAGTCAGAGACGATGTCATCGTCTTCTTTAGGAATGCCTTCCACAAACACGATGGAATCGCCTTGACTTTCTCGCAAGAGACTGTACGCCGATTGCCACTCTTTGTAACACCACACGATGTGTTGGGGTGGACGATCAATCAAATGATGTTTATGTTCGATCAAACGTTTGACAAATTCGGTTTTGCCTGAACCGCTAGGTCCAGCAATGAGCATGTTAAAAGGATAGCGAAGATACAAAGCCTCCCAACTGGCACGATCTAAGTGTTCGAAGATGACTTTGACAGTAGAGGAGGAGGGAGCAGAAGTAGCCATAGTGTGAGGAATGTCATTTGTGACACGAAAACAAACAAGACAAGAGTTTACATACATTTTCAGGACACGTTTATTGAATGTTTTAAACATGAATACGAAAGACAAAAATACATAAAAGCCAAAGGCTTAAGTACAACGATAAAAGGCACATCGAAATTATCAACGTGGAATAGAAACAAGTGTATGTACAACATGTTTTGGGTAAGGTTCTGACCAGTTCTATAGGGGGTAAGGTCACACAAGTGTCTTCCCGAAAGGGTCTTTCAGGCATGTCCACCACAGTCCTGTCCTGGGTGACCGGTTCTTCTGGCACCGTCACTAACACAGGTTGAAAAGTGACTTTTTTCCTTGAACAACTCCGGTGCATACTGGGCCACTTCTTGGGTCCAAGCCTTAAAATCTCATTCTTTCCAGGCACGGACATCTGTCCAATGGGGGTGTAAGTCACAAGCTACACACACATCATCATACACGTCTTGGGTAGCTAAAAGTTGACGTAAATGGTCGAGATGTATCCAGATGAAACCGCAAGGCTTTGAGCAAAAGGATTCTTTCGTGACCATTTAAGACCATTGGGTGGTACGTACTGATCGTAAAGAGTCCACAAGGAATCGGCTGGTAAACGAAATCCTAGAAAACAATTCACTAAGACAAACACCACTTGTCGACCCAAATTGAATGGATACAGTTCTTGCAATAATCGATGGTAATGATCCACGGTTTGAATATGCTCGTTGAGTTCCTTCCTCGGAATCTATTCAATCACATGTGAAATAAGCCGTGGCATGGATTCCTGATTTTATAGTCTCTTTATTTAGGAAGCAATAAAGGTACTTTCTAACTAGACATCTTCGTTCTCCAGTGGGGAATTTAAATCTTGCATACTGTAACCTACACTTCAGAGTTTGATTAGATGTTTCCTCTTATGCTAAGCAGATTCCACGTAAAATATGTTGATAATCCTTTAACTTGTCTTCCTCAATGCGTTGCTCTAGGTGAATCTCGAAGTAACCAAAATAATGAACATTTCGTTCATTCACTAACTCAAAGTATTGAACAAGGTCTGACCACTGAAACAATTTCAGACGAATCAGTTCTTTTATACCATTCAGGTACCAGTGGTTCAAACACTGGTGACGTAACGGATGCAATTGTTCTTTACGTTTTATTTGTATTTTGACCAGCTCTCGGTAAATCCTTTCTCTCAACTCTACAGGCAAAGCACGAATGTTCTCTTGTAAAGTATCCATA
This sequence comes from Sinohyriopsis cumingii, assembly GCA_028554795.2. Taxonomy (NCBI): domain Eukaryota; kingdom Metazoa; phylum Mollusca; class Bivalvia; order Unionida; family Unionidae; genus Sinohyriopsis; species Sinohyriopsis cumingii. The sequence goes on from CM068824.1 coordinate 106,204,236, forward strand.
AGGAGGTTAGTCCGTACAATTCACAATCTTCTCCTAGAGCAAAAGTAATTCACATAGTGAGTAATTTCTGACCACTGCTATTCGGGGTAACGTCCAAGAATGTCACTGAACTCTTTTGATGTAAACGGTCTAGAGTGATATAATAGGACGAATGCACACTTGACCCAGAGAAATCTAACACTTTGATTAATTTTTTTCACTTTCCTCTTGTGAATTTCTTGGCATAAAAGTTCTACAGTTACCCATTGAGATTTCACTCTGGCAAGTCCCTGCCAAACTTCCTTGTAAATCTTCTCTTGCAGTTCTTTAGGTAATGATTCAATATCGTTTTTTAAATGAAGTTTAAATACTGGTCTTGGTGATGTCCAACATTTGATTCCTAGCCAATCTGGTTTCTTCTTCAACGACATGGTAAGTTACTTCAATGTCTCGGTCCCACTAAGGGTAAGTAATGACAATTCGGTGTCCATCGAGCATGTTCTACGTAGGCCGAATCTTGTGGTTCCCAGTGGTGAAGTGACACACCGCAACTGAAGCACTTGAGTTTATCCCTTTCGCCCAAGTAGAACAATCCGGCTCTGGCTAATTCTTCGGGGGTTGGTCCTCCCAGATACTTAAGCCATTTTCCTTTGAACGATTGAAGACGATTTTCAAAGTCGCAGGATTCCGACAAACGCACGGGAAACGAATATTCGTCTTTCACAGGTTCTTTTCGATGAGGGTTGGGTGACATGGACAGGAGTTTGCTCAGGGCTGGATAACATCCGTAGGTGGGTAGACGTGAAGGTTGACATTCCCCTTTAAAAGGAAACCCAGTAAAGTGTCCAAGAGGACGAGTGGCATCGCTTTCGCATACCTCAAGTTTGGCACGCACAGCATCACTTTCCATGATAGGGGTGGTAAAAACAAAGTTCACATGATGCTTTACGGCATCGCTCAGGTCACATCGTACAGCATCGTTCCCATCGCAAGGCTCACAATCGCATTCCACTTCAGAAGCCCCACACTTGAAGTGTGCCTGTCTAAACTTGTTTTGTGTTTCTCTGAAAGTATTCATCTTGTTCGCTTGGTCATGGTAGTCACAATGTACTATCGATCTTGCCTAGGGTTCCTTTTTATTAACAGACCAATACCGACGTGTCCATACGGTAAGGTGAAATGATAGGGAAGTCGCACTCGCTTCTGGTACACGATTTGATAGACTTTTTCCAAGGGTCGACTGACGATGTGATGAGTGGGTAAACGTACAATCTTGTTGGGTTGATAGGTGGTCACTTTAAAGTGTTCATCTTTTCCAGACTGCAAGGCTTCTTTCAATACCCCAAAGTTCACCACTCGACTGGTACGATAATTCAGTGTCAATCCTTTCACTTTACACTTCGTGTGCACTTCTCCTTGCTTGTCCCGGTATTCGTAGCCGTAATTTTTAGGACCGCCACTGGCGAAACTTAGAATCTTGTCGTCGGGGTGCTCGTCTGTCCAGGCTCCTAAACGGTCTCCTTCGATGTCAGGGTGCTGTTGACTCGGGTGATGGATGTAAATGCAACTGTCCGTGTCAAAGTACAGGACACTTTCCCCTAACAGCTCTAAAGCTTCGTACAATTTTAAGCGAGCATGATGTGTCACGTAAGCCGCAATAATGACATTTCCAAAGGGGTCGTCTTGTACAAAGTCCAGATCTTCTTCGTAATTCACTAAAATCAAATCTTCGCGAACGACGTCCACGTGTTTCATGAATTTAGTTTTGTCGTGAATCATCTGGAAGTAGCGAGAAGGTTCTGTCAAATATTCGGTCTTGGGTAAACACGGTCGTGTGCCATTTTACCCCACAAGCAATTTAACATCACTTTGGCAAACGATCGCCTGCCTTCGTTTTTCTCGATGTGATCTAAAGTGATGCCTTTTTGTGCCCGGTATTTCTCTTTGAATGTCTTTCGGTCTTCGAGAGTGTGACACCAGCAGGGATAGGCGCTGGCTTCTTGCTTTAGTTTCAAAATGGCATCCACGTAGTCTGCGAAAATGCCTTTCTGACTGGGGTCACCCTTGTGGTATTATTGTGTCTTGGAAAAGTGACAAATTTCGTACACTTCTAACAGTTGGTATCCCATGTCCAGAGCTTTGAACAATTCTACGCTGACCCAGGTTCCCGTCAAGGCCCGTTCTTCCTGGGTGTACTGACAAGTCTGGTCTTGGTTGCACGTTTCGGCACAAGTACGGCACAAAGAAAACATCAGTTTGCCTTGGCAATGGTGAGGTAAGACGGGATGGTACAAGTCCGTGGGAGGCAAAATTTTGCACTTGATCAGACCTTCGTATTGTCGAATGTTTCTCGGGTCGATGTGTTCCGTCACCAATTGTGGGTGCCCTGCAGGAAAGCGACAATATTTACACACGTAGGGATACAGCGAACGCACGTCCAAGTATTTCATTTCTTCTCCTTTCTCTTCGTCGGCTTGGTACAGCAAACAGGTGGCATTGTCCTTCCTCCGTACAAACTATCCCTCGGGTTCAGGGGGTCCATGAACTGGTAACTTTCCACGAGACGTTTAAACTCGGAATCGGTTTTCAAACGGTAATCGTACTCGTGTTCCCACATTTCCACCACTTGGTATCCTTCCTGTTCTAACTTGAGACGTCGCTGACAAGTCGCCTGGTATAAGTCTTCCATGGTTCGTTGTAAAAACTGATTTTTAGTGCTGCGGTCAGGGTAAGAGACGGGGCATCCGTGAAATAAGCAACCGTTAAATTCGTACACGATCTTTGGGTTTTCTAAGTCCCAGCCATCGACCGAATGCGTTCCGATGGTCTTTTCGCCCCCTCCGTTGCGGGCATGCTGAATCCATTTGTCTTTCTTGTCGCACAAGTAATGTAACCAGCGTGGGGCTTTGACCGAGTATTGACGTTTGACATAGTTGGTCGTTTGAGGACTGATGACAGCCACGGTGTTTTCAGGCATGAATCGTTGCCGGTACACTAAGGAACACGCTTTGGCAATGGTGCAAGCTTCTTTCAAAGGATCGACCCCTCCGTGTTCCATGAACAGTTCTCGAAATTTTCCACAGCATCGTCGTAAAATGTCCACGTCGGTACGACAATACATTAGTATTTCTTCCTGAAAGTCAAAAGGGTCGGAGGCGTGACTTTGGTTCCAAGCGTAGAAAGCTTCTCGTTGCTCGGTACGCATGTTGTTGGGGTCGTAATAGTGAGCCTCAGGTAAATGGGGTAGAACGGCATGTTGATTACCTTCCGTATTGAAAAAGTGTGGAAAGTACCCTTTAGCCATTTCTGTCATTCCCAACGTTTTAGGCATTCGACTCAAAGGCATGGCCAAGTAACTCATCGAATCTTTAAAATGCACATGTTCCACTTGCATGAAAATGATTTTGGCTCCGTTCCAAGTGACTTTAGGACGCTCGGTTCCATGTTCTGTATAGTATCTAAGAAGAAACTGTCCATCGTATCCGGAGAAATTGTGAGCCATCACCGTGGCATGACGATTACAATCTCCGTAACGTTCGATGTCCTCTTGGCTCCACGTCTTGTCGATGGGGTCTAAGACCCATCGAGCAAAATCGGCTAGCGTGTTCGGTCCTCGAAAGATTTTTTCACGTCCTCCAGGAATCTTGCTGCAGTGAGGGCAATGACTGAAGATAGGTTCTTGAATGCACTTCTCGCACGCTCGATGAGCCACGCAGAAATTAGGAATGTGAATGCCGGTCTCTTGCATGCATTCAAAATCGAAAAAGATGAAATTGCCTTTCTTCTTGTGACCGTCCTCTTTCTCTGGTTGGGATTGGTATGTTTGCACGTAACATTGGTGTTCCAAGTCCACGATGTGGTGACAAATGTGACATTTTTTCTTTCCTGAACATACGTGTGCCTTGGTACTATTGGTACGTATGTCTTGTCCACACGTAGGGCACAATCTCAGGAGTTGACAAGCACATTTCTTCTGTGAACCTTGCGTCTTCAAATGTTGTTGGTAACAGGCAGGGCTGACAAACGTGCGCAGACAAGTTGAAGAATGCACTGGTTCTTGTCCTTCGCTCAGACAGGGTGGAGAGGCCAAACATCCTGAGCATTTCGCTCCACAATGCTTGTGTTGCTCTCGATTGTTATAGCCATAGTCACATTTCTCACAGTAATATCTGTATCCCAGGAATCCGGTGATACTGGTAATGGTATCGAAATGGTCATCGTGATAATAGACATGAACGTATTTTCCATCCTTAAAGTCTTTCCCTCGAAACAACAGAGGCCTACGCATTTCTTGAGGGTGCACTTTCAATGTGTAGCGTGGAGCTAGGACATCTTGCAATTTATGCATTTCAGGAATGCCACAAGGTGTGTCTTTGGACAGGCCGGTTTGTTGTAACAGGAGTACTGCTTCACTTCGTTGTTTGATTTTTGAATAGTTTTCCAGGCTCTTTTCCATTCTGCCGTGTCATTCTTGTTAGCATATGTTCGTCCCACCACGATAGCCCTGGCTAAACACATCTGGTCTTGAGGGTTGTTAATTCGGACGAGACTCTTTTTGGTGCTGCGAAGGTCGTTCACCAATAACATCTTTTTGCGGCCAGTCCCTTGAGGAGGAGAGACGTGGGTCATGTCCAGTGTGGCCTTTCCATCGGTGATGTCAAACTGGTCATTGGATTGTTGCACGTGTTGAATCTTGTCCATGGAATTGGAAACGGTCAATTCTGCAGGGCTACTAAACTCGATCCAAACAGGGAATTTCAAACCGTCGTGTTGTATGGAAAGTCTCAAGCGATCGTCTTCTTTGGGTTGACATTGTCGCTTGAGTGTGGTAAGTAAAGAATCCCACACCCCGGTGATGAACCCTTCTGCTTTCTCTAACGGTACTTCGGACTTGAAATCTTTAAATTTCACCGTGTATTAGTAAGTCGTAGTTCTAAATTTTCTAGAGGAGCGCTTTTCTGTCTCTCGAATGGAATATTATTTTTCAGGGTTGACTAAGGGTGGTGAACTTTGTTTAGAGGGTTTGGATTCTGGTTCTCTCATGTCCTCTTCAATATCACTGGCATGAATTTGTGGCAAGACTTCATCTCTGGTAAGATGCGATAGATAGCGTTTCTGCCTCTTACTTTCTTCTTCTTTCTTCTCAAATGAATTGGATCATTTCATCTTGAGTGTAAAACGTCAAATGACTAAAGTTTAAACACCATGGACTAATTTATAGTCATGGCAGACCAGCGTATATAAAAGGGTGTGTGTCTTGTCCTTTCACTATTCATTTCACTCTCTAACCGAGCACAACGATGGACGAGACTACACAAATCGAACGTTTCATCAGAGCTTTGCGAGGGGTCATTAGAAAATTCTCTTCAGACCAGCCTTCGGACTACTCTCTTTTCTTGCGAGATAAAAGTGAAGATACTTGCTATATCTGTCAGAAGAGAGGACATTGGTCTTCAGAGTGTCCAGATCGTGAAAAAAGAAACAAAGGGTTAGAAAAGACAAAATTAAAGATACCTGTTATCATTGTCAAGAAAAAGGACACTGGTCTCCAGATTGCCCAAAAAAGAAACAAGAGGAATCAGAAGAAGAGAGGGATTATTCAGAAAAAGAAGAAGAGGAAGAAAGCAGACAGGTGAAGAAAAAGAAACAGGAGAAGAAAAGAAGAAGGGAAGAAAGTGAGGAGGAAGAAGAGGAAAAGACTGTAACTGTGAAGAAATTGAAAAAACAGAGAGAGTAAACAATGAGACAGAAGAAGTCTATGAACTTTTTAAAGTGCTATGTTGTGAATTGGATTGTAAATATTGATAAAAGAATAAATTAATTATAAATGGTAAGTGTCTTGGGGTTTTGATTTTAAAATAAGAACGTACACTCAAACACTTTTTTGTTGTTTTTTTGTTTCTTTTAGTTATTGGCAATTGAAAGTCGATCTCGAGACGTGGGTGGCCCTGAAAAGGGCCTTTGGTTTTTGGTGTAGGGGTGAGTTTAAGCAATCAACTTTAACTGTTTTAAGCCTTTGCCACGGCCAAGGCCTACTACTTCTGGACTGCGTACTGTTGATGATGATGATGATTTGGTTGAAATCACTAAGGGTGGCACGGTTGGCTTAGTTACAGGGTTGGCGTGTCGTCGTATTCTCTTCGGTCGTAATAAAGAAGCCTGATACATTTGTTTCAGACTTCTTAACTCCGCTAAAATGTCTAACAGTACCGTGACCGTTTGATTTTCACACCCTTGTTTCGTTGCTGCTGCTTCTTCTTGTTGTTTTTTTCTTACCTCTTCTTCTTGCTGTTGTTGCTGTAGGAGAAAAGCTTGTTTCGCTTCATTTTGCTGTTTGTAAAAATTTCTCCAATTCTTCTTTCCGTCTCTGTCTAAAATTCTCCACGTGCGGTAATGAAGAAGGTGACGAAGGTTCCAGAACAAATTCTTGCGAGGTAAAAAAATCCACAAAATCCCAATTCACCTCTTCTGAAAGTAAGTCCGGGTTCCCTTGGGCGGTCTCCACTGCTGGTGCACCCCAATTTATCGTTTTCTGAGTTTCCGTCATGTTGAAAAACTGTCGCATGAATTGACCACGCACAGGCGCTAGCGAATCTATATAGACCACGTGACGTCACAGACTGCTCTCTTCTGATTGGACGTGGGCTGACTGAATTTTGTAACGCGTGTTTGGATTAGTCAATGAACTCAATCCGTTTCAATCCTTCCTCTACCTATAAATAAGCGCAGTTCACTGCATTGATTCACCTGTTATCGGCGTCTCAACATGTGGACCGACTTTCAGTCTTCTAAGCTTGTGTCTTCGATGATATTCCGGACGGACATACCCATGTATGTCCGATCCAACTGGACAGTTATCCACAGGACCGACACCAGCCTGTGGATGAGAAGAGTCTATGTAGAACGTCAAGGATGCCTGAAAAGAGTCCTGATTTACGGTCCTGCAGTCAGGCGCAGCATAAGGACAAGAAGAAGACCAATCCGGTGCTATTTATGTTAATATATCTAAATATTAACATAAAACCCAAAGGCCCTTTTCAGGGCCACTCCAATCTCTCGAAAAGAGATAGACTTTCAATTGCCTACCCCCTTTTTTAATATTTTTTTTAATTTAAAAAAAAATAGAGACCCCCTCCCTGTTTCAATTTTTTGCCTGTTCCCTTTCCATAGACCCATCAGGTCGGGACCGTATTAAAATAGGGTCCCGACCCTGTTCCATTTCCCCTTGTCCCTAGATAGGCCCACACAGTATTCCCATGTTAAATTACCCTTGTCCCTAAAATTGCTTTTTTCTAACATGTTAAAATTTTTCCCTTGTCCCTAGACAAGCCCAAAATCTATTCCCATGTTAATTCCCATTGTCGCTAAAGTGGCCCAGGGGTTTTCGTAATGTTAAATTTTCCATTATCGCCAAAGTGACCGAGGGGTGTTTTTAATGCTAATTCCCAATGTCGCTAAAATGGCCCCATTCACTACTTATATGTATGTTCTTTAATGACAAAATCCGTCGAATGTGTACAGCATTTATACCTACATTAAGTGACAATATTCCTTGTATTCTAATTTAAACACACATGAATCGAACAAACGTCAATAAAGAATGCAAGTACAATAATCATTTGTATAAATGAAGGACATGTAACATGTGAAGAGCTCGATAACATCCTGATTCCTTACGATTCATAATCTATTTATGTTTTTCAAATTTGTCTTAGATCTTTCCATCCATATCTATATTCAGCAATATTGCTATCAAAATGGCATGAAACTGGAACATACTGAAGATGCTGGATCATTTCAGTTCCTAAGGGACACGCTGAAAAGACACTATAACGTAAATGGCATGGACATAACTTGACAATTACTAAATCTGTAAATATATTCTAAAAGCAAAATTTGTTAATGTGTTGATGTAGTCAGCAGTTGTAAGAAGATTATTTCTTTTTGTCGGCCGTAGGGCGTCATGAGCGCGAAGAGTAATTTTGTTACGTTTTTAAAGTTATATAGTAAATTTATTGGGGTTTCTTTGATTCAAATATATTGTATATCTAAGACATAAAATCAACAACTCTGAGGTCGTAAATAGATAAAGAATATCTATCTATATATATATATATATATATATATATATATATATATATATATATATATATATATATATATATATATACTACGTTTAGTGATGACTTATTCTTAGTTTCTCGGTTACGTGACTAATATTCTGACATTTCCATTTAGCACTTGAATCAATGCATTTCTCTATATTTTTCAATTTTAATTTATTTGACTGATTTCGTTTCATCTTTGTGTCGATCGTATTTACACGATTTCACAGCTCAACAGATTCTCGAGTTTTTGGATTGATGGCTATTACAATGCAGCACTGCATCGGTGGATTTGGTTATCCAGTAATAAAAACATCAACTTCTTCTCATGGGCGTCTGGGGAGCCCAATGGTATTGACCACAGCATTGGACTCTTCAAGTTGATAGAGCTTACATTTGTGAAGATGAGTAAGTGTATTGATTACATTTATAAGCCTGAACTTTCTTTACATGATTAGGTTCAAGCACTCCATCTTCCTAGTCTACTTCATCATGTTCTTCAGCCTCTATTTATTTTCTGATCACGCTGTCAATAACTTTTTTAAGTTTCTAGGTGTTTTGCACATTTTACGTCTTCGATATCGAAATACTACAAATATGCTCACAAATTGATAGAAATTTTTTTATGAATAAAATACTTTATTATGAATAAAATACGTTATCTGTTAAGTCATTCTCTCCTGCAAGCTTACAGCTTCATTTCATCGTATTACAATAAAAGTTTGTAACACTTCACAAAGGGACCAACCTTGATTGACAGTTATGTTCTTCCAATTAGGAATAAGAAATCGCGTCCGTTTATTTTATGTTGATCTTGTTTATTGGTTTAATATTGATATATCTAAAACGCGACAACTTAAAATAGTAACAATCGTAAACGTACAAGTACTTCGTATTCCTTCTTTTTTTCTCATTGCTAAAATTCTTAATTCTCTGTAAAGTCTTTGAGTAGGAAATAGAAAGACATAATAAATTATCAAGCATATTCCCCTGATGAAGAGATTGTGTATCCAGATAGGCATACTCCTCGGTGTGTGTGTTTGTGTGTGTGTGTGAAAGATTAAGTTTGTGTATCTTTGCTTTCTACACCTAAATTTGGTTTTCTGGTATACTTTGAGAATTTATATGTCGATAATGTAAATAGAATAAATAGTTTAGTTCATTTTATATATAACTGCCAGTGAAATTTTACCTTATTATTGCATTTTCAGATACGGACTACACAAGAATGAATCCTTTCTCGGATAAAAATCGTTTCGAATGTGTAAATCGTCACAATTACTTTATCATAACTGGAAGGAACCATCCTATCCTAGGAATCAAAGTGCAAAACGAACCAATGTAAAGTGGATACCAGAGTGCTTAAATTTGAATTTATATTTGTTCGAATAATTAATCAACCTATACCATTTTGACCAAAGAATGCTTTTTTGTCTTGATATGAATGTATATATTGCTCCTCATATTAAACGTAATAAATATTAAAACTAATATATGTTGTGACGGTAGCCTTTCAAACCACTGATATAGCAATAAAGAGCATGTAGCATTTTGCAATCGATTTCAGGTATACTTTACGCCCCCTACTTCTGATACCGTGTCATTTTCTTCGTTTTCTGACACTCTCGTCACGATTTCATAATGTCCATATGATTCTTATGAAAAATCAGCATTTCAAGTTGTATCGAAATCCACTTGTTTAAGGCTTGGTTTTGCTTTGTGGCTTTAACGCTATTTATTTTCTTCAGAATATGATACACTATACACAGGAAGCTACTCACTGGAATCTATTGTCAAGCTTTCTCACATACTTACGTTGGACGAGCCGAGATTCGAAATTAAGTAGACAAAAGTTGATGTCAGTGATTTGCAAAGGCTTCTGACTTAGACCTCACTGCCACCTAGGACCCCTCCATCTGTTTAAGGACTACTGGAAACGCGAACAATCTTCACGAGGTGGCTGGGTATGGTATAGCAAAGTCTACTGCAAAGGAAATGCATCCGTGTTAATATCAATCCGCCAAATTCGATATTTTCCGACATCATCTTTCATTCCTAAATAAAGCTATCTAAAATACTTTCATTAACCTCAACACGAAGACATAACTGAAATTCATTCCTAGATGGTACACATATGTATATTGCTTTAAAGAGGAGAACTATTTTTCTTCTAGGACGTGTTTCTGCTAGTGTCTGAGAAGGCACTTCCTGTGATGCAAAAGTGTTATTCAAGAGCATAAAAATCCTAAATTTGTGACACCGAGGAAGGCATTATGAAAGCTTATGCTTTCTGCAGAATAAGGCCTTTCCTTCTGCTCTGACAACTTTTCCATCGTTACTAATACTCTACAGTTACTAATAATATATTTATTGTAAAAATATATTATTATGTAAATTCAGTTATGATCTGCAAGTGTAGCATAACATGGTTGGTGAAGGCGACGATTACACGGATTTGTGTTTTGTATCGTTGATACAACGGTGTCATCCAGGTAACGTATATGGAAATTGTTCAGAGTTTATTTTTGAAGTAGATTTTTGTATTTTGACCTACAAACCCGACATGGTTGGAATGCAGAAAATGGCATCGAAAGTAAAATTGACATTTTCTCTATCTCAGCATGGTCTACTTACATAACACTTCACGTGCCAAACAATGAGGTTTGCTTATCTGGGTTTGTTGGGCTTGAAAATGGCCGCCTCCTGCTTATATTAAGTACCTTTGCCAGCATCTGTGTTGTTATAATGTTGTCATTTCAATGGAGCTAAGCTAGAAAACTCACACAAAACCACTGCCTTTTAATAGGTATCCATGTACCCTCGCTGGAACTCGAGATAGGAATCGAATCCAAGTACATAAAGGTCTGCAGTGTCTTAACACTGTATATCCAGGATCAAACATGTGTTCATATTAATGAATATCATCTGCTACTCTCTTTCTAATGTGAATTTAATTAGACTAAATACGAGCAAGGTACATAATATACAACACTGTTAAGCATGAAAATTATCAGTATACCAAGTACTTACATTATTCTCAGTATCATTATTCCCAAAATAAATGTACATGTTTTTCATAGAATACTTGCCATCGATAGTTTGGGCATGCGTTACCAAGGGTAGTTAGATGTTGGCTATGGCTATTAAAATTTGTCATAAAGGCTTAGTATACATATATATATATATATATATATATATATATATATATATATATATATATATATATATATATATATATATATATATATATATATATATATATATATATATATATATATATATATATATATATATATATATATATACATATATATATATATATATATATATATATATACATATATATATATATATATATATATATATATATATACATATATATATATATATATATATATATATATATATATATATATATATATATATATATATATATATATATATATATATATACATATATATATATATATACATATATATATATACATATATATATATATATATATATATATATATATATATTTATATATATATATATATATATATATATATATATATATATATATATATATATATAGATATATTCATTGTCAGAGAGATGATTAATAACTCCACATCGATTTACTTTACATCAAAGAATGTGGATAAAGTTTGATTTTTTTTTGCTGAATTAATTTATCCACATATCGACTATCACGTGTTATAAGATGCTTTAATGAAGGGAAAGACGATATCAGTCCCTATTACTAAACCAAACAGAACCCATAAAGCGTATTCAGTAATTTAGACCTCTCGGCGATAATAGAAAATAAATCAAATTAAGTTTATGCAAGGCGCCATAAACATCATTGTAAAACACATCGGCTTAGGTCGTTTTAACAGTTGATCTTTTAGTTTAAAAGCAAAATACAAAAGCTATTAAACACTTATTAATAGCCTTATTTTCTGACTGGATGCAAGAAGAATAAATGCATATATATAAGAAGACTGGTAATCATCCTTTATTTTCTGACTGGATACAAGAAGCAAATATACATAAGAAGACTGGTACTCATCTTTTATTTTCTGACTGGATACAAGAAGCAAATATGCATAAGAAGACTGGTACTCATCCTTTATTTTCTGACTGGATAAAAGAGGCAAATATTCATAAGAAGACTGCTACTCATCATTTATACAAGAATCACATATGCATAATAAGACTGGTCCTCGCCCTCTACACACTTTTTATTTTCTTTAAGACATAATTTTCAAACGCTGTAAACTTGTATTTGTTAAATGACGATTCAAACAAGTTTTTGCAGTGAAAAATGAAGAAGAAAAAAGCTTTAATGCCAAATATTTGTCAATTTAAAATAATGACTTTTAATTTTGGGAGGAGGATTTGTCTCCTTTTTGTCAGTTACCTCCAACCCAAGATGAATAAAAAGTTACGAAAATCTGTAGAAATTACAACATACTCCAATATAATGATCCCATTCTTTGCAATGCAGGTTACCTTCCCTTCCATATCGCTGACGCGACAACTATTAAGCACCTGTAAGAAAAATTGCATACTTAAACACATTTATACAAAAGCCAAAAACAAAATGTTTGAATGTTTCACAGCTTATCACTATCATACATACCATCTGCAATTAAAATGTTTTCCAAATTATAAGCAGGTCAAGGAGATCTTGCATATTAGCATTTAAATCGAAAAGAACCATGGCAGCTTCTTTATATACAGATAGATATTTTTCTTTTTAATTTCTCATTAGGTAAATATGTTGTGTTTTCTTTGGACGACAATAAATTAACAGTCATTGGAACACACACACACACACACATACATATATATATATATATATATATATATATATATATATATATATATATATATATATATATATATATATATAGATATATATATAGATATATATATATATATATATATATATATATATATATATATATATATATATATATATATATATATATATATATATATATATATATATATATATATATATTGGATATTAGTAAGTAGGGGAATTATGTAATATAACACTGTCATGCATAACACGATACATAGTTTGTTTCAAAAGTTCAAATCTTCTTCATTCATATCTACTTTCTTTCGACCGTACATTTTGTAACCAGACTCTACCCCGTTTTTACATTCGGCTTCTATAGACACAATTTGATCCGATGGCTTTTAAAATATCATAACTATTACGCGTTTATTGACAGACCGGGTCAGTTTTGGTTAATGGCAAATTTTATTATTACATGGTATTCAAACTAATAAACCCAATCAGTTTATTGCTCTTATGTTGCGTGCTTAGGCTCGAATAAACAGTAACACAAGAAAGAGTCAAAACAACAAGCTTTTTAAAAAATAACCAATATAATAATTTATTTCCCTGGGAAAATACTGTAAAAATAAAAAAATGTGAACTTACGGTTTTAAGAATCAAATCCAGAAATATTCCAAGAATAATCCAAAATAATATTTTAAAAGTCCTAATAATAATATGTTCTAATGATTCGAGTCCCGACGAAGAATTCAAGATGGAAGGCGATGACTTATGCTGTAACCTGTACTTTGCTGAAGTCTATAGTTCCTTGTAGAAACACAATCATTAATCCTCCGGTTTTGGAAATCCAAATAGAACTTTAAGGAAATGTCCTTGTTCAAGAATTCTGTATGAATACAATAAAATTTCCAGGGAAACGAATTAATCTTTTAGAGTCCAAATAATCTGAAGAAAAATTAACATATAACTAAAAAACTCAAAACTAGTCACAACAGAAGAAAACAACTTGGCATCAAGTGTTTAAAAGCCCCTCAAAACTCTGAGATCTCTCTCCCTAAACATCACTATTAATACTAAGCATTTCGCAATTTTGGAGATGCCTAATTGTGAGATAGAGGCTCAAGTGATCATATTTACAAACAATAATAAAAACAAAACCGGTATGTCCTTGATAAGAACCAATCCTCTTACTCCGAGAATAAAAGTATTTTTTATACCACGGATTAATTATACGTGAGGTAAAAAAGAACTCATATAACTCACACACAGTGCACATAAAATAATATATTGTTATACATGGGAAAGTGCGCATGCTATTAAATTATCTTTTCCCTTGGTGTGCCTGATGGCAAGATTATATTCCTCTAACGACAAACTCCTCCTTAAAAGTCTTTGAATTTTATTTTTCATCTTGCCGATGAAAGTAATGGGTTGTGGTCGCTAGAAACAATAGTTGAAGAAGGAGCTGAATTAAGGAAAACTTAAAAATGTTGTAATGCTAATAGCAAAGCCAAATATTCCTTCTCGATTGTTGTATACTTTCTTTCGTGCTTATTTAATTTCTTAGAACAATAACACTGGATGATCAATATCATTTTCATCTTCTCGAATCAAAACTCCTCCAACCCCAACATCACTTGCTTCAACAGACAATTCAAATGGTTGGCTGAATTTCTGAGCTTTAAGAACTGACGCGATTTTAAGTATGGCTATCAACGTATCAAAAGCCTCCTGACAGTTTTCAGTCCAAAGGAACTTGTCTTTGTTACTCACTAAATTTATCAGGGGTTCAGCAATTATGGGAAAATTGGAACAAAATTTTCAATAGTATCCGGCCATACCCAAAACATCGCATCAGTTGCTTTTTATTTAGACCCACAGAGGATTCAGAGATAGCCTCGAACTTAGCATCTGTATGTTTAACTTGTCCATATCCAAAGGTTTGTCATAGTTGTTGTTGTTGTTGTTGTAGGGTTTAACGCCATTTTTCAACACACGATAGGCTATACATGGCGGCCAGTATTAATGGTGGAGGAAGAACCCGGAAAAACCCCGGAAAGAATCACAAACCCACATTGGCCGAATCCGAGACTAGAGCCAACGCAAACAGAGGTGAGATGGCAGTGATCCGTAACGGAGGTTGCTGTAGACCACTCAGGCACTCGGGGCCCCTGTTTGTCATAGAAAAGGTACACTAGCATGGCAGAACTCAAGTTTAGACAACTTAATTGTCAAACATGCATCAGTGGGTCTGTCAAAGAATTTCAGTATTGTTGCTAAACGTTCTTTCCAGGTGTCGTTGTAGATGACGATATCATTGATGTAAGCATCACAATTGTCTAGACCAGAGATAATCATATTCGTGAGACGTTGAAATGTACTTGGCGACCCCTTCATCCCAAACGACATTACTTTATAGTGGTAAAGTCCATCTGGAGTCACGAATGCCGAAATTTCCGTTGCTCTTTCCGTTAGTGGAATTCGCAAAATTCTTTAAGAAGGTCAAATTTGGTAAAATACTTGGCATTCCGGAACTTATCAATACAGTCATCGATTCTTGGTAATGGGAATGAATCTGTTTTTGTCACACTATTCTCCTTCGTATAATCAGTAAACATAAGGAATGTTTAATCTAGCTTTGGAACAAGTATGCATGGTGAACTTCAGTTACTTTTACTGTGCTCAAAAAATCATTCTCGAGCAAATATTAAATTTATTTTCTTTAAGTATTCCTGTTCGAGAGAGTTCGTCCTGTACGCGTGTTGTTTAACAGGTTTCGGAATTTAGAATTTCAACGTGATGAAATTATTGTCGTTTTTCAACGAAAATCTGGAAATAAATGTTCATATTCAAATAATAACTATTTAAGTTCATTTCTTTCTTGTTCTTTGCAAATGTGAACGTTTCTGGTCCAGATCTTTCATAATTTCTGAATTCCGAAGATTTGTCACTGCAATATATGTAGAATACAACGATATTACTTCACATAAATCTTCAATGAGTGAGACAGGTACAACTAAGTTAATTGCATGTTTCACCTGGCTATCTCTTTCAATACACTCTTTTAGCATGTTTATGTGACAGATTTGTTTTTGTTTACGCCTCCCAGGAGTAGTTATGATGTAATTTAAATAATTTATGTTCATGGCAACTGTGTAGGTACCATACTGCTTGGCCTGAACAGGATTGTTTGGTATTGGCAAGAGAGCTAGGACTCTATCACCAGGCTGAAAGTGCCTTTCAATTCGAGTTTTTTCATATCTTGACTTCATTTTTGATTGGGTGCATCGCAAATTTGCTCTTACGACCATTCAAGCCTTTGACAAATTATACTTAAAATTAGAAACATAATCAAGAAGATTAATTTCCGTATCTTCTTTAGAAAGAAGTTTCTCTTTCAATAACTACAATGGACCACGCATAGTATGCCCACTAACCAGTTGAAAGGGACAGAAACCTAAAGATTCCTGAACTGATTTCCTAACAGCAAACAGTAGTAAATGAATATTTTCTTCCCAATCTTTACCCGTATCAAAACAATATGATCGAATAATATTTTTCAAGGTCTGATGGACTCTTTCTAATGCCGCTAAGCTCTCCGGTTGATAGGCAGAATATTTGAATTACTGGATGCCTAATTCGTACATAACTTGCTGGAAAATTCCAGACATGAAATTTGATACTTGATCTGAGCGGACAGACTTGGGTAGGTCAAATTGAGTAAAAATGAACTTCATCAAAACATTTATTATTGTTTTAGATTTTATATCACTCAAAGGAATTGCCTCTGGAAACCTTGTTGACGCACACATATGGTCAAAAGGTACTGTTTACCTGACTTGGTCTTAGGTAAGGGACTAACACGATCTACCATAATTTTACTAAATTGTTCATCGAAGGCAGGGATATATTGTAGATGAGCCTTAGGTATTTTCTGATTTAGTGTTCCTACCATTTGTCATTAATGGCAAGATCTACAGTATTTATCAACATCACGTTTGAGATTTGGCCAACAAGGGTAAGTCAAGATCTTGTGAAAAGTTTTATTGATCCTTAATGACCAGCCAAAGGAGTTTAATGGGCCTGACTAAGTAGTTCCTGTCTGTAAGATTTCGGAAGTACACTCTGATAGTTCACAGACCATTTGTCATCAGCAGGTACCTCGGGAGGACTCCATTTTCTCATAGGAATTCCATTTTGAATGAAATAACAGACAGGAACTTCGGTAGCTTCAGTTTCTCTAATGGCCCTTTGAAACATACAGAGACCTCATGATCTTTTTCCTTTTCGACGACAAGTGATTGCCGTTTATCACCCTGATTAGAATAAAGAGAACGAGTCGTTAAAAGAGGATCATTGTGACCAATACCTTTTGATTAATCCAAAGAAGGACTGAAAGTGACCTCATCGAAATCCTGTCCAATACATGTGTCAGCTAAAGGAATGTTTTCATCATCAACATCATTTTCACGAGCTTTCGTTGCCATAGTTCTGGTAACTGAACAAGCTGGAAATAAATCAAGGAATTCTTTTTCAATTGGATCAAATTTCTAATCCAACCAAGGCTTGTCAGTTACAAGTGGATTAATTACAAACTTGACTCCAGCTAGGTCATTGCCTAGTAATAAATGAATGCCCTCAATGGGTAAAACAGAGACTGTTCCTACTGTCACGGGCTCTGATACTAAGTCTGATCACAAATTTACGCAATGGAGATGCACATTAATAAAGCCGCACTCTACTCCTTGAATAAGAACACTCTCATTAGAAGAAGACTTCTCACAAAAAGGCAATGTATCTGATAATAAAAGACTATGAGAAGCTCCTGTGTCCCTTAAAATTTTAATAGGTATAGGATTGGCCAAATCACCCACGAAAGTCATATAATCATTCGATATGAATGGTTCATAATTCTCCATAATAAAATCACACTTGGGTTTGTTAGACCCACCATATGTATTGCTTTCAATACATGACCGTGGCACTGACCTCTTAGAAATAAGAGCATTTCGATTTGGTATGTCTTGATTCTGTTGCCTATTTTTCAATTTGTAGCAATCAGAAATAACGTGTCCTGATTTTCTTGCAATAGGTACACGTTTGAAGAGTCAAGGAATTTTAATCAAGCTTACCAGAAGCTTGATTTTTAGAACTTGTGCAAGTAATATAAGTTGTTTGAGAATTTCATAATGTTATTCAACTGTCATGGCCATTCACCATTTATCAAATAACTGCTCTTTTTCTCTAGCATATTCGAAATGAGTTTTTGCAGCTTCCTTTCTGTAGTTTCAAAAATTTTGCCGATAAACTTCAGGAACTAAAGATTCATTATCATAGTCACCACTATGTTGAACTGACTGTGAACGGTAAATACCACTAGCTTTACCAGTGAGTACACATTGTAATAACTGAATCGAATGCTGCCTTTGCTATTTCAAATTTTCAGCAACTTTTCCAAAATAAGGAAAACATTTGTCTACTTCAGGGGCACTAATCTAGTATTCTATGCAGGATCAAAACTTAAATTTGTATGTCAAGTATGAATAAACTTTTCACTTGCCAGCTCCGTTTCTTTTATTCTCAATTGATATTCCCTCTCTTTCTCTCGTTTTTTTTTTCTGATCTAATTGCATATGCATTTGTTCTTCTTTGTAATTGCAATTGTTTTTCTTTTTCTCTTTTTGCATTTGTCTTTCTTTATTTTTTCTTCTGCTTGTAAATTCATTTGTTTTTATTTCTCTCTTTCCTGTCTCTATCCTCTGCCTCAAACATTGTAACTTTATTTATACTGTTTCTTTCTCAAAATTCATTTCTTCTCTTTCTTGTTCCGATTTCGATTGTTCTTTTTCGTTTTCCTATTGCAATTGCATTTGCATTTGTTTTTATCGATCTTCTTTCTGAAGTTCCAGTATCCTCAATCTCAATTCCATCTTAATTTTAATTCTAATTCATTCATTTTTATGTCCGAGTCTGATAGAGTCTTACTGTCAAAACAAAAGCACTATTATCCAAAACATTCTTTTCTCCCAAATACTGACCCAAAATATTTCTTATTTCTTGTTTCGTTAAGGAAGCCTTTACGTCCGAAAGATTGTATTTTCTGGAAGGTTGAATCAATTCATCATTTTTCGTAAAGATCTAATTGTTCCTCTTTAGGATTTGAAAGAAAAAATTCCACTTTGGATGACATTTTAGAAAAAGCTTGTCGATTTCACTATAAATTTCAAAAACTAGGGGAATTCAAATTTCAAAAAACAATTTTTTTCCGAAATTTTCTAGCCAGAATTCAAACTAATCCCTGACGAGCCCCCATGTCTTATGTTATGTGTTTAGGCTCCAAAAAAAATTAATACAAGAAAGAGTGAAAACAACACGCTTTGAAAAATATAATCATTTATTTCCCCGGAAAAATACTGAAAAATTTAAAAAATATGAACTTACGGTTTTAGGAATCAAATCCTAAAAAAGTCCAAGAATAATCCAGGAATAATATTTTAGAAGTCCTACTAATAAAATGATCTAATGATTTCAAGTTCGAGTCCCAACGACGAATCTGGGATGGAAGGCGATGACGTATGCTGTAACATGTGTTGTGTTGAAGTCTACAGTTCCTTGTATAAACGCAATCATTACTCCTCCGGTTTTGGAATTCCAAATAACATTTTCTAGAAATGTACTTGTTCAAGAATTCCGTATGAATACAATAAGATTTCCAGATAAACGAATTAATCTCTTAGAGTCCAAAGAGTCTGAAGAAAAATTAAGATATAACACAAAAACTCAAAACTAGTCGCAACAGAAGAACACAACTTGACAAGTGCTTAAAAGCCAAAAAACTATGACCTCTCTCTCTCTATCTCTCTCTCTCTCTCTCCCAAGATTACTATTAATACTAAGCATTTCGCAATTTCGGAAATGCGTAATTGCGAAAAATAGGATTCAGTGATCATTTATACATATAAAAATCACGTCAAATCATTTTACTCTGAGAATATAAGTTGTTTACTTGACCATCAATCAAAGCCTGGAACTAAGTCAAAAATAGAAACAAGTGTTTCTATTATTAGGTATTTATGGAAAGATTCACGTCAAGCTGAATTTTCTGGAAAATATCAAATTCCTTGTAAACAAAATTACATTATATTGACATGTTAAGAAAATAAAATGATTCTAAAACCCACAAACAATCAAATCAAATCAAACACAAATTAAATCAGATATAAACTAAATCAAATATACGTAACATTGCTTTCATTTCAATCCAGACATGCTGATTTACAATAATTTACAATGCTATAAAATCATGTATGGTCTCTAGAATGACAACGGCATCTACAACATGCTATGACAAACTGAAGTCTCTAGTATAACAGCACCATCTACATCATGCAATGAAAAAATGAATAGTTTCCAGAATTACAACACCATCTCCATCATGCTATGAAATCATGAATAGTCTCTAGAATGACAACGCCATCTACCTCATGCTATGAAATCATGAATAGTCTCTTGAATGACATCGTCAACTACATCATGCTATGAAAATCTGAATAGTTCCAAGAATGACAACGCCAATCACATTATGCTATGAAATAATGAATATTCTCTGGAGTGATAAAGCGATCTAGAATATGACAGAATTGAGTCTGTGGACCATTGAAGATTTTAAAAGAGAAATATTTTGCAACCAAAGATTAAGAAATTAAACTTGAAGATTATGTCTCTGATTTCAAATATAAATTATCAATAGCTTATAAAGTAGCAGGACCTAATCTTCAGTCTGCTCAGTCAAGAATGAAATTAAGTATGACAGAAATACAAATGAAAGGAGTATCCATCCTGGTGATAAAGTTCAGGAGCTCATGCCCATACCTCAAAATCATCTTCGGGCTAAATTGTATTGTCCTTATACAATACAAAGAAAATTAAATTGCTTAAATTATATAATTAACACACATGAGAAGCGGAAACAGAAACAACTTGCCATATAAATATGCTAAAGGAGTATTTATATAGAGATAGCCCTGTTAATCATTAAATCAATTTAGGTATACCTGTCCCACACAGTGAGAATTTAAACGACGGCATGCAATCTGGTTGTAATGACTTTGGTGCGACGCATCTTCGTGATTCAGAAATACTGCATAACTGTATATAACCATGTGACAAAAGTTGGGAATGCCGCCATAGAAACCCTGAACAATTGAACACATGTATAGATTTTCTTGAAAGGTGAACATGGAGGTGTCTGACGCTACGAACGCATACACTAATTCAATTAATTTTTATTTATTTATTTTAGGATGACTGCATAAAAAGTTCTATAAAGTCATACAAACGTGCAATCTACTACTACTACTACTACTACTACTAATAATAATAATAATGATAATGATAATAATAATAATAATAATAATCAGGACTTTGTATAGCGCCTAACCTTTAGAAGCTCTAAGCGCTTTACAACATTAGACTACACCTATAACAAAAAAATATATATAATGATACGATTACAAAAACAAACACTATGAAATTAGAAAACATAGAAAAACATGCTGAGAATATTCAAGGTATGAAACATTATGAGGTCCTTAAGTTTGATCTTGCAGTCGAAATAAGTGAATTTTGCGAGTACTCTTGAATATGATCACTGTGTCTTTGTGTCTTAGTTCAGTGGGCAATCCACGTTGCTGGTCCCTGGTATGCAAAAGACCGCTGTCCATATGACTTTGTTTTCATAGTGGGAATAGTGAGTAAACGATTGTCAGATGGTGTTTACACCTGGGTGAGGTCGGATAGGTATGTTGGACTAGAGTCCGTCAGTGAAACGTAGCACAGAGAACAAATTTTGTGTTGGATTCTGGATCATATGGATAGCCAGTGTAGGGTACATATCACCACTGGAAGAAGTTTTCCCTGACTGCAAACTTAATTATATATATATATATATATATATATATATATATATATATATATATATATATATATATATATATATATATATATATATATATATATTATTTTATTGGACGGAATGCAGACCTCAAGCCTAGACAAAAGGTCACAAGATGGAAAGCGCAACGAGACCTACACATTCTGCAATAGATTGTATCTCATTATACCTGGAATGCTCTGTTGGAATATAGATGACGAATACGCCAGTAACTGTAGCGAATTTGTATTTATCTGACGATGATCCATTTGACCAAAATATGCATCCTTTATGCTTAGTCATTGTCCATCATGTTGCCCAATGTGACCAAAATATGCAGCCTCTATGCCCTGTAATGGGTCCGTGATGATATTCCATTGTAACCGAAATAAGCAACCTGTACGCCCTCTCATGGGTCCGTGATGTTCCATTGTAACCGAAATAAGTAGCCTTTATGCCCTGTCATGGGTCCATGACGATGCTCCATATGACCAAAACAAGCAAACTTTATGCCCTGTAATAGCTCTGTGATGATGCTCCATGTGACCGAAGTACGTAATCTTTATACCTTGTCATGGGTGAGACCGTAACTTACGTATGCATGCATACATACATACATACATACATACATACATGCATACTACCGTGATCGGGGAATGTATGTATTGTACATGATTTTTTCTTTACATTCTTTGTTAAATAAAATTGATGAAAGTAATCGCAGAACACAACAACAATCAAAGTGTATTGCTGTGTTTATGTATTGTCCTTTGTTGGTACAGGAATATTAATTTACTGTCTAGTTATTTGACTGATATCGAAATTGCCCAGTGTATTCTTCAGAGAGTAGTAATTGTAGTGAAAACTTGTGAACATTCGATAAGCGGTATCAAACCAAATTATCTACGACGAAATTCGAGCCTAGGGTCCGCATGTTATCTCTCTGTTGACCCACTTGGTGCTGCATGGTATCCGTTGTTTGGCTGATATGCGTTATACTTAGTGTAGCCTTCCGTCATTTTGTTATGAAAAGTCAAATCCACCCGCTACACATTGAAAGGTACATGTGGAAAAAAACTATTTGTAAAGACATGTTTTGACTATTCCCTGTACAAGAGTCGAAAAAAAAACAGAAAGAGCATTTTCAGTATTTCTCGACAAGGCAAGGCAGTTTTTAAGAAGCACTGGCACTTAAAAGAACGCCAATTCATAAGATATTTCTCTGTAAACACAACTGACAACGTATGCACATTCCAATTCAGACATGATTTTCTTAATAGCATGGATTACTTCAATCTTTACATCAACAGGTGAGACAATGACACAATCATAATTATAGATGTCATGATAATGATGCAGACTGTAGCTTTGCTATGGAAAAGAGATTGAAAGCTATACGATTTTAAAACAGGAGTTGCGGTTGTTCAGTGGCTAGAGTGTTGAAGTAGCGATTGTTCAGTGGCTAGCTTGCTGAATTCTCAGTTCTTCAGTGGCTAGGGTACTAGAGTCGCGACCAGAATAAAATAATATAAATCTTGTACAGATTAGGTCTAGTGTACTGTTGTATCATGTATTTAGGTACATGTACTGATCAAAAAAAAAAAAAAACAGATATATATATATATATATATATATATATATATATATATATATATATATATATATATCCAATGGAACGTATTTCAGCTATAATACTATATTCCTCCGTTCTATTTTTATGATACAGTATATTACAAAAATATTATCGCTCTATACATAATCTATTAATTGAAATTCATATATTCTTCAGTCCTGGCACAAGGACGAGATTGGTCAGTGTGCAACAGTTCCTGTTACAGATTCATAGAACATGACGAGCGTTGGTACTTGGCAACGGTATGCAAAATTATATACATTTATTTTATGATTATTGCATTCAATACAATCTCAGTATCATGGTGATGTACGTAACGACAATAGAGACTAATAATAAAATTACACACACATCTAAACAAATGACGAAAGAACCAATCTAAAAAAGCTTATTTTAATTAGGTACAGTGGCAGTATATTTTTGGATAATGGAAGCCAAACTAAAACCTGTGATAATTAAAGGCGTCTAAGTCCCTGATGTTGAAGAAACATCCAGCTGTGATTGAGTCTCAGATTAACGAATTCAAACAATTTTTTTTTTCCTTTCTTTAGTTACATTTATGCTTTGAGAAGAAAATACTTCATGAAGATTTTGAGACATTTTATCAAGAATCATTAAATATTGATAAGTAGGATGTTGTTAAAATTCATTTTGTATTAATTTTGCAAGCTACTTATGGCGCAGTACTGATATACAAATTATTTATGTTTATTACAAGCTCAAACATACAAGTATACATACCGGATGGAACGATAGAAGAGGAAAGAAAACTTGAACGTTCTTTGAATTTTAATAGAATTGTGGCATTTCGTTATTTAATTCCAATATAGTTATTAGTATTGCAATAGTACATCTGTATATTGGATAATTTGATAAACATATGGTTTACATTTTTGTTACAATACTAATAATAATATATTACATATATAAGGCGGCATGTATGCGTGGTCATTGTGGTCTGTATTTTGTTGATTTCTCTTGTCTGTTTATTTCTTATCGGATGACGTTCATTAGTTGTCGATGATGAAAGAACCACTCAAATAGTATTCTAAGTTGAAATCATAGATATGTAATTTTATTTCTGGAACAGCACAGTGGGAGGTCTAATATCTTTAACATAGGAGCCATTTTTAAAAAACAAGATATGGCAGAGTTGTGTTGAAGGAACATAGCATCTTTAGCTACTGAAACATATTTCAGCTATTTTACTATGGTAAAAAAAGTATTTTACACAATGCATACGTTTCAGTAAAATGCATTATATGTTAATTATATCGATTTACAGTTTGTGGAAATTGACTCACAACGTGTTCTTACAAAATGGTCTTTTTGTTGGCCTATCAATCGACCGTTTGGTTCTCAACCAGGTGGAGAACTTGTTGTTTTAATGCTCTTGGTAAAATCATCGGGCAAGGTGAAAGCATATTTTATCATATCCAAATGGCATTGGGCAAATTTGTCACAGACTTTGCATGCGTATTACGTATGGTCTCCCTAACGTCTGCGTTGCTCTGGTAAAAACTATATAGTTGATACCTTCTGATCTCACACCACCAAATCTTGATGTCAAGAGATGATCTTTTTATAGCATTCCATAGCAACCAGGTGAAAATCGTGTTCAAATAGCTCCTCCAATAAAACGTTATCATTTTAATGAAACTTTGGTAGGACTATTTTACTTGTCATATTCTGCCAAAGTTGAGTATTGAATGTCTCCTGGACAACAGTTATGCTTCCATATCAACATGAGTTTAAGTATCTTGACTTAAATTAATTGGTCAATCGACTGTTCAGTGTTCTAACTGTGATGTAGGGGCTTTTATATAAATAATATAAGTCTAGCAATGTTCGTCAATAATTTTAGCAATACTGCATTAGCCGTGGATGGATACCGATAAAGATTGATGATCACATTGAATTCAACTTTATCCGAAACCAGCTGCGACAACACTATCATATTGACGGTGAGTAGGGCGACTGTTCATCAGTCTGTGTCTGTCTCTATTTCTCCCTCTCCTTGTATGTCTCAATCACTTTGTCTCTCTCTCTCTCTCTCTCTCTCTCTCTCTCTCTTTCTCTCTCAGGCGGTTACTTTAATGACCGATTAGATAGACTTGGAAGGGTAGTAGGATATGTTCCACATGAACTTTGATTGCTATGATTGTTCAAGTAGAAAAGTTTAGTAATCTATCTAACATGAAGGTATAGAATTATTTTGATGTTTGCGGATATACATATTAATTAGTTTTTCTTCTACAGCCAAATGACATTCATACGATATAAATCAGGCTTCAAATTTAATCGGTCAACCACTGTATCAGTAGTTAGGAAGGCCGAACAGCTAAGCAGAATCCAATTTTGGGTTTAGGCTGTTTTTACGTGATGTATACTCCATTTTATAAAGAAATCTTAACATGTTAACCCATTTATAAAGTTTTTGTCACATTGTCAATTTCGGTTTTACACTCTTATTTACTTAACCGAAAATAAACGACTGTGATTTCAGACACGCGTCCCTTGGACAATTTAACGAGAAAAATACAGATTATTAAGTCCTGGAGCTAAATTCTGGCTAACCTCAGAGCTTATGATTAATTGTGGGAGGGGGGATTTCTTAAAAGCCTGAATTCCGTCTGGGAACACGCACACCCTCGTTTAGTTTAGCCAATCCAGATTACTTCTTCAAACCGCCAATACGTTTTTCACTCTCACCGAAGTCAGAACAATCTTCTCTTGTCCGCCTTATTATTAGCTATGCTAGAAGATACCATTTTATGACACCTGTTTAAAATGGCCCAAGTTTTCCCGAAATTTGCTTTGGTCTGTCTCAGCTCTGATCACGACAGAATGTACTGCGAAATTATCTCAACAAAAGTTTGCACCATTACAGACTGACTGAACACAGTTACATGAAGCTTTTCTACGATGTCAAATTAATTTAATCCATCAATATGAATAAAAAGTTCTGAATATTTACAGTAAAAATGAATAATCTATTGGCTTTTGTTATTGTCATTATGCTTATTTACAGATTATAACTCCCGGTGTATTCAAATTGAGAAATAAACTAATGAGGAAAGAAAGTCGCAAACCAAAAGTAGGAAATTAAATATTTATAGACTGAGTCTACAGTTTCCAAGAGTGTAATTAAAATTTATTTTTTGTATAAGTATCTTACAGTTTTATGCCTGAATCAGACATTTTGAGTATAACTATACTAATTGACACACCTGAAGAAACAGCACTTCTTTCGGGAAACACCAGATTCATGGATAGATATCCTTCCTTTACATTCATCAAACATCCTTCAAATTAGGCTTTAAATGCTTTCCCTGTTTTCTCTGACACTTTCAGTATGAGGCTTTCCTTTGTGTGAAGCAAAACTAGGACATCACCAAGTGTAGTGCCTACCTAAATGGGACTCCATTTCTGCCGTTACATGAGCAAGATCAGGGTCAACGATGTTTACATATATCATAAAGGAAAAGAACTGCATATCTCTAAATCATCAAGATAATGCTAAGGACGATCTGGATTTATTCTGTTTGTGCCCTAGTGTGACATTTAGTCAAATACAGTAAGTTAAGATCCTTCAGTGCGCAGTATTCACAGCTAAATGTTAGGTCCTTTTTCCAGATCCCAGAGCAATAGAGTTTTGGATCGGCGCTTTTTACAACAGTTCCATAGGTCACTGGATGTGGTATCCTAACCATGACGTCATGCAACTCAAAATGTGGGCGCCTGGAGAACCTAATGGTCATGACGACTGCATAGGGCTTCTTGAACATGAGAATTTCTACATGAATGGCGATAATTGCGACAGAGCTGCATACTTCATTTGTGAAGACGAGTAAGTTACGGGGCTACAAATAAGTTAAAAATTGAAGGATTCACCACCACCACCACCAACACCACCACCATCATCATCATCATCATCATCCTTCTTTTCTTCTTTTCAACAAAATTATAGAACACAAATCAATGAGACAGTTCAGCTACTTTTCATCTGGCATATTCCTATACAACAATGGATTAGTAAATCACGTTGAGGAGACGTTCAATCTTTTCTAGCATCTTGAATAATCCGCTTATGCTGACAAGATTTAAAGCCATTGAAAGGACAATGAAGGCTATGTAAAGCGGCCTTCTTTGTCCCTGTGCTTCGTTTGCTGTTGTATCATTCGGAAAATCATATCGATGTTGGCCTTCTCTGCTTTGAAGTCTCGTTGTGGCTCAATGTAGACTTGATAGCAAGGCTATAACACGATTTATACAACCACTTCTCATATGGTCTAGATTGCTTACATTTCTAAATTCCGATGATTCGTTAAAACATATTCCCTACAGTCATAATGCATTCATCATTTACATCCTCACTGTGTGGGACAGGTACAACTAAATTTGTGGAATAATTATATGTATTGTCTTTATCAACATGCTCCTTTAACACATTTACAAGACAAACTTATATATGTTTCCGCTCTCCATGGGTGTAAATGATATAATTTTGGTCATTTACTTTCTTTTCTATTGTATAATAACAATAGAATTTAGCCCCAAGAGGATTTTGATGTACGGACAACAGAGCTAGAACTTTATCACAAAATGACTGAAAACTCCTTTGCTGCCTATTTTTTTCATACCTTAATTTCATTTTTCACCGAGTAGGGTGTAGATTAGTTCTTACTACTTCAAAGACGTTGACGACATAAAAATGAAATCAGGCATAGTCAAGAAGAGTAACTTTTAATCTTCATTTGAAAGAATATTTCTTTTTAATGACTTCAATGGTCCACATACAGTATGTCCAAAACCTAGTTCAAAAGGAATAAACCCCAGTGATTCCTGAACCGATAACCTAACAGCAAATAAACGAGCTCGTCCAATTCCTTTCATGTATAAAATGCAATATGACAAAATCATGTTCTTCAAAGTTAGATAAAACCTTCTAAATTTTCTTGACTTTAAGGATGATAGGTAGAAGCTTTAAACTGTTATGTCTAACTGATTCACAATATGTTGGAAACATGCAGGCATTAATGTTTACCTTTAATCAGGATAGACATTTTGTTGGGAAGACCAACAAGTGCAACAAAAAGAAGTTAATCAGAGCTTTTACAATAGCTTTGGTTTAGATATTTCTAAAAGAAAATGCCTCTGGAAATGTTGTGTACGTACACATTTTGGATAGCAAGTATGATGGGTCTAATGAAATGGACCAACAGAGTGTAATATCATTCTGCTAAAACCTTCAGCAAATACGAGAATACGTTGCAGATGAGTCTTGGGCATCATTTTGACTGAATGTTCTTATCAATTGACAAGTGTGTCAAGATCAACAGTATTTAAAAACATCACTTAATTTTCGGCCAATAAAAATTATTCAGGATATTTTGATAAGTTTTATTGATTTTGTAAATGACAAGCCAATGAAATTTCATGAGATAGACTAAAATTTTCCTGTCGGAACGACCTCGGAACGAGCACGTGATAGCTCAGGGACCACTCGTCACTCGCGGGTACCTCAGTTGGTCTCCATTTTCTCATAAGGACGCCATTTTTCATTAAATAAGAAACTGGAACTCGTGTGGTTTCAATTTCACTAACAGCTCTCTGAAACAAACATGAGATCTCAGGATCTTGTTCCTGTTTGATAAACAGTGATTCTCTTTGGTCACGCTGATTATAATTGAAGCAATTAGTAATAAAAAGAGGATCAAAGTGATCAATAACTATTGATTGATCAATATGAGGACTAAAGGTTACCCCATCAAGAGCCTGAAAAATAAATTCAAGAACTCATGTTGCCATAGGTCTGGTAACTGCACAAGAATGATGCAAATCAGGGATTTCACTTTGAACAGGATAAACGTTGGTGACCAAACAAGGCGATTTCTCAACGTTTGATAGATTGACTTTTCGAAGTACTTGTACGAGAAATGAGATAAGATTTTACCAAAACATTACTGGGAGGAAAACTTACAGTCAAATGAATCTCTCTCTGAGTCAAGGAATAGTCATCAGCTGTGCGAGCAGCGCTTTATTTCAATTTTAAAAACGATTTTTAATATTTCCGAAATGTTTTAAAGAAATTTAGATCCTGGTCGAGGCCCCAAATTATGCTAACACTCTAGGTCATATATAAAATGTGTAACAGAAAGAAAGTGAAACCACCTATGCTAAGTAAAATCAACAATCCATTTCTTTAAATGAAATAAAAATGAAAATTCAAGAGACTCTAACGTGAATTAAATCTCAAATATTTCGAAATATACTATCAAAAGTAATAAATATAGAATGTACAGAATTAATTTCAACAGTCTTGAGTGTCCTTATGTAACACTGTTGCAGTCCAGAATGCCTTTGAATGAGTGCACACATATCCAAAATAGCTTGCATAACTCACATAATCAATGAATGATAACTTCAGTAATTTCAATAAATATTTTAAATAAATAATTTCTCTCTAATTATATATGACTGATTTAAAATAGGAACGAATAATTTGTTTATAAAAGCACAATGTATGCACATTTTGACGTGACCTATAATGTAATAGAACGTAGAGATTTCCAACGGAAAACCTAGTTTAGCTGGCCTTGAACTCTTGCTACGTAAACATTTTGTTAGCTATTTAAAGATGTTGTCTATAAATTACAGATATGAACAAAATGTAAGCTTACAATATAATTAAAAATGTGTGGTTCACCTAATCATATTACCGTTTTTATATTTAATCAGGATTATTGTGAATACCCCGTGCATACTAAGAGTCACATATATAGTCTTCTATTGAGAGAAACTATTTGCATTTTTGCTGTGAGGTAACTTCCATTATCACATGCCAGATCTGGACTTCTTCGACAAAGGATTACACACAGCTTCCTAGAAATGTCTCTAAGGTAAATAAACAGTATGAATTAACAGGTTGTTTGAAATATTTCACTTCCCATATGCTTTAAGAGCGTCTTGTGAATAACTTAGCATTATTTGTAGTAATTATTGACTAGGTGATCATTTGCAATATATTTCATTACCTGGAACTCCATAAGCAACCAAACAATCACAAATATCTCCATTTAATTTGGAAAGAAATGTATCTCATACCCAGAGTCGTTGTACAGAGATAAACACACAAGCCAATTACTGTTTAGAGTTTTAAAAGAAAGATATAAATCTCATGAGAAGCCAACGGTGTTTCATTGTTGAAGGTAATACACATCTTCATAAGACAGAAAAGAATCCACTAAAATTATAAGTTTTATAACTTTTTCTTATAAACAAAATCACAGTTGAGTACACACGATTGGTTGCACTGATGCACATACATCTTACAGTGGATATATACTATTTCTATCTTTCGCCCGCCTTTGCGGCAGGAACCAAATAGAGACACGAATAAACTGCAGGTTTCGAGCTCACTCCCTCTGATACAGCAAGCACGTGAAATGGATCGTGTTATACGCATGCGCATTACATATGCTGATCATATGGAATTTACCAACCGATCTAATTCAGTCCATAAATAAAATAACGATATCGCGATAGGTAAACGTCATTATGCATATTAAGTGGATCGTCTGTGCCAACATTATTTGATGACTTGATAAACTTAGTAAATTATTGTTGTTCTTGTTGTTATTATTGTTTTGGGTTTAACGCGACTTCTCTGTGCATGATAGGCTATATATGGCGGCCAGAATAACTCGTGGAGGAAGAACCCGGGAAAACTCCGGTAAGAACCACCGACCCACGGGAAGCTACTGACAAACTTTCGCACATACCCACATTGGCCGAGCCAGAGACTCTAACGCACTCTGACAGAGATGAAATGGCAATATTCGCTAGAGGCCAGTGATTTTGACCGCTTGGCCGCGCGCGACCCTCTTCGTGAATTACATAATGTATAGACTGCATTGGTGATACAAATAAACTTAGTGAATTTCATAACGTCTAGGTTTTACTGGTAGACAATTAAACTTAATGTATTACATAACGTCTTAGTTGTATCCTTAGAAAAGTAAACTTAGTATATTACATTCCATTTGGATGGATTGTAGAAAGTAAACTTAGCTTACTACATAACGTATATGTATTGGTAGAAAGGTAAACTTAGTGTATTACATATCATTAGGTTGTATTGGTAGAAAGGTAAACTCAGTGTATTACATATCATTAGGTTGTATTGGTAGAAAGGTAAACTTAGTGTATTACATATCGTTAGGTTGTATTGGTAGAAAAATAAACTCGGTGTATTTCATAACGTATAGGTTGCATTGGTAGGAAAGTAAACTTAAGAGTATTACATAACGTCCTTGTTATATTGGTAGATAAGTAAACTTAGTGTACTACATAATATTTGGTTGCATTGGTAGAACAGTAAACTTAGTGTATTACATACTATTTGGATGCATTGGTGATACAAATCAACTTGGTGAATTACATAACGTCTAGGTTTTTGGTAGAAATGTAAGCTAAGTGTGTTACATTCCATTTGGATGTATTGGTAGAAAAGTAAGCTAAGTGTATTACATTCCATTTGGTTGCATTGGTAGAAAAGCAAACTTACTGTATTACATACTATTTGGTTGCATTGGTGATACAAATAAACTTGGTGAATTACATAACGTCTATGTTGTATTGGTAGAAAAGTAAGCGAAGTGTATTACATTCCATTTGGTTGGATTGTAGAAAGTAAACTTAGCGTACTACATAACGTATATATTGTATTGGTAGAAAGGTAAACTTAGTGTATTACATTCCATTTGGATGCATTGGTAGAAAAGTAAACTTAGTGTATTACATACTATTTGGTTGCATTGGTGATACAAATAAACTTGGTGAATTACATAACGTCTAGTGTATTACATATCATTAGGTTGTTTTGGTAGAAAAATACACTCGGTGTGTTTCATAACGTATAGGTTGTATTGGTAGGAAAGTAAACTTAGAGTATTACATAACGTCTATGTTATATTGGTAGATAAGTAAACTTAGTGCACTACATAACATTTGGTTGCATTAGTAGAAAGTAAACGTAGTGTATTACATAATATTTGGTTGCATTGGTAGAAAAGTAAACTTAGTGTATCACATACTATTTGGTTGCATTGGTGATACAAATCAACTTGGTGAATTACATAACATCTAGGTTGTATTGGTAGAAATGTAAGCTAAGTGTATTACATTCCATTTGGTTGCATTGGTAGAAAAGTAAACTTAGTGTATTACATAACATTGGTTGCATCTTTCTAATAAACGTTGAGCAGCTGAATAAACCAGGATACCTAAACAATATATATATATATATATATATATATATATATATATATATATATATATATATATATATATATATATATATATATATATATATATATATATATATATATATATATATATATATATATATAGTAGTGTGTGTGTGTGTGTACAAATAGTGTGCATCTTATATTTGGACCGGTTTCACCATAGAAATCATTTTTGTTTTACCTTAGTACGAGTATCAGTTTTTCAGAATTAGTGAAAAAATACTCATTAACAAAATATTTTAATGATGTCAAAATATATTGACACATTATATAGAATAAATAACATGTACACACCTATCTGATAATTGTTGTTATATTTGGTTTACTATAATAAACAATTAGACTGTACGGTATGAAGGAATTTTATTTTCTCAGATTTGATGAAATTACGCTGAGCGAATATAGTTTTGATGATATGGAAATAAATAGATATATTGATAAAAAGGTATTTACATGCATTCAGTTGATTTTTGTTTTTCGAAATTATCACACGAAACGATATCTTCGTAAATATCGGTTTAGGCAAATTCAAACTTGATTTAAAAAAAGCAAAATTTTCTTGCACTAGTCCAAAACATATTTATAGATGATACATTTATTCCACTGACATACTAATCTTTACATGGAGTAGAGGGTGGTTGTGTCTAAACCTGTATTTTTCTGAGCCAGAAAAGTAACTACACTTGGACAATGTTAACACATAAGCGACGCATGTACAGACGGAGATGAAAAATAATATAGGTCCATTACAGAACCCTAGATAGTATTGCAAACAAAACCGGAATTTGTCCAATCCAGATTGGATATAATAATAAAGTTAATCTTTACTGATTGTCAGAAGCTCGAATTCCAAGCCAGGTATTAAGATTATGTACATCTTGGTCTGACTTAATTTGGGACCCATCATCCTCCTCATTTTCCATTTTACCTACTATTATTGATTGTATTGTCCAGTATACTGATATGAGATCATCTTCATTCTTTTCAATTAGTTGATTGACTCTTAATAATCTGTTAGAGATACAATGCTTGGTTCTATACATTTTTTCAGCCTAGGATTTTCAGTTGGTTCTTGTTTGAATAGACCTTTCGGTAATTCACAAAATTGACTATAATGTTGGTGAGTCCATATTAGACCTTGATGGGATCTGGTTATATCGGACTTAGATATCTACTTAGATCTGTCGGCAAACATCTCTGACAACCCTATCAATATGTTTTTGTGCATAGATGTGGGAATCGTATGCAATCTCTTCGTGTATATAATGCTCAGAAATTCTGAACTTTAAGATGCAAAGGTTAAACCTTGGATACCAAGGCTGACACACTAGACTTCAATTATCAAAAACACACTCAAAACACTACTTGTTCAATAAATGCTTGATGAACGATGTCAGAGTGTCAAGAATATATTTTTTCAACGTAATGACTTGAAGAAAGGCAAGATCAGTTACTGTGATGTAGAACACTTCAAAAATATT
This sequence comes from Sinohyriopsis cumingii, assembly GCA_028554795.2. Classification (NCBI taxonomy): domain Eukaryota; kingdom Metazoa; phylum Mollusca; class Bivalvia; order Unionida; family Unionidae; genus Sinohyriopsis; species Sinohyriopsis cumingii. The sequence goes on from CM068824.1 coordinate 106,238,476, forward strand.
AAAATGCTGTGCAAAGTTACTTGCATCGAATGACAGCAATATGCTAAGGTCTGAAATTGCCCACATAATCCTACATCTTTGGACTCTCTGAATGGATCACCCAGGACTCTCCTTAACTTGTCTCCTTCTATCTGCTATTGTTTACAACACGCAACGTGAAACTTCCAGAATGCGTGCAAGTAAGTAACAAAGTGGGGCACAAACACAAAGTCGAAACCGCAAAACGTGTGATTTAAGAACATTATATAAACAAGTATACAATTCTTGCCTTTCATAGACTAAGAAGCAGTCTCACATCAAAAGCAAATCTTACCAACGGATTAAGAATCGCGAAATCCAAAACTGTGTTGCCTGCTATCTCTAGAGTGCTTGCATAATTTCATATGCGTGAATGAGAATTATCAATTTGTTAAAAAAAGAATTTCACATTTGTGCAATGTATCTTTATTTAACAATTACTAAATTAATATTCACACACGTGAATTAGTTTGACTTAATTTCACTTATGTAAAGAAGAAAAAGTAAGATAAGCAAATTAGAGGTATAACATTTATTAATTAAAGAATTTCACGTATTTAAAGCAAGCCTCAATTACACATGCCTGGAATTCTTTTCTTACATTTTTTGAAATCTTTCCACGGATATGAGAAACAATTATGGATAAAATGTATCTTCATATATGTAATTTAATCCTTTTTTATGGCAAGCCAACAATATGAGCTTCATAAATTCAATACGCAGAGTTAACGTGTGCACAATTCCGCCCAAAACATTCAAAACATTTTCAATTGACATACCGAGTGGCCGTACCGAGACAAGCTTCTAACAGTGCATGTAGCTTGAATATTGCGATAGTTACCTGTATGAAATTCTCTTGCAAAATTTCCTTTGAGGAGGTATGGACTTGACAACTACTGTTTTCAACGAGAAGGCGTAGCAAATAAAGTATGCAACTGATAGGCATGCCTTTGTTTTCGCCGTTTTGTCCAATGTTTGAGACAATAATCGCATATGTCTCCGTTAGAGCTGAACAAGGGTATGTTCAGGGTAAATATCGATTGTCGGAAAATGTTTATATATATATATATATATATATATATATATATACATATACATATAGCATGCTTAAGACATGACAATGAATGTATAATGGGAATCGTACTTTGGTTTATTAGGTAAGTTTAACGTTATATGCACAAACAACCACATCTGTAATTTATATTTGAAATGAGTTTGATCGATTGTAAGACCATTGATGGAAAGACGATGGAAATATTCCATTGTATTCTTGGTATATTTTATTAAAGGACAGACACCCTATGTCACCCCATTAGGAAACTTTTAACATTTCACAAAAATATAAATGAAAATAAAATATTAGTGCTGCATAACCTACCTGGGAAGGAGACGAAGAAAATGCCCCACTGTAAATACAAGTCTTTCTAATTCAATGCTTGAACTGTATACCGAAGAAAAGTGAATAAATCAAGTACCTAGTTAAACTATTTGACAAATATTTCACACGTTTTCAGTGAATTTAGTTGCAATAAAAACATCTCTTTTACATGAAAAATATTTGATAAAATTATTTAAGGTAGGCACGTTTTATATATGTTATTTTTTTTATTCATGGAAGATATTGGTATGTCAAGGAGAAAAGTGCTGCTATCCATTGCGTTTTTCAAGAGCAAAAACGCCTAATTTGCTCCCACTTCTAAAGATAGAAAGTTAGCTGCTTTGCAAAGACTTCACTAAATTTTCATAAAAACATTTATGTTATCTTAGAAAAATTAACAAAACAGTTTGAAACATACCAAGATAGAACATGAACAATACCTGTTTATCTCTTCTACTTAGAGTCGCTCAAGAATGTAATCTATTTTTCAGACATGGAGAACCGATTGTTGGGTGAAAAGAATGATTTGTGGTCTATCCGTGTCACATACCACTCATATAGGACAATTGGTACAATACATCCAATTAAAAAATGAACATTCCACTGGAATATGTTTTCAACGCAAGTATATTTGTTTGGGAGATAGATGTTTCCAGTTTCAGAAAACGCTGATCAGTATCTATCCACTGTCATGCATCACATTTGTTATTGGTTTGTAATCTACAAATAAAACTCCGAATGATTATGCAGTTCTTTATCTTTACATCGGTATTGTACATCCAATATTGTGCTGTTATGCTGACATGCAGCCACGCCCTACTCACACACACACACACACACACAAGAAAACATATAGTATTTGATTATGTGCATTAATTGCTTTGAATTTATATACCTTTTCAAAAGTAATACATATTGTAAAGACGAAATCAAAAGTCTCTCTCTCTCTCTCTCTCTCTCTCTCCCTTGTATTCACAGCATAGTGCATTGATCCTACGTATAATTTCAGCCCTTATTTAGTATTTCTTATCAAGGCCCAATTTCACATACGTGATACCTCTTCAGCAGATTTATATGGAAAAAATACTGATTATCACCATTAATACTTCGAATTTGTTAGATTTTTAAATCAAATTTTATCTCCGATCAGGAAGTTTCCGTGCTGACAAACTGGGCATCGTACGCGGACACTGTAAAAACCAAAGCCACAGAGGCTACAAGGAAATTAGAGAAAAATGAACACATACGAAAATGATAGTCTGTAAATGGCGGCCAGTATACTTGGAGGTTAAAGAATCCAGGAAAACAATGGTAAGGACCACAGAAGCTACTGTCAGAGATCCTAACATGACCGCTTTAGTCGAGCCGAGACTCAAACGTACGATGATAGAGGTGAGATATCCATGATTTGTAAAGGCGAGTGACTGAGACCACTCGGTCACCCAAGGGCATCCAGCAAACAGCATGGACCCTAATCCGACGACACATTATGAGTTGACAGATCTGAGTCTACACTGTTGACTGTTGCATGTGCATTGTGCACAGATAAATCTGAACATAAACTGTTTAGGATAGGGTTAAACTAGTCACTACCTTAGTGACACCACTTATTATTGCAGCTCCCCACCCACCATCCTCACCCCAATACAACAAAACTATATAAACGGAAAACAAAAATATAATCGAACAACAAACATACCAAAACAAAAACAATATTTACTTTCAGGACTTAAATGTACAACCTGAAAATGTTTCACGGTAGGAAATTGAACAAATAAAACTGGCATTTTTTGGAATATTAGACAACGTTCCTAAGGTTTTATATGCACAGATATCATATGTATAATCTAAGCATATATGACATATAATATGGGCAATGGAAATCTGTAAGGAAAAAGTAAATATTAAAATTGCACAAAGTATATAGAAATAAGACAAATCAGCTTTACAGTGTATCAACATCAGAAAATCTCAATTGCACAAATTACAGGTTACCTCACAAACTGCCGCAAAAGTTACACATATGCATATGTTCTGATACTGCGTATGCACTAAAACCTATTTGTACCAAATGAATCAGGTGCTACTTTCATTACTGAGTACTCCTAAGTCAAGCCTGTAAAAATACTAAAATTGCATCAATAGAATTTTGTCTATAATTTTTTTTTAAATTACAGATAGGATAAGCTCTCAAAAGATGTTTTTACTAAAATTTTAATTTTCGTTATTAACCAATTATGGACCACCAAATCCGTAAATACTCTATTATTTGTTCACCAATTTATAGACTGGTTCACAGTTCTTCCGTATAATTAGTACCGTGTGTCCTTTAGCAGTGATTGAGTTGAAATCACCGCATACTATTATGTTTTCTTGTGTAAAGCCCTTTAGATAGTCCATTAAATTAAGAATAAAGGCTATCTTGCAGTTTTGTATTGGTGGTACATAGTAATTTACAATATGAATTTTGTTTAGTACTAGGTGTATGTGTCTTCCCTTCAGAAAATATGGGGCTGGTAGTATTTTCCAGTCTGATTTGAGATATTTTGCATTTACAAGTATTCCTACCCTGATCTGCTGCATACTGGGTATTTTTGGATGATAAAGACAGCATTTAGTCTGTCCTCTATATAGTATGTAATTACCCTTTCTATGTTATGTATTTCCTGAATGCAAACTATGTCGAAAGTTTTTGTTATGTCAATTAGTTTCTTTGCCTTTTCGACGTTTAGTCCATTTGTGTTGATTGATAGTATTTTAATAATACTTTTTGTAGTATTCATTTTAGATAGGGAAGGTCAGTGTGGCAATGGTATTCGTGTTTGTGTTTGCATTATGTATATGTTTCGTTAGTTTAGATTTGGCGTGTTAGAGTCCATTTGGGTGTGTTGGTTGTTTTCGTTTCCCTGGTCGTCTTTATGGTTGGTGTTGTTGTTGTTTTTATGGTGTATCGGGTCCGTTGTGCTATCGTTGACTGTGTTGGGACCTGGTCTGTTAAGTTATTGTCGGCGGGTCCCTCTGGTGGTATCGGATGTTTGCTGTCTGGGGTTGTCTGAATTTGTGTTGTCGCTTTCTTTCCTTTCAGGGTAGGGAATATGTCGCTTAGAATCATCTTCGTCAGATAGGATTTGCTTTTTTGTGTTTTAGGAGTGTCTTTGGCCACAGGGCTTCTCTTCATCGTAGTTGTTACCGTTTTGGCTTTTTTGCCTCCTTTTTCTTCCGTCGTTGTGGCGTTGCTTGTGTCCTGGGAGTTTCCATGTCTTCATCCGTGTTAGTATCTGTCTCGGTGACAGTCACGGTCGAGGTTCCCAGTTTGAACTGTTCCTTTGCTTCGTGCTTGAAAATCGTTCTCTTTGTTTTGGAGGTTTTGCTCTTTGGAGACCTGGTCTGTATGCGCTTTGCACCCTTTTTTCCTTTGGTCGGTGTCGCTATCTCCATGGGTACCTCCATGTTTGTTTCAGTAGTAGGTGTGTCAATATTGTTTGCTGTGAGTGTGTTAGTGATGAGTGTTGTTATTGGTGCTTCTGCCATAGACTTCGCATCTGTACTGTAGGTGATGGGTGTTTGTGTTAGTGGCACATTGGCTTCTACAGTATCCGGGGAAGGCTCTGGATCACTGTCATCATCATTGACCTCCTCTATGATCTCATTGGCTACTGATTTAGCATAGGTTTTGTTTGGTCTAACAGTACAGTCTTTTTTGTGGCCTGTATTGCCACAGCTGCCACATGGCATCACCAAGTGGCATTTATAATATTAATCACTTTTTTCTAGCACATGTTCCACCCATCTATGAAAATACAACAGCATATTTAACTTTATATTAATTTTAAATGCAATCTGGGCAAAGAAATGTAAAAATATAACAACTATTATTAATATAATTACTGAACAATTACTGATTTAAAGAAAGTATAACTGTTATTATGATCTTATTTACGTACGAGAGGTATGATCATAATCAACGTTTTGTTAATTTTGGTCCATATTGGCTACCATGAAATGAAATAACAACTTTAATTTTGTAAGGACATGTATGTCACCATCAGTGTATGACCTATAATCATCAAACATCAGACGATACACTGAATATATTTCATAATCAGAGGCAATACAGGTATAGCAAGTTCTACTGGAGTTTTATATATGATGATTAAAGTAAACGAATGCACTTTACAAAAAAGTGATGTTCATTCTTTTTCATTGTAAACTTATAACAAATGTTGACATTTTTGTGGAAATTGTGTTGTAAGATAGTTGCGTCCTTACTGGGTACATCTTTACATCTGTAAACAACCGCTAGACTTCGCGTGTCCAAAAATAATCGGAAAATCCCATTTTGTCACTATAATATAGAGCCCGCGATAATACAGCGTTGGAGTATACTGTCGTGCAGGTAAAATAATGCGATCTTATTGCTAAACCACGAAAACTGATAGCGGTAACAAATGGGTATGGCGTGTATACTGCATGTTTTCATTTCAATTCTAATTTCAAAACGTATATATTTAAAAAATATAAACGTACAAAGAATTCACAGTTACGGTTCAAATAAAAACTTAAAAAATTGTAATATCAAACAAAATAAAATGTAATTACCAGCGCTGAAATGAAATGTACAATGAATTATTAGCAGCGGTTAAGACAAATACACAACCGGTCAGATAACATAATACTAAATTTCTAGTTGCACAAGTCTCAGTGTCAATCTTATTTTTAAAATCCACAATGTCCAATGAAAACCATCGTTTCTTCCAAAGTCATCTGCATATTTGCATAAATGAATATTTAATAAATGGGGTTTTGTATATAAACAGTGCGCATGCAGTGACTGGGTTTCTAGTTGCAACGCGAAGGTGTGTGTATGTGCTTCGACAAGATGACGATGGTGTCGCTGATCTTCGTTTCAATCCTCGTTATAACAGGTGAGACACGCCAAATACGTTTAAATTATTCTCTTCGTGATAAAGCAGCAGTCTTTTAGCCACACGTTTATATATGCAATTGTCTAGGGCTACAGTTCTCGGATAATAGACAATTTGTCAACACTAAGATGAGCTCGAGAGAAGTATCAGTCAAGGGACGAAATAGAAGCAGACGATAATGAATGAAATATTAAGCAAACAAAATACAAACTGTCACAAAACAATAACCTGTTAAGGATAATTTTATTGTATTCGGCTCACAGTTTTAAGATAGGAATTAGACAAGGGTTGATTTTTTTCCGAATCGAAACTCGGTCAACAACTTGTATCAATACTATGGCATTTATTTTTTGCAGTTACTATATAAACTGTAATGCTATTGTTTTCAAGAAATATTATATGCAGTCCAATAGAGATTGTTTTACGATGATGTTAATTATTCAAGCGATGTGTAAGAGCAGTCGTTGTGAAACATTTTCTTATTGGTAATCATAAAGTGAATACAGAAGTCTTAACCACATTAGATAAATTTATATTTACATAGGCCTAAAGTTGAGCCGATCGAGTAAACGACATCTGTCACTATTTAGCGTTTGTTTTTACCCAGTAGCTTTGACACAAAGTCAACTTTGTCGCAGTTTCGTGTCTGTGATGCAATCACGAGACCTCATGGAGATCGAGGAGATGTTTCATCAATCACATCAGCAATGTTTAAAATCGTATTTGCCTGAAATATAAGCAGACGTTCCTTTCGTACATTTGCTTTCAGCATCGGCTGATTCCCATGATCTTCCAGTTATCAAATGATTAATCATTTAATAAAAGAATGTAGTACTATTTTATAATCAAAATTTAAACATAAAAGTGAATAATCATCGATATTAATATTTGTGTAAATATATCTAATTTCAAGGACCTCACACGGTCTCGGTATTGTGCAGCATTTACGATTCAGTTTTCATTGAATTCGTCATTCAAAAGTAACATATGACGCGAAAAATAATCATCAGTTCTTAGCAATGTCTAAAAAAATTGCATTATGAATTTTTAGCTCTTGGCTGTGAACCGGGCTGGGAGTCGTTCGAACATAGCTGTTATGCCTTTGTGAAACGACCGGAAAAATGGCCTGTTGCTATGGTAAACATATGTCTGCCTGTCTCTTACACACACACACACACACACACACACACACACACAGATATATATATATATATATATATATATATATATATATATATATATATATATATATATATATATATATATATATATATATATATATATATATATATGTATTTTTAAAAGAGTAGTTGCATGCACCCATTATTGAGTGATTGCTCAAGGTACGGTTGCATTGTCGAAAAGTAGAATAAAGAGAATGAGTTTCTAATGAGCAGACACAAATGAATTTTATAACTGATGATCAAGAAGCCACAGCCACATTTACAGACACATACATACTTCAAACTGAGTCTGGATGATTGCCATTTATCTATATTCCCGTTTCAGCATTACTGCGAGGCCGTCGGAGCTAGTCTTGTTACGATCGAGAATGAAGATGAACTTGGATTTCTTCAGCTTACACTGCGTACTCAGTATAAGGCAAATGGTATGTAGTTAATATTGAACTTTAGCACACACACACACACACACACACACACACACACACACACACACACACACACACATATATATATATATATATATATATATATATATATATATATATATATATATATATATATATATATATATATATATATATATATATATATATATATATATGTAATATCGTCTCTGAGCCCTTGAGTTTAATTTGTATTTTGAATTCAACAAAACATTTGCCGACAACGATGTAGCAATCATCCGTGTTGTACTCGCTTGAGAAAATAAAAATCAAAGGTTGCTCATAGTTCAGACTACGTGGGCTGCTAATACGCAACAAAGTACACCGAGCAGCAGGAGGGTGTGAACCGACCAGGGGCCGGCCAGACATGAATGAAAAAAATGATTTAAAACAATTACATGGAACCGTTGGAATGACCAACGAACAGCAACACAACTATATATGACACATTGTGATGCTTTTTCGTGTGATAAAATGTGAATACTTTTATTTTATATGAGCAATATGGGGGGAGTTAATCTACCTAAGGGGTGCCGGACGAGTCTTCACTAACTTGTACAACAGATTATTCACTAATTTGATCAATGTTATTGTTTTTAATATAACGGTCAATGTAATCTTGATTTTTAATTTTTTCATAATCTGAAGCATTTGTTACCTCGAAGTATCTTTTCAACGATATTTTCTCCCACCACAAGCTACACATAATGGTGTTTTTCTTTATCACCAACTCCACAAACCATTTAAGATTTTGGGCTGGTACTTCCAAGTCGAACGCTTTGTAAATGAATCGCACAGTAATCACTGCGACATTTTCTTTCACAAGGTGTAGAAGACCCCATCATCAGCCACTTGCAACTGTTATATGTTTGGTTGACCATTATAATATTGGTAAAATTCTAATTAGATGAAAGCCTAATTAGAGAAAAACTATTATGTATATTTTTAAAAGAAGTAATAATATAGCATGAGACGAGGGGACGAAGCTAGATTAATGCAACAAAAATATCAAGATCTCACCAGGAAGAACACAATCACATTACCAAAATCTAGGACAGATTTATATCTCGTCAAAAATTAAATCAGATCACTAGAGCAACACAAGATGAGTTTACAAGGTTATCTGCGATTGAGCCAGAGCACATCACCAAATCCGATTTTGACAGATTACCGGGTGACAGAAAGCAAATACCATTTGAGTTACAACTGTATGATTTGATCAAACAAGCAAAGAACGAATTTATCAACAATCAAAGAACGAATTTATCAACTATGGTGCGTCTCATGTTGTTTTCAACATTTAAGATTGATGGCGATGGAATATTTATTGATTCCACAATGGATGACAAAGGAGTATCTGCTATCGTTAATAATCTTATTGATGACAGCACATATATATTCAGAATAAAATTTATTGTTGAACATGTTAGTGAAGATGGTCCGACTTGGATTATTCGTGATAAACGTGACCCTCTTTATTTCGCCCTATGTATGATTCATTCACTGATTCATTTACTATGCACTTTTTGACCAAGTCAATATAATTATTATCCCTCAACATTTGAGCATTAAATTTCCAATATCCTTTCCTCCTTGGGTACTTTGAAAAAGCTGCACCCAAAACCACAGCTAAATGATCTTTCCTATGACCTGGTAAGATAAGTACATTAGATGTATTCATATAAATATAATCAGATACCAACAAGTAATCTAATCTACTTTGTTTCAAATGAGATTTATGCCTCCAGGTATAATCTTTAAATCATGATTGGAATTTCTCCAGGGGTCGATTAATTCCAGTTCGTTTCTCAGGTCTTGGATTGCTGATCTAGACTCAATTCTTTACACTGAAGTTATTATAAATACTTTGAATTAAACAGCATGCAAATTGTGTCCAGGAAAAATGCATAGCCATTGATCAGCTGTGCGAGTTTCTAAAATACCTTTCTTGAATGAATTGAAAAGCAGTTCAAATGGCTTCTGCGTGATTTTCCTAGCATTTGATCCAGTTCACAATCTCGTAGACCAGGCTTTAGTCTTAACTTTTGTATTTGTTAATTTTAAAATGTGTGTGATGTAGTTTTTATGAACTTTATATTGTTAAATGCTGAATGTAGTTTCAATCAACTTAATATTGTTGAATGTTGTCTATTTTTATGAGTTGTGCATTGTAATTTATTATCGTATTAGTATATTGCCGGCACTGCAGTTATCACTTTTTATCGTGTGCACCATTTTGTTATATAATATTGATGCTTTGGGACAATCTGGTCTCATGAATTCATAGGACCTGCACGTTAAAACTCCTTTATTTTCAAGTAAGCTGACTTATCTCATCTGTTACATAGTACAGATTGTTTATCTTTCATAGGCTCAAACCTTCCATTGTCTTTGATAGTGATATACATGAATTGTAATTCCACTGTTTGACTGTTTTCTGCTAGCAGACAGCTTTTAAAAGATGTATTGTATCTCTTCCATTCAACATGTGTATGTTGTTTTCCTTAAATTCTCACGATCTTCACAATCGTTTAAAACTCTGAGTCCATCATTATTTTCCCTTCAAGTCTTCCAGTAAGTAAACAATAAAATCACATCATTACCTGCCCTAATTTGAGAATTTGCTCGGTGGAGTTAGGAAGTATCCCTTGCAAGTATTGTTGTGATTTTGAAATTCTGCTTCGATACAAGATACCACGTTTCAGCACGAACTCATCCTTTGCATGCCCACGTATCCTGTTAAGGGTAGAATTTTCCTCTTGAAGTCTCATTAATTCACCAGGTAGCAAATTGTCTATGGGTGAAGTCGAGAGGTTCAGCGGCTTCGACCCTGTCTTCTTTTCATAGACCGCGTCTCTACGGAACCCACGTGTACAGGTGTACACGTCACATGATTAGGCTGTGGCAACACATACCTACATCCTAAAATTACGTCGTGCGACAATCCTGACAAGCACGCTGCTTGAATTCGTCCTTTCACATACGGAGAATCAAGTTCGATGTAGACAGCCTGGAGAGAATCTTTAATCCTATTAGCAAATTGGACTTCCATTGTTTCACCTTTATAATCAGCTGGATAACTACAGTCGGTGTCATACAGCACGGTAGAGTTCTCTCTCTTTACCGTAGATGTTGCTGTATTCGACCATTTTACTGGTTTACACCTACTAGAGCCTAATGTCACTGCATTTATCGTGGGGCGATATTTCCTGCAGCCTTTGACAATATGGCCAGGTTTGTTTTATGCCGTAGCATACAACTTCAGCTTTCTTACCAAGGGTACCCTTATATATCCCTTGGGGTTTTCCTGGGCCACGGAACTGATCACGGCTGGGATTATCAGCCCCTAGCTTCCCACCATTTTGACCATTCCGCCTATGAGGTGCCAAACCGTTAGTTCTTCTAAAATCAGTGACGATGGATCGATCCCTGCCACCCCAGGTGGATGGACGAGAGTGTGCACTCTCATATCGCTCAGCCATCACACTAATATCTTCTAACGTCGCAAAATCACGCTCCCCTAAAAATACGATAAGGTCTTTCCGATACGTACTGAGGACATGTTCTTTCAAGATCTCTTCCCGTATGCCTTCATAAGTCAGCGCAGTGCCTGTCCTTGTAATCCATTTATCGAAAAGCATGTGGTATGAAATTGCGCGTGGGTCTCCGTTGTTCGCTTAGACGAATCTCTGAAAAGTTTGCGAAAACGTTCAGCCGACAGCTCGTAGTGCCTTAACAGCGCTTTCTTGAGAACGTCGTAATCATTTACTTCAGTCGGTGCCATATTATGAAAGACATCCTTGGTAGCTCCTTGGATAGATATTAATGGCCCACTGGTCTTCGGGTATACGACGGATTAAAGCTAACTTTTCAAACTGAATTAAAAAGTTATCGACGATTTCGTCTCAGTCGTTAAACATCGGCATTTTTATCTGAACGTCTATCCTCTTTTGCTTGTAGATCCTGAATGTTCATTCAGTTCTCGCCCCTCCTAGATTCCGCTTCGATCCTTAGTCTTTCCCTGGCTAACGTATGTTCTCTCTCCCTGGCTCTTTCTTCTGCCTGGAATCTGGATAACTCGATTTCTCTTTCTTTTTCCTCGGCTTGTCTAATTCTTTCTTTCTCTGCCGCCTGCTTTGCTCTGTATTCCCTGAGACTCCGCTCATACATATATACATAAAATATACATACATACATACATACATATATATAATAGACATACATACATACATACATATAATACATACATACATACATACATATAATATACATAATATACATACATACATACATATATACGTATAATATATATAATATACATACATACATATATACATATAATATATATAATATACATACATACATACATATATACATATAATATATATATAATATACATACATACATACATACATACTTATATATACATATAATATATATAACATACATACATATATATAATATAAATATAATATACCTACATACATATACATATATATTAATAATAATAATAATAATAATAATAATAATAACAATAATCATGAGGACTTTGTATAGCACCTAATCTTTAGAAGCTGTAAGCACTTTACAACATTAGACAATACCTATAAGATAAAAAAACATATAATGATATGATTACAAATACAAACACCATGAAATTAGAAAACATAAAAAACATGCTGAGAATATTTAAGGTAGGAAACATTATAAGTTTGTTCTTGCAGTCGAAATAAGCGAGTTTTTAGAGCACTCTTGAATGGGATCACTTTGTCTTTGTGTCTAGGTTCAGTGGGCCATTCATTCCACGTTGTTGGGCCCTGGTATGCAAAAAAACGCTGTCGATATGACTTTGTTTCATTCCACGTTGTTGGGCCCTGGTATGCAAAAGAACGCTGTCGATATGACTTTGTTTTCATATTGTGAATAATGAGTATACGATTGTCAGAAGAGGAGCGTTAAGTATCTTGCTGGTGTGTACACATGGGTGAGGTCGGATAGGTATGCTGGACTAGAGTCTGACAGTGAAACGTTGCACAGAAAACACATTTTGTGTTTGATACTGTATACATACATATACAGATATATATAAATATATATATATATGTATATATATATATATATATATATATATATATATATATATATATATATATATATATATATATATATATATATATATATATATATATAATTTCAGATAAGAAACAACCTGTAATACAGTTTTGGACAGCGGGAAATGACATTATTGTTGACGGTAGTTGGGTATGGGCCCCTTACAACGATCCCATGGAATCTGCTCTATGGGGCGCTGGACAGCCGAGTGAGTCGAGAAATGGAAATGACGATTGTGCAGCACTATTCAACTGGCTAGACTTTAAACTAAATGATGACAACTGTGATAAAAATCTTTTTTTCATCTGTGAGATTTGGTAAGTCCCTAGAAAGATAATTAGTATTTCAAATACGTTTAAATTGGCATCACATATCAATTTTTAGTATCGTTTAATTGCTGGCTCAGGACTCTTTTGTATCAGTTTAGTAAATTCTGGTAAAAAGACTTTCATGACGTTGCATCACTTCATTTATATAGTATATCTCATTCATCTCGTATCTTCAGCACGTGTTAGACATGAGCAAGTATACGAAAACCTCTAAAGATTCATTACATAAACACGTGCATTATTCAAAGAAAATATCAGCCGCTTTGGTATAAATACCTTAATTAAAGCAAACGTATACGAGAATGTTGGCCCAGGATTGTAAAATAATTTGATAGTCTGGTGCTGAAGAACCGGTGACATGAAGGTAAGGGAACTATTACTTTTAAACAACGGTTATCAGGAACCACTGGAATGCACTCATGTTGTCCAAGTTGTATAGTTTAATTTATTGAACTAAATACTATTACTAGTTTTCAACTCAGTTATACAGTTTGTACTAGTATTTAGTTCAGATTTGAAAACTAGATGAAGAATCATCACAAGAAGACGTACCTTGGCAAAGAGTTGTTTACATATCCGATTTAATGTCTTCCAGTTGATTTTCACCAAACAGTGTCGATACTTCAATTTGTATCTTTTCCAAGTTCTAAGTAAACTAGATGACTATTTAGCACCAAGGTAGATCAATGTATAATCATAAAAGTCAATGCATTTCGAACTTGAAACTTTGTGAAATTAACAATCTGTTTTTCACTTTTAGAGCCAAGTGATCAAATTCTCAGACGCCAAGGAACTGGTTACAACAGCTTGTGTAACAGGATGTGACCTCAATGGATGTCTGGAGTAAATGACAACACAAACAATGTGGTGAAAGATGGAAGTTTATGAAATGAATTAATAAATATATGTATATTCTTTTCAACATGTAGAGAGTGATTCTTTCAAGCTCTAAACATACGACACATTCAGTTATTCACACATACATTTGTTATATGTGAATGAATTTGTGACTTTATGAAAACTTATGATAAAAACAAAAATTCATACTATCAATAAAAAATAGAGAAACAAATGTGATTCATATATTCAAAATTTGAGGAAACACGATACAGTAAAACCAAGATATGATTCATATAATCTCGTGTAATAGAGGTGATATTCATATAATCTAATGCAAAAAGATGCAACTCATTTGTACTCAAATGTACTCAATTGAAACACAACATGATCAATTGTAGTAAACATAACAATTGTATCAAACATGACTCATGACTCAGTCATTTGTACAGCACATACAATTCATAACAACGTATGACTCGTTTAAATACTTGTAAACCTTGTCAACTAGAAAGTTTTACCTGATTCACTTTTCCATAGTCAAATCTCACGTATCCTGAATTCTTGGGTTAGCTCACACTTGTATTGGCCAAACACACCCTTCATGGATCCACCATGTGCACAAGTTTACATATCAGCACTTACGTGCTTGCATGGCCTTGAAAGTCGCACGCGTTTCCATCCCCATACAGACATACATAAAAACGGCAAGAACGACAGCCTGATATACCCGCACGCACACAGCTAAAAAAAAAATAACAAGTACGGAATTAAAATCTATAAACACATGCTACTAAATTA
The DNA here is from genome assembly GCA_028554795.2 of Sinohyriopsis cumingii. NCBI lineage: Eukaryota > Metazoa > Mollusca > Bivalvia > Unionida > Unionidae > Sinohyriopsis > Sinohyriopsis cumingii. Next base: position 106,253,503 of record CM068824.1, read on the forward strand.
AACTCATAACAGCGACCTGAAACAGTTCAAAACTTCATAAAGTTTCAAATCCCCCTACTGATAAAGGCAACATTTCACGATACGTCATTAAAACTGAGTATGCTTTACATATTTGCAAACAAAGTAAAATGTAACATGAAACCAAGTCATTTCTTGCCTTTCTCTGTGACAGCTAATAAACAGGGAGTGCAAAGTGGTGACCGCGTTGTTTATTTTGGGACGTATTTGTATTTTAATTTAATCTGAAAATAAGTTCATTCTTTAAACGACAAGCAGAATACAGTTTTCAAGATTGACAAATATTTAAAATGTAATAGATTTTAATCGTGTTAAATCTATTGATGAAATGGATCTTAGAACACTTGCTATACTCGATTTAAAGAATGTACAAATCTGATGAAATCTCAGTCGAATTATATTGAAGGAGATAAGAAAATCAGAGATGACAAACAATTATAAATTGCAAGTGAATCTGGAAAAACAATTAAAAAAAATCAGAGTTCCATCATTAAAAGGAACGTTGCAGATTAATTTTATTATTGGAAGAAATCATAAATAATAAGCAAAAATATTTTCACTGAATTTTGTGTGTGTGTGTGTGTGTGTGTGCGTGCGTTTGCAAATGGAAAAATGTAATCCCTTAGCAGGACATTCAATATAGATTATTAAAATGGATACAAAATTATGAAAGACTATTATTTATACAGTAGAGGCTACATAATTATAATTTTGGTACATATAAGTATTGCTCTAATAAATGCTTATTAAATAAAAAATATATAAAGTAATTTAAAACTGCCATTAATATACGTGTATATGATCTGAATATGAGGATGACGTCAGTGCAGCCTTGTGGGAATTTGTAATGCCAGTTATAGTAACAGAAAGAGTAAGAGACAGTCAAGTTAATATGTTAATAATATATAATAAACGTAATAATCATTATTTGTCAAGATTGGTATCATCTACAGATAAAACAGTGACGGTAAAACACTTGTATAATAAGTGTATGAACTTTTTTTATTATGTACTTAAATTGGGAGGACATAGAATATTATGCAATCGAACAACTAGCACGATAAACATTATGTTAGAAAATAGTCTGTTATTAAATTAGAATAATACCAAAATTAGCTAAATGTACATTTTGTTTTATATTGTGATTATGTGCGTATCACTGAGCCCACACGTTGTTGCAAAGAAGTCAATTGTATAAAAAAACTCAAATAAGTAATAGACAATAAAACAGCAAAACACACTCCATCAGGCCAAACCTAAAATCGAAAACTGCTCCGTGAATACAGCTTAGAAAGAGATATCTACTAAACATATACATAACAGAAGAGAAGACTGTATATCAAATTTATACGAATATTTCCAATCAATTTCAGAAACTATTTATCAGGGAATTCGACCAATCAACGCAGCCAAAATTATATTCACTAATAGAAATAGACAGAATTATAATTCCACTGATATATACTATATCTGTGTAAAGGAGATTACTAAGGAATACGGCAAGGTCTAATTATATGACAATAATTCCTTCTGTGGCATAGCTGAAGTTTTAATGAAACTGATGATGAAGTTGCTGAACTTGGCTAAACGCCACATTCTATCAAGGGTCCTGAGCGAAAACAGTCCGGACTCACGTGGTGATGAAGAAATGACTAAAACTATAACATAACAGATTATCTTGAGTGAAATTGGAAAATTCAGAGGTCTTTCTAGCTAATGTATGCCTTAATAAATAAATATCCTGAATATTTTTTACTATTTAATCATAACTCTTCTGGGTATGACTCTTCTGAAAACCTATCCAAATCAAGCTGTGCCAATTTGTAATGATCATAAATATATTTTGGTTTGTGAAACTGTTATAGTTGATAGATTTAAATAATAACGTAAAATATAAACGACAAAGCGGTTCTCATTAAAGTGCAATAAGACTTTTAGACAATTATAGAATGATGTATAAATAACTTGGGAAACTTGGTGAAAATCTAAACGATGATAATATGGTTCATCTGAAAAACCGAGAAATATTTATGCAAAAGCACACTGACTCAGGATTAACGAAAAAGATGGTACTGAATGTTTCAAATTTAATTATATTGGGGATATTCATAACTTCTATGTACAGAAAGATACTTAAATCTTATCTAATATTTTTTGAAGAATACCTATCCATGTCTAGAACTAATTATGGACCAGATATGGCTCATTTTTAAGTGTGCCATCACTTACGCATGATGCTAATTTGTAAATAACGTTGGAACCATTAAATAGATAAGAAGTTATGATGTTTTTATTGGCTGAATATGGATTCTGAGGCGGAATTAGCATGATACCGAAAACATATATTAAAGCAAATCATTAGTATTTTCTGACGACGAGGCCTACTGGCGTTGACAAAAAAGAAATGATGTAGAATATGGTAAATCAAGGTCAATGTCATTTATTATGTTACCAAACATACACACACTTTGTATTGCTTGGCCATCTGTCAACCAAATGTCTATCAGAAGCTCTACCTGTGTAGGCAAAGAACTAATCACGCGAATGGAAAAACAAAAAGGCATACTATTCTGGGGTGACTATTCTAAGATGGAGCAATTTTGGAAGTACATTTACAAAAGACCAACACAGTTGCAAGACTGTTTCAAACAGTATCGTCTTGCACCATGACAACAAATAACTACTGAGGATGATTAACTTCCATTACGAAAGACATTAACTGGTGATTTAAAGGGCAAAAACCTTCAGTAACATGATTAATATGCACGTTAATGTGAGGTGGTACTTATCGTTCAAAGAGAACTAATGAAAAGATGTGAGCTGAGGTAAAGAATCAAAACTTCAAAATGATATTTCGTTTGCAGAAAAACAATAATAGATACAAATATAGCAGTATTATGTTCTGCGAAGACAAAACAAGATGCAATTAGGCCAATGCATGGATAATGGCTTTACTGTGCTAGATGTTTAGCTGTTCCTGCAATAATGTTAGGAAAACTATTCTGATAAACTGAAAATGTAATGACTGACACAATTACTGTGAACAAGTGTTGAAGCAGAGCTTCTAAAAGAATATTAAACAGATTATACATTTTTATGACATGAATGATTACAAAGTGATAAACATATATTCATTGTCATGAGCTAACAGCAAAGCTGTTGGACTATTATAGTTAATGAGATGAATAGCAATACAAGAAGTGTGTACCCTTAGAAATAAGTCCTATGCTTTTAGGTCTGTTAGAAAACAACGCACGCAAGGCTATTGAGAAATCAGTTATTAAAAGGGATTTAAAATTAGATATGCATAAATATTTTAGGAACTATAAATAATCAAGAAATGAATTTAATTGTATCATACAAATACGCGATATAACATGTTACGACAAATATTTTGCTCTTTCACTATTTGTTAAAAACAAAATCAGCATTGTCTTAAAGGTCTTACTTGATATAGTTAAGCAGGAGCTATTTGGAACGTTCTGAATATTAATGCTCTGTACAAAATATATTTTTTGCTAGTAAGCAGGACGTAAGTATTCTCCGCGTATCTCTTTACAATTTCTTGGCCTTGTTATCATACATATTTTGGAAGTTTGTTCTACACTGGAAGACTGCTCTTACAACGTAATGGCGGCTTTCAAATCCAATGTTCCTTAGTGCATCTTTGAGAATGGGTTCAGCCCCTAATCACTTGAAGATAAATGATGACAGTTTGGTGGATATTCCAAAGTGTGTCTGCGTGGCTTCTTAAGAACGTATGTTAAAATACAGTGGATTTATGTGCTGGTACGTCGTCAGAGTAGATGGATACCTCTGGTACCGGCACATGGACGGCTGGTTTGGTGGTGTTCGGCTAAATTTGGCGACACATTGTAGACATACAAATATTCAAGCAGAGTCAGACACAAGTACCTGGATAGACGGTATTTCGAACAAATTTCTATTGACGTTGCGGCTACATATGAGCGATATGTGGATTTTGTTGTTTTTCTTCGATCCAAACTATATTATTTCTATTAAGTCCAAACTATATTATTTCTATTGAGTCACATTATAAAAGCTCGTCCATAATTTATCACTCGTGACATTCTCATACAATGTTTCCTTTCACTCTTTACTTGTTTGTCACTGGTCACTTGTGTTTGTCGAGACGTGTTTGGCGATTAAAACCTCATGGTGTTTTTGATTGGCCGTTAACAATCACAGGAACTATCTTGATTTCAAATAATTCTTTAATAGATTACAAACAGGTTACGAATTAATTTCCATAATAATATAAATATGTTTCACAATACAACAAGCATTTTCATCTATTATTGTTGATTTTGCCTTAACTCTGCAAAATAATTAGTCTTCGTCGGTTGCAGAATATCTGTCACGGGATATTTTGAAACTAATCCTCAATATTTTGATAGTTAGAGTTGATGGCGATCAATGCACTTGTACATGTTCAACATAGCTTTGATGCTCGAATATTGTTTTATTACGTTTCAACAACAAATAACTGCATAGAGTACTTTGCAATTGCTAAGAAATGTCAGCTCTGTGTAAAATAAGAATTTTTTGTTTATGTATTCATTCGTTTCGTTTACCAGTGTAGATGTTACCGCAGTGAGAAAATGGAGGAAAGCTACTAAAGGTACATAATACATATAGGTCAAACAAGGGACCGTATTCTGTACTGAACGGGTTAACAGGTAGCTCGTCCACTATAGTCAGGCCACTATAGAATAAAACCATCCATTACCTATTACCAATCTTACGATTGTCGTCCAGACCAAACCTCTTATGAAGAAAAAACATTCCTAACTGTGAAATACTGAGTCTTTTCAAAACTGGTAGTTATTCCCATTAAATGTGCACGTATCTGTCTTGGTACAAGGTTCTTGTGATGTCACATCAAAACTTAAAGATTCTCGCAAAGCAACAAATCATGAATTTTTTCATTAATAAAACTTCCAGACACTATTCGACGTATGTGTTACATTGATATCAAATGGCTCACAACCTTTCGCATTCAATGATGTAAGCTTCAAACTCCTGTATGTATAATGTAGATGATAATAAAAGTCTTATAACCTACAGTGACTAACTTTCAGAACGACGATGACGATGTGGAGGAAGCTAAATATTACAATGATAGAATTATTAACAGCGAAGGAGACTTTATCAATCCACTAACTGAGCCAGTCAGCAGTAATTGCATCCTATTGTAGTACCCAAGCAGTGAAGAACATACAGGGGCCAGAGGCACTAGTACAATATTTATAGAATTATGCCAGTTGACTTAAGCGGAAGATGACAAATCTAAAAGCCGTGATTCGGCAGGCTCCAAAATGGTCACTTGCAGTAAAACTTTAAGTTACGTAATTGACATTATACTATTTGTACAAAATTTAACACAACCTTTGTAATGTTCGAGTCTTGGATTCCTAAATTGTTTCTCAGGGTGCTCAGCGTACGTAATATAGTCTTGATACATCGTAACTTATATATTAGAAACTGAACTTAATCAAAATGTGGAAAATTGAAGGCAATATATGTAGAAGTTATATTATATGGTGATAACTTGTATATCACAAAAAGTGACTGTTCAGGAGTAAAGCAGAAATCGGTAATCATTCGAGAGAATTCCCAAAGATAGTTATGTCATTTGTATAGCTTCGTGTACGTTGCCACTGCCGTAGAGATTTCACAACCAAGACTACTGATTTCGTTAAAGTAAGTCTGTTTCTCCCCTGTACAGGCAGTAAGTTCCATATAGATGTGACTGTTAATAATTTAGTTATGTTCCATTTCGTTTCCCTAAATGAAAAATCGTAGATTTACAAAATATAAGGAAACAGGTATAATGCTAACCAAAAAATAAAAAATAAACAATGCCAATCCAGGATCTTCAGGCCGATTTGACAATGGTACAGCATCAAATATAAGACTTTAGTAAAATTGACAAAAATACCGACTGTTGCAGATTTTGTCCTATTATAGTCATCTACCTGTATAATTATATCTTGGAATGTTTAAGCAGTCTGCGTTGGTGTATGCATACCGCAAGTACTTCAAATTTTGTATTTCGATAAGGAAGGGAATTTTCTTTATCTTTGTTAATTTCCATTCGACGTCTTATCTCTCTAGCCACCACTTTGCCACATAATGCTCTCTCAGGCAAAGTTAGTGCCATGCTAAATGTATATGACTATATATTTTTTCAATCCTATTTTATTTAAATATAAGGTCGATCTTCATCATAACATTGTGCAAGGATTGTTTTACAGCTAGACGTACTAACTTTCGCTTGATACAATAAATTTTAAATACTGCTCAATAACTGTCTCGAGGAGAACTATCCATTTCAAAACTAAATATAGGCACTTAGAATGGTAAGTGTTCGCTATACGTATTTGTTCATTTGGAATTAGTTATGTGTATATTTAAAACTTATATAAAAATGGCTGTATTTAGACTGTCAATTATTTCCATGCTGGCAATAGGAGGTAAGAGGCTTTTGTGTGTGTTACCACGATTTTATTTTCTTCTGTTCATTAACCTGGAATTTGATAAGGCTCTGTGCCAGAATATGCATCCTTGATATAAATGTCTGAGTCGTCTTCCTGTTCTGCTCAGGACCTGGAAATGGATATATTTTTAATGCTCGAACAAAGTCATATATTTCAGTAATGTTTGATCAAAGAGGTTTCATCAGAGAGAAACTCAAATAACTAACCTTGTACTTTTATAGCCTCGTTGCGTTGAGGCATACTTGGGAGTAACTATTGCTTTTGTTATCCTGATTAGAATACAATCAAGCAGGACAAATATCTAATCTGTTGCTTTGTTTTGCGGTAAGTTCAGTCCTAATGAGACTAGGTATAGTCTCCTCTATTCAAATGTTGCTGCAGATTCAAGAGTCTTCTTGCATCTGAAGGATTCTTTTGTCCGACCAGTTTTAGAGTTTTTTAAGATTTTAATGTCCTGAGTGGCTGGGAAAGGGAACTGTTGCTTGGTCATGATACAGTGTTTTAAAACAATTCGCCCATTTTACTGTACGATTTCCATAATCAATGTAGATTATGAGAAGGAAATGAAGCATGAATTTGATTTTATATTTTAAAAAATGATTGTTATTTGCAGCTTGATATGTACTCTTTCCTGTATATTGAGAAAACATTAAGTGTCCTCTTGGTAGTTTATTGTATTATTAGTCACCATGGAGAGGCATAACAAAAAAACTAAGAAAAAAAATGTCAGAAGGAAGAAAATTTTGTTTCACCAGGGTCTAAACTACTGGAATTTATCACATTTTCTTATTTGGCCATCAGATATGATTAGTATTAATGTACTACACGAAACATTTAAGATTGGTATGCTGACAGAAATTTGTATTGGTATTCAGTGACGCGGTCACAATCGCCACCATTTTCTCCCTTGTCATACCGATTTGAGATATTCAGTTATGCACATTGTTGAATTGTATCAGATGTGACAATATGTGATGCATTCGGATACATTTAAACCTACCGAACCTAAATGTTCTTCCTGTCAGCTGCCAGCTTTCCGATTGTTAGCGTCAGTGACTTGGAATATTGTACTGCCATGGTGTGTGTGTGTGTGTGTGTGTGTGTGTGTGTTACGAGATGGAAATTACACTGAATAAAAGAAACTTTGCTTTATGTAAGATAATTTAAAAAAAAGGATAATTGTTATTCTGACAAAGGCCCGATATCATTTTGAAATAGGAAATTCACTATGACAAATATCTTGGTAATCATAATGCATCAACTTCAATTTCCTTTTCATTTAATATAAAAAATAAATTTAAAAAAGTATAAAGTCAAGAAAATCGTTGGAAAAAAATTGTATAATGACGGCAATAACTTCTCTAAAATCAAAATCATATATACATGCATGAGCGCAGAGGCAATGGTTTCTTATTTTATATTAAATGATTTTGCAGAATGAAGGGAAATAAAATATAGCTAAAACAGTGAACATATTCTTACAAATTTGTTTGCTCCGGGGAGCATCATCCGTCATTTCTCAATTAATTTGTCTCCATCATTACCGTACTTATCCGATTTGAAGTCATTATTATTTGTAAGAGGATAAAATGCATTTATTCTTTAAGCTCTCTCTCTCTCTCTCTCTCTGATTTTATGTCTCTCCAACACATACAACTCGAATAAAGCTATAAATTTTGTGATCATGGAACAATATAAGGAATGATCAAATCGAAATAATAACAACAAAGGTGTATTGGAAGCTTGCCCCGCCGATACATACTCAAAACACATTTGGCCGCCGATCTTCTGAACATTCGGGTTTAATTCTAAATCATATACTGTAGTAACATCTAGTACTAATGTACAATATTTCTGTAAGACTTTTGTTTTATTACATGAATAAGAAATACATATATTGTTATTGTCTGTTGATTATGGCCGAGTATTGAGCTTTTGTTTTCCATGTCATATCCGTAAGTGTGCTTGACTGACATATCCGTAAGTGTGCTTGACTGACACTAGAGGCGGCGTAGTAGAAACAGTTCTTTATGTCCGACCGACAAGGACCGTCCACAAGGTATTACATTTTCTTCAAGCAGTATGCCTATCTATCGCTGAAAGCAAACTTTGTTTTATTTCATGGGTGGCAATCATACCTCCAAAAATGTTAACTAAAGTTTAGGATGCGATTCAACATCAAAACGGATCGTTTATCTTTACCTTAATATGTGGAATCAAATTTGTCACATTGTCTTCATGATGCACAATGTCGGTCGGAAATGTGCCCTTGTGTGTTTCAATTTTTCTTACTCTTGAAAATGGTGCGATCTCTGTTATGGCAGATGCATACTCTTCCATCACAGTCTTGTAAAACCATCGAACACGGAATGATTTATTGTGGGTACGACCAACTATCCTTCCATTCACTATGGCATCTTTGATGAAAACCTTCTATGTTTCCACACATGTCCAGACACCATTCAGACATCCAGCTTTCAGCTTAATTACAAGCTGATCAGAATCAATCGAGGTCCAAGTTTCAAGTTCAGTATATCAGGCAAATAAAAAGATTTCAAACCCTTGTGGCCACGTAAACTGGGAACGTATTGTTTAGGATGCAAATTCCAAATGCCCTCTCGCTCTCTAAAATGGTAGATTTAGAAGGTATTTGGATAGCTTGTATAATCATCTTCCAGTACTCTAAAGTAGCTGATGCTAGCTCTGTAGCATTCGTCAAAAATGCTGGTGCATCACGCTTTTCTTCCAGAATTGCAGATTATGGGTGGAAACGATGTATCCATACTGTCCCTAAGATGTCTCGTATATGCCCGACTGTTTTACACCACCTCATAAATGCACTCGTATATTTCGACATTTTTGTCGCATAATAAAAGTTGCTAAATGTGAAACCACCTGGCTGAAGACATTAATAGCATTGCATAAAACTCTGATTAACTGTATTTATGTTCTTTTTTCGATTCGCCAGTTGTCCTAATGAAATCAACTTGTGTTATCTGACTAGAAACTTAAGGCTTGAACTTGACTGGCCATGACGATTTGGAATAACAATTACATCCCATTTTGTCCGATCAACGTCTTCTGGCGCTTGCAGCTGTTAAACTGTCCTGCAACGTTTTTGACAGAAGTGATTGAAATCTGTCAAGCAATGTGGTAAGCAGGAAGGCTTTCCTATTTTTTCATCAAGTCAGCGTTGATCGATACAAAATGTCTGCCATAAGCCCTTACATGGGCTGATGAACCGTTGGTCCTTTTAGTCACAATTGGGAAATATTGTGATGTGATGTGATTTGGATTTTTAACGTAGCTTTAACAATATCGCTACGATGTCTGCAATGCGGCAGTTTATAGTGATGTCTAGCACTGGGGTATCATGCCGCAGACATGTAGCATGATGTCCCATCCAGTCACATTATCCTGACACCATTCATGTATGGTGCTACGAAATAATTCGCATTTAACCCATGGTTTTAATGTTGCAATGTTAATATAAGTATACTTATTACCCTCAGTTGTAGTGACTGAGAAACAGTGGAGGGACTGGATACAAGAGTGTCGTCCTGGCTACTCCTGCTACAAATTCATAGACAAAGAAGATATCTGGACTTCTGCAGTGGTAATACATGTTTTATAAACTGCATGTACACAGTATTGATCTATACCAATTACATTGAAATTTCTGAAGCTTAATGACCAAATATTTAAGTTTCGGAGAAGGTGAGGGGGAGTGGGGATTTATTTGCGAATCAATTCCAGATAATCTATGAGATGAAAAGAAAATAATCTTGATATAATTATAGAATAAAAGAACCAAGTGTATCCAAGAACCAAGTGTATCCATTATAGTGGTTTCAAACGAATATTATCTTGAAGCGTGAAAAACAAAATAAATCCTAGTTTAAGAGAAAATCCTAACACGCCCACTCCCCTACCCCATCACCCGTCGCGAAAATTAATTGTGGATCCCTTTTGGAAGTATTAAAATAAAGCAGTTTGATTTACAGTACTGTATGTACATCAAACTGTGATTTGAACATGGTGTCTGAATACACTTATAATCATGGTTTCAACAGTGGACTAGTGATTATATATCTGTAGTGATGAATTGCTAGTTACTACTCATTAAAAAAAGCGACAAAAATATAATCACTGTTAAACCTACACTTTCTAATTATAAAAAAAAATAAGCAATTTCGCTCAAATGCGCCAACTCTCCGTGATGTTGTTCTCTCTCTCTCTCTCTCTCTCTCTCGTGCCGTAAATAATATGGGCTTCATCAATGTCCTAAATCAAAAAGTGTTTGCATTTCTGTAATAATAAGAACTTGATCATTATCAAATCTAAATGTGGCGCAACATCACTAAGTTTTGTAGTGTAGTGACCCAGTGACCCACAATAGTCAGTGCATCAACTTACAAAGCATAAATGTGTACAATAAAATGTTTACACTCTGATTCTGTACCTTCTGTAACCAATTCTTCCACACTCCACTTGACGCAAACTTTGGCACAACTAGCTGTTTTGATCAGTTGTTATGGGTTTAACGTAAATGTTTCGAGCATGATAAACTATACATGATGAACAGTATATTGAGTGGATAAAGGTCCTGGGGAAAACACGGGTAGAACCGTCGACCCACTGGAAGCTAGGGGCAAGCTTTCTCACATTCCCATATTTCCATGTTCGTCGAGCCCGAGACTCGAACCCACGCATATATATATATATATATATATATATATATATATATATATATATATATATATATATATATATATATATATATATATATATCCTTAAACTAAGTAACATAAAAGACCGAAAATCGACAAGTACAGTTAAATTCAGTAGATAATTTATTTCCCTAAAATAAAAAGTGAAAACATAAAACAAACTCACAGTATTGTGAATAAAATCTTAAACAGTCCACAAGTGTAATGTATTTCATATGCATTCCAGTGGTGTTCCAAATGATTTCCAGTCTTGAATTTTCTGATGCGTCAACAATCTGGAAGTGTTGATGTGCTAACAGTGTCGATATGTCACAGTCATATAATGTAGAATATCTCTAAAAGAATTCATAATATATCGAAAATAGCGATTCAGTCCAAAAAATAATAATGAGCATTTTTTAATTCAGTTTAAATAATTAGAATAAATATATCCTCTGAAATTAAAACTGAATACAACTAAAAGACTGATCTCACGTCTCACATCCAATATTAAAATAGGAATTAAAAATTTCTGCTTACGTCTCCCATATATAGAAACATAAGAGACAATATTAGTACCAAGATGAGAGTCAAAAGCTCATTTACAGAACATGCTATGTTGTAAATAAGATCATGTCCTTACTAAAACTCTAGTAAAGAACGTGACAAACAACATGTAGATCAGGAACTACTGATGAAAAAACCAACGTCCTCAAGCAAAAATGTTTTCCTACATATAATAAAAATCTTAGTATATAATGTGTAATTATAGACAAAGGCTAGCTAAGTATTATGTTGTTTGCAAAAAGGACACTGCAAAATACAAATTAAATATAAATGATTATATGTATATATATATATATATATATATATATATATATATATATATATATATATATATATATATATATATATATATATATATATGTGTGTGTGTGTGTGCGTGTATGTGTATGTGTGTGTGTGTGTGTGTGTGTGTGTGTGTGTTATGCAAATTGTTTAACAATCTTTGAGTCTGATCTAGCAATCGCACTGCTTACGAGGTCATACATCCCTAGTACGTCGTGGTCGTGTTTGATATATACGACTACGTACATCGTGTCAGCAAAAAAGTCTTGTAGGTGAAACTGGTATTGCCTTTCTAATCATGGCTGTTACAAATGTCTTATGCAATGGTTGTAGTCGTATATGCCTTCAGTAATTCCTTTTCATTTTTATTCTTATTTATTTTTAGGTAGTATACATATTTTAAAACATACTCTAAATTTTTACTTGAAAAATAAACGATATTTGAGGTTTCATTATAAAGCAGATACCATGTTTTCTCGTATACCATGACCGTACGGATTAAAGATGGGTCACCAGTTTCACTTAGATTTGAAGAAAAAAGAAAACCAAAATTTCCACAGCGTGGCAAACGCGACATATAGATTTATAGATGAGTGATAAATAAAAAGTTGATATTGGAGTGACACGTGTGTATATCACCTACCGGGGATTACACATACCTTTCCCCCAAAGTTCTGGATATATTATGCTTGCCTTCATAGATGGATAAGAAATATGTAATCTTTTCAAAATGTGTATTATATTTTGACACACAAAGCCTAATTAAGGGATATTGGCAAATACATATTGCAGTCCATGTGGGAGGGTGATGGTGTTCTAATTGTGAAGAACTGGCTAAAAATTATGGTAATAATGATGTCCCATTTCCATCAATTAAGTACCCTGTAACATTTAGCAGTAAATGTGTAAAATAATAACTTAAAATAGGAAAAATGGAATTACCACTTTGCGAGTGCAGAGCCTTTTAACTGATCTTAAAGTGAATTTACCTTGTTATCAAGGGGTAAGATTTTATCTGCACAGTGTAGTCAAACCATCTTACATTGAACTCAATATGTACATTTGTAATATATGAATTTAAGCATAGCAATGTACTTCATGATTTGTGTAATGCAAACATGTGGTAAATAATAATGACATAGCTATATAATTTATGTATATTTCTTCTTTCTTTTCTCTAAATCTCCTTCACATACGTGTTACTGTCTGCTTATCATAATGCAGTTCTTATTTGTATACATCGATTTTAAGCATTTAAAGGAAACACTAAGAATCTTGTACTGTAATACCCTGAGTAATAATAGTGACACAGTTCATTATGTGTTTATGTTTATCATTTTTAAAAGGTCTCTTGGTCAAAGTAATTTACGCAAAATGAGATTTGTTTCAGCGTTCCCACGAGTCTAGCCAGTCGTCTTTATAGATTGCTTAATTGAAAATGCTACGATAGTGTGCTACTAAACGAATCGGGTTGAATAATACAGCATTTATCGCAGTTTACAAATTCCAGACCTGAAAAATCAGGATATCGATAAAAGTATACAGAATCACAGATGTCATGATATCTCCAGGTACTAAGTTGGAATATTGCAAAATTGATTTTTACACATGTACATTTTTTTTGAAAATTAACTTTTGTGCGTACATATTAATCGATTTGACCTGAAATTTTAGCAATATTGTGAAATCCTTGATTGGCAATTGGTTGAAATCGAAGACTTCGCCGAGTTCCAGTTTATTCAAGAGAAGCTTCGTTTACACTTTGGTATGCAAGGTAAATGGTCCATAATTGTTTTATATATGCTATTACAGGCGAGTTTCTGGTATTATAATTGTAATTAAATCCATCACATTTTAGATTGTTTAAAATGATGACGGTCAAAGCATACAGCAACTACACATTGTTCTAACCATCAATATTCCAGAGGATTGATGTATTTGTACCGTCCGTACACAAAATCAGACGATGGCACAGGTATATGAATTGTGTGTCATAAGGGAGACAATCCATTAAGTATTAATGATAAGCATCTAAGAAAATTAAAATCTTTTCTTGTAAATGTATATCTTTACATGTAATTTGAACAGTTAACTGGGTATTGTTTACACTTTCTTAGATACATGTGCATGACTCATTTTAAACTTTTCTTGCATAACTAAAAATGATACCAGTTGAACATTCAAGGAAAGAGTATTCAAATAAAGTGTCAATTTGTAAGAGATTATTAACTTTACTAATTCCAATTGATATTGTTTTTGTCCTATTGTTCCTCTTTTTGCTTCGCAATTTGTAAAGCACACATTAATTTTGTATGCATAGAGACAGTACATTGTACAGATTACTCTGTTGATTTTGCTGTTCAATCAGCATGAACATAAAAGAACTAACAGTATATTAGCAATTGACCCTTTTGAAGTATTATGGCAGAAATCTACATATTCAGGTAAATCTCCTGTCACAAATTTGCTGCTGGAATATAGCTTAGATTAAAAGTAAAGATACAAAACAAACTATATATATATATATATATATATATATATATATATATATATATATATATATATATATATATATATAGAGAGAGAGAGAGAGAGAGAGAGAGAGAGAGAGAGAGAGAGAGAGATAGATAGATAGATAGATAGATAGATAGATAGATAGATAGATAGAGAGAGAGAGAGTTTTAAAAGACAACAAGAAGGAAACATTATATTTTGGAAATAATGATAAAAAAAACTTTCAGCTGGCAAGATCGTAGAGTTTTGGACAGCTGGGAAATATGATGGGACTGTCAGACAATGGCTGTGGTACCGTTGCAGGAAAGGAGTTCAAGCTAATATGTGATCGCCCGCAGAGCCAAATAGTAAAAGCACAGAAGTCTGTATTGGGCTCTACAACAATGAAAATTATTACATGAACGATGACGATTGCTTCGTAAAAAGATTCTTCATTTGTGAGGGCAAGTAAGTGCAAGAAATTAAAAACTATTCAATCAATTAAACATTGTAATATTCATCGTCTATTGAATACAGTGCATGGCAAATCTCAAAGACAAATCAGATTAAACTGTAAATGATTTTTGAGGGACTGCAATAGGATTGTTGTTGATACATTAAAGAGATGAGAAAAGCTTCACCTATTTAAATAGTTTGCGTTTCTGTATCTGTAGCAGCATTGAAGTTTACCTGCAAATTTGTTTTCATTTTCGCCTGTATGGTTGCTTCAGCGAATAACTTACCTTACAAGACAGCGCATTTAGTGAAATGTGCATTAGTGACAAATGTAGGTCCAAAAACATCTACTTGCTTGCCACACTAATTGAAAACTTAAACGTTTTTGAGATATTTAAGCTGGTTATTATAGTTTTTGACAGCAAATCATTACTTCATTTGTAAAAACAAATTTTACTCACTTTTTATATACTTTTAAGTATTTAAACTTTGAAAAGAGAGTCACATGTGGTCAGAATCTCCATCCAGGTTTGTTGCTTTGAAAGCAAGATGCAATAAAAAAGAAGCTTTAAAATGGTACCTCTATTCTCTCAGTAAATGGATCTGAAGAAAGAATATACCTGAGTGTATCTTAAGTGAAGTATGAGAATTTTGGAGATCCACGCACCATTATCAGAAATAAAAAACTGCATAAATAGTAGTTGTCTTAATTAACAATGGCATTACATTTTAAAATCAAAACGAGTGTCATAAATTCACTGCATTGTTGATTTATTTCCACTTATTAAAAGATATTTAATTTACTGAGAACGGTAATTTAAGAATTCGATGATTTTCAAGCCAACAAATTACTATAACTCTCACAAATGACCGAACTGGTATCCTCAATTTTATCATCGCTCTCCTTGTCATCTTGAATGAACAGGTCAAACACTTTTCTATATCAAATGGTAAGGACATGTTGGAGTTTGTATATCTTATCACGACAAACTAATCATTGCTCTATTGATGGTGGTAGAGCTTGAAACATTACCATGATCGCATCAAATTGAAAGAACCAAACAACACCTATGATGACACTATAGCAGTACCCGAAGTTATATTGATCAGTGTTTCAGTCAAGATTTTATAATCCAAATAAAGTTTTAAATAACTTCGCATCAATGCAACCACGTGACACAATTATATGTATAATAGGTATGTTTGTAAGAAAGAAATCTCGTCTAAGTCTGATATTTCCAACCTTCATAAAGGAAACAGCTACATGTTTTGCCACATTGTATTCATCAAATATGCACCCAATAATTGATTTATTTTCTCTTATTTCATTTGCATGCATACACAATGGATATGAACGTCATTATGATACTCAAATCACAAAACAATATGTTCGTGATAGTTTCAGTTAGTTTCCACGTTTCTGATAACATTCTGTGCATTAACTATAAATTAAGATGCACTGATACTATCTTTAGAACATCCAGGCACCAACAACACTGACAAATATATATCCTAAAATAATCATACGTTTTAATTATTTTTCCGGAAATAATTGCATTTTAATGAAATAACTGGAGGTTTTAGTGCAGGTGACCTTTCTGGCACCACACTCAAAGCCGGAAACCGACATACATTTTAGTTATTGTTTAGGCTTGAACGCTATTTTCTGACGAATCCAAGTAGTATTTTCACTGCTTAGGAAAAATATCCATGAAGAGGAAGAGAAATTGTATAAATGATTTTCTCAGTGAATACAGAAGCATGCAATAACTGTTGATTGGCTTAACGTTATATTATATCGTCTCCTTTGCGCTTAATTAGTCTACAATTGTAGTAATTAGCTTCATCATCATACTCATCTTCGTGGTCACCATCATCATAATTTGTGTATACTTTATGCTTTTTGGCAAGATACTAATGAAACTAAGCATTTTCTCTAAATATTTGCCAAACATTAGTAGCGAAGTTAATTCTCGTAGGTTGCACCAACACGTATTTCCAAGAATCTTTAACGACCGGAAAAAGCTATATTAAATACGATTTTCTCTTTTAGTGCACCATTCTCATGTGCCAACTTGATCAAAGTGTGTGTGTGTGTGTGTGTGTGTGTGTGTAGATAGATAAACATAAGATATTCATTCATGCAATGATCATCTATATTATTTTTCCTGATAAATTTTGAATGTTAATATTTAGCTAGAATTTTGTTTGAAAATGTAGAAAGAAAAAGAAAAGTATACTTTTGGGAGAGTCACCATTGTATATAATTACGAAATGAATATGTTATATTCGAATTATTTGTGCAGTGTTGGAAAGTACTTTTGTACTGCGGTATACACAAAATTATTTTAGGGACTAACAACGAACTGTTCTAGGGCAGGGCCCAGTGACTTTTTAAAAAATCCTTCTTCAATATTTGGTAAAATCTCTTGCTCTGATTGATAGCAAAATAACACAATGTTATATTCATGATAATATTTGAAAAATATTAATTATCTTGATATACAGAAATTGAAAATATCTCAGCTCAAAAGAAAATTGCAGCCGATGCCCTTTCTTAAAATTAAACGACCTGTACCTTATAGTAGATGACTTTGCTATGTGTATGTTGATTGTTGTACAAGTTGTGATCTAAAAATTGCATATAAAATAGAATGATTCAGCTTACCCTATAGCTAGCATTCTGTAAAAGATAGTGTGCTGAGATTAGAGAGCTTACTGATACAAATGGGAAGTCTTGAGACTTAAGGCTACAATTTACCAGCTACCCTATTGATATGATAGGCAGGGTAACTTTTAGTGGGATGCCAATTCCATGGCAAGATATAGCCAGTACACATAAAACATACTCACCCAACGAGGAAATATTTAGTATACTCAATAAATTACTAAAAATTCAAACATAACACAACTGTTCTCTTGAAAATCTAATTTCGATTTGCAGTCTTACAAAGGTATACATTTCAGTAACGTACTAAGATACGCTAGTAAATAGCTAAAAATGGCATTCTTTTCAATCGCAAATTTTCCTTAAAGTTAGATTTGGCCTGAATATATTTCATAACATTCCATTTAGTCATATAATTAAAGGATCATACATATAACTTTAGTTGTAATATCTAAAATTATTCTGTAACAAGTACAGCTGTTTTCTAAAAAAAATTGGATTATTTTGAAAAATCAAAATGAAAATATCTTGTTAGTACAATTTAATTTTTAACACGATTACTCAGGAATTTCTGCAAATGAGTTTCTGACGGAAACTTCCGAAGTACTGATACAGTTAAAATTTAGTGTGGTACGTACTACAAGGGAAATTTTTTTCGGTAAACCTCTATACCGGTAATACCACGAACTTATGATGTTCATCTCTAATGGTGATCTTGATAATGATATTAGCTTCGTACCATCTGTCCATGTGTAATCCAGATTCATCCATCTTCATGTTTACTTTCTTCCAGGGTTGGAGATGAACACCTCGTCGGATGAAACTGTGTTATGTCGTGTTTATCATTGATGGACATTAAAGAAAGAAATCGCTATTAGTTATCAAACTATACAGTTTAAAATCTACACGAGCGTCCTGCAGTTAAAATACATAATTCATGGTCTGCAATATTAATGTCACATGTTCAAATTATCTCACATATTAGATGCTTCTATAGCTTGTCAGTCGTGTAAAAAAAATGGATTGTTATTTGCTAAGTTTATTTTCCGTTAACTTTACACTGTCAGAATCATGCAGTATTTTTCTGTACTACACGGCTTCATACTTCACGGTTTCATACTTCACAATGCGTGCGTTTTTAAACAGTATCGTGTATTAAGAACTACTTTGTGAACAAACCATATACACACGTTATAGATCCTTTAGCTTTTGGTTTATTAGATTTGTTAGAGAATGAACTAAACAAGGTGTTTCGTAATTTTTAAAGTAGAGATCAAAGAGTTAACGATGTGGACGATTTCACTGAGTCATAAGAGAAACTTTCAAACAAGCAAACGAATGAACGTGATATTCGCAATGTCAACAACAAACGTGAGAGACGCAGTAATTGAAAATGCCATTCTGATATTTTAAACAGTTCTTTAAGAGAAATATTCGTAACTTTTCGAAGAAAGAATGGCTCAGACTATGACCAGTGCTCTCTAGGATCGATAAAAATAGCATAGAAAAGCATATTGATGGCAAGGGATATTGCATATCTATCAGAGACGTACCCGTTTATAAATCAGTAAAAACACTAAGTTTGAGAAAACAAATGCATCTGAACGTATTATTTCCGCTGGCTAGATGGACTGTCACGCAACAACTAC
The DNA here is from genome assembly GCA_028554795.2 of Sinohyriopsis cumingii. Taxonomy (NCBI): domain Eukaryota; kingdom Metazoa; phylum Mollusca; class Bivalvia; order Unionida; family Unionidae; genus Sinohyriopsis; species Sinohyriopsis cumingii. The sequence continues at coordinate 106,272,866 of CM068824.1, forward strand.
TTTGCAATTTTCTCCATTTAGCTATTTTGATACAATGTTAGGCTAGCGGTACAAGCCATATAGGTCATGGCTGGAGTCCCTCCAACAGCAAGCATGCAAGTGGCACGGCATAAACATGTCTTCTTTAGCTGGTAATAAGAATGGTAATAAATATACTCCCATTTATGCATCTTGAATTTCCTCAAATGATCTTTCTTAGTTAGGACCGTCAATCATAATGACATAACCAAGCTTGATACGCACCGCAAGATTGTACTGTAATTTCGACTACATTTCCAACTGAAATAACATTCTCCTTACTGTACTTAAAAGAAATGAATGTGATATTCCATTGCGTCGTTTTCATAATTTCAGTTAAAAGAATTAATATGTTTCTCGAGCTATGATTCCAAACAATCAATGGCAGAACATAAACAGAGGAGCTGTTGGTTCAATGCCAGACCACTGATCAAATCCTACTGATATACTCAGCTATTAAAGCAAAATCCAGTCCATCACAAGCAGAAAAGCAAAATTGAGTCGGATCAGCAGAAAAACAAAATCCATCCATTCCAGACCAAATCGAAATAAAAATTGTTTTAATGCGCATTCATTCACAATATAACTCTAATTTTTAATTTTAAGTAGACCAAAACAAGACTTTTATAAACTTATGTCGAGCGCATGGCGAAGTTCAAAGTTTGCTGGGTGATGATATGTGCAGAATAAAATTCCAACGGTTGAATCTACGGTTGTGTATATAATTTGGAATGAAGTATAAATTCAATAACTTTGTTTCCTGTAGTTTGTTCTTTTATTATTAAGCCTTGGGTAGAAAAACAAAATGAGTTTATAATAAAAATGTTACGGCATTTGTCTGGGAAAAAATTAACTCGTTTTTCTCGGACTAATACTTCATTTCCAAGGTCGTTCAGTATTACTCAGAAAAACTCGTCCACATTTTCCTATACAAATACCGTAACCTATAAATACAAGGTTTTGCATATTTACATTATACTCAGTCATTGTCCAATACAGTTGGAAGGAACATTTATCACACGAAGGACCTGTCACAATATACTCTCAAATACTTTATATGCTACACGTGAACTGTATGTTCTTGTTGATCACACATTCATATAACGTATGGATCTTGTTAACTGTGCAAACAGTATTCACTATGACGGACAGTATAAAAAGTATGGACCTTGTCTGCTGTACAAACAGTGTTCACTCTAACAAGCATTATGAAAAGTATTGACCTTGTATATTATACAAACAATATTCACTCTGACTGACAGTATAAAAAGTATGGACCTTGTCATGTGTACAAAAAATATTCACTCGGACCGGCAGTATAAAAGTATGGATCTTGTCTGTTGTATACACAATATTCACTCTGACCGACAGTATAAAAAGTATGGACCTTGTCTACTGTACAAACAATATTAATTCTGAAGGGTAGTATAAAATGCATGGACCTTGTCTACTGTACAAACAATATTAATTCTGAATGGAGTATAAAATGTATGTACCTTGTCTACTGTACAAGCAATATTCATTCTGATTGGCAGTATAAAATGTATGTACCTTGTCTACTGTTCAAGCAATATTAATTCTGAATGGAATATAAAATGTATGGACCTTGTCTACTGTACAAGCAATATTAATTCTGAATGGAGTATAAAATGTATGGATCTTGTCTACTGTACAAGCAATATTCATTCTGATTGGCAGAATAAAATGTATGTACCTTGTTTACTGTTCAAGCAATATTAATTCTGAATGGTAGTATAAAATATATGTACCTTGTCTACTGTACAAACAATATTAATTTTGAATTGTAGTATAAAATATATGTACCTTGTCTGCTGTACAAGCAATATTAATTCTGAATGGTAGTATAAAATGTATGTTCCTTGTCTGCTGTACAAGCAATATTAATTCTGAATGGTAGTATAAAATGTATGGACCTTGTCTACTGTACAAGCAATATTAATTCTGAATGGTAGTATAAAATATATGTACCTTGTCTACTGTACAAACAATATTAATTCTGAATGGTAGTATAAAATGTATGGACCTTGTATACTGTACAAGTAATATTAATTCTGAATGGTAAAATAAAATGTATGGACCGTGTCTACTGTACAAGCAATATTAATTATGAATGGTAGTATAAAAAGGAGAACTGTATGAATATTGTCTTAATGATTGGAGGTACGGACAAAGTTTCTGAAAGTTTGTTTAGAAAGAGGATATATTGAAGATTTAAAAAAAAACGTCGAGTATTTTAACATACATTATTATACAGGGATCTTGTTTGCTCTGGACAGCATGTTTTAAAATTGGAATTTTCTTTATATTAAATTATTAGAGGACGAGTGAATGAATAATAATTTATATTTTTATGTTGATTCCACAGACTTTCAGGAGATTTGTTACGAAAGAAATAACGCGGAATATGAATAAAACATGTTCAAAAATATCACAATATGAAAGCAATCCAACGATACATTTTACAAGTAGTGTAGGATACGTCTATACATCTGATGTACAGTAGGACAAGTATATACATTTATGTACAGTAGGAAAAAAATGTATGCATTTTTCACCAGACAACAACTAACTTGTAGAAATGTATAATACGCATTCATTCATAAGCAATTAGACTATATAATTTACCATAAACATTATTTGAAATTGTTTAAATAAGATTTTGGCCAGACGTGTACAATATTTATGTTTTCTTCTCTATTCAGAATATCGTGATGGACAAGTGACCAAAAACCATTCCATCGATTTTATCCTGAATCGGATACGTGAAGTAGTCAGGGACAATTACTGGATGGTAGCGTTCCCTTGCTAAGTGAAGATACGAAGTTAGTTTAGAAGGCGGTGCATGTCCATACAAGTTAAAGTATAAAAGGTGCAACGCTCCACAGCACGTCCCGCCGATTTGTAAAGGGTCGAGGTCCATGATGCCAATTTCATGTCCGCTGCGTCCTAGTAGGTGTGCTGGAGCAATGATTAAAGACCTGGGTCATATTCAGCGGGTCAAGTATAACGCCGCTGTGGCAGGCACAGACCTCGGTATTTTCTTTAACCACTGCCAACTGTACTAAAAACGCCAAGCTTTGTTGCCATGTAGACTTCTATCAGAGTTGGAATAGCAAGGGCGAAGAGATGCGGCATGCCGCCATCCTTGTGCATGGCTTTTAAGGTTAAAGCTAAACTTTCAAATCCGATACCAGTTTTGACTCAAGTACGACTTTTGGGTGAAAGATTTTCCTGGATGCCTATGATTGCAGTCTGAAGGTCCTGATTGCTCGTGAGACCCGACCTCACTGTGTAAAGTTCAGCAGGCTGGTCTCTTCCACCAGCAAAGGAGTTGTAGCGTGCTTTGAGAGTGTATCCTGCCAGTGCTTACCGTGTCATTTACGCGGAAGATGGCGTCATTGTCAGTTTGTTTCAGGGTCAGCACGATGGTATGTTTGGCGCCGACGATGATCTTGCGTATATTCCGAAAAGACGAGAACGCGGGTTAGCGATATTACCAAATATTGTAGCTATTTTGCTCGTCTTTCTGTGCTTACCGCAACCACGAAGGATAGGCTCTGCGTTGTTTCTGATGACTATCAAAGTTTTCTAGGCATTTTCGGCATGGTTTGTTGTGATCTTTGAAAACAGCATCGACGGGCTGGTGCTGTAGGTGTATTTGTCACTGTAGCGAACGCAACTGGGAATAATCGTGGCCACATCAATGTTATCCAGGCAGGATTCAACCTCTTTATCATTATTGAGATGGTAGGCACTGTCGAACTTTGCTGTCACACCTTATTGACAAATGTCATATTGTACACAAAGCTGTAAAGGTGTAATCTATCCAGTATTGTTTGTGTGTTTGTTGACAACATCGATGAAATTTTAGGCAGAACGTCCTGCACCTGCACCTCTACACGACCCTCATGGAAGTGATATTTGGGTTCTGTAGGAGAGCAGCAGAGAGGGTGAACAGACTCTAATTGACTTATCTGTCAAATCGCAAAACAATCCTTCCTTGAAAATCGCAAAAACTCTAATTGACTCACTCTCAAATCGCAAAAATAATCCGTTCTGAAAATCACAACAACAAAAGAAAAAAAACGATCGCGGCTGTGACTGGGGTGCCGAGACAGCACCCTCGTTGCTGCTACTATCCAAAATTTTATCAAGACCGACTCTGTATCTCGACCGCGGATTATGTGATTTAATTGTTATAAATCCATGCGGGGATAACTGAGCCTGACTAAATAAATGTATAAACTTAATTATGTCCATATTTCCTCTGAACCAAGTCTGGTAAAGTTTCGCAGAGTATGTGTATCAACTCCGTTAAATACAGCTAAACTATTACATCTGATCACTTTTTGGTATTTGTGTATGCCGCTAGGTTACATAAATTACATCTGTGTTTGTATGTCCACCGCATGAAAATATTCTAGCAGGATTTGATTGCCTATCCGCAATTACATCGTTGTATACAACTAAATTATTAATGAATCCTTCAATAGCATCTACAGATGACGATTCATTAATATCAGTAATAAATTCAATACCATCGTCAACGTTTTCATCCAACAACTTTGCGTTTTCATTAAGGTCTTTAAGTACAAGGTAGCATCGCTGATCATTTACAGACGGAGCGACTAAATACAGCTTGTCCCATTTGAGCCATTTCATTATCAAATTAAGCAGCAGTTGCGTTTTACCAGACCCAGATAGACCTATTATGATCATTCGGACAAAATCTGGTAGCGCAGCCTGGTGCTTGACCGACTCTTGCTTTCATGTCGCTGAAAAATCAGTTACATCCATGATGTAGAAATATAATAAATAATATCGATTTATATTGTGTAAAATGCTGGACGCGTACTCCCACAAGTGGACTTACAACTATTACAACAAACAATAACACATCAGCAGTTACTGGTAAGTATGAGCGATGTGGTACAAAAAAAATAAGTTTATTTCAACAGGCTGAGTTTTTAAAAAAAGGAGCTGATATTGCTGCCCAGTTAACAAAGTTACCAGGAACTCCATGGGCGAAATATCCAGAAGAAAAACATCTTCTAGGATATCATTGCTGTGGTCCTGGTACTCGACTTTATATCAGGCTTGATAACCAAGATCAGCCAAAACCAGGTGAATCTCCAGTAAATGCTATTGATAAAGCGTGTCACGCACATGATGTAGCTTAAAAAGTAAAAACCTACATGATAGACATATTGCAGATGTAAAATTAATTAACGCGTTAAATTCCATAGAAAATAAATATTTCAAACAATCATTAGCTAATTCGTTGGTGAGATCTGCGATGAAAGGTAAACTAGCATTAAGAACTGGTAATTAATCAACAGATTATTATTATAATGGAGTCTATTTAGTCTAGTTCAAATGGATATTGGAAAGGGTAGAGCAGCGATTAGTAAACTCGCCGAAGCAGCAGGTGTCGAACGTTCTACTGCTGAAAAATGGTTAGCACGACAAGCAATATGGCAAGTTAACTACCACCACCAAAGCTATTCACTGCGCACATTTTGCTGTTAGCCTTCCTAATGAAGTTCATCAGGCTGATATTTTATTTTTATTACATGATATTATCAAAATTGGAAGATGTCGTGTAACAAAGAAATACGAATTAACTGTCGTTGAGATTGCAGGTAGATATAAAGAAGCAGAGCCGTTATCAGCAAATACAGCAATTGAAGTAGCTTCTGCGTTTGAACGAATTTATCGCCGTGGTGGTCTACAATAGCCACAGCTACTACATGTTGATCCTGGCAAAGAATTTCAAGGCACAGCATCATCGCTGATGAAGCAACATGACGTAAAAATACGAAGAGGACATGCTGAAATTCATCATGATTAGGCAATTGTTGAACGATTTAATCAAACACTTGCTGAGCGATTATTTGGATATTTGTATGCAGAAGAAATAATTCAGAACCAAAGATCTCGCGAATGGGTTGCAAGATTACCAAGTGTGATAGATGCATTAAATAATAAAATGACTCGTGAAACTTCTATGAAACCTATTAGCTCAATTACAACAACAACAAAAAAAAAACATATACCCGTACAACGAAGTGATTTTTCAAAACAACCAGAATTAGGTAGTGTGACTGTAAGATATTTATATGAATCCGGTGAACTTGAAGGTGGTAAAAAAAGAGCGACTGATCCTATCTAGAGTATTACGACACATACAATTTTCAGCGTGGTAAGATCCGCGGGTAGACCTGCAATCTACAGAATAGGCTCAACTGCTCCTCAACGTGGATTTACACGTGACCAATTACAAGTAATTCTTGAAGACGCACAATTACCACCGCGTTCACTTAACTAGCTCCTCTGCGCCGATTACATTCAAGACAGGTTAGCATCTCATTTTCGCGTGTATGATCAACAATACTATCTTTTCTATCCACGGTAAATTGTCTTGGATCGTTATTTGAATATCGCCAAAATATAGGCAATTACAACTTGCACAATGATTATTCTGCTGTTGTTTTAGCGCTATGATTAATTCAACATGGAGATCAAAGTCTCGTTTTTTTGTCATTATGTTTGTAACCAGCTAAATGTGTACTTACTATATCACTATAATCGAGGACATCATCAATGGTTTCTGTAACGTCTATGACAATTCTCCGGAGCTGAGATATTCTTCTGACCCGAGACACTGCACGATCATCGACAATCCCAACTCGAATATCAGAGGTCTTTAACGCTTGAGATGAGTGAATTGTCTTCGCATATTCCAGTGTCCATGGAGACCTATCCGCGCTCAAAGTATCCTCAACAACACTGACATCAACCAAAACAACACCATTTAATACGAGATTCTGTTTCTCACTCTGTCCTAGCATATCAACGTCGATATTCTGTCGTCGTGTATCTGCTGGTCTATAACACAATGGTACACGTAGGTCTGAAAATTTTTCATTATGTAACTTAAATAATCGCTGTTAAAGTCTATCATATAAAATCTTTCTGCTTGACACTATTAAATCATTTGATCTCCACACATGCAGAAAATCATTCACTGAAGCTTCTGAAATTATTTTAAGCATTATTTCACATTCAATTTTATTTGGTTGTAGTCTGATTAATTTTTTAACTCCCTTAATTCTAGATCAAGAGATATATGTTCATCAGTTATTTCTTCATAATAATCTACAAAATTCTTTAGCCACCCGTGCGGAGATATTCCAACAAACGGCGGTGGTTGACCATGATCGCCGCATATTATCACAGCTGTATTTTTTAATAACAGAGAATCGAGAAACATTTTTAATGTACCTAGCGACACTGTACATATCTCATTCCAAATGATGATCTTTGGATTGTATTTCTCCACCATTCGATCAGGAGTCCATGCGTCTCCCTTCCATCGCAAAATGCTATGATAAGTACATGATTGCACTCCTTGATGTTTCGTTTCTCTTGCGTGTCTGTGTGTAGGTGTTAAGACAACTGTATCATCTGAACTCTGCCGACATAATTCAATAATTCGCGTTGTTTTATCAAAATCCCCCATTCCGTTTAAATAGACCGTCTTGTGTCACAATAATGGATCATACATGAACGGTGCAGATGATAATTCTGATATCTGATTATTTCTTGTAATAAATATATTTGATTTCAATATCTGCGGATTCAGAATAATTATACAACATTTCCTGTTTTATTTTCCATTTACCCCACGATGTATCATGAACCGTAAATTGAGTCAGTAATTCTGAATATTTTTTCCGATATAGAATGAATCAGTTGCAACTCTGACTGCAGTGGTAGGAAATCTATTTATGATCGATAATAAATTTATAGAAACATAAGCGAGTATTGGGGATCTTAAATGAGTAAATTGAGGTGACTCACCGTCAATATAACAGTTGTACCTTATCGTGTTCCGTTAGACAAATATATCTCTCTTTGTTGCATCGGCGATTATAAAATCATATTCAGCATCATCTAGAATTAATCTTGCATAACGTCGTTTATGATCACATTCCCCGCTTGAGTAAATTTACGGATTATTCTTCTACCGAGATCTTTTGCGGTTCATTATCAGAACTTTTATGTGGTGGCATCCAAACTTCTTTCTGAGGACAGTATGATATAATTGTTTCACCTACAATTAACGATATCCACATCGCCACATCGAGCATATATCGTAATAAAACTATTGGTGCCCAATGTTTTTCCGAAAAGTGCCTACCAAACCAAAACGTAACAGATCGGACGAAGACCTTTAGCAAATTCAAATGATACAGTACGAGCGAATCCGGTCAGAGTAAAATCGGGTAGAGGTCCATTTATCGATACTCTATTCCTCTCGTGTGTGTGTGTGGGGGGGTGTCCAAATATTTTAAGATAGCCAGAACACTCTCTGTAACCAAGAAAACTTCACGGAAAACACGCGACCATATCAACCGAGATAACGTCCTGTAAATATACTTAGTATTCCACAATCCACCGTGTTCGTATTCACAGCAGCTTATCTGCAAGTCTTCGAGAAATTCAAACCGTGTTGGCTTCCACGGATGTTTCTCTCTTGCAACGCGAGCTGCAAAGATGGAACAGTAAAACAATTATTCAACAATTGCTCAATATTCTCTGTTTACAATTTCTGCGCAAGATTTGTATTTCTTTGTGGAGAGATTCTTTACGACATATTTTGCCGTTAGGTCGTAAAAATTGATCATATTTTTTATCATCGGAACTCATAAATAGCCATACTGATACCAGATCGTTTTTACTTATTTCGTGAAGAATGTCAAACATGTTTCTCCCAGAGTTCTCTGTAGTGGGTAAAATCACACGGTTCGATTTCGTGGGAATATTGTTATTGCGCTGGTCCACGCTTGCGCATTATGATTAATAATTTCATTTCGGTCTCCTCTCGATTTATTCTTTGGTTCGTATAAAATCTATCCTGTCACCGTTTCAAGTGTAATTGGAAATTTTAATTTATTTCCTCACTTGGCGACATCATTTATTGTAGCTCCAGTATCCTTGACTAATTCAGCCCATTTGTTTCTTTTCTCACGTTGTTATCATTTAGCTGTAAATTCCATAAATAACCGCGCTCATACGATACGTTCGAGTATAATATGGTTTATCAATACCAGTCAGCATTCCTGGCTTGGAATTTGTACTTAGCACAGCGGCTTTTTCCATTATGAAAAACAGGATCACGTTTGTCACGAATATTTCACTCAGCGGAATCTGTTTCTGCTAGCACATTAAACTTTATTCTGAAAAAATATCTTTGTTCGTTAAAATAGTAATCTTTCTCGCCCGCTCGTCGTTTATTGTAGCATCAATGACTTCGTCGACACCTTTGTCGATGACTTTGTCATTGCGTATAATTTTGTATGTCGACCACGTGTGAGATGCACCATCATCACGAAATTCTTTTTACCATTCCGAATATTATTAATCAGACTATTCGTCGGATCATCCAGAGCTGGCCTCCGCAAGTCAGGGGTTCTTCTGTCAAGATCGAATCTGGATTCAGGAAACGAACTTTTCCAGGGCTCGATTGTGTATAATCTCTCAAACACCTCCATATTATACTTTAGACAAGTATTTAAATGAAAAATAGTATATGCACAATGACTCAAATAAAGAATCAATGCAAGTGGTTGATGAAAGGGCTTCAACTCCTTGTAACAAATCTTGTGTAAATGAAATCTGCGGACAGCATTTGAAAAGCGTAAGGAGAGGAAGCCTTGGTATAAAACTGTGCTTACGGTGGTGTTGAAGTTAGAGGAAAGACGCAGTTGTGTGTGCAGTGTGGTGGTAAAAGATATAGATAATATGATTAAAAAATAATGACAGTGACAAAGTTATTAAAAGTGTAGACGATTATCTAACAAGATTTTCAAAGTAATGATTTAGACAAAAAGTCAATTAAACAAATGATATCATTAATAAATCAGCAAAAAAGATTTTGGCAATCATCCTATCATAACAAATTACGAAGCATCTCGTGATGGTGTAATTAGGCACTGCCAACGAAAAATACCAGTTGGTTTTGTCATTAATACTGGTTATCTAATGTTTGGATGGAAGAAAAAGTATTACTGCCATAAATTTATATTCGAATGTTTCAACGGAGTACTCGAAGAGGTATTGTAATCGATATATTGGCTCAAATCGCAAACATAATAATTTATCTAATCTGAGAGCTTATACGCAGAGTCAAAATTGCAAATCTGGAAATAGTGATAAATGTAAAACAGTGGGAAAAAGGGCGGTTAAATCTACAAATGCAGAAGAGACTGGCGAATAAATAATATTTCAATCAATGAATGCAGCTGCCAAATATTTCGATATTCAATCAAAATCAGTATATGTTGTCGCAAATAATAACACTAAATCTTCTCTCTCTAAGAAATATAAATAAAAAGTCATTTTCCATTACTGTTAAGAGAGATAACTCTTTCCGGTATAGATATTATGTAGTTTATATTTAATAAATTATTTCATTTTTCTTTTTATCAACATAATCTTCGTTAAAATAATTTTGATACTGTTACTCTGAGACCTTCGGTTTGAAAATGCGCTCAAAATCCCATTGATATGCTAATGCTTCTTCCTTTCTTACGGTCAATGACCTGAAGGAAAATAAATAACTTTGTAGTATATATTCATTTTTTCATGGTAATTAATTAACTAGCTGTCATAATTATTATCAGTGAAGTGACATAATTGTATAATAGTTCAAATTAATAAAGAGATATGTATGATTTCTAACTTACAAACGAAATCAAGGCAGTGCATGTAAGTTATTTTTCGATCTGTAAACATGAAACAATTTAACTATCTGCGTAACAATTAACAAACGTAATTTAAGAAAATATTTCACTTACCTCCTCTCCACTTGAAAATGCAAATTTCCAGACTGACTGAGAGAGAGAGAGCGATTCACTGTCTTTTATACTCAAACATTTTGGGAAAACCCATAATTCTCTAGAATATTCCAGAATGACTTGATCACATGATTCTCTAGAATGTTCTGGACTTATGGGGTTTTCCAAAATGTTTGACTATAAAAGAAACCAGAATTTCTCTATCTCCAGTCGGACTGCAGATGAATTCGAGAGAACAGATAAGTAATACATTTATTCAGTAGTCTAGATGTTGTGTATGCGCTATATTACATAATTGTACTATATGGTCCAGGTTGAGGAATATAATTTAAATATATATTTCTAATGTATATATATATATATATATATATATATATATATATATATATATATATATATATATATATATATACACTATCAACCGAATATTGATTGATCAAAACGATCCAGCAGATCATGTTACAACCTTTAACAGCAGTGAAAGATATAGAAGTGGAAAAATTCGTACCACTTTCTATCGCGACTGACAACATGAGATCAAAATTATCCAACGAATATGAAACAAATAATGTAATCAATATACGCGTAAGACAACTAAAAAAGGTCATATCAGATCGTTAAAACGAAACCGCTTTCACTTATGAAAGCGAGAGTAAAGGTGAAAGTAGCGATGAAAACTAGTGAGAATCAGTATATAAAAAAATATTTATAATACTTTTTTTAAAAAAATATACCAAATCAGATGTTTTATTCAAAATTAGACAATATTTTATAAGCTGATCAAATTTAATACAGGAATGTGCATAATTCAGAATTTGATCTCTATCACACGTGATCACAGAAATATGTTCTCGCCGTAGTTGATTTGATTGTTCCTGTATCAATAAAAAGTCTTCGTTGCTGTATTATGCTGGAAGTATGTGATACAAAATTAAAACTCATCAATAACTATATCAACACTAAATTGTTTTTTGTTGACTGGGGACTATGTAATTATTGTTCTGATGGCATTTTCAAGTACCTCCACCTTGTCGGGTATGAAAACTCTCACATATTGGTACATTATATAAAATACCTCTTGATTTAATTAATTGCAAAACATTGATCAAAAAATCTATGGATAATATTTTTATTAATTTGATTTTATTTTTCTGAAATATTCTGAATTTTGTTATTTTTTCAATGAAAATGAGTCAGAGTTCATCTTTTTTTTCTCTCACTTAATTTATTAATTTTTTTACGGTGAAAACTTCAGCGATTCTCTAAATGATTTATCGAGAAATCGCTAAATTTTCATAAAACACACCTAACAATTATTTTTCATGGGGGTATTTTTGTCAGTTTTTTTGACTGATTTTAGTTGTCTTTTAAGCAGAAAAGGAGAAATTTAGTGAAATTTGGGGTTCTCACCTTAAAAAGTTACGAAATCTGACAAATTTTTCTCGACAATTTTATGCAGAATAAAAAACAAATTACGCTGCGGTTGAAAATCATTAATATTTGACATACAGATTTCTATTAAGATATTCTCCACGTAGGTCAATTGAATGTCTGGATTTGTCAGTTAGTTTAAAATGTATTCTTGATAATAAGGGATAATGACAACGTAAATAAACAGGATTAATAGATTCTTGTACACTCAAATATCCAGGAGTTACTTGCGGAGTAAAATTATACAGAATATATTGTTAATGTGCCTGATTTCATTTTTCAAGATCTATTTCAAAGCCGCAATCAATTACGTCGCATACAAAATTAATTGCAATCGTTGAGGTTATATTAACGATTCCTGGTGAGATATGACGATCTTCACCATATGGATTATTATTGTGATTGAGAATAGTTGGAGGGGGGCTTTTTTCGATGACTAGACAATTTGCAGAAAGTTTTCGTTGATAAGGTCGTTAAGTGATTTTTTAAATAGTTTTTCAGTTCTAAAGTCTGGTATCACAAACATTGGTAATTGTTCTTTGGTTATTTTAAAATAATCGATAAATAATTTGTCTGTATTGAAATCATCTAACTTCGGTTCGGGTGGTCCTTCATATTTTGGTGGAATTTCAGGCCAACCTAAAACAGATCTGATTGATGATTGAAAAATATCTACAACGTAATCTGGAGAATATATTTCAATCGCAGGTGATAAAGTTTTTTTTTTAAACTGAAATATCTATTTTCGCTTCCTTTCCAGCTATTGATTTTAGTCTGCATTGAAATTCATTATTGATTAGTTCGATTTGATAACTTCCTCTGGGAATAGAAGCAATATTCCTATCAAGCGTTCCATCTGGTTTATTTTTATTTGCAAATACAAGCAAATAAATCGCCTCTAATCCAGCAAATGATTTTGATCTGATATTTGGCCAACTGTAATATATTCGTAATTGCGATAGTGCGATTTCTTTCACTGAAATTTCAGTTGGAAAGCGAAAACTAAATTCTGGATTAGTTTAGCCTACCGTTATCATTGTTGTTCTCGACGGAGTCGTATTATTTACAATATGTTGTTGTAGCTCGCTTGATGTTCTAAATCAATCACTGTCATTGCTTCTTTGTAGATTTTGATCATCTCTGTGAACTCAAAATCGGATATTTTCCCATCACTAAGGCTCGTTGATAATAACAAGGATAATTCGGAGTATTCTAGCGTTAAGGTATGTAATTTTATCATAGAATCACACTATCCTTCATTTGTACACGTACATATTTTTGGGCAATGATGTTGAGAAAACCGGCAATCGTTGTTGCAGTTGAAACACATATTGTTACAACTGCTGGTGCCATCATTGTTATTGTTGATAATAACACGCCAGTTCCAGCAATAACAGCAGACGCTGGATAAACAATTATATCAACAATTACACGTCTGCGATATTTCTTTTTTTAAACTACATTCTCGTCAACGATATTTTTCAATTTTGTTTGCCATTCATGTGCATGATTGTACCTGAATTTCTGAACGTCGATTGAAGAGCTCATTATACTTTATACAGTAACCAAGTGAGGTGTTTCAGCCACAAATTCCGTGCACCATCAGTAAGACGTTATGGTTAATTTTGTATCACATACTTCCAGCATAAATGTTTCTTTGTCACCTTTATTTAATGTAATAGACACAACTCCAGAACAATTACCGGTTGAATGATGCCAGGGATATGTAGTAATATCTTAAATTTTGAAGCGCTCAACATGGATAGTCTATCACGCCAGTGATTTCTGCATCATGTTTGAGAGTAATTTTGCTGTAACCATGTTGAAAGTCCTGATGACACCATGTGTACTATGTCGGTAATCTGCCCTTGAGGGATTTTAATTAAATTAATTTTTTAACGATCTCAGGAATCTCACTTATGACATCTTCTAGTTTATTTTCTAATCGTTTCAATATCTGATATAGCCGTTTTAATATCTCCAAGTTGTTGTTTTTTTTTTTTTTGCTATCAACGAGTTTTACGTTAACAGTCAACGGGGTGCCAAAGAAATCATCTGCGATTTCATTAAGTTTTTGAAAGTTTCCACGAAGTATTGCAAACGCGCTTACGTGAAATTTATACTCAGCTCGTAGCGTGGATAATGTAATATCTACTGTGTCTACATATATTTTGTTGCAGCATCTTTATCAGATGTTGGATCTGTTAAAACAACTATTTTATTTCCATTCATGCTGAGCTCAACTGTCATTTTATCTCCAGTGTTACGCAAACGATTAGCATCGCTTTTGCAATTTCATTTCTAATAGTTGCGAATGATATATTTGAGTCTCAGATTTTTCCATCAATGTTAAATACTGGAATATTATCCGTGGTAGCGCCAAAAATTCTACGAACAATGTCATTCCATTTGATATTACTCATCTTTAAAACACCGTATTTATCCTGAAAAATAACAACTTCATCTCAGTCAACTCCAGAGAGGTGCATAATATCGGCAAGTTCATCTTTAGTCGCGTAACTTGACAGTCCAATGTCGATCTCTTTTTCTTCCCATTAGTGGTACCACTAATAGAAGATCTCCCGTAAATATCAACCATTATCCTTTAAGATCTGTTTAAAATGACGCGGTTACTTGTATAGTCATGCACGACTTTATGAGGTGCATTGGAAGATTTTGATATAGTATTGAGTACATTAATTACTTCACGACCACAAATCGGTCGATCAGGTAGTGTTTGTGTTGGTAATGGTGAATACCAGACTGCAGGTTTTATTCTGTTCATATCTTTTAAAAATTCTATTGGTGGAGCCAACCCATATGAATCGAAATTTTACAATTCCATGTGGATCAATTGCTTATGCCACCCAATGAGTACCAGGCCCTGGATTATTTTCAAGATTTATAATTCCCGACTCAAAATTGTTTGGTTGTTTTGGTACTTGGTCACGCATACAAAGACCTCTGATTTTTTATATTTAATATTTAGCAGCATCAAGTAAATCAAAGTTAGACATTAGAAGAATTAGCGAAGTGTTCCTGTAAGTCTCAGATCTTTTCCGTACCGATAAGGGGTTCCCGGTAATCTAAGACCCCTTCCCTTTTTATATCCCTTTCTTGATATTTTATCAACAAGCATGTTACCAACTTTTCCGGCAGTACCGCTTAATTCACTGAGTGCAGCTGTTTTTGCGATGCCTGGGTCTTCAGCGGCTATTAATCTTGGTATAGTTGCAAGAATTGGCAACACCTGTTTTAATAGTGTTCGGAGAAAGTTGAACTCCGGTTTTTGATTCTATGGCCTTATTAAAATATTAGAATTGAGAATTAGTTAATGATAATTTGTTTAGACCACCACTAAAAATTTGATCTTTCTTAGTGATATTTTTATTCCGCATCTACTCGCGAGTTTTGATTGTAATAGTTTCATCTGATCGGATGTCAGTGACATTAATGTGACTATACGACATTTTTAATATATGATGAGCGATTTAGCTACATGTTTTCTACTGGTGCGTCAATGACTCGCATTCTTCCACCAGCACCTTCAAGTAGCATTGCTTTATCTGAAAGAATAACTGCAATTGCTCTGTAAGCACCATGAATAGCTGGTGGACCAATTACAGTAATAGAGTGTTGTGTTACTTGAGCGCGAAAGTGAATATCAACGACAGATTGTCTAGATAAATCAAGATGTTCCAGCAAAAATTAAAAAATCGGATACAGCTTCATAAAATCGAATTGTGATATTTGCAACTCTGTGTCTATGTTTTGATCACGTCCCATAATTGTCATCACAAGCTACATAACTTTGATTTTAAAAAATTAACAATATATCCCCAGCTGGTTTTTGATGCCCGTTTATCCGTAAAGAAACTTTATTAACTCCAAGTTTGTCAAATATCATATGACTACGTGTTCCTGAAATGAAAAGCAACGAAAATATGTCGTGGTGCGGAAACACCCTGATGTGATGCTATGCGCCATGTAAATAAACCATTAACACTAGTTTGAAAACTGTCTGTGGATACTTTCAACTATGATAGTAATGATTTACCACCTGAATCCACAAAAGAAAGTAGGTTTTGTTCTTCGGCAATCGTTGGAATCATGACTGGCATCCACAACGAAAGTTTTGTTAGTATTACTTTACCATCATCACCAGCAGGTTGCCAAATTGCATCATCATCAGTAGCCTTTCTTACAAGTGTAACTGTATGTCTAACTCCAAAGATAACTTTTCAAACATTTCTTCAAAATCCAAAAATATGTGACAGTGGAATTGCGCTTGAAAATCTACGAACATATTTCAGCATTGATCGTCGTGATAAAAATTCTAAGTTGTAATTATGATTAGAACCATGAGACACCGGCCATGTATCAGCGTCGGCATTGTCGGCAAAGTTTCTTGGTCGTCTTATATTATACATTCTGTGGTCAGGGCTGTCAGTACAGTCTTTGGAGAACATCATTGTCGTGTCGGCTGATCTTGTGTTATCATCAGAATATCTTGTTAGACCCATTATCGCCGTGGCAACGTCAACGTCCTTCTGAATTGATTCGATATTTCTTCCGTCAATGATATACGTGGCACTGTCAAATAACGCCATGATACCGTTGTTGACAAAACCAACTCTAACATCAGCTGCGTATTCAGTATCATCTGCTTTAACAATTTCACCTTCTACCTCAACAAATGCTTCAGCGGGTAAGAAATATCTGCTTGTATATTGAACTTGTAATTCAACTCACCCACGATGATTTGGTTGCAGTGTGTCTTAAGAATAAAATTGATAATCGCGTAAAGATTCGTCTTTAAGAACTGGTGCGTCTAAATCGAACGCTAGATCGGATACACGTTTGAATATTTTATTATAATTGTTATCGTCTAACACGAAGACCACTTCCTGTTATCAAACTTGAAGCTAAGCTATATTTTTTACTGCTTCACCAGCCAACTCTGATAGTTTCTGGTTTGAGGCTTGATTTATTATTTGACTGACATTTGCAGGCATAACTTTAGTGCTGGGTAATTTTGTTGGTGGTTGTGGGTTTTTTCGTACTAATCAAGCTAGTCTATCCTTGACTGTCGAGAACGCTTTACCGACACAATTACCAATAACATTAATACATTTATCACGAGCAGCATCAATAGCATTCATTCGTTTGCAATCGGCATTAATTTTGGAGCCTTCCTTTTGAATAAACCCATAACAGTATAACCGAGTCCATCTCCGTAAATCGCTTTGTTAAGTTGGTAATCGCGAGTTCACTACCCTGACCATTGCAAGTCCACGTTGTACTTTGTGTACAATCATTTTTTTTAAATTACATGTTGATTAATTAGTTGGGTTTTTTTTAGTCACTGTGATAATCATCAGCAATTTCATCAATGAGAAAACGATAAATGTTGTGATCCATAATACCGCCAGTAAATAATCTTTGACAAATATCAGATATTTTATTAACAATTTCCGGAGAATTATTTCCTGCGCGTTTTCCTATTATCTCTAAAATATCTACGTCGGTAAGAACAGTTTCATGATAAGCATTAAAACCGCTTCCTTGAGTAGAAAAACCACTTCCTGTAGCGCCTGACTAAGGTTCGTTATTTTCATCAGGGTCATTATATAGCTGGTTAAGTTCTTCAACTTTGATTCTTGAGCTAGTTTTTCATATATTTCATTTCTATGTATCATTGCTTCTCGTTTAAAGTCAATAAAATCCTGACTAGGAGTATCTAAAGAATCGATTTCTATGTGCGGCATATACTGTAGCAATCCATTTTTTAGGTTCTAACAGTTCAGCAGAATCTTTATACACAAATTTCTCTCTATAGTCAAAAAAGCAGCAAAATCTGCTCCGTCATTGAGTAATTTATATTTTTCAGTATACATTTTTCTATAAGCCGATAGTTTATGCTGAGGAGGTTGTGGTCTTTGTTGTGAGCGTGCAATTCGTGATGGAGATTGTGGTTGTGATTTTTGTTGTGGACTTTGTGGTTGTTTTTGTTATCGTTCTACTTGTTGCTGCGTCGGAGGAAGTCGAAAAAAAGGTTCTTGCTGGGGAGGTTGTGGCGAGGAAGAATTTTGTTGATAATATTATTCCAGCATCTTATAAAGTCTTTTTTTTTTCACATTAAAATAATTTTATATTTTAGAGCATTATCTCTGGCTTGCGTTTTGTTATAATATATGCGATATATCCACTTGCTTGATGAAACCCACTTTCATCGCTTACACTATCATGATCAGGTTTTAAACATTTAGACATTAAAAATACCATATTATGTCACACGAGGTAAATCGTTTTCTTTAATTTTTTCAAGCTCTCCAACAACACCTTCTCTAAAAATTTTATTCAGTTCAATATTTTCTTTTTTTAACTTTAGGTTTAGGTGAAAGAACTTCTTTTGTTTCACAAACACCTTCAACTATTTCTTCGTCTGCGCAGCAGCTATATGTTAGAAGTTTTTGTAAAATCTTTGTATTTTTTGTGGTTTTTTTAGTTCTGCTATTTTTCTAGTATCTTCAGCATTCTGTTCTAACGTTGGACGAAGACTTTCTGCTGCTTCTGCAACTCTTTCAGTAACCTTTGTAATAGGTTTAAATAATTTTGTATGTACCTTCTGCATATTCAACTTGAGATTCTTAACTTCTTGAAATGTTTGCTTAAGAGAATCACGAACAGGGAAAAACTTTTTGATTGCTTCTAATTTTTCTCTAGCTAATCTAGCTGTACAAGATTCCTTACCCAGTGTCATTATTGATATATAAATAATGATCTAATTATAGCAGCAGAGGAGACGTCCGGTGGGTAAAAAACAATATATATATAATTTTTTTTTAAAAAAAAACGACGACGATAAAGTAACATAAAAACTAACCCCCAAGAGAGACTCCGGGAGATACACTCTCGGTAGAGTTAGAAGCTTTGGTTTAGCGTCAGCGACCTTTTATAAGTGTTTTCGTATGGGGCTTTTAGTTTTTAAAGTTACGTTTCAGCAAAAGGTTTGTTCGCCTCCTCTGCTGCTTGGGTACGTGAGAAAGCCTGCCAGTATCTTCTCGTGGGTCGGTGGTTCTTCCCGGGTACTGGCCGCCTTGTATTTCCTATCTTGTGCTGGAAAAATGGTGTTAAACCCACAACAACCTTCGCTGAACAAGTGTAGACCCAAACGGGAATTTAGCATTAAAGGTAACGGATAACATTGTTAAAAGTAGCTGACCAATAATGGGTATACGTTAATAGGTCCAAGCGTACATTTATCACGGGAACTGCACTCTGGACCAAAACAACTCCGTGTGTAGTGACCATTACTTAATTATTTACCATCCAACATGCTAAATGTTATGTATATCTATATTTTTGTACAGGATTTAATCTAATTTTATAATTTTATTCGTGGCTGTAAACTGTACAAGACATCTTTCATTGAATTTTGCCTACGTGACCTGAGAATGTTAAGATCAAAATATTACATACGACCTGTAATTAGATGCTTACGTATGTGGGACAATATTAATAATAATCTTGATAATAAAATTTCAAAAATTAATCCAAAAACTAAATGATAATGGAACTAAAATGGACGTGACTAAATATAGTATTAAAATTCCGAAACTGTACAGGACTCGTAGAGACTGAAAAAGAAATCATGCGAAATGAATGCAAAAACAAAATTGGTCAAGACAAAAAGTAGTACTACAATTATGAAGCTGTCTTATTTCTGGGCTACACTAAAATTAGTACTAAAATTTCGCGAAGTACAAGACTTCAGCAGCGACTGAAAAAGTCCGGTGAAATGTATTCTTTAAAAAATTGTTTTGGAGTAAAAGTAGTACTAATGTTCTGAAACACATCAGGCATTTAACGGTGACTGACAAAGAAAACCGGAACAAATGTCAAAGAAAACAAAAATATAGGCCTATACTAAAAGCAGTAATAAAATTCAGAAACTGCACCGACCTTAGCGGAGACTGAACAAATTTGGATAAATAGAAAAGGTTTAGATTGGGCTGAAATTGGTAGTATGGTTCCAAAACTGTACTTTAATGGAGACTGAAAACTATCAGGTAAAAGAAACCCAATGAAGCTTATGCTAAAAGTAATTCTAAAATTCTGCATCTCGTACGAACTTTATCGAAGACTTGGGCTACATCCCAAAACTAAAAATGTTGGCCTAAACTAAAAGAAATAACGAATTCGGAAACTCACAAGGAATTTAGAAGAATCTGAGCTAAGTATGGCTGAAACTACAGGTAATACTAAAATTTCTAAACCTTCCTCAAAATGTAAAAAATCAAATTCTTTTTCAAGTTGGCAAATTTACACATTGCAAAATTTAAAATGAAAAATTTATAAATTTAAATTGTTTTAACAAATAAATTTTACCGAATTTAGCAAAGACTGGAATTGTCAAGATAAATTAAATTTGGTTTTCGAGATTCTTTTCTTTTCTTTTTTAATTTAAAAAGTTTGATTTTAAAAAACTTTTAATTCACATTTTTAGATTTGTTTTCTTTTCATTAATTTTCATCTCTATATTTTCATTTTGTTATTGTGTTGAAATAGCTTTGAATATATGTTTGTGCCATATCAAAGACTGACGGAGAAAAAAGAATGAAAAATGACGATGTTTATGATATAGAAAGCATTTCGACCAAAGAACACATGAAGAGGGAAAACATCAACTCCAAGAAGTGAAAGTTCATTGGAAAGGATATCCACCCAGCTTCCATTCTTGGATTGCTGCTTCAAAAATCATTGACTATACAAAGCAGTTGAAGTCACAAACATAGCTAGATAATCCTTTCAGCATCAACAGTGGGTGTGGTGTGGAAAACGTACATTGCACTTTTAATTTTTGTTAGACCAACCATGTAGTGTCCATCAGATGAAATATATGTCATAAATTGAAAGCTCAGTGCTTAGTATAGCCAAAATTGTACATGTCAGAATAGGTTCAAATTAATTTCTATACATACATGTATATATATTATTTAAAAAATGTCATTTTTCATACTCGGTGTTTGTGTCTTTGATAAGCCAGACTTACTGTATCCATCCTAGTGGCAGACACACCTCCAACAACATCACTCTTTCAAATTAAATCAAGAAAAATTATACCCCAAAGTTAATTCATAGTATTTGTTTCATAAAAGAATTTAAACGTAGTTTCAACGTACTTCTTTTTTCATTTTATGTAATGCTTCATGCTTTCACATTCCTTAAATCATCTTTGAAGCCAATAGTATCAATTCACTTGGCTCGCTTCTACCAAAGTAGACTGACTACTTTTGGAACACAAAAATGTCATTACATAAGTTGCATGAAACATTTATCAGCTGCACTGCGACTGTGTGCCTTGACTGGACAAGAGTGAGTGAAAAGAGTCACAATGGGCTCTGTAATGACGTAAAATATTAATAAAAAGGTCACAATTCTGTCCAGAAAGAACATGATTTTATCTGTTAAGAAGACAATGTTCATACCAGATTGTATCAGAAAGTGTTCAATGGTCCCCAAGTTATGCTGGTTATAGGGCTATACTATAAAAGAGCAGGAGATTTACAACAAACAGAAACAAAGTCAATAACTCTGTAAAATTAGACCAGAAGAATGGGCTGTAATGGTTAAAATTGGACCTGGAAAGACGAAAACTCTGAAAGGCATGTGAACAGTGTACATGAAACAGGTAATATACAATTGTAATGGTATCCAGTTATTTTAAAGATTGTAAGTCTGTGTTAGGGGTACAATAAGTGTGAACAGACAGACAAAACAATGGGTAGAAAAGGTGACAAGTTTTAGGATCCCATATCACCAAACAGGGTCCTAAATTTCCTATTCGTGAATATTTATCTTTGATGGCTATATTTCATTTCTTTAATCTATACTGTCCTATTGTTGGTGGCATGTGAAGAAACTATGACAGACCAAGAGAATGGAAAAAGTAAACATGTAAAACAGAGAATTATTGTACCAGACAGACAAACACCAAAATGAATAATATTTCCTGACTGCAGCAAAGCAAAATTCTAATATTTTAACGTTAAGGTGGAAAAATAATATTTAGAAACATTATGCTTTGGAG
Organism: Sinohyriopsis cumingii; assembly: GCA_028554795.2. Lineage (NCBI taxonomy): Eukaryota > Metazoa > Mollusca > Bivalvia > Unionida > Unionidae > Sinohyriopsis > Sinohyriopsis cumingii. The sequence continues at coordinate 106,295,291 of CM068824.1, forward strand.
AAGAAAGACTAAAGCCCCATCTCAAGCAAATTAAAAACCTTATTTAGGGAGCCTGAACAGACACATCTAAAAGACTGTCCAACTTATAAAAGATATGAACAATGTTTCAATGTTTTCATTACTATTTTTCTATTTAAAAAATCTGAATTATTTGGACAATATTAGTTTGCTTTTTGGGAAAAATCATCACATCTGGTTAAAAGAAACAACTAAAACAATGACAATCCATTAAACTTAATATAAGATCTTTTTAAAAATATGCACATTAAAGAAGATGTCCTAAAAATATAGTAATTTTATTTTCAAAAACAAAAGCAAGAAAAGAAATACCAATAAAATATTGCATAAAAATAAATTAGCAGAAAAGGGGTGATAGTGTCAACAAAATTACATTAAAAAAACATGCATGCCTTGTACATCATCTTGTACAAATTGCACCCTGTTCTGTGATCAAGATATGTTTAGAATGGCACCTAATTCATGTACACACACTGAATGTAAAGGGAGATAACATAGTTTTTGATTACTTAAAGAATTGTGTTGCTGATGAAACTGGCAACCAAAGACTATAAACAAGATACCAAATAAAAAAAGTTTTTGATCTGGCACTGAATAATGTCACCGTATGGTTTATACATTTCACTGCTTTCAATATTTTATTTTGTGGACAACTTTGATATTTCTATTTTATCTGTTCCTCATAATTCATCACAGTTTTTCAATGTTTTTCACAATTACAAAGAGTCTTTTACATCTGAGATATACACCTTGTTCAAATTTGTGAGGCCATGTTTCATGAGTATTAACAGCATTCTGCATTTAGCAAGGCTGAGCAAAACGAGTCTCGGCATACACAAAAACATTTAGCAAGGGTTGAGCTGTACCAGTCTCAGCATACAAAAAAGCACTTAGCAAGGCTGAACAGTACCAGTCAAGGCATACAAAAAGCAGTCTTGGCATAAACAAAAGAGTTTAAACTAACTATAGTACTCTTTGAAGTCTGCTATCCAGCAAACTGTTTAATTTTATAATTTTAATTGTCAGCACTTAGTATTAATGACACTGCCACTATGAGCTCAGGGGTCCAGTACGCTTTCTTTCTGCTAGACACTGGCAGTAATTCTTTTGAGTGTTTAGTGGCAAAAGATTGGCTAGCTAGAAATAAATGCAACTTTAATCGACTTTTGCTAAGGCATGCCTAAATCAATTGCTAACACCTTAGACTCTGTGATACAATCCTTAATGTCCATATTGGGTCAATAAGGCAATGAAGGCAGAAAATGACACAAGTCAATATTGTTCTGTTCTTTATGGTATTGTAAATCAAGTGATTGGCACAATTAACAGGCTCTGGTAGCAGAGAAAGATCGCATTTCTGAATGGTTAGGACAAACGTGGTCTATTACTTGGGTAGGTAGGAGAAAGGAAAGTCTCTTTACCATCAAACTGCATAGTTCTCAATATCCCGAAGAAGTCGGGCACACAATGTAACATCCATTAACAAAATCCCTGAAAGGAGTTATTTAGAAAATATTCAGTATTTTCAGGGTAAAGATCACAAAGTTATGTATGGGTTTTGTAGAATGGACTATCTTGACCCCATGATCACAAGGTTAAGCTGGTGTTTTGTAGAATGGGCTATCTTAACCCCAAGATCACAAGGTTAAGCAGGTGTTTTGTAGAATGGGCTATCTTGACCCCATGATCACAAGCAGGTGTTTTGTAGAATGGGCTATTTTGACCCCATGATCACAAGGTTAAGCAGGTGTTTTGTAGAATGGGCTATCTTGGCCTCACAACAATTTATCCAAAGTATGATAAGAATCCAATCATGGGTTTAGGAAAAAGAAGAAATTGAAACAAGTTCAACCTCAACTGTAAAGTAACTTTCCTATGACTGTGACCTTAACTAGTGTGCAAAACTACCACTGACCCACCAGTCTGATGCCGGCTAATTTTATCACAGACTGGTGTCTAAATTGTTTCCACATGCGTTCTTTCAAAGTGCGTTGAAAACGTTCCACGATGCTGGCTTTGGTTTCGGGATTCTCGGTGGTAAAAAAATGAATGTCACGTTTCTTTAATTCTTTTTGGAAAGCTTGGTTCAGAAATTCGGTACCTTTGTCCGTTTGCCATCGAAGAGGGTGACGACCGCTTTGTTTCAACACTCGTTGCAGGGCTCGTACTAACTCGCTGCTCGATTTGGAAGTCAAGGGCACGACCCAGGCAAATTTGGAAAAGACGTCGATGACACAAAACAAATATTTGTAGCCGCGATTGTACCTGGCCAAATGAGAGACATCGGCTATGTCGGCTTGCCATTGATGATCGATGCCTTCCACTTGGGTCCGACTTCTGGAAAACATGCGTCGAATGGGTTTGTGTAAAGTGTAAATAGCTTGTTCTTGTAACCATCGTTGCACTTGAGGTAAACGGAGACTTTCCAGTCGAGTTTTGGCAGCACGATATAATTTTTGATCTCCTGCGTAACCTGCTGATGGGATGGATCGTAGTAAATGCTGGCTAAGACTTTTTCCATGTGTTGGTTGGTGTGTTAATAAGGCACCCAGTCTTGGAAGATGCTAGTCTTTCTCTCTTGGGGTATTTTCTTGGATTGTAATGCTGTGCGTGTGCGACCGGCAATAGAAGTCGAAGAGGAGAATGTCTGAACAGGGGATCTTTTTTCTTGTTTCACTTCTGTCTTCACCTTCTTTTTCTCCTCTGATGAAGAAGGGGTGGTCATCATCTTTTTAATCCATCCAATTCTGGAGGTAGGTGGTGTTGTTAACTTGCGTACTTTTTCTGGTGGAGTTTGATACCCTTCCTCTTCTTCTTCTCTTTTTTCTGTCTTGGTCACTGGTAGTAGTAGTGGTGGTGGTGGCACAGGTGATGGTGCTGGGCTTTTCATCAAGGTCTTAAAATCTTTCAGAGTGGGAAGAGCTGTTTCGTCTAAAGCTTTTTGGTGAAAGAGTTACAGTCGTTGCAAGAGTTGGCCGTACTTTTGCGATTTTTCTGTTTCGGAAAAATCTTGGCGATCCATTAAGGACTGTAATTCGTGTTGTAACTGGGACATCTCGCTCAAATGGGGATTGGGAGGTAAATGCGGGGTGCGTTGTTCTTGGTATTCCATCCATCGTTTGTCAAGCACTAAAGCTAGTTTTCGTCCTTCCATGGGATGTCAGGGGAGATTCTGAGATCTTGGGACTCCAGAGGGCCTTTTTATCTTGCTCCCATCAGGCCTCCCAACATGGTTCCCAAGACTACTTTCAGTAAGGGGCCTAACAAGAGGAGTAAAATTCCCCCACGTTGAACCAACATCTTCTTCTTTTGTCTGAAAGGGATTTTCTTTTGAACCATTTGACGCAGAACGTGACGATGTTTACCTAAACATTGTTTCTGGTGTTTGGACAAAGGGATCGTGCCTTTCAACACGTTCAAACAACATTCGCACACGATATCGATGACCTCTTTGGAGGCCGTTTGAATGAGTTTTTTTCGTAGGGGTGGAGAAGATTTGGACAGGACAGATAACATATCCCCATGTTTGACTAAACGTGGAGGCAGTCCTTTCCTTTTCTTTCCTTGGGGTTTAGAAGAGGAATGTTTTCTGGAGGGTGACATCTTTGAGTCTTCAGCACGAAAAACCCTGATGTCCCTACTTATTCACAGACCTTTTTTATACTGGAACGCGTCGCCACTGATTGTCTTGACGTCGTATCAACTTGAGGACAGGCATGACACGTCGTGCAGGGGTACGCAAAGGACTAAATCGAGCCAGTTCTTGCTTGGACAAATCCAGGATACTTTGTAACATGCCCGATCTTTCTTAGACTTTGATTTTGGGAGCAGGTACTTTGTGAGTCGCAGCCACTGCCGCTACACTGGAGGGTCCTGCCACTGGGAAGTTCTTGGGGTTATCAACGGAGAAGTTCTTGGTGTGATCAACGTCTCCAAGTACTGTTCAGTTCTTGGTGACATCAACGGAGAAATGACTGAACCTGAGGCTACCGGAGACGCAGTCACCGCCGTGGCAGGTCGTGGTTTTCGAGTGCAAGTTTGCGTCCTGGCCGAAGTGCCTCTCTTGCGACTAGTTTTCTTCTGGGGGCTTTTCTTTTTCTGGGGACTTTTTCTCTGTTTCTTTTTCTGGGGGCTTTTCTTTTTCCGGGGTGGTGTCTGGTAAGAGGAGGGTCCCGCCACTGGAGAAGATCTTGGAGACACAGGTCTCTTTGGGGACCTGGTCATTTTCTTCTTCTTCTTGGAGCTTCGTTTGACTTCTTTTTTTTTTCTTTGGGAGAACTTTGGGCGCATTAGGATTCCATCTTAAGAGAGAGCGAATGATGACCCCTCCTAGAGTACCGCTCCCTCCAGGTTTCAAAATGATTTGTTTTTTGGTTTGAGTGTCGTTGCGGGGATCGGCCAGTTGGATCAAAGCGACTTTGTTTCGATCGAAAAAGCGTTTGGTTTGATGAGGAATCTGAATGATCCCTTGGAGTAATTGACGTGCTGTCACTGTGAACCATCGTAAGACTTCTTTGAGACTAGCTTCTAAGACACGAGCCCGTATTTGTGGATTTTTTTCTCGACTGATGCCGTACAAGGAACGAATCAATTTGACGGGAAGATGGGATTGGAGGGACGTCATGTTCACACTGTGTGAGACAGACGAAAAGTGTCTGATGTTTTTATATATTTTTTTTGGAGTGAAGTTAAGTCGAGGACGGAGACGTGTACAAGACAGGCCCTCTGTCTTGGCACCAGTGGTGAAACAATTGGGTACGAAATCGCAAATCCTCGGGAGTCGTAGGTTTCAAATCGACGAGTAAATAGGCGTGTGGAGTGTGAGTGGCATCATCGTACGTCTGAGTCAGCCAAGGCGTTCCTAACTGTTTGGCTAAGACTTGCACTTGCGATTTATCTCAAGGGCTTTTAAACAAGACCACGTAATGCGCATTGAGACTGATGGTGCGATGGGCTTTACTTTATTGAAACAAATTTTGAGTGATGTAAACGACACTGGCATTACGGTGATGCCCTTTGCGCGTGAACCACAGTTTAATTTCTTCTTCGTCTTCTCCTAACATGTCGTCGAAAATGACCAAATGGGTTTGACGGGCGTCAGAGACGATGCCATCGTCTTCTTTAGGAATGCCTTCCACAAACACGATGGAATCGCCTTGACTTTCCTGCAAGAGACTGTACGCCGATTGCCACTCTTTGTAACACCACACGATGCGCTGAGGTGGTCGATCGATCAAATGATGTTTATGTTCGATCAAACGTTTGACAAATTCGGTTTTGCCTGAACCGCTAGGTCCAGCAATGAGCATGTTAAAAGGATGGCGAAGATACAAAACCTCCCAACTGGCACGATCTAAGTGTTCGTCGATGACTTTGACAGTAGAGGAAGAGGGAGCAGAAGTAGCCATAGTGTGAGGAATGTCACTTGTGACACGAAAACAAACAAGACAAGAGTTTATATACTTTTTTCAGGACACGTTTATTGAATGTTTTAAACATGAATACGAAAGACAAAAATACATAAAAGCCAAAGACTTAAGTACAACGATAAAAGGCACATCGAAATTATCAACGTGGAATAGAAACAAGTGTCTGTACAACACGTTTTGGGTAAGCTTCTGACCAGTTCAATAAGGGGTAAGGTCACACAAGTGTCCTCCCGAAAGAAGGGTCTTTCAGGAATGTTCACGACAGTCCTGTCCGGGGTGACGAGTTATTCTTCTTCTGACACCGTCACTAACACAGGTTGAAAAGTGACTTTTTTCCTTGAACAACTCTCGTGCATACTGGACCACTTCTTGGGTCCAAGCCTCAAAATCCCGTTCTTTCCAGGCACGGACATCTGTCCAATGGGGGTGTAAGTCACAAGCTACACACATATCGTCATACACGTTTTGGGTAGCTAAAAGTTGACGAATCTTTTTTTCCCGTAGAGGTCGAGATGTATCCAGATGAAACCGCAAGGCTTTGAGCAAAAGGATTCTTTCGTGACCATTTAAGGCCATTGGGGTGGTAAGTACTGATCGTAAAGAGTCCACAAGGAATCGGCTGGTAACGAAATCCCAGAAAACAAGTCACTAAGACACACACCATTTGTCGACCCAAATTAAATGGATACAGTTCTTGTAATAATCGATGGTAATGATCCACGGTTTGAATATGGTGATTGAGTTCCTTCCACGGAATCTGTTCAATCACAGGTGACATAAGCCGTGGCATGGATTCCTGATTGTATAGTCACTTTGTTTCGGAAGCAATAAAGGTACCTTCTAACTAGACATCTTCGTTCTTCAAATGTTGCATACTGTGACCTAAACTTCAGAGTTTGTTTAGATGTTTCCTCTTCCGCTAAGCAGATTCCACGTAAAATATGTTGGTAATCCTTTAACTTGTCTTCCTCAATGCGTTGCTCTAGGTGAATCTCGAAATAACCAAAATAATTAACACTTCGTTCATTCACTAACTCAAAGTGTTGAACAAGGTCTGACCACTGAAACAATTTGTGACGAATCAATTCCTTTATACCATTCAGGTACCAGTGGTTAAAAATCTGGTGACGTAACGGATGCAATTGTCTTTACGTTTGACTTGTATTTTGACCACCTCTCGGTAAATGCGTTCTCTCAACTCCACAGGCAAAGCACGAATATTCTCTTGTAAAGTATCCATAAGTAGGTTAGTCAGTACAATTCACAATCTTCTCCTGGAGCAAAAGTAATTCACATAGTGAGTAATTTCTGGCCACTGCCATTCGGGGTAACGTCCAAAAATCTCACTGAACTCTTTTGATGTAAACGGTTTAGAGTGATATAATAGGACGAATGCACACTTGACCCAGAGAAATCTAACACTTTGATTAATTTTTTTCACTTTCCTCTTGTGAATTTCTTGGCATAAAAGTTCTACAGTTACCCATTGAGATTTCACTCTGGCAAGTCCCTGCCAAACTTCCTTGTAAATCTTCTCTTGCAGTTCTTTAGGTAATGATTAAATATCGTTTATTAAATGGAGTTTAAATACTGGTCTCGGTGATGTCCAACATTTGATTCCTAACCAATCTGGTTTCTTCTTCAACGACATGGTAAGTTACTTCAATGTCTCGGTCCCACTAAGGGTAAGTAATGACAATTCGGTGACCATCGAGCATGTTCTACGTAGGCTGAATCTTGTGGTTCCCAGTGGTGAAGTGACACACCGCAACTGAAGCACTTGACTTTATCCCCTTCGCCCAAGTAGAACAATCCGGCGCTGGTTAATTCTTCGGGGGTCGGTCCTCCCAGATACTTAGGCCATTTTCCTTTGAACGATTGAAGACGATTTTCAAAGTCGCAGTATTCCGACAAACGCACAGGAAACGAATATTCGTATTTCACAGGTTCGTTTCGATGAGGGTTGGGTGACATGGACAGGAGTTTGCTCAGGGCTGGATGACATCCGTAGGGGGGTAAACGTGAAGGTGAACATCCACCTTTAAAATGAAACCCAGTAAAGTGTCCAAGAGGACGAGTGGCATCGCTTTCGCATCCCTCAGGTTTGGCACGCACAGCATCACTTTCCATGATAGGGGTAGTGAAAACAAAATTCCCATGATGCTTTACGGCATCGCTCAGATCACAGCGTACAGCATCGTTCCCATCGCAAGGCTCCTAATCGCATTCTACTTCCGAAGCCCTACACTTAAAGTGTGCCTGTCTGAACTTGTTTTGTATTTCTCTGAAAGTATTCATCTTGTTCGCTTGGTCTTGGTAGTCACAATGAACTATCGATCTTGCCTAGGGTTCCTTTTTATACTAGTCGCAATGCAGTCTCAAGCTTGTATATCGTTCCGTTTTTATGTTTTTCATGTCTTGTTTTGGAAGGTACTGTCTCTAAGATGCCGTCATCATTGTACCGTAGTGTCATGGGCAGAAAGGCCATAGAAAGGTAAGGGCAGTGCGGAGACCATCGAGTATGTTCCAGAATAGCTGAATCTTTATAGATACATAGATCCATTCGTAATATCAGTCCACAACTGAAACACTGTACTTCGTATCCCAATCCAGTCTCAGGTCCCAAGTAGACAAATCCTGTTCTAGCTAAAACATGCGAAGTAGGTAATCCTTTCCTATCCGTAGGCCATTTTTGAAACGTATCCAGTCGACGGGCACAATCACAATAGTCAGGTAAGAAGACCGGAAAAGGGTGGGGTTTGAACTTAGAGTTCTCATCGGGTTTCTCTTTCGATTCTTGTTGTAGCGAAGTCATTCTTCTGGTGAGTGACTATCCTCTTATAACCAATGTTTTATACCAACGTGTCCATACGGCAAAGTTAAATGGTTGGGAAGTCGCACTCGCTTCAGGTACACGATTTGATAGACTTTTTCCAAGGGTCGACTGACGATGTGGTAAATGGGTAAACGTACAATCTTGTTGGGTTGATAGGTGGTTACTTTAAAGTGTTGATATTTTCCATAGTGTAAGGATTCTTTCAATACCCCAAAGTTGACCACTCGACTGGTACGATAATTCAGACTCAATCCTTTCACTTTACACTTCGTGTGCACTTCTCCTTGTTTGTCCCGGTATTCGTAGCCGTAATTTTTTGGACCGCCACTGGCGAAACTTAGAATCTTGTCGTCGGGGTGCTCGTCTGTCCAGGCTCCTAAACGGTCTCCTTCGATGTCAGGGTGCTGTTGACTCGGGTAATCGATGTAAATGCAACTGTCCGTGTCAAAGTACAGGACGCGTTCCCCTAACAGTTCTAAAGCTTCGTACAATTTTAAGCGAGCATGAGCTGTAACGTAAGCCGCAATGATGACATTTCCAAAGGGGTCGTCTTGTACAAAGTCCAGATCTTCTTCGTAATTGACTAAGATCAAATCTTCGCGAACGACGTCCACGTGTTTCATGCATTTGGTTTTGTCGTGAATCATCTGAAAGTAGCGGGAAGGTTCTGTCAAATAATCCGTCTTGGGTAAACACGGGCGTTGTGCCATTTTACCCCAAAAGCAATTTAACAACACCTTGGCAAACGATCGCCTGCCTTCGTTTTTCTCGATGTGATCTAAAGTGATACCTTCTTGTGCCCGGTATTTCTCTTTGAATGTCTTTTGGTCTTCGGGAGTGTGACACCAGAACGGATAGCCGCTGGCTTCTTGGTTTAGTTTCAAAAAGGCATCCACGTAGTCTGCGAAAATGCCTTTCTGCGTGGGGTCACCCTTGTGGTATTGTTGTGTCTTGGAAAATTGACAAATTTCGTACACTTCTAACAGTTGGTATCCCATGTCCAGAGCTTTGAAGAATTCTACGCTGTCCCAGGTTCCCGTCAAGGCCCGTTCTTCCTGGGTGTGCTGACAAGTCTGGTCTTGGTTGCACGTTTCGGCACAAGTACGGCACAAAGGAAACGTCAGTTTGCCTTGGCAATGGTGAGGTAAGACGGGATGGTACAGGTCCGTGGGAGGCAAAACTTTGCACTTGATCAGACATTCGTATTGTCGAATGTTTTTCAGGTCGATGTGTTCGGTGAAAAATTGTGGGTGCCCTGCAGGAAAGCGACAATATTTGCACACGTAGGGATACAGCGAACACACGTCCAAGTATTTCATTTCTTCTCCTTTCTCTTCGTCGGCTTGGTACAGCAAACAGGTGGCATTGATCCTTCCTCCGTACAAACTATCCCTCGGGTTCAGGGGGTCCATGAACTGGTAACTTTCCAGAAGACGTTTAAACTCGGGATCGGTTTTCAAACGGCGATCGTACTCGTGTTCCCACATTTCCACCACTTGGTATCCTTCCTGTTCTAACTTTAGACGTCGCTGACAAGTGGCCTGGTACAAGTCTTCCATGGTTCGTTGTAAAAACTGATTTTTAGTGTCACGATCAGGGTAACAGACGGGACATCCGTGAAATAAGCAACCGTTAAACTCGTACACGATCTTGGGGTTTTCTAAATCCCAGCCATCGACCGAATGTGTTCCGATGGTCTTTTCGCCCCCTCCGTTGCAGGCATGCTGAATCCATTTGTCTTCCTTGTCGCACAAGTAATGTAACCAGCGTAGGGCTTTGAGCGAGGATTGACGTTTGACATAGTTCATCGTTTGAGGACTGATGACAGCCACGGTGTTTTCAGGCATGAATCGTTGCCGGTACACTAAAAAACACGCTTTGGCAATGGTGCAAAATTCTTTCAAAGGATCGACCCTTCCCATGTACCATGAACAGTTCTCGAAATTTCCCACAACATCGCCGTAAAATGTCCACGTCGGAACGACAATACTTTAGCATTTCTTCCTGAAAGTCGAAAGGGTCGGAGGCGTGAGCCTGGTACCAAGCGTAGAAAGTTTCTCGTTGTTCGGCACGCATGTCGTCGGGGTCGTAATAGTGAGCCTCAGGCACTTGGGGTAGAACGGCATGTTGATTGGCTTCCGTATTGAAAAAGTGTTGAAAATACCCTTTAGCCATTTCTGTCATTCCAAACGTTTTAGGTATTCGACTCAAAAGCATGGCCAAGTAACTCATCGAATCTTTAAACTGTACTTGTCCCACTTGCATGAAAATGATTTTGGCTCCGTTCAAAGTGACTTTAGGACGTTCGGTGCCATGTTCTGTATAGTATCTGAGAAGAAACTGTCCATCGTATCCGGAGAAATTGTGAGCCATCACCGTGGCATGACGATGACAATCTCCGTAACGTTCGATGTCCTCTTGGCTCCACGTCTTGTCGATGGGGTCTAAGACCCATCGAGCGAAATCGGCTAGCGTGTTCAGTCCTCGAAAGATTTTTTCACGCCCTCCAGGAATCTTGCTGCAGTGAGGGCAATGACTGAAAATAGGTTCTTGAATGCACTTCTCGCACGCTCGATGAGCCACGCAGAAATTAGGAATGTGAATGCCGGTCTCTTGCATGCATTCGAAATCGAAAAAGATGAAATTGCCTTTTTTATTCTTGTGACCGTCCTCTTTCTCTGGTTGGGTTGGTATTTTTGCACGTAACATTGGTGTTCCAAGTCCACGATGTGGTGACAAATGTGACATTTTTTCTTTCCTCGACATACGTATGCCTTGGCATTATTGCTAAGTATGCCTTGTCACAATCTCAGCAGTTGACAAGCACATTTCTTCTGTGAACCTTGCGTCTTCTAATGTTGTTGGTAACATGCAGGGTTGACAAACGTGTGCAGACAAGTTGAACAATGCACTGGTTCATGTCATTCGCTCAGACAGGGTGGAGAGGCCAAACATCCTGAGCATTTCGATCCACAATGCTTGTGTTGCTCTCGATTGTTATAGCCATAGTTACATTTCTCACAGTAATAACTGTATCCCAGGAATGCAGTGATACTGGTAATGGTATCGAAATGGTCATCGTGATGATAAAGGTGAATGTATTTTCCATTCTTAAAGTCTTTCCCTCGAAACAACAGAGGTCCGCGCACTTCTTGAGGGTGCACTTTCAAGGTGTAGCGTGGAGCTAGGACATCTTGCAATTTTTGCATTTCAAGAATGCCGCCGGGTGTGTCTGTGGACAGTTAGGCTTGTTGTAACAGGAGTTCTGCTTCACTTCGTTGTTTGGCTCGGTCCGATTGTCGAATAGTTTTCCAGGCTCTTTTCCATTCTACCGTGTCGTTCTTGTTATCATAGGTTCGTCCCACTACGATGGCTCGGGCTATGCACATCTGGTCTTGAGGGTTGTGAATTTGGACGAGACTATTTTTGGTGATGCGAAGGTCGTTCACCAATAACATCTTATTACGTCCAGTCCCTTGAGGAGGAAAGACGTGGGTCATATCCAGTGTGGCTTTTCCATCGGTGATGTCAAACTGGTCATTGGATTGTTGCACGTGCTGAATCTTGTCCATGACTTTGGAAGCGGTCAATTCTGCAGGGCTACTAAACTCGATCCAAACAGGGGATTTCAAACCGTCGTGTTGTATGGAATGTCTCAAGCGATCGTCTTCTTTGGGTTGACATTGTCGCTTGAGTGTGGTGAGTAAAGAATCCCACACCCCGGTGATGAACCCTTCTGCTTTCTCTAACGGTACTTCGGACTTGAAATCTTTAAACTTCACCGTGTATTTGTAAACCGTGGTTCTAAATTTTCTAGAGGAGCGCTTTTCGGTCTCTCGAATGGAATAGTATTTGTCAGGGTTAACTAAGGGTGGTGAACTTTGTTTAGAGGGTTTGGATTCTGGTTCACTCATGTCCTCTTCAAAATCACTGGCATGAATTTGTGCCAAGACTTCAGCTCTGGTACGAGGCGATAGATCACGTTTCTGCCTCTTACTTTCTTCTTCTTTCTTCTCAAATGAATTGGATCGTTTCATCTTGAGTGTAAAACGTCAAATGACTAAAGTTTAAACACCATGGGCTACTTTATAGTCATGGCAAACCAGCGTATATAAAGGGTGTGTGTCTTGTCCTTTCACTATTCATTTCACTCTCTAACCGAGCACAACGATGGAAGAGACTACCCAAATCGAACATTTCATCAAAGCTTTGCAATGGGTCATTAGAAAATTTTCTTCAGACCAGCCTTCGGACTACTCTCCTTCCTTGCGAGATAAAAGTGAGGATACTTGCTATATCTGTCAAAAGAAAGGGCATTGGTCTTCAGAGTGTCCAGACCGTTAAAAAAGAAAAAAAGGGGTTAGAAAAGACAAAAGTCAAGATACATGTTATCATTGTCAAGAAAAAGGACATTGGTCTCCAGTTTGCCCAAAAAAGAAACAAGAGGAGTCAGAAGAAGAAGAGAGGGATCGTTTAAAGAAATAAGAGGAAGAAGAAGAAGTGGAGAAAGAAAGTAGAGAGGTAAAGAAAAAGAAACAGAAAAAGGAAAGAAGAAGGGAAGAAAGTGAGGAGGAAGAAGAGGAAAAGAATGTGAAGAAATTTAAAAAACAGAGAGAGTAAATAATGAGATAAAAGAAGTCTATGAACTTTTTCAGAGTGTGTTGCTGTGAATTGTGATTGAATTGTAAATATTAATAAAAGAATAAATTAATTATAAAAGGTAAGTGTCCTTGGGTTTTTGATTTTAAAATAAGAACCTACACTCACGCACTCATACACAGACACGTACTATAGGGGTAAATGGGTTGGTTTTTGGGGTTTTTTTTCTTCGAGTTATTGGCAATTGAAATTGTATCTCTTTTTGAGAGACGTGGGTGGCCCTGGAAAGGGCCTTTTTGGTGAAGGGGTGAGTTTAAGCAATCAGCTTTAACTGCCTTAAGCCTTTGCCACGGCCGAGGCCGACTTCTGATGATGATTTGGTTGAAATCACTAAGGGCGGTACGGTAGGCTTAGTCCCAGGGCTGGAGTGTTTAGCTCGGGAAGGTCGTATTCTCTTCGGTCGTGATAAAGAAGTCAGATACATTTGTTTCAGACTTCTTAACTCCGCTAAAATGTCCAACAGTACCGTGACGGTTTGACTTTAACCCTCTTGTTTCTTTGCTACTTCTTCTTCTTGCTGTTTTTTTCTTACCTCTTTTTCTTCTTGCTGCTGTTGCTGTAGAAGAAAAGCTTGTTCTGCTTCCTTTTGCTTCTGCATAAATTTCTCCAATTCTTCTTTCTGTCTCTGTCTAAAATTCTCCACGTGTGGTAATGAAGGAGAAGGTGACGAAGGTTCTGGAACAAATTCTTGTGAGGTAAGGAAATCCACATAATCCCAATTCACCTCTTCTGAAAGTAAGTCCGGGTTCCCTTGTGTCTTCTCCACGGCTGGTGCACCCCAATTGATCATTTTCTGAGTTTCCGTCATGTTGAAAAACTGTCGCATCGATTGACTGCACACAGGCGATAGCGAATCTATATAGACTACGTGACGTCACAGACTGCTCTCTTCGGATTGGATGTGGGCTGACTGAATTTTGTAACGCGTGTTTGCATTGGTCAACGAACTCAATTCCTTTCAATCCTTTCTGTCCCTCTAAATAAGCGCAGTTCACTGTATTGATTCACCTTTCTCGGAGCCTCAAGATGTGGACCGATGTTCAATCTTCATCCCTTGTGTCAACAATGATGTTCAGGACGGACATACCCATGTCTGTCCGATCCAAGTGGACCGTTGTCCATAGGACCACTACCAGTCAATGGATACGTAGGATTTACGTGGAGAGGCAAGGATGCCTCAAAAGAGTGCTCATTTACGGTCCTACAGTGAGACGAAGTTTAAGGCGAAGAAGATGTCGCAGATGCCCTTTATGTTAAGAGCATATTAACATAAACCAAAGGCCCTTTTCAGGGCCACTCCAATTTCTCGAAAAGAGATCTACTTTCAATTACCTACCCCCATTTTTTATTTTTATTTTTATTTGTTTTATTTTTTTTTATTTTTTTTAAAAAATAAAATAGAGACCCCTCCCTGTTTCAATTTTTACCTGTTCCCTTTCCATAGACCCATCAGGTCGGGACCATATTAAAATAGGGTCCCCACCCTTGAGGCTATACAGGCCCACGATTTGTCTCCATGTTAAATTTCCATTGAGGCTAGACAGGCCCAAAACCTATTCCCATGTTAATTTCCTTTGAGGCTATACAGGCCCACGATTTTTCTCCATGTTAAATTTCCATTGAGGCTAAACAGACCCAAGGGGTATTTTAATGCTAATTCCCATTGAGTCTAAGGTGCCCCATCTTACTACTAACGTTTTTTTTTTTTTCAACAGCTGCAAGACGGAAAATTGTATTAACCGGGAGCATGCTCTTGCCTCGAACATTAAAATGTTAGTTCAGGACACACGGTACTAATTATACGGAAAAACTGTGAACCAGTCTAGAAATGCTTGAAGAAATAATAGAGTATTTACAGGTTTGGTGGTCCATAATTGGTTAATAATGAAAATTAAAATTTTAGGAAAAATATCTTTTGAGAGCTTATCCTATATGTAATGCAAAAAAAATATTGACAAATTTCTACTGATGCAATTTTGCATTTTTACAGGCTTGACTCAGGAGTACTCAATACTGAAAGTAGCACCTGATTCATTTGGTGCAGAATCAATAACACGTGTTTCATGCACATGTATGTCAACAAATTGCCGCGGGTCATATGGTGTTCTCCACACATAAGCTTGCACCAAGGTTAAATGTGCACGAAAAATTATAGGTGTCATTATCAGCACCCATAAATTTCAAGTTAATGAATTTTGAATATGATAGTGTTTCCATATGTTTACCATTGGAGTGGAATTAGTACCGTGAGTCCTTCAGAATATAATTGCGGTATACTCTGTTACCTATCGCGTTATATTTAGAAATACTTCGGTATTCCGCGGTTAAAATGTGTCGTGGTACCCAGCTCTCCTCTCAAAGGTTTACTTGATGGAAGGTATATGGTCGAAGATTTATGGTTGCTGTATGTCATTGTACGGAGTATGCGTATATAAAATTACTTAGCACTAAATGCGGTTTTAGTTTATAAACAGTGTGTATACAGTGATTAGGTTTGTAGCTGAAAAGCGAAGGTGTGTAGATGTTATTCGACAAGATGATGAAAGTGTCGCTGATTTTAGTTTCAATCCTCGCTATAACAGCTGATACACGCCAAATATGTTTATGTTATTTTCTTAGTGGTAAATCTTTTTAGCCACCCGTTTCTATACACAGTTGTCTAGGGTTACCGTACTCGAGTAACAGAAAATTTGTCAAAACTAAGATGAACTCGAGAGAAGTATTATATCACCCAAGGTACGAAATATAAACAGACTATAATTAATGTGATCTTAAGGCATTACAAATAAAAATTGTTGTTGTTGTTGTTCTAGGGTTTAACGCCATTTTTCAGCATAGGATAGGCTATACATGGCGGACAGTATAAATGGTGGAGGAAGAACCCTGCAAAAACCCAGGGAAGAACCACAAACCCACGAGAAGCTACAGTCAGGCTCTCCCACGTACCCACGCAATGGTGGATATTTAAGCAATTGAAATGACTAATGCTTTTCTTACATCGAATGCAACTGTTATAGACAGAAAAAAAGAAAAGAAAACGAAAATATTGACAGTTTTTAAAAGACTTAGGACAATAACATGCATTTCAGTGCAATATAGCGAACTCAGTTGTTTTGAGGTGGTAGGTTATGGTTATGTTTTCTAAAACGTTATAGTATATGTCACAAAGACAAATAAATAATCCAGATATATACGAGGCTCAAAACGATAAAGGCAAGTTTAAGAATATAATTGCAGCTCTCTGATAGTCTCAACCCACTTAAAATTGACACTTCATCTCCTAGCGAAATCTTTCACACTTTACAAGTTGATATGTGATGTTCTTAGTTATGTCTCCTTCATTTAATTATATTACAATGTTTAATACGAGTGTTTGTTTTAACAATTTAATTTCTGTACTCCATGAAAGAATATGACTTATTTATCAGTTTCTTCTTCTCTCATTTTCTGCAAATGATCACAAACATTTGATTTTTATTTTTTCCCCAATTGTTTTTTTCAAGTTTGCAAGGTTTTCTGATACTTGTATGGCATGTAAAATTCTTTGAAGAATTTTTAGAATGAACAGCACACACAGTCACATATGATACTGCGTCGTTGGTCATATTACGCGTGTCATATCTGTGCGTATTGTTGGGAATTGCTTTGTATGGTTTTCTACATGGAGAGGCGGTAAGGCGGTGAACTGACTTGTTAAAAAATGAAAAGAAAAATCATCCAATGGAACCCCTTTTTCCCCACCCCACCCACGCACCCTTCCTTCCCGTCTCTAAAGGAAAATAGATGCTTACAAAATCTTCTTTTTCAGCTCACTCAGTTAAAATAACTTTCCATTTGCTCTGTATTGCGCACGTAGTGTATCGTGAAGAAATCTTAGTTACTCGTGGTCATCCAAATTCAGTGACATCATTCAGATCTATTTTTGAAAACTGCTAGTCTAATAGCCTTTCAAGTATACAGATTTTGCTTTCCCTCTCTTTATTGATATCGCCGCTGTCAGTTCGTCATTCAGTCTGTCTGCCTATTTATTTATCGATCGAGCTAACAGACAGTAATTTTGAATATCCCGGTATGTACAGGTAGTGTTCTCTAAAGTACTCCTATCTTTTCTACTAGAGAGAGAGAGAGAGAGAGAGAGAGAGAGAGATATGGATGTACCACAGCGGCATGCCAAGATTCCAGTCTTTCCATCATTACATTACAATGGTTTTCAAGCGATTTCCGAGTTTTGTCCGGATCCATTGACTAGAAAATTTGTAATGACGAATCGGTTAAATAAATGGTTGTGAAATGGGTGTGAGTTAGTATTACACACAGAATAATAAAGGCCTATCTGTCAAATAACATGGCCCTGGTGATTGATGTCCGGTTGACACGTTTCGTTTTATATTCTGTTAGCAGAATACTATTCCACTTTACCAAAATTTAAAACCAAAAACAAAATCGAATTATGGATAATATTCGTTATTTGGTCTAATTTTTTATTCAAGAACTACAGAAATACGATTTCATATTTTAAATATTTATATTTGCAACTATTGTCAACAAAACAAACTAACAACATTCATTTGAGATGAAGGCATGTATTGTAAAACAAATTATATTTTCCATCAGTTTTTACTTTTAATTATTTATCTCGCACGTTCCCATAGCATCGTTTCATAAATAATAGATAATTATTCTTTCATGTTTTGGAAAGTAAATAGATAACCCAATATATATATATATATATATATATATATATATATATATATATATATATATATATATATATATATATATATATATATATATATATATATATATGCCTGTCACAACTGTATCTGTGAAAATAAATATTGTATTTGACATTTTGACCATACGACATCAACATCTGGGTGCGACTTTTGGAACTCATACCGATTTCGTGATATTCAACATATGTGGAGAGAGAGAGAGAGAGAGAGAGAGATTTGGTGCCGTCTAATATTAGACTTCAAATATTAGTGAGCTCGTAGTGAACTATGTCATTTTGTGAACACCTAGTAACGAATTTTACATATCTGCCATCCGAGTTTACTTTGGAATGGACACGATAATAAGGTTTTATTTAAGTAACCCTTCTTTTAAGAAAACAACGGATAAAGGGCTATAATATTCTTGTTTATGCTGAGCTTTGATCAAAGTATTAACTTTATGATTTTCAATGGCATATCTTTTCGTTTTCTGCTGATTTTAACGTTTAACTCAATATTTTAAAATCAAATATGGTGAAAATATTCAGACAGAAATCTTTTCTACATTTACTTGTGGAGTTTGTAAGTAATAAATCCGTTTCTCTTGTAAAATTTAATCTGATCTAATTCCAGAAATCTTCCGCTTGAATCAATCAAATATCAGATAGCCTGAAATAGTCTCCTTGATTTAGTGTGTGTGTGTGTGTGTGTGTGTGTGTGTGTGATATAAAATGTCAAAGCTGTGACCCATGTACTGCCCAAGCGAGAAGTATCCTAAGGAACTCTGTGTGTGTGTGTGTGTGTGTGTGTGTGTGTGTGTGATATAAAATGACAAAGCTGTGACCCACGGGTTAGATGCACGATGTAGAGAAACGCGTCCAGAGGAAATAATCACACCATAGAAATCATCGCATCTTTGCAGACTTTTATATATGGTTCTGTCAGGGGAATCTCAACTGAAAATAGAGCAACCCTTTTGCTAGTTTTTCGGCCTTAAGGCATATATTTTCACATTTCCGCGAAATCAGTGGACTATTTACCGCCAAAAATTCCAATCAAACAGCCTTTTTTAATGGGAAGGGTCCTCAGAATTAAGTGTTTCGGGGAAGGGGCACATAATCATTTTGCTAGTTCATCGTATGAATCACAATATATTCCCCATTATTTAAAATTGTCTTATCCAGCGTCACAGGCAACATTAGACAGTAATTCACTACTATTAAAATATCGTTTAAAGAAATTTACGAAATGTATTGGGCTGTTTGCAGACACGATTGTTGTTGTTTGGTGTTTAACTGCAATTTGTTCACATTATTGGCTATATCACAAAGTGAAGGTTTCAGATCTGATCCGTAAGATTGTATCAAGGGCCAATAGACACTATAGGTGTTAAAACATTTGGACATAAGGAGACACATTTTTCGAATTGCCACGAAACGAGAAAGATATCCATTTTAAGCTTAATAAATATATTGGGTACATTAAAGTATGACTCATCGGATTTGCCATAACTCTTCTTTTAGAAGTTAAAATTAGTAAGATTACATAACGATATTCTCACATGATCAATATTTTCTGAACGTAAATTGACATTATGAACAATAATTCTGGGTTAGTTTGCCGTGCTAGATGTTTTAGTAAGGTTCAGTCGGTGTTACAGAAAGACTGGCACATATACAAACGCCAAATGAAAACATTTGATGGATTTATATATATATATATATATATATATATATATATATATATATATATATATATATATATATATATATATATATATGTTATTTTAGTAATTTTTTCGATGGATAAATTCAGGTACAAGTCAGCCAATCATAGAATATTGGACAGCCGGAAATGACATCATAGTTGAAGGTCGTTGGGTCGGGGAACCTAGCAGTGAAGAAATGGAATTCAAGCCATGGGCACCTGGAGAACCGAATCAAAGTCTAAATGGTATCGACGATTGTGCTGCGTTGTTTAACTGGCAAGATTTCCGCATGAACGACGACAACTGTGGTGAACCTCGATATTTCATATGTGAAAATGAGTAAGTCCACAGAGATTGAGCAATTCCTTCGAAAATGAATCGTGGGTCAAAGTACTACAGAGAATAGAGTATGTGATAAATATGATGTGGGTTCGAACTCAGGCCGAGTCATACCAAAGACTTATAAAAACGATACTAGCAGCTTCATAGCTATGTGCGCAGCATTAAAAGGTTAGTGTTAGGACTGGTTGGCCTGATGTCAGGATAATAGACATTACTACAAACTGCCACACCAGTTTTCTACCGAGATTACTAAAATTGTTAATGGTACATTAAATATTCAAATGACATATTTATACATATTTAAACTGAGCGGAAAAGTCTTTAATTACCAAAACAAAGGAAACTGAAACTTCAACATATGGTCCGTTATTCTTCCCATGACTAACAATTAAATTTTGTTTTCTAAAAACATTTTGGTCCAGATGATTATGAGCCTATTCAGTATTTTCTTTTTTAACAAAAGAAGCTATTATTGACTTATTTCCATTAGTGTATAAGATGTTATTAAAGTATTTATCCTGTATATCAATCATTCACAAGGAAGTATTGTGGAGGAAGTGTAACGTACTCATTTTATTTTACAGCACATAGACTAGAAGTGACTGTTGCTATTCAAGGTTAACCTGCAATGGCGTGAATGGGACTGTAGTACTAGTTTCAGCCATTGCACCAGTTACTCTACTGAAATCATATTGTTACTATTTTTCGTGTGTCTTGACCTTTTAAACAAACCTTTTATTTCTGATATGGTATCAAAACCTTAATATGTTCCTGTTTAAGCGCAGAACAACTTTTGTTAAATCAAGTTTTAGGATATGAGTAGTGAAGGGGGACACTTTAGCCTCAATGGGAATTAGCATTAAAAACACCCTTGGGACACTTTAGCCTCAATGGAAATTTAACATGGAGAAAAATCGTGGGGCACTTTAGCCTCAATGGAAATTTAACATGGCGAAAAATCGTGGGACACTTTAGCCTCAAGGGGAATTTAACATGGGAATAGAGTTTGGGCTTGTTTAGGGACAAGGGGAATTTAACATGGGATTTTTTTTTTTTTTTTTAAATTTTTAAAAAAAATTTTTTTTTAAAAGGGGTAGGCAATTCAAAGACTATCTCTTTTCGAGAAATATGGGGCCCTGAAAAGGGTCTTTGGGTTTTCTTCTTCTTCTAATTTCTTCTTTTCCTCCACCAACTTCTTATTTTATCTCCAACACTCTTTCTCTTCTTTTTTTTCTCCTTCTCTTCTTTCTTCTCTTCCTCCTCTTCTTCTTTCTTCCTCTTCTCATTTTCCTCTTCTTTTTCAATTTTTTCGTTCCATGTTCTTATTCTTATCTTTTCCTCTTCATCCTCCTTCTCCTCCTTGATCTCTTTCATGACACCACTAATCTTGTCCTTTGCTTTCCTTAAATTGTTAATTTCCATCTTTACACGATGGGGACTATAGGAATAATGGTCTTCAACCAGTCTTAATAGCATCTGTTCCATTATTCCTAAGTTGTCTAAAACGTCTTGCAAGGTTTGTAATTTGTCCATTTGGTTTGACGCCATCTTCTTTGTATTCTTTGCAGAATGGTTTGAACGACGAATACTGTGGGTTCTTATACGAAAAGCGCGAACGTGAAGGAAAACATCCCCCTAAAACATAAAATGGATCTTACCTAGATGATGACCAAACATCGCGCGGACGTGAAGGAAAACATCCCCCTACTTTCTCATTTCATGTAATATAACCCCAACTATACTCTTCACATACGCTAAGAAACCCATAATCTACTATTCACACAAACATACCTTAGCTCTTACATACACAAACACACAAACACATACCCTCACACTATCTTAAAAAAGAGTTAGTGTTTATATACACACTACTCTACCTACACACATTGGCAAATTGATCGTTATTTCTTTTCTAGAGTATTGGGTAGCCCTGAAAAGGGCTGTTTTTTGAACTCCTGATGCACCTATCTAATGGTTGCACCGTCCTGGCCTGGCGCCACACACGCATCTTCTTCCCCAGTCTTCTTTCACCTTTCTTCTGGGGAGCGCAGAGGGAGGATGATTCGCTTCAACACCCCAATCCTCTGTCTCGGGAATATTGAACGACATCCTCTCTTCTCTTTTCTTTTCCTCTTCTTCCCTCTCTCTTCTCTCCTCCTCTTCCTTCTTTACTCTTGCTTCTTCTACTATAGCCTCCGCTGATAGTTCGTTTACTATCCGCCTGGCATATTCCAGGTGCATCTGGAGTTCTAACAGTTTCACTATTCTGCTAGTCATTCTTCTGGCTGTGTTGATCAATCAACAAGGGTAGCTGGACTGCCGAACGAGTTTCAATTTATACTGAAAGCGCGGACGTGAAGGAAAACATCCCCCTAAAAACATAAAATTCATCTTACCTAGATCATGACCATAAAACAACAACAACGCGCGGACCTAAAAGAAACACTCGCTCACTTTTTTATGCTACCCATCACTTCAATAGACTATCCACATACGCAAAGCAATCCAATCTAACCCCAAATATACACCTCAAGCAGCCCCCAAAAAAAACAAACATCATTTTAATCTACTATCCACACCAACCTACTTTATCACTTACAAACACAATCACACAAACACATACCCTCACATTTTTTAAGAAAGAGTTAGTGTTTATTTTCACACTACTCTACCTACACACTGGCAAATCGATCGTTATTTCTTTTCTAGAGTATTGGGTAGCCCTGAAAAGGGCTGTTTTTTTTGTTTTTTGCTATGGCATTCTTTTTTTAGTTTCTAAGAATGCGATGTCCTCTGAGGATAGACTTTCTGGTGATAGGTCTGCTTCTTCGGAAAGAGAAGAAGAACTCTTTGGTGTCGATACGGCAATCGACAAAGCCTCTGTCAGCTTCAGGTTGCTGCTGCTGCTGTTGCTGTTGTTGCTGCTGCTGTTGCTGCTGTTGCTGCTGTCTCTGAAGTCTGTACTTCTCTGTCCATTCTTCTTTCTCCCTGTTCATTTCTTCTCTGAAGAGCTCTTCTATCAGGTCTTCAGTGATTTTTAACATTCTCACAGTCTCTATTTCTTCTGGTTTCGGTATCAGACTGTGTCTGACCCTATGCAGATTCACGTAGGCTTCGTTGAGCTTAGCTAGTTTGGAGCACATCTTCTTAGGAGGATGAGTCGACAATGGATGGCTAGACTGGGAACAACCCGGTTCTTAAAGTTAAAGCGCGGACGTGAAGGAAAACATCCCCCACACGGTTTTCGAGCCGCAACGTTCATGAGAGGGATAGTAAGAAATGAAAGAGCATCAATCCAACATTCTTATAGCTAAACAAACCACAAAGGCATTTTTTCTAAACACAACATTTTTTATTCAAAAAATCACTTAACACTAAACATCAACATTTTTAACAATAATCCAACATGATAACATCAAACAATTTTTTTCAAATCACAAACAATTTTTTTCTTCAAATACAATCTACTTTGAACAAGGCTGACAACGTTGTGAATGAAATTGTGATTTCCACTGTTGGAAATCATTAGGCCATTGATGGACACTACGTTTCCTAGCTTGAGACAAAAGATAAGCATAATGGTCACAGAACCATCGATCTACTTTCACATCGTTTCTAGCAGAAGAACGAGGATCGAAATGAGTCACTAAATGTTCTAAGGAATAGCCCAAGCTGCGATGATGCAGAAAATACACACAGTACTGTCCACACACCAAGGAATCTGTGCCTTGTAATTTCACGTTATTGAATCGGGTGGTTTGAGCATTTCTTCTCATAAAGTCGATGATATCGTCTTCCAAAGGGGGCAATCCATACGAATCAAAGTATTCCACACATCCTTCTTGAGGAAAGTAGACGGCTACCCAGTGGGTTCCTGGGAGATGACTGTCGTCCGTGTTGATCACATAAGCTTGATGGTCTTTAGGTTTGCGATGAGGGAGTTTATCTTTAGCACAGACGACAGGATTCCAAGAAGACGTATACGAACTGTGGTTCAAAAGGTAATAAAGTTCCCAGGTATCCATTGTTTTGTGTGTTTTTTTTCTTCACAGGTAATAATAAGTCGTCAATTCGATCCTGACTTTTTGCTTGAAAATGTCTGACGAATAAACGGTTATTCGTTCTGTTTCCTCACTCTGATTCAGGAGAGCTTCGATACGATGGATCTCTTGAGTGGTTAATGGTGGACAAGAATGTTCACGCAAGTCTTTATACCACTGGTGCAACACGTCTTCGTTCGAGATGAGACTCCAAGCTTCGTCCAGATACTCGTCCAATTTTTCTTCTTGACTTAACATCAGGCATTTATCGTGTTGAATTTGACTGGGATGATCGTTTTGACATCCATAGCAATTTTTCTTGATCAATTCCGTCATTTTGTCGACCAAGTGTTTGGCAAAACAGGAGACTAAATGGGCTTCTTGTTCTGGCCATCTCGACTTCATCATGATATCTTCTTCGTCTTTGTCTTGAGATTCTTCTCCTTCCACGGTCTCCTCACATTCCATCTCCAAAGTTTCTCCACTAGGTAAAGAGGGATAACAGTCTTCCATGGCTTTCCAATAATCTAGAAGGACTTCTCTCAAACTGTTGATTTCTATGGTGTTATCGAATTCTGCATACAGGATGACGTTCACTGTCGTTGGTAGTTTATCTGCAAACTGAAGTTCCACACGAATCTGACCGGATTTTATATGGTGGAAATGTCCCTCGTCGCTGCCTTGGTCTGGAGTGAAATCGAAAGCCCACAAAGCATAGCCTTCTGCATATTCGTCATACTCAATGCCGTGACTGGTGTTGGTTCCTAACTGGCCGGTGGCTTCGTACAGGGACAAGTACGATCTCAAGTAATTCAGTTTTTCGGGATCAAAGTCAGGTTCGAAAGGTCGGGTACACAAGGTCTTGCCATCACGACTGACTTCGATTTTCTTCACACCGAAGTGTTGAAAGTTGAAAGAATTTTGATGGATGGCTCCGTTGAAGGCTGAATTCTCGACCATACCAAGGATTAAACGTTTGGGTAACTGTCCTTGAAACAGATGATCTTCGGTTATGGATTGCAGGTTAGCGGGAATGGTGAACGTTTTCACTTCCACACGTCGTATGGGATACTTGGCGGTTGTTCTGCTCAACGTTTGACTGATTTCGTTTGCCACTTTAGGTAACACTTCTACGCGTCGTACGTAGAGTTTGGCTTCTTGGATTATGCTTTTAGGAGCCTTAGCAAGATCAGCAGCCTGCAAATGGAAAGTGGTACTGCTACGATTCAGTCTCAAGCGAACATTCACCCCGTTCAGCAAATATTTCTCTTGCAACCACATGTCCAAATGCAAACGATCCATCAGTTCTAAACTCCTCTTGTTTAAGATTTTCTTTTCTCTTTCCTCAAAGCCGGGATTGCTTCCATTTGTTGTGTCGAACTTCTTCCCTTCGTCATCTACCCACAGCACACAGGCATTGAGATGACTTGTCTTGGCATCTGTTCCGTACGTCAAGAGATTTTCCAGGTAGGCACGGTAAGGGTATGTATCCATGCTGCTGCTGACCAGTTTGTTATTCAAGTACAAATCCACTGAGCTGAACAAGGAATGCATGAAATTGTTGACGGGAGCTATATTATCATCGTCTTCTACTCCTTTATCATCTTTTTTTAGAACTTGGACTTTCAAGTACAAGTAACTGCTATTCAGATCGATGTAATCTTCGGGCTGCCCCTTGATTTCAAACTCGATGGGAGCGGAATCGGTCAATGAGGAGACGGGATGAAATTCCACCCATTGGGATTCTTGCATGGTCATCATGGTGGGGGGCATGGCAAACAGATCCAGTTCCGTCTTGGAACAGGCGCAAGACTCTCGGTGCATCATTTTTTTGTTGTTGCTGTGTTTCAATAATCGAAAACGTCTAAGTCTCGAACGGTTCTTCTTTTCTTGGCCTTTCTCGCTTGAGGTCTGGTGAAAGGGTGTTTTCTTCTTCGTCGTCTCTTTCTGCCTTGTCCTTGCTGAATGCTTGACTCGGTAGCGTGCAGGGCATTTATAGGTGTGTCTCGTCGGCCCAAAATGTCTTTGCCCGTTTGCAGCAAGACATTTTTACCTGCCCTCATGAAGGCTTCTTTAGGGTTTTGTTTGTCGATGATGACATTTTGGAGAAATTCTTTGCCTTGTGTCAGTGCCGCATCTTTCAAGGCGTGCAATCCGCGTGTCACCATCGGTTTCAACACTGGGGCCACCGAACGAAAGGCCGATTTTAACATGTCTCCTAAACCGTGTCCTCGCTGTCGAGCCACCCCTCGGTACACTGGATACATGACTTACGAATCGTGAGAGAACCGTTTTCGAAAATGGAGTTTCACCGTGACTTTTCCTTTGGTGAATGGAATATTTTGTCCCAAATCTCCTTTTATTGTAATGTTGACCGTGTCCAAATACGACTTGCTGACCGGCAAATAGTGAGGATGGACAAATTCGCGGTGGACGTGGTAAGTGTTTCCACCTTCCTCGTCAGCGTTCGTGGCAGAATCCACTTTGAAAGGAATGACACGCAGTAACGGTACGGAGGTGTGTCCCACCACGTTGTATTCCACTACATCGGAGTACACAAAGATCAAATTCAGTCCTTGGTTCAGTTCTACCGGGGTACGAAAATACTGGCCAAAAGTCATGTTGTCGTAAATGATGGGTAATTCGGGTGGTATTTTTTGTTCTAATTTCTTCCTCATCTCTATGTCACCGCCCAACATGTCAAACAATTCGGGACAAAATTCAATGGAGACGATTTTACTTCGCTCAAATTTCATCAAGAAGCGACGAGCTACTTTGTGGTACTCCATGGTGACACTTTTGTTCCTGAAAGTTTCCTTCTTAAAAACTTCCCCAAACACGCCATTAAACTTGGAGGTTATGGCGCTGACCAAATGATGACCACTGAAATAATAGCCTGGCAGAATGAACAAGTTGTAGGTCCACGTTTTAATTTTCTCATCATAGGTTTTACTGGTAGATGTGCCAATCTTATCCAACTCCTCTTGCAATGGTTTGTCATGAACTTCCACCTTAAAAGTATTTTGATTGGGAATGACATTGTGGACTTGGGTCGGGTGAATCATTTCCACTAAAGCCACTTCCCAATGGGCTTCGTGATCTAACTGGATGGCTTGAGGTAATTTGGCCGTGTAACAGCACAACGTGTTGTTGGGAAACACCTCCATGGAACTGTCACTGGGTAAGGTTAAGTAAAATTGGTTTTGGTGACTCATAATTCCAGAGTTCTGTGGCTGTCCGAGGGGTTAGTGGATGTCAGAGGCGTGTCTCCGCCCAAAATGGGGTTCTGGTTGTGGTTGTTGTTGTTGGAGTGGTGACTGGCACTGGCACTGGACACAACGTTCCCGTTCGAGGAGAATTTCAGGGAGGGATTGGGAAGTAGGTAACCGATGCAACTGCTCAATAAAATGGTCCACAATTGTTTGTCTCCTTGTTGCAAACTCAAATTGGCGATGGCTGCCCCGATGACACAATACACCACGAAGATTTGGCAGAAAAAGAAGATTTGCGTTTTAGGCACACGTTCTCCGCACCACACCCACAAGGGTTGTTTTTGTAAATCTTGCACAGAAGAACTAGGGGAAGAAGGACTGGTCGATGTAGCTGCGTCTGATGTGTGAAAGGGCATGATGGTCACTTCTTCTTTTTATAGTCGATGACTTGCGAAGCGTCGATCCAAGAATCGAAACTGGGTGGATATCCTTTCCAACGTACTTTGACTTCTTTGACACGTCGTTTGCCCACTTTACGGGTTCTGCGTTCGAGAATGCTTTCGATGTCGTACACGTCGTCTTCTTTTTTGGTGACACGTTGTAACTCGGGCAAATAAAACGTTCCTTTGAGCACTTCTCCGTTCATGTCTTCCAATTTATAGACGGCAGGATGACGGCCATGTACTCGTCCAGTGACGCGAAACAATTCGGTCGTCCAGTTAGGTAAGTAACCTTTGTCGAAAGTGCGTTTGGTTTTGCCAATGCGCACCCAATCTCCTACGGTCAACTCTCCACTTTTCTTAGGGACAGTCCTCGTCGGGGACGTACCGAACAGGCGCTCAAACACCAGCACTTCGTTGTCGGGAGTCACGTCTTGCGGGGCACGTCCGATGCTTCGATGGTAAGATTGGTTGTACGCTTGCACCAGGTGCGGTAAGATGTCGATGTACTTCAGAGTGTATTGATGCGTAAAATATTTCCACATGCGTTCTTTCAAAGTGCGTTGAAAACGTTCCACGATGCTGGCTTTGGTTTCGGGATTCTCGGTGGTAAAAAAATGAATGTCACGTTTCTTTAATTCTTTTTGGAAAGCTTGGTTCAGAAATTCGGTGCCTTTGTCTGTTTGCCATCGAAGAGGGCGACGACCGCTTTGTTTCAACACCCGTTGCAGGGCTCGCACTAACTCGCTGCTGGATTTGGAAGTCAAAGGCACGACCCAGGCAAATTTGGAAAAGACGTCGATGACACAAAACAAATATTTGTAGCCACGATTGTAACTGGCCAAATGAGAGACATCGGCTGAATCGGCTTGCCATTGATGATCGATACCTTCCACTCGGGTGCGACTTCTGGCAAACTTGCGTCGAATGGGTTTGTGTAAAGTGTAGGTAGCTTGTTCTTGTAACCATCGTTGCACTTGAGGTAAACGGAGACTTTTCAGTTGCGTTTTGGCAGCACGATACAATTTTTGAACTCCTGCGTAACCTGCAGGATGCGAGGGATCGTAGTAAGTGCTAGCTAAGACTTTTTCCATTTTTTTTTTTTTTGCTGTGTTAATAAGTCACCCACTCTTCGGTGATGCTACTTTGGGTGGGTCGAAAGGGTGGTTTGGAAACGGATTTACGTGTCCGATGGGCTACGGGAGTAGAAGTCGAAGGTAGTGGTGGTGGTGGAGGTGGCAATGGAATGGCTTTGGTTTTCTTTTCTTTTTTCGCTTCTGGTTTCCCTTCTTTCTTTTTCACTTCTGTCGAAGGAGGTGTGGACATCATCTTTTTAACCCAAGCTTTCATTTCTTCTCGTTGGGGTGTGGGGGACGGGGTCAACAAGGATGCTGCAATCTTACTCGAAATGGGAGCTGCTGACGGTGTTTGAAACACTTCGCGTATCTCTTCTTCCTCAGGTCTTTGTGGGGTAGCATCTCTGGTGACCCTTGGGGATGGTAGTGGTGGTGGTAATGATGATGATGGTGCTGGACTTTTCATCAAGGTCTTAAAATCTTTTAGAGTGGGTAAAGCTGTTTCGTCTAAAGCTTTCTGGTGAAAGAGTTGCAGTCTTTGCAAGAGTTGACCGTACTTTTGCGATTTTTCTGTTTCGGACAAATCTTGACGATCCAGCAAGGATTGCAATTCGTGTTGTAACTGGGACATCTCGCTCAAATTGGATTGGGAGGTAAATGCGGGGTGCGTTGTTCTTGCCAACGATGGTATTCCATCCATCGTTTGTAAGGCACTAAAGCTAGTTTTCGTCCTTCCATGGGGTTGTCAGGGGTCGATTCTGAGATTTTGGGACTTCCGAGGGCCTTTTTATCTTGCTCCCATCAGTCCTCCCAACATGGTTCCCAAGACTCCTTTCAGTATGGGACCTAACAAGAGGGGCAAAATGCCTCCACGTTGCACTAACATCTTCTTTTTTTGACGAATGGGAATTTTCTTTCGAACCATTTGGCGAAGAACGTGACGATGTTTGCTTAAGCATTGTTTCTGGTGTTTGGACAAAGGGATCGTGCCTTTCAAAACGTTCAAACAACATTCGCACGGTATCGATGACCTCTTTGGAGGCCGTTTGAATGAGTTTTTTTCGTAGGGGTGGAGAAGCTTTGGACAGGACAGATAACATGTCCCCATGTTTGGCTAAACGTGGTGGCAGTCCTTTCCTTTTCTTTCCTTGGGGTTTTCTGGAGGGTGACATCTTTGAGTCTTCAGGAGCACCGAAAAAACACTGATACCCTACTTGGTCACAGGCCTTTTTTATACTGGAACGCGTCGCCACTGATTGTCTTTACGTCGTATCAACTTCATGACAGGCATGACACGTCGTGCAGGGGTACGCAACGGACTAAATCGAGCCAGTTCTTGCTTGGACAAATCCAGTAAACTTTGTAACATGCCCGATCTTTCTTGGACTTTGATTTTGGGAGAAGGTACTTTGTGAGCAGCAGCCACTGCCGCTAAATTGGAAGGTCCTGCCACTGGGGAAGTTCTTTTGGGGGTCATCAACGGAGAAGTTCTTGGTGTAATCAACGTCTCCAAGTACTCTTCAGTTCCTGGTGACATCAACGGAGAAGTGGACAAACGTGAGGCTGCCGGAGACGCTGTGGCAGGTCGTGGCTTGCGAGTGTAAGGTTGCGTCCTGGCCGAAGTGCCTCTCTTGCGACTAGTTTTATTCTTCTTCTGTGGACTTTTCTTTTTCTGGGGACTTTTTCTCTGTTTCTTTTTCTGGGGGCTTCTTTTCTTTTTCCGGGGTGGTGGTGGTGGTGTCTGGTAAGAGGAGGGTCCTGCCACTGGAGAAGTTATTCTTCTTGGGGACTTGGTCTTTTTCTTTTTCTTCTTGGGGCTTCGTTGGACTTTTGTCTTGGGGATAACTTTGGGGGCATTAGGATCCCATCTTAAGAGTGAACGAATGATGACCCCTCATAGAGTACCGCTCCCTCCAGGTTTCAAAATGATTTGTTTTTTGGTTTGAGTGTCGATGCGGGGATCGGCCAGTTGGACCAAAGCGACTTTGTTTCGATCGAAAAAGCGTTGGGTTTGATGAGGAATCTGAATGATTCCTTGGAGTAATTGACGTGCCGTCACCGTGAACCATCGTAAGACTTCTTTGAGACTAGCTTCTAAGACACGAGCTCGTGTTTGTGGATCTTTTTCTCGACTGATGCCATACAAGGCACGAATCAATTTGACGGGAAGATGCGACTGAAGGGACGTCATGTTCGCACTGAGAGTGAGACAGACGAAAAAGGGTCTGAGGTTTTTATAGATTTTTTTTCATGGGGAGTGAAATGAAGTCGAGGACGGAGACGTGTACAGGACAGGCCCTCCGTCTTGGCACCAGTGGTGAAACAAGTGGGTACGAAATCGCAAATCCTCGGGAGTCGTAGGTTTCAAATCGACGAGTAAATAGGCGTATGGCGTTTGAGTGGCATCGTCGTACGCCTGAGTCAGCCAAGGCGTTCCTAACTGTTTGGCTAAGACTTGCACTTGCGATTTATCTCGAGGGCTTTTAAACAAGACCACGTAATGCGCATTGAGACTGATGGTACGATGGGCTTTACTTTGTTGAAACAAATTTTGGGTGATGTAAATGACACTGGCATTACGGTGATGCCCTTTGCGCGTGAACCACAATTTAATTTCTTCTTCGTCTTCTCCTAACATGTCGTCAAAAATGACCAAATGGGTTTGACGGGAGTCAGAGACGATGCCGTCGTCTTCTTTAGGAATGCCTTCCACAAACACGATGGAATCGCCTTGACTTTCTCGCAAGAGGCTGTACGCCGATTGCCACTCTTTGTAACACCACACGATCCGTTGAGGTGGCCGATCGATCAAATGATGTTTATGTTCGATCAAACGTTTGACGAATTCGGTTTTGCCTGAACCGCTAGGTCCAGCAATGAGCATGTTAAAGGGATGGCGAAGATACAAAGCCTCCCAACTGGCACAATCTAAGTGTTCGTCGATGACTTTGACAGTAGAGGAAGAGGGAGCAGAGACAGAAGAGGTAGCCATGGTGTGAGAAATGTCACTTGTGACACGAAAACAAACAAGACAAGAGTTTATATACTTTTTCAGAACACGTTTATTGAATGTTTTTTTTTCCAAACATGAACACGAAAGACAAAAATACATAAAAGCCAAAGGCTTAAGTACAAGGATAAAAGGCACATGATAACGATGAATGTGGAATAAACACAAGTGTCTGTACAACAATCACATCTTTTGGGTAATGTTCTAACCAGTTCAACAGGGGGTAAGGTCACACAAGTGTCCTCCCGAAAGGGTCTTTCAGGTCTGTCCACGACAGTCCTGTCCTGGGTGACGGGTTCTTCTGGCACCGTCACTAACACGGGTTGAAAAGTAACTTTTTTCCTTGAACAACTCTCGTGCATACTGGGCCACTTCTTGGGTCCAAGCCTCAAAATCCCATTCTTTCCAGGCACGGACATCTGTCCAATGGGGATGTAAGTCACAAGCTACACACACATCGTCATACACGTCTTGGGTAGCTAAAAGTTGACGAATCTTTTTTTCCCTTAGAGGTCGAGAAGTATCCAGATGAAAACGCAAGGCTTTGAGCAAAAGGAGTTTTTCGTGACCATTTAAGGCCATGGAGGTGGAAGTACTGATCGTAAAGAGTCCACAAAGAATCGGCTGGTAAACGAAATCCCAAAAAACAAGTCACTAAGACACACACCACTTGTCGTCCAAAATTGAATGGATACAGTTCTTGTAATAATCGATGGTAATGATCCACGGTTTGAATATGGTCATTGAGTTCCTTCCACGGAATCTGTTGGATGACATGTGACATAAGTCGTGGCATAGCAGCCTGTTTTTATAGTCTCTTTGTTTCGGAAACAATACACGTACTTTCTAGCCAGAGATCTTCGTTCTCCAGTAGGGAATCTAAATCTTGCATACTGTAACCGAAACTTCAGAGTTCGTTTAGAAGTTTCCTCTTCCTCTAAGTAGATTCCACGTAAAATATGTTGATAATCCTTTAACTTGTCTTCCTCAATGTATTGCTGTAGGTGAATCTCGAAGTAACCAAAATAATGAACGTTTCGATCATTCACTAACTCAAAGTGTTGAACAAGGTCTGACCACTGAAACAATTTCTGACGAATCAGTTCTCTTATACCATTCAGGTACCAGTGGTTAAAGATCTGGTGACGTAACGGATGCAATTGTTCTTTACGTTTGACTTGTATTTTCACCAGCTCTCGGTAAATGCGTTCTCTCAACTCCACAGGCAAAGCACGAATGTTCTCTAGCAAAGTATCCATGAATAGGTCATACTAAATCCTCTTTGGTCTGACACAAGAAATGTACTCTTTGCACAAACATGGTTTCACTTCAGTGTCGAATTTAAATCGTTGAGTCACTAATCTACACATTACAATTCGTTCAGAAGTTTCCTCTTTCACCAAGTTGACATTGTGTTCAAGATGTTGGTAATTCGTTAACTCTTCCTCTGGAATTCGATGCAGTACGTTTACAATGATGTAACTACAATCGTCCATACCAAACCAATCCTTTTTAAAACTAGAGGATCGTTGATCAATGTCTGTCCAATGGAACACTTTCAATTGAATCAGTCCTTGTATAGCCTTCAGGTACCAGTGGTTCAAACACCGGTGACGTATCGGATGCAATTGTTCTTTACGTTTCACTTGTATTTTGACCAGTTCTCGATAAATGCGTTCTCTCAACTCCACAGGCAAAGCACGAATGTTCTCTTGTAAAGTATCCATGAACAGATTATTATGGTAAAAAGTTACTTCAATGTCTCGGTCCCACTAAAGGTAAGTAATGACAATTCGGTGACCATCGAGCATGTTCTACGTAGGCCGAATCTTGCGGTTCCCAGTGGTGAAGTGACACACCGCAACTGAAGCACTTGACTTTATCTCCTTCGCCCAAGTAGAAAAATCCGGCTCTGGCTAATTCTTCGGGGGTCGGTCCTCCCAGATACTTTGGCCATTTTCCTTTGAACGATTGAAGACGATTTTCAAAGTCGCAGTATTCCGACGAACGCACAGGAAACGAATATTCGTTTTTCACAGGTTCGTTTCGATGAGGGTTGAGTGAAATGGGCAGGAGTTTGCTCAGGGCTGGATGACATCCGTAGGGAGGTAAACGTGAAGGTCGACATTCCCCTTTAAAACGAAACCCAGTAAAATGTCCAAGAGGACGAGCAGCATCGCTTTCGCATCCCTCAGGTTTGACACGCACAGCATCACTTTCCATGATAGGGGTAGGGGCACTAAAGTTCCCATGATGCTTTACGGCATCGCTCAGGTCACAAGGTACAGCATCGGTCCCATCGCAAGGCTCACAATCGCACTCGTCTGCAAACTCCGCTACGCAATTACAATGGTAACCACATGGACAATCGCAGTTTCCTTCCGGACATTTTCCGTCGCAATGCCTGGGTCTTATCCATCCAATATTAGTCACACTAGAGGAAGATACAACTTTTTTACAATCCCCAAACTGGAACGATGTCTCTTTCAAAGTATTCATCTTGTTTGCTCGGTCTTGGTAGTCACAATGAACTATCGATCTTGTCTAGGGTTCCTTTTTATATACAGACCAATACCGACGTGACCGTACGGTAAGGTGAAATGATTGGGAAGTCTCACTCGCTTCTGGTACACGATTTGATAGATTTTTTCCAGGGGTCGACTGACGATGTGGTGAGTGGGTAAACGTACAATCTTGTTCGGTTGGCAAGTGGTCACTTTAAAGTTTCCATCCTCTCCCGATTGCAAGGCTTCTTTCAATACCCCAAAGTTGACCACTCGACTGGTACGATAATTCAGAGTCAGTCCTTTCACTTTGCACGTCGTGTGCACTTCTCCTTGTTTGTCCCGGTATTCGTAGCCGTAATTTTTGGGACCGCCACTGACGAAACTTAGAATCTTGTCGTCGGGATGTTCGTCTGTCCAGGCTCCTAAACGGTCTCCTTCGATGTTAGGGTGATGTTGAATCGGGTGATGGATGTAAATGCAACTGTCCGTGTCAAAGTACAGGACGCGTTCCCCTAACAGTTCTAAAGCTTCGTACAATTTTAAGCGAGCATGAGCTGTCACGTAAGCCGCAATGATGACATTTCCAAAAGGGTCGTCTTGTACAAAGTCCAGATCTTCTTCGTAATTGACCAAGATCAAATTCTCTCGAACGACGTCCACGTGTTTCATGTATTTGGTTTTGTCGTGAATCATCTGGAAGTAGCGGGAAGGTTCTGTCAAATATTCCGTCTTGGGTAAACACGGTCGTTGTGCCATTTTACCCCACAAGCAATTTAACATCACTTTGGCAAACGATCGCCTGCCTTCGTTTTTCTCGATGTGGTCTAAAGTGATGCCTTCTTGTTCGTAGTATTTCTCTTTGAATTGTATTTGGTCTTCGGGAGTGTGACACCAGGAAGGATAGCCGCTGGCTTCTTGCTTCAGTTCCAAAAAGGCATCCACGTAGTCGGCGAAAATGCCTTTCTGAGTAGGGTCACCCTTGCGGTATTGTTGTGTCTTGGGAAAGTGGCAAATTTCGTACACTTCTAACAGTTGGTATCCCATGTCCATAGCTTTGAACAATTCTACGCTGACCCAGGTTCCCGTCAAGGCACTTTCTTCCTGGCTGTGCTGACAAGGTTGGTCTTGGTTGCACGTTTCGGCACAAGTACGGCACAAGGGAAACATCAGTTTGCCTTGACAATGGTGAGGTAAGACGGGATGGTATAGGTTCGTGGGAGGTAAAGCTTTGCACTTGATCAAGCCTTCGTATTGTCGAATGTTTTTCAGGTCGATGTGTTCCGTCAGCAATTGCGGGTGCCCTACAGGAAAGCGACAATATTTGCACACGTAGGGATACAGCGAACACACGTCCAAGTATTTGATTTCTTCTCCTTTCTCTTCGTCGGCTTGGTACAGCAAACAGGTGGCATTGGTCCTTCCTCCGTACAAACTATCCCTCGGGTTCAGCGGGTCCATGAACTGGTAACTTTCCACGAGGCGTTTAAACTCGGGATCGGTTTTCAAGCGGTGATCGTGTTCGTGTTCCCACATTTCCACCACTTGGTATCCTTGCTGTTCTAACTTTAGGCGTCGCTGACAAGTGTCCTGGTACAAGTCTTCCATGGTTCGTTGCAAAAACTGATTTTTAGTGCCACGGTCAGGGTAACAGACGGGACATCCGTGAAATAAGCAACCGTTAAACTCGTACACGATCTTGGGGTTTTCTAAGTCCCAGCCATCGACCGAATACGTTCCGATGGTCTTTTCGCCCCCTCCGTTGCGGGCATGCTGAATCCACTTGTCTTCCTTGTCGCACAAGTAATGTAACCAACGTAGGGCTTTGACCGAGTATTGACGCTTGACATAGTGGGTCGTTTGAGGACTGATGACAGCCACGGTGTTTTCAGGCATGAATTGTTGCCGGTACACTAAGGAACACGCTTTGGCAATGGTGCAAGCTTCTTTCAAAGGATCGACCCCTCCGTGTTCCATGAACAGTTCTCGAAATTTTCCACAGCAACGCCGTAAAATGTCCACGTCGGAACGACAATACTTTAGCATTTCTTCCTGAAAGTCGAAAGGGTCCGAGGCGTGAATCTGGTACCAAGCGTAGAAAGCTTCTCGTTGTTCGGTACGCATGTTGTCAGGGTCGTAATAGTGAGCCTCTGGTAAATGGGGTAGAACGGCGTGTTGATTGGCTTCCGTATTGAAAAAGTGTGGAAAGTACCCTTTAGCCATTTCTGTCATTCCAAACGTTTTAGGCATTCGACTCAAAGGCATGGCCAAATAGCTCATCGAATCTTTAAACTGTACTTGTCCCACTTGCATGAAAATGATTTTGGCTCCGTTCAAAGTCACTTTAGGACGCTCGGTGCCTTGTTCCGTATAGTACCTCAAAAGAAACTGTCCATCGTATCCGGAGAAATTGTGAGCCATCACCGTGGCATGGCGATGACAATCTCCGTAACGTTCGATGTCCTCTTGGCTCCACGTCTTGTCGACGGGGTCTAAGACCCATTGGGCAAAATCGGCTAACGTGTTCGGTCCCCGAAAGATTTTTTCACGTCCTCCAGGAATCTTGCTGCAGTGAGGGCAATGACTGAAGATAGGTTCTTGAATGCACTTCTCGCACGCTCGATGAGCCACGCAGAAATTAGGAATGTGAATGCCGGTTTCTTGCATGCATTCGAAATCGAAAAAGATGAAATTGCCTTTCTTCTTGTGACCGTCCTCTTTCTCTGGTGGGGGTTGGTATTTTTGCACGCAACATTGGTGTTCCAAGTCCACGATGTGGTGACAAATGTGACATTTTTTCTTTCCTGAACATACGTGTGCCTTGGTATTATTGGTACGTATGACTTGTTCACACGTAGAGCACAATCTCAGCAGTTGACAAGCGCATTTCTTCTGTGAACCTTGCGTTTTCAGATGTTGTTGGTAACAGGTAGAGCTGACAAACGTGCGCAGACAAGTGGAACAAGGCACTGGTTCTTCGCTCAGACAGGGTGAAGAGGCCAAACATCCTGTGCATTTCGATCCACAATGCTTGTGTTGCTCTCGATTGTTATAACCATGATCACATTTCTCACAGTAATAACCGTATTTCAGGAATCCGGTGATACTGGTAATGGTATCGAAATGTTCATCGTGATGATAAAGATGAATGTATTTTCCGTCCTTAAAGTCTTGGCCTCGAAACAACAGAGGTCCGCGTACTTCTTGAGGGTGCACTTTCAAGGTGTAGCGTGGAGCTAGGGTATCTTGCAATTTTTGCATCTCAGGAATGCCACAGGGTGTGTCTTTGGACAGGCCAGCTTGTTGCAACAGGAGTTCTGCTTCGTTTCGTTGTTTGGCTCGGTCCGATTGTCGAATAGTTTTCCAGGCTCTTTTCCATTCTACCGTGTCGTTCTTGTTGGCATAGGTTCGTCCCACCACGATGGCACGGGCTAAACACATCTGGTCATGAGAGTTGTTAATTCGGACGAGACTTGTTTTGGTGTTGCGAAGGTCGTCCACCAATAACATCTTTTTGCGTCCTGTCCCTTGAGGAGGAGAGACGTGGGTCATGTCCAGTGTGGCTTTACCATCGGTGATGTCAAACTGATCATTAGATTGTTGTACGTGTTGAATCTTGTCCATGACTTTGGAAGCAGTCAATTCTGCAGGGGTGCTAAACTCGATCCAAACAGGGGATTTCAAACCGTCGTGTTGTATGGAAAGTCTCAAACGATCGTCTTCTTTGGGTTGACATTGTCGCTTGAGTGCGGTGAGCAAAGAATCCCACACCTCAGTGATGAACACTTCTGCTTTCTCTAACGGCACTTCAGCCTTGAAATCTTTAAACTTCACCGTGTATTTGTAAGCCGTGGTTCTAAATTTTCTAGAGGAGCGCTTTTCCGTCTCTCGAATGGAATAGTACTTTTCAGGGTTGACAAAGGGTGGTGAACTTGGTTTAGAGGGTTCGGATTCTGGTTCACTCATGTCCTCTTCAAAATCACTGGCATGAATTTGTGCCAAGATTTCAGCCCTGGTACGAGGCGATAGATCACGTTTCTGCCTCTTACTTTCTTCTTCTTTCTTCTCGAATGAATGGGATCGTTTCATCTTGAAAGCAAAAAGTCAAATGACTTAAGTTCAAACACCATAAACTACTTTATAGTCATAGCAAACCAGCGTATATAAAAGGGTGTGTGTCTTGTCCTTTCACTATTCATTTCACTCTCAAGTCGAGCACAACGATGGAAGAGACTGACCAGATGGAACGTTTCGTCAGAGCTTTGCGAGGGGTCATTAGAAAATTCTCTTCAGACCAGCCTACGGACTACTCTCCTTCCTTTAGAGATAAAAGTCAAGATACTTGCTATATCTGTCAGAAGAAAGGGCATTGGTCTTCAGAGTGTCCAGACCGTCAAAAAAGAACAAAAACAGGGACTAAAAAAGACAAAAGTCAAGATACCTGTTATTATTGTAAAGAAAAAGGACATTGGTCTCCACATTGCCCAAAAAAGAAACAAGAGGAGTCAGAAGAAAAGAGGAATTCTTCAGAAGAAGAGAGGGATTCTTCAGAGCAAGAGAGGGATTCTTCTGAAGAAGAAAGAAGACAGGTGAAGAAAAAGAAACAGGAGAAAAAAAGAAGAAGGGAAGAAAGCGAGGAGGAAGAAGAAGAGGAAAAGAGTGTGACGGTGAAGAAATTCAAAAAACAGAGAGACTAAACAAGGAGAAAAGAAGAAGTCAATGAACTTTTCATTAGAGTGTTGTGTTGTGAATTGGATTGTAAAAAATGGAGAAAAGAATAAATGAATGATAAAAGGTAAGTGTCTTTGAGTTATGATTTTAAAATAAGAACGTACACTCACGCACTCATACACAGACACGTACCATAAGGGTAAAATGGGTGGGGTTTATTTATTTTTTTTTTTTTTTTGACTTATTGGCAAATTGAAATTGTATTTCTTTTCGAGAAATGTGGGTGGCCCTGAAAAGGGCCTTTTTTCTTCATGGTGAAAGGGTGAGTTTAAGCAATCAAATTTAACTGCCTTATGCCTTTGCCACGGCCAAGGCCTACTTCTGGACTGCGTAATGTTGATGATGATTGGGTTGAAATCACTAAGGGTGGTACGGTAGGCTTAGTCACAGGGTTAACGTGTTTAGCTCGGGAAGGTCGTATTCTCTTCGGTCGTGATAAAGAAGTCTGATACATTTGTTTCAGACTTCTTAACTCCGCTAAAATGTCCAACAGTACCGTGACCGTTTGATTTTCACCCTCTTGTTTCTTTGCTGCTACTTCTTCTTGCTGTTGTTTTTTTCTTACCTCTTCTTCTTGTTGCTGTTGCTGTAGGAGAAAAGCCTGTTCCGCTTCCTTTTGTCGTTGTATAAATTTCTCCAATTCTTCTTTTTGTCTCTGTCTAAAATTTTCCACTTGCGGTAATGAAGAAGGTAACGAAGGTTCCGGAACAAATTCTTGCGAGGAGAGAAAATCCACAAAATCCTAATTCACCTCTTCTGAAAGTAAGTCCGAGTTCCCTTGGGCAGTCTCCCTTGCTGGTGCACCCCAATGGATCGTTTTCTGAGTTTCCGTCATGTTGAATCACTGTCGCATAGATTGACTGCACACAAGCGCTAGCGAATCTATATAGACTACGTGACGTCACAGACTGCTCTCTTCGGATTGGATGCGGGCTGACTGAATTCTGTAACGCGTGTTGGGATTGGTGAATGAACTCAATCCGTTTCAATCCTTTCTGTCCCTATAAATAAGCGCCGTTCACTGCATTGATTCACCTATTCTCGGAGCCTCAACATGTGGACAGACGTTGAATCTTCAACCCTTGTGTCAACAATGATGTTCAGGACGGACATGCTCATGTATGTCCGATCCAAGTGGACCGTTGTCTACAGGACCAACAGCAGTCTGTGGATAAGAAGAGTCTATATAGAGAGACAAGGTTGCCTCAAGAGGACTCTGATGTATGGCCCTGCTGTAAGACGAAGTTTGAGGAAAAGAAGATGTCGCAAATGCCCTCTATGTTAAGGGCATATTAACATAAACCAAAGGCCCTTTTCAGGGCCAGCCATATTTCTCGAAAAGAGATAGTCTTTGAATTGCCTACCCCTTTTTAAAAAAAATTTTTTTTTTAAAAATTTAAAAAAAAAAAAATCCCATGTTAAATTCCCCTTGTCCCTAAACAAGCCCAAACTCTATTCCCATGTTAAATTCCCCTTGAGGCTAAAGTGTCCCACGATTTTTCGCCATGTTAAATTTCCATTGAGGCTAAAGTGTCCCAAGGGTGTTTTTAATGCTAATTCCCATTGAGGCTAAAGTGTCCCCCTTCACTACTGATATGGTTTCCAGGTATCTTTCTGAATGCATTTTATGCCTGATGTGTAAGAGACGCCCCCGCCCCCGCCGAAAAAATCCAAACATTAAACAAAATCAAACAAAACAAATAGCCCAAAATTTAGCAAAACAGCCAAGAATACAAATGACAAAACAATACAAAACAAAACAGCAAACATGTGTAATGAAATTAATTCTTTAT
Source organism: Sinohyriopsis cumingii (assembly GCA_028554795.2). Classification (NCBI taxonomy): domain Eukaryota; kingdom Metazoa; phylum Mollusca; class Bivalvia; order Unionida; family Unionidae; genus Sinohyriopsis; species Sinohyriopsis cumingii. The sequence goes on from CM068824.1 coordinate 106,335,804, forward strand.
TGTATGAAAAACTTTTCTGTTGGCTATTATAAACGTGCATGTGTCCAGAAATGATTCCTCATTCATCTTGCCACGTCATTATCCCGTTTAAACTTTGGCCTAAATAGCGACGTCGTCCGTCCACAACCAAGTAAATTGAACAGCAAAGCATTGATAAAATGGAAATATTTTTGTGGTGACACTATCACCAAGACACAGTCGAGCTATGTAACGTAAATATATAAATGGTGAGAGCAAAGAGTAATCTTACCTAGATATTTAAAAAATGAAATATCGATATACATGATAATTCAACTAAAGTTTTAAACTGTTATATGTGTCCTATACTTTTCAAACGATTCTAATTCTATTGGCAGTCAGGGTGAAACACAGAGTTTACAAACTTTTCAGTTTTGAAGTGACTCATTTGGCCATGTAGATAGCGTTTAAAAGGTCTATTGTAATCGGATGACCAAAAACACATTTATATCACTTAATTTTCGTCTTTGCAAGAGGTTACCGATTTTCTTTTTCTGTACTATAAATTTAGCTGTATTTGACAGTTACCAAAATCACTATTATAAATTACCTTTTTATGTTCCTATGGGCGAAATTAGTTCAAATTGATCAACCGGTATGTTGTTCCCCTCAAAACAGGAAGCTTTACCGTCTACTATTTCTTCTTTCAGAACAAAAACCTAATGGACCAGTAGTTGCCTGAAAAGGAAGATTCAGCACATGGCTATTGAAAAGAAACATGCTGTTTACAACGCGTATTTCGTGTATGTTTTCTTGCCTTGAATAAATGCTATATGCTGTAACACTTCTCAATTTATGTTCTGTTTTAATACTGAAATACGCATATCACTCTAATTTGATCGAGATTTGTTTCCCCTGACATGGGTGTGAGATTTTTGTACAATAAAGTATAAAGAAACGTTTCTCTATAATGGTTTTGAAACAACAAGACAAGCGAACCAATAGCAATCTAATTTTACATTGATTATGCATAAGGAAGATTAATCTTAGCAGTGTGCGAACGTTAGAAAAAAACATGGAATTCAGAATGATTAACACAAGTTCTAAAGATCGATATAAAACTAGTATTCGGGTTCTGAATAGCACTTGGCCTGCAGAAAAGTCATGGTCTTATCGTTCCAAGTAAACATATATTTCATGGCATTTTATAACAATTGTTATAATATTTATTACAAAACAAGCGAAAACTGTATAAAATGCAGAAATTTAATGTTGGCAATTGATTTCCTTTACAAAATGGAATTCAAACACTCAGTCTGTCTAGTGAGAGTTCTCTGCCTTAAATGAAGGCGCTTCATGTATTCAGTCTTTCACTGTGGGACTGCACTTTATGAGAACTCGGTAGCCTCAGGTATTAAACATATACATTGCGTGCTGTTCACCTGATTATGAATGAAGTATGCAAGAAAAGTAAATGACACCTCATCAAACACTAATACCGCTCAAACATTTCAGTAAGAAGGGAGAATGGAAACCTGCATGATCATTGACTGATGGTGTATTTGCCTCCATTTGGCAACGCCACGTACTTCCCAGGTGACAGAAGGAAGGTTCTCGTGAGAGAATAAATTGCACATTACCAACGGAATTCAAGTTTTCACAAAATCCTTCATGGTTTTATAATTAAAGTTGTTCGGAAGATTTGAATTCCTGGATCCATAAAATGACGCCTGAAGATTCAGTCCAGTAAGTTTTCACCATCACTCTCTGACATAGACTTCCTACTACTTAAAAAAGACGTAATTCTATCATTGCTTATTCCTATGTTATTACTATATCGATTCAATTCTGTGTTAGAGGTTTCATTTGTCAATCTTTAACGCAAATAAAATACTAATCTAACTAGAGAAATGAATGAGCTCATTGGATAACGTCCCGGACTTGAATCGTGCTTTCGGATTATCCTGAATCGGCTACTGCGTGCATCCTTGGGAAAGGACTTAACTCTAATTATCTCGGCACAATATAAATACTAGTTACTGTGTCGAAAGACACCACACCCTTAAGCGAATATAAACCCTGTAGATCAACACTTTTTCACTCTCCACCAAAATGTATTTCGGTTTTTTTCCTTCAATTTGTTTTAGTTTTCCTTATTTATTTTACATTAACGATTTCTATGAAGTTTATGGTTCTACATTTTATTAGATAATCACGGTTCGTTTTTAGTTAATCTTACCTCTATATAATCAAAATCTGACAAAATAAACGTTAGTCTAATCTAATAATATGATGCAAAAATATCTAAGAGTCAGCTATTGAACTATTCCAAAAGTATCATAGTTTAGCCCAAGCAGACTACCTTGCCAAAGAGTAGTGTCTCCACTAGATTTCCCTTTCACATTATTTTAGATCTCCAAAATTCATTTTTGAAATGAATCAGTCAGAAAGTCACTACACAAAGGCCACCACAAATTGACGATTCTATTGGTGGCAGTTTAACTATCCCTTCTCAAAAATTATGAAGCTATAAAAGCAGGTGACAACATATCTGTACAGGGGTTCGATGGAGTGGTAGGTTCAACTGGGCGTGATAAATAAATACGACCTTAAACTTGTTATGTATTGTCAGTAGCTAAGTGTGTTTTACAAAATTTAACACCTTATCTTACCACCTTATGCGTAATAGGAATTCTTGCCATGCATTGAACAAGCAGGGGCGGATTCAGTTAGGTTTGCAGGCTGCTGGATGGAGGGGATAGCAGAGCCAGCATGCCACTCCTTCCCCCCAAAAAAGAATGACCACGACAAAATCCAGACCGTTACTAGAATAAGTTTTGCTTTCAGTTTAATGGTTAAATGATTTTCTTGAAACGCTCACAATGAATAAACTTTTCTGAGGTTTCGATCCTGAGCTACAACGAAGGGTTCCATCCCACAGACTCCTCGACTAGGTGTTTACGTCTCTCCTAGCCTACATCCCTTTATCATCTCTGGCAAGACCATGTGATTCTCACCAAAACTGGATTACTTCAACCAATAACACTATATAGAAAATCCACTCGAAAATCCCAGTGTTCTTTTGCTGTGATTAAAATAGTTGTATTTGGTATGATGGTCGAACTCAGCTTTAATAACTCAAAGTCATTCAAAGTGCTGTGGTTGTTTAGAAGACAACACCATGTCCTACTTTGAATAGTAATGGTGACTTACGAATGTGTCTGAAAAATATAGAGCAAGTAACGATCCCTATCCGTTTGATAATGTAGCTACAATATCATGTGACGACATTTCCGCATAAGTAATTTCTGTGTGTATGCCAATCGTTCGTATAGATGTTGCATGCTTCGTGGATGGGACCCTTATGTATTGCATATGCCGATCGTTGTGCAAGCCGATTCGTATTCTGGCTCCAACCTTGATATTTAACGCAAAATCATTGTATAGTTTTTAACCACCATTTCTGATTTAACTGTTGAGTCGTCAGTAGTGAATGGGGTCACCCTAGGGACAATGTGAATTACCATTAAAAACACCCTTGGGTTATCTGGGGACTATGTAAATTTAACATTAACCACCCTGGGTCACTCTAGGGACAATGGAAATTTAACATGGGCAAAAAACCCTGGGTCACTCTAGGGACAAGGGAATTTAACATTGGAGAAAGGAAAAAATGTCTAGGGACATTCTAGGCACAAAGGCATTCGAACAATGGAAATTTAACGTGGGAGATATTGCTGGGTCACTCTAGGGACAATGGGAATTGAACATGGGGAATAGAGTTTGGGCCTGTCTAGAGACAAGGGGAATTGAACATGGGATTATTATTTTTTTAAAAAAATTTTTTAAAAAAGGGGTAGGCAATGGAAAGTCAATCTCTTTTCGAGAAATGTGGGTGGCCCTGAAAAGGGCCTTTGGTTTTATGTTAATATTAACATAGACGGCATCTGTCACATCTTCTTCTTCTTAAACTCCTTCTAACTGCAGGTCCATACACAAGTACCCTCTTGAGGCATCCTTGTCTTTCTATGTAAACTCTTCTCATCCATAGACTAGTATCTGTCCTATCGACAACAGTCCACTTGGACCGGACATACATGGGTATGTCCGTCCTGAACATCATTGTTGACACAAGGGTGGAAGATTGAACGTCGGTCCACATCTTGAGGCTCCGAGAACAGGTGAGTGATTGCGCTGAACTGCGCTTATTTATAGGGAGAGGAAGGATTGAAACGGATTTAGTTCATTGACCAATCCAAACACGCGTGACAAAATTCAGTCAGCCCGCATCCAATCCGAAGAGAGCAGTCTGTGACGTCACGTGGTCTATATAGATTCGCTAGCGCCTGTGTGCAGTCAATCTATGCAACAGTGATTCAACATGACGGAAACTCAGAAAACGATTCACTGGGGTGCACCAGCAGTGGAGACCACCCAAGGGAACCCGGACTTACTTTCAGAAGAGGTACATTGGGATTTTGTGGATTTTCTTACCTCGCAAGAATTTGTTCCGGAACCTTCGTCTCATTCTTCATTACCGCAAGTGGAGAATTTTAGACAGAGACAGAAAGAAGAATTGGAGAAATTTATGCAACGACAAAAGGAAGCGGAACAAGATTTTCTCCTACAGCAACAGCAACAGCAACAAGAAGAGGTAAGAAAAAAACAAGAAGAAGAAGAAGAAGTAGCAGCAAAGAAACAAGAGGTTGAAAATCAAACGGCCACGGTACTGTTGGGCATTTTAGCGGAGTTAAGAAGTCTGAAACAAATGTATCAGACTTCTTTATCACGACCGAAGAAAATACGACCTTCCCGAGCTAAACACGCCAACCCTGTGACTAAGCCTACCGTACCACCCTTAGTGATTTCAACCCAATCATCATCATCAGAAGTAGGCCTTGGCCGTGGCAAAGGCTTAAGGCAGTTAAAGTTGATTGCTTAAATTCACCCCTATGCCAAAAAAGGCCCTTTTCAGGGCCACCCACTTCTCTCGAAAAGATATAGCCTTTCAATTTGCCAATAACTCAAAAATCAACAACAAAAAAAACATTTTACCCTTATAGTACGTGTCTGTGTATGAGTGCGTGAGTGTAGCTTTTTATTTAAAATCAAAACTCAAAGACACTTACCTTATATAATTAATGTATTCTTTTCTCCATAGTTACAATCCAATTCACAATTCACAACAGAACACTTTATAAATTACATTTACTTCTTCTGTTTCATCTTTTTACTCTCTCTTTTTTTCAATTTCTTCACCGTCACAGTCTTTTCCTCCTCTTCCGCCTCACTTTCTTCACTTCTTCTTTTCTTCTCCTGTTTCTTTTTCTTTACCTGGCTGCTTTCTTCCTCTGAAGAATCTCTCTCTTCTTCTGAAGAATCCCTCTTTTCTTCTGACTCCTCTTGTTTCTTTTTTGGGCAATCTGGAGACCAATGTCCTTTTTCTTGACAATAATAACAGGTATCTTGACTTTTGTCTTTTCTAGCCCCTGTTTTTCTTCTTTTTTGACGGTCTGGACACTCTGAAGACCAATGCCCTTTCTTCTGACAGATATAGCAAGTATCTTGACTTTTATCTCGAAAGGAAGGAGAGTAGTCCGTCGGCTGGTCTGAAGAGAATTTTCTAATGACCCCTCGCAAAGCTCTGATGAAACGTACGATTTGGCTAGTCTCTTCCATCGTTGTGCTCGGTTTGAGAGTGAAATGAATAGTGAAATGACAAGACACACACCCTTTTATATACGCTGGTTTGCCATGACTATAAATTAGTCTATGGTGTTTAAACTTGAGTCATTTGACGTTTTGCACTCAAGATGAAACGATCCTATTCATTCGAGAAGAAAGAAGCAGAAAGTAAGAGGCAGAAACGTGATCTATCGCCTCGTACCAGAGCTGAAGTCTTGGCACAAATTCATGCTAGTGATTTTGAAGAGGACATGAGTGAACCAGAATCTGAACCCTCTAAACAAAGTTCACCACCCTTAGTCAACCCTGAAAAGTACTATTCCATTCGAGAGACGGAAAAGCGCTCCTCTAGAAAATTTAGAACCACGGCTTACACCTACACAGTGAAGTTTAAAGATTTCAAGTCCGACGTACCATTGGAGAAAGCAGAAGGGTTCATCACCGAGATGTGGGATTCTTTGCTCACCGCACTCAAGCGACAATGTCAACCCAAAGAAGACGATCGCTTGACACTATCCATAGATCACGACAGCTTGAAATCCCCTGTTTGGATCGAGTTTAGCAGACCCGCAGAACTAACCCCTTCCAAAGTCATGGACAAGATTCAACACGTACAAAAATCTAATGACCAGTTTGACATCACCGATGGTAAAGCCACACTAAAAATGGCCCAAAAAGGTCTTATTGATTGACGACCTTCGCAACACCAAAACAAGTCTCGTCCGAATTCACAATTCTCAAGACCAGATGTGTTTAGCCCGAGCCATCGTGTTGGGACGAACATCCCGACGACAAGATTCTAAGTTTCGTCAGTGGCGGTCCAAAAGATTACGGCTACGAATACAGGGACCCACAAGGAGAAGTGCACACGACGTGCAAAGTGAAAGGATTGACTCTGAATTATCGTACCAGTCGTGTGGTCAACTTTGGGGTATTGAAATAAGCCTTGCATTCCGGAGAGGATGAACACTTTAAAGTGACCACCTATCAACCGAACAAGATTGTACGTTTACCCACTCACAACATCGTCAGTCGACCCTTGGAAAAAGTCTATCAAATCGTGTACCAGAAGCGAGTGCGACTTCCCAATCATTTCACCTTACCGTATGGACACGTCGGTATTGGTCTGTATATAAAAAGGAACCCTAGGCAAGATCGATAGTTCATTGTGACTACCAAGACCAAGTGAACAAGATGAATACTTTCAGAGAAACACAAAACAAGTTTAGAAAGGCACAATTCAAGTGTGGGGCTTCTGAAGTGGAATGCGATTGTGAGCCTTGCGACTTTTCAACCTGTGTTAGTGACAGTACCAGAAGAACCCGTCACCCAGGACAAGACTGTCGTGGACATCCCTGAAAGACCCTTTCGGGAGGATATTTGTGTGACCTTACCCCCTATAGAACTGGTCAGAACATTACCCAAAACATGTTGTACAGACACTTGTGTCTATTCCACGTTGATGGTCATCATGTGCCTTTTATCGTTGTACTTAAGCCTTTGGCTTTTATGTATTTTTTGTCTTTCGTATTCATGTTTAAAACATTCAATAAACGTGTTCTGAAAAAAGTATATAAACTCTCGTCTTGTTTGTTTTTGTGTCACAAGTGACATTCATCACACTATGGCTACCTCTACTGTCTCTGCTCCCTCTTCCTCCACTGTCAAAGTCATCGACGAACACTTAGATCGTGGCAGTTGGGAGGCTTTGTATCTTCGTCATCCCTTTAACATGCTCATTGCCGGACCTAGCGGTTCAGGCAAAACCGAATTCGTCAAACGTTTGATCGAACATAAACATCATTTGATCCATCGACCACCTCAGCGGATCGTGTGGTGTTACAAAGAGTGGCAATCGGCGTACAGCCTCTTGCGAGAAAGTCAAGGCGATTCCATCGTGTTTGTGGAAGGCATTCCTAAAGAAGACGATGGCATCGTCTCTGACTCCCGTCAAACCCATTTGGTCATTTTTGACGACATGTTAGGAGAAGACGAAGAAGAAATTAAACTGTGGTTCACGCGCAAAGGGCATCACCGTGATGCCAGTGTCGTTTACATCACTCAAAATTTGTTTCAACAAAGTAAAGCCCATCGCACCATCAGTCTCAATGCGCATTACGTGGTCTTGTTTAAAAGCCCTCGAGATAAATCGCAAGTGCAAGTCTTAGCCAAACAGTGAGGAACGCCTTGGCTGACTCAGGCGTACTACGATACCACTCACACTCCACACGCCTATTTACTAGTCGATTTGAAACCTACGACCCCCGAGGATTTGCGATTTCGTACCCAATTGTTTCACCACTGGGGCCAAGACGGAGGGCCTGTCCTGTACACGTCTCCGTCCTCGACTTAATTTCACTCCACAAAAAAAAAATCTATAAAAACCTCAGACCTTTTTCGTCTGTCTCACACACATTTTGAACATGACGTCCCTTCAGTCGCATCTTCCCGTCAAATTGATTCGTGCCTTGTATGGCATCAGTCGAGAAAAAAATCCACAAACACGAGCTCGTGTCTTAGAAGCTAGTCTCAAAGAAGTCTTACGATGGTTCACGGTGACGGCACGTCAATTACTCGAAGGGATCATTCAGATTCCTCATCAAACCAAACGCTTTTTCGATGGAAACAAAGTCGCTTTGACCCAACTGGCCGATCCCCGCATCGACACTCAAACCAAAAAACAAATCATTTTGAAACCTGGAGGGAGCGGTACTCTAGGAGGGGTCATCATTCGCTCTCTCTTAAGATGTGATCCTAATGCCCCCAAACTTCTCCCCAAGAAAAAAGTCAAACGAAGCTCCAAGAAGAAAAAGACCAGGTCCCCAAGGAGAACTTCTCCAGTGGCGGGACCCTCCTCTTACCAGACGTCACCCCGGAAAATGAAAAGAAGCCCCCAGAAAAAGAAAAGTCCTCAGAAGAAAACTAGTCGCAAGAGAGGCACTTCGGCCAAGACGCAACTTTACACTCGCAAACCACGACCTGCCACGGCGGTGACTGCCTCTCCGGCAGCCTCAAGTTCATCTACTTCTCCGTTGATGACACCAAGAACTGAAGAGTACTTGGAGACGTTGATCACACCAAGAACATCTCCGTTGATGACCCCAAGAAGAACTTCCCCAGTGGCTGGACCCTCCAATTTAGTGGCAGTGGCTGCTGCTCACAAAGTACCTTCTCCCAAAATCAAAGTCCAAGAAAGATCGGGCATGTTACAAAGTTTACTGGATTTGTCAAAGCAAGAACTGGCTCGATTTAGTCCGTTACGTACCCATGCACGACGTGTCATGCCTGTCCTCAAACTGATACGACGTAAAGACAATCAGTGGCGACGCGTTCCAGTATAAAAAGGTCTGTGACCAAGTAGGGGTAACAGTGTTTCTGTGCTCCTGAAGACTCAAAGATGTCACCCTCCAGAAAACATCCCTCTTCTAAACAACCCCAAGGAAAGAAAAGGAAAGGACTGCCTCCTCGTTTAGTCAAACATCGGGACATGTTATCTGTCCTGTCCAAACCTTCTCCACCTCTACGAAAAAACTCATTCAATCAGCCTCCAAAGAGGTCATCGGTACCGTGTGCGAATGCTGTTTGAACGTCTTGAAAGGCACGATCCCTTTGTCCAAACACCAGAAACAATGCTTAGGCAAACATCTTCACGTTCTTCGCCAAATGGTTCAAAAGAAAATTCCCATTCGTCAAAAGAAGAAGATGTTGGTCCAACGTGGAGGCATTTTACCCATCTTGTTAGGTCCCTTACTGAAAGGAGTCCTGGGAACCATGTTGGGAGGACTGGTGGGAGGAAGATAAAAAGGCCTTCGGAAGTCCCAAGATCTCAGAATCGACCCCTGACAACCCCATGGAAGGACGAAAACTAGCTTAATGCCTTGCAAACGATGGATGGAAGACCATCGGTGGCAAGAACAACGCACCCCGCATTTGCCTCCCAATCCCCATTTGAGCGAGATGTCCCAGTTACAACACGAATTGCAGTCCTTGATGGATCGCCAAGATTTGTCCGAAACAGAAAAATCGCAAAAGTACGGTCAACTCTTGCAACGACTGCAACTCTTTCACCAGAAAGCTTTAGACGAAACAGCTGTACCCACTCTGAAAGATTTTAAGACCTTGATGAAATGTCTAGCACCATCACCAGTAATACCACCACTACCAGTGACCAAAACAGAAAAAGGAGAAGAAGAAGAAGAAGGGTTTCAAACTCTACCAGAAAAAGTACGCAAGTTAACAACACCACCTACCTCCAGAATTGGATGGATTAAAAAGATGATGGCCACCCCTTCTTCATCACAAGAGAAAAAGAAAGTGAAGGCAGAAGTGAAAACAGAAGTGAAGCAAGAACCGATATCCCCCTCTCAGACATTCTCCTCTTCAACACCTATTGCCGGTCGCACACGCAAAGCATTGCAATCCAAGAAAATACCCCAAGAGAAAAAGAATAGCATCCTCCAAGAGTGGGGTTCTAATTAACACACAAACACAAAAAAAATGGAAAAAGTCTTAGCCAGCATTTACTACAATCCCTCCCATCCTGCAGGTTACGCAGGAGTTCAAAAATTGTATCGTGCTGCCAAAACGCAACTAAAATCGTCTTTTTCTGCCAAATCTTCGTGGTGTATTGTGTCATCGGGGCAGCCATTGCCAATTTGAGTTTGCAACAAGGAGACAAACAATTGTGGACCATTTTATTGAGCAGTTGCATCGGTTGCCTGCTTCCCAATCCCTTCCTGAAATTCTCTTCCAACGGTAACCACGGGAACCTTGTGTCCAGTGCCAGTGCCAGTCACCACTCCAACAACAACCAGAACCCCATTTTGGGTGGAGACACGCCTCTGACGTCCAGTAACCCCTCGGACAGCCACAGAACTCTGGAATTATGAGTCACCAAAACCAATTTTACTTAACCTTACCCAGTGACAGTTCCATGGAGGTGTTTCCCAACAACACGTTGTGCTGTTACACGGCCAAATTACCTCAGACCATCCCCTTAGATCACGAAGCCCATTGGGAAGTGGCTTCAGTGGAAATCATTCACCCAACCCAATTCCTCAATGTCCTTCCCAATCAAAATGTTTTTGATGTAGAAGTTCATGACGAACAATTGCAACAGTACTTGGATACCTATGGCAAATATGACAAGAAAACCCCTGGCACAAAAAATCAAAAGTACACCACCTATCACTTGTTCATTCCTCCAGGCTATTATTTTAGTGGTCAACATTTGGTGAGCACCATAGCCTCCAGATTTAATGTCGTGTTTCTCAAAGCTTTGGAGAGTGTCAAAAAAAGTGTCACCATGGAATACCACAAAGTAGCCCGTCGCGTCTTGATGAAATTTGACGGGAGTAAAATCCTGTCCATTTTATTTTGTCCTGAATTGTTTGACATGTTGGGCGGAGACATGGACATGAGAATGGCCATGCTCAAGAAAAACGAATTACCAATCGTTTACGACAACGAGTCTTTTAGCAAGTTATTTCGTGCCCCGGTACAACTGAACCAAGGACCGAATTTGATGTTTGTGTACTCCGATGTAGTGGAGTACAACGTGTTGGGACACACCTAAGTACCGTTACTGCGTGTCATTCCTTTCAAAGTGGATTCTGCCACGGTCACTGACGAGGAAGGTGGAAACACTTATCACGTTCACCGCGAATTTTTCCATCCTCACTATTTGCCTGTCAGCAAGTCGTATTTGGACACGGTCAACATTGCTATAAAAGGAGATCTGGGACAAAATATTCCATTCACCAAAGGAAAAGTCACGGTGAAACTCCATTTTCGAAAACGGTTCTCTCACGACTCGTTAGTCATGTATCCAGTGTACCGAGGGGTTGCTCGACAGCGAGGACACGGTTTAGGAGATATGTTAAAATCGGCCTTTCGTTCGGTGGCCCCGGTGTTGAAACCGATGGTGACACGCGGATTGCACGCCTTGAAAGATGCGGCACTGACACAAGGCAAAGAATTTCTCCAAAATGTCATCATCGACAAACAAATCCCTAAAGAAGCCTTCATGAGAGCAGGCAAAAATGTCTTGCTGCAAACAGGCAAAGACATTTTGGACCGCCGAGACAGACCTATAAATGCCCTGCACGCTACCGAGTCAATCATTCAGCAAGGACAAGGCAGAAAGAGACGACGAAGAAAACACCCTTTCACCAGACTTCACACGTCTAAAGCGAGAAAGGCAAAGAAAAGAAGAACCGTTCGAGACTTAGACGTTTCGATTATTGAGACACAGAACAAAATGATGCACCGAGAGTCTTGCGCTTGTTCCAAGTCGGAACTGGATCTCTTTTTCCATGCCCCCTACCATGACGACGATGCAAGAATCTCAGTGGGTGGAATTTCATCCCGTCTCTTCTTTGACGGATTCCGCTCCCATCGAGTTTGAAATCAAAGGAAAACCCGAAGATTACATCGATCTGAATAGCAGTTACCTGTATTTGAAAGTGAAAGTGATCAAAACGGACAACACCAATCCAGGAGGCGATGCTAGAGTAGCCCCTGTCAACAATTTCATGCATTCCTTGTTCAGCGAAGTGGACATGTACTTGAATAACAAACTGGTCAGTAGCAGTATGGATACTTACCCATATCGTGCCTACTTGGAAAATCTCTTGACGTACGGAAAAGAAGCCAAGAATACACATCTGGATGCTTGCCAGGTATGGAAACCTGACACGGCAGGTGTGGTCACGTTTAGCGACACAGTCCTGACAGAAGATGACAATCCTCACAATGTGGGGTTTAACGACCGTCGTAAGAAAATTCTGCAAGGGCGAAGTTTAGAACTGATGGATCGTTTGCATTTGGACATGTGGTTACAAGAAAAGTATTTGCTGAACCGGGTGGATATCCGTCTGAGACTGAATCGTAGCAGTGCCGCTTTCCATTTGATGGCCCATGCCAACGAATACAAAACTATCATTCAAGAAGCCCGACTTTACGTGCGTCGTGTGGAAGTGTTACCTAAAGTGGGAAACGACGTCAGTCAGACGTTGAGCAGAACGACCGCCAAGTATCCGATACGACGCGTAGAAGTGAAAACGTTCACCATTCCCGCTGGACAGCGATCTATGATCGAAGATCATCTGTTCCAAGGACAGTTACCCAAGCGTTTGATTGTTGGTATCGTCAGGAATTCAGCCTTCAACGGAACCCACGATCAAAATCCTTTTGAGTTTCAACATTACAATGTGTCCAAGATCGAAGTCAGTCGCGACGGCAAGACCTTGTGTACCCGACCCTTTGAGCCCAACTTTGGTGTCGCAAAGAATTATTTGAGATCGTACTTTGTCCCTGTACGAAGCCACCGGACAGTTAGGAACCAACACCAGTCACGGTATTTCGTACGACGATTATGCAGGAGGCTATGCTTTGTGGGGTTTTGATTTCACTCCAGACCAAGGCAGCAACGAGGGACATTTTCACCCTATAAAATCGGGTCAGATTCGTGTGGAACTTCAGTTTGCAAATCCACCTCCAGATCACACAGTGAACGTCCTCCTGTATGCAGAATTCGACAATACCATAGAAATCAACAGTTTGAGAGAAGTCATTCTAGACTATTAGAAGCCATGGAAGACTGTTATCCCTCTTTACCTAGTGGAGAAACTTTAGACATGAAATGTGAGGAGACTGTGGAAGAAGTTATCATGATGAAGTCGAGATGGCCAGAACAAGAAGCCCATTTAGTCTCCTGTTTTGCCAAACACTTGGTCGAAAAAATGACGGAATTGATCAAAAAAATTGCTATGGATGTCAAAACGATCATCCCAGTCAAATTCAACACGATAAATGCCTGATGTTGAGTCAAGAAGAAAAATTCGACGAGTATCTGGACGAAGCTTGGAGTCTCATCTCGGAAGAAGTCGTGTGGCATCAGTGGTATAAAGACTTGCGTGAACATTCTTGTCCACCATTAACCACTCAAGAGATCCATCGTATCGAAGCTCTCCTGAATCAGAGTGAGGAGACGAAACGAAGAAACGGTTATTTGTTAGACATTTTCAAGCAAAAAGTCAGGATCGAATTGATGACATATTATTACCTGTGAAGAAGAAAAAAACATGGATACCTGGGAACTTTACCTTTTGAACCACAGTTCGTATACGGCTTCTTGGAATCCTGTCGTCTGTGCTAAAGATGAACTCCCTCATCGCAAACCTCAAGACCATCAAGCTTATGTCATCAACACGGACGAAAGTCATCTCCCAGGAACCCACTGGGTATCCGTTTACTTTCCTCAAGAAGGATGTGTGGAATATTTCGATTCGTACGGATTGCCCCCTTTGGAAGACGATATCATCGACTTTATGAGAAGAAATGCTCAGACCACCCGATTCAATAATGTGAAATTACAAGGCACAGATTCCTTGGTGTGTGGACAATATTGTGTGTATTTTCTGCATCATCGCAGCCTGGGCTATTCCTTAGAACATTTCGTAACTCATTTTGATCCTCGTTCTTCTTCAAGAAACGATGTGAAAGTAGATCGATGGTTTTGTGACCATTATGCTTATCTTTTGTCTCAAGCTAGGAAACGTAGTGTCCATCAATGGCCTAATGACTTCCAACAGTGGAAATCACAATTTCATTCACAACGTTGTCAGCCCTGTTTAAAGTAGAGTGTGAATTGAAAAAAAAAATGTTTGTCATTTGAAAAAAATGTTTGATGTGATATGGTTGGATTATTGTTAACAAATGTTAGAGTTGTTGGTTAGTGTTAAGTGATTTTAAAAAAAAAATGCCTTTGTGGTTTGTTTAGCTATGAGAATGTTGATTTATGGTCTTTGACTTCTTACTATCCCTCTCATGACACTCATTGAACGTTGCGGCTCGAAAAACCTTGGAGGAATGTTTTCCTTCACGTCCGCGCTTTGACTTTAAGAACCGGGGCAGTTTCCAGTCTAACCATCCATTGTCGACTCATCCTCCTACGAAGATGTGCTCCAAACTAGCTAAGCTCAACGAAGCCTACGTGAATTTGCATAGGGTCAGACACAGTCTGATACCGAAGCCAGAAGAGATAGAGAATGTGAGAATGCTAAAAGTCACTGAAGACCTGATGGAAGAGCTCTTTAGAGAAGAAGTGAACAGGGAGAAAGAAGAATGGACAGAGAAGTACAGACTTCAGAGACAGCAGCAACAGCAACAACAACAACAGCAGCAGCAGGAACCTGAACCTGAGAGAGGCTTTGTCGATTGTCGTATCGACACCAAAGAGTTCTTCTCTTTCCGAAGAAGCAGACCTATCGTCAGAAAGTCTATCCTCAGAGGACGTCGCATTCTTAGAAACTAAGAGATTGCCATAGCAAACCAAACAAAAAACAAAAAACAGCCCTTTTCAGGGCTACCCCAATACTCTAGAAAAGAAATAACAATCGATTTGCCAGTGTGTGTAGGTAGAGTAGTGTGAATATAAACACTAACTCTTTTTTATAGTGAGAGGGTATGTGTTTGTGTATAGGATTGTGTCTTTGTAAGTGCTCACGTACGTTGGTGTGGATAGTAGATTAAGATCATGTTTTTGGCTGTTTGAGGTGTGGGGAGAGTAGATTTGGGGGTTTGATTGGATTGCTTTGCGTATGAGGATAGTATATTGAAGTGATTAATGAAATTTTTTTTAGAATAGTAATGGGTAGTATAAAAAAGTGAGTGAGTGTTTCTTTTAGGTCCGCGCGTTGTTTTGGTGATGATCTAGGTAAGATCAATTTTATGTTTTTAGGGGGGATGTTTTCCATCACGTCCGCGCTTTCAGTATAAATTGAAACTCGCTGGGCAGTCTAGCTACCCTTGTTGATTGATGAAGAGAATGAATACCAGAACTGTAAAGCTTCTAGAACTCCAGATGCACCTGGAATATGCCAGGCGCCTGTTGAACGAACTGGCCGCGGAGGCCATTGTCGAAGAGGGAAGGATGAGAGAGGAGGAGGAAAGAAGAAAAAAAGAAGAGGAGGAAAAGGAGAGAAGAAATTTCAGAATCCCAGAGACAGAACATTGGGATTCTGAAGCCACATATCCCGCCCCTGCTCTCCCCCAAAAAAGAGTGAAAAGAGACTGGGGAAGAAGATGTTTGTGTGGCGCCAGGCCAGGAAGGTGCCAGCATTAGATAGGTGCATCTGGAGTTAAAAACCAACAGCCCTTTTCAGGGCTACCCAATACTCTAGAAAAGAAATAACAATCGATTTGCCAATGTGTGTATGTAGAGTAGTGTGAATATAAACACTGACTCTTTTTCATAGTGTGAGTGTATGTGTTTGTGTGTTTGTGTTTGTGTTTGTAACCGCTCACGTACGATTGTGTGGATCGTAGATTATGGATTTGTTTATTGTTTCTTAGCGTATGTGGAGAGTATAGTTTGGGTTTTGTAACCGCTCACGTACGATTGTGTGGATAGTAGATTATGGATTTAGTTTTAATGATTTGCGTGTGTAAAATCTGATTTGGGGTTTGTTAAATGTTGCTTCACTTATGTGGATAGTATATTATATGAAATGAGAAAAGTAGGGGATGTTTTCCTTCACGTCCGCGCTTTCACTATAAGAACCCACAAGGTTTGATGTTCAAACCATTCTACAAAGAATAAAAAAGAAGATGGAAGTGTCCCAACTGTTCAATGATTTAAGGCATGTTTATTTTTGGATGGTGGATGGTGAATATGGAGTTGAATGGATTGAAAGAGATTGGAGGTTAAGAACCAGTGTGCACTATGTGAACGAACTAAAATTAGCCAGGGAGATGAAAGAAGGATTAATTGAAGAAGAAGTGAAGAGACTGAGAGGGCTAATAAATCCCCCTTATGTCAGAGTGGGAACATTAAAAGAGGCCCTGGAGAAGGTAGAAGAAGTAAGAAGGTTTTTGGAAGAGATAGAAAAAGGTCAGAGTGGCCCTTTTTCAAAAGGAGTGTTGAAAGATTGAAAAAAGGGGAAGAAAAGATGAGAAAGATGATAGATGAAGAAGTGGAGAAAATAAAGGACAGGTGGGCAAAAGATAGAAAGAAGAAGAAAATAGAAAGAAAAAGGAAGAACTAGAGAAACTGAACGCTAACTGGATAAAAATCCAACAGAAGTTCCGAGCCATGGGTCACCCGGACTGGATACCGGAAACAGAAAAGAAGAAGAAAGGAATGATGGCAAAAGTTAGAAGATCGCTACAGAAGTAGAGGAAATAAAAGAAGAAGATGATGATGAAACTAAAGGCCCTTTTCAGGGCCACCCACATTTCTCGAAAAGAGATTGACTTTCCATTGCCTACCCCTTTTTTAAAAAAAAAATTTTTTTAAAAAAATTCCATGTTCAATTCCCCTTGTCCCTAGATAGGCCCAAACTCTATTCCCCATGTTCAATTCCCATTGTCCCTAGAGTGACCCAGCAATATCTCCCATGTTAAATTTCCATTCTTCGAATGCCTTTGTCCCTAGAATGTCCCTAGACATTTTTTTCCTTTCTCCAATGTTAAATTCCCTTGTCCCTAGAGTGACCAGGGTTTTTTGCCCATGTTAAATTTCGATTGTCCCTAGAGTGACCCAGGGTGGTTAATGTTAAATTTACATAGTCCCCAGAGTGACCCAAGGGTGTTTTTAATGGTAATTCCCATTGTCCCTAGGGTGACCCCATTCACTACTGTCGTCAGAAGTGCTTTTAGATGAAAGAAATATAATTTAATTTTGAAATAAAAAACTAAAATTTAGCAACACAATATTTTAGAAACGTTTTCATGAGATATCATAGCTATCGTTGTCCTCGAGTTCTTTTCTCTAATCTTAACAACTTTTGTAATTTGATGGTATTTGTTCCCTGATGTAAGATCAACGTGCAATGAACTAAGCAAAGTATTTATGTAATGCATTTTAAAAAGTAAAACCTTAGAATCTACTTGCAGTGTTTCATGCCAATGTTTGAGTGTTTGACTTTGAATCGTTTGGTTGAGGTCACACAATTGGTTTTCGTGAAATTCATAAAATGATGAACGAAATTCAACAGAAAAAAAACACTTCATATGCCTAGGTTCAGGTAATATAACGATACATACCATACTGCGGTCTTAAAAGATGCACATCATAAAGGTCAATGTTAAGAGAAAAACGTGCCCTAGATCATAAATGGAAAAGTCCCGTTCTTTATCACCATCACTACTGAGTTTTGAACAAATAGACACGTTTCTAACTATTTCATTCTTGTGGGAATTTAGTGGGACAACTGCCTGAAAGGTTTATCGTGGCATTATTTAGCTGATGTATGTTTATTACAACACTAGAATATGAGCCTTCTATAAAGAAATATCACAAGTTGACATAAGACATATTTTGATAGTAGCACGTAATGCCTGTCATTTTCTATAGCATGTAGAGTTTAAGAATATATAAACAGTTCTATTCTGGTGTTTTGAGCTTACAATGTCTACTGTTTCCGTGTCACATGACGATCTTTTGACCAATCTAAACGAGTGTTAGATAGACTTAGTAAACTTGTGGGATTGAAAATCTGTCTAATTAGTTATTTCCTTTCTAATACTTCACATGCTTTTCCTTTGTCATTTCATAGCATAAAGTCCTGTTAATATTAATTAGACGAGCTTGATATGGCCATGTCATTGTATGCTATTGATAATGTAACATTGTATGTTGAACTTGACCTTGTCCAAAATCAAGTTCATTTTCTACTTGTCCTGAATCATTGATTTGTTTTATTCTGTGATCAACTAAATATTATTTCTTTTTTCCATAAGAGGAATGTTCCAGAATCCTTTCAAACGGTCAAATTTTGTAACATAGTTTGCCTTGACAATTTTGTCAATGCGGTAGCTGATTCTTGGCAATAGAAATGAATCTGTTTCTTTTGTTTTTTTTTTTGTTTTTTTTGTCACACTATTTTCCTATAGTCTGTGCAAATGCGGAAAGTATTATCTGGTTTTCGTACAAGTATACATTGTGAACTCCAGTCAATTTTACTTGATTCTATGAAATTATTCTCCAGCAAACACTGAATTTCGTTTAAAACAATATTGTTTGTGAGGTTAATCCTGTATGGAATCTGTTTCAAAGGTGTGGAATCTTTAATTTGAACGTCACTGTAGATTTTATATGTTCGTATAGGAACATCAGAAACAAGCGCTCATATTCAAGTAACAGCTCTTTCAAAGTTTCTATATTCTGTTGCTTAAATCTTCCCTATTCTTATGTCACTTGTTTAGGCTCGAATAAACAGTAAGACAAGAAAGAGTGGAAACAAGAAACCTTTAAAAATATAATAATTTATTTCCCTGGAAAAATTCTGTAAAAATGAAAAATATATGAACTTACGGTTTTTTGGAATCAAATCAAAAAATAATCCAAAATTAATCCGCGAATAAAATTTTAGTAGTCCTAATAACAATGTGTTCTACTGATTTCACGTTCGTATCCCGACGAAGAATCCAAGATGGAAGACGATGACGTATGCTGTAATTTGTAGTGTTGCAGTCTACAGTTCCTCGTAGAAATAAATATTATTACTCCGATTTCTGATTGCTGAATAAATTTGTATAAAAAAACTGTTCTTGTTCCACAATATTATATGAGCACACGTATTTTCCAGAAAACTACTAGAAATAATCCTTTTGAATCAAGGTAATTTGAAATAACTCCAAACAGCACAACGTACAACTAACAGTTTATCAGCCCATATTCTACTGACATTGATTCTCCAAAACATGGGTTATATGGGCTTTCTAAAACGTAAACAAGGGTCACGTGATCATCTTCTGGAAGCTTAGAGAAGCAAATATTTGTTACAAATCACGTTTACCCAGTGTGACCCTGACGAAAACCAATCATGTTTACTGTAAGAAATAAAATATAAAAAAATGTTTATATCTTAAAGACAAAGTCTCGTCATTCCTTGGAATAAACCAATCCATTTAAAATAAAATAGAACTTGTTTACGAAGGTTGCTACAAATTCTGAAACAAATTTAGGATTTGGATCAATTCCTGGTGTTTATAAACTAACAGTCAATTGCAAACTATTTTCCAAAAAGTATCATCTTCAGTGGATAAATTTATATTACAATATAATGTAATTACAAATAATAAAAAAAGAACTTTTAAACTGACAAACAATTAAATTGAAATAATCAGATTCTAAATCAGATTTAATTAAATAAAATATACATAACACTATGTGGGACAATAAGTGATTGCATGTCTAACCTGGCTATCTCTCTCAACATACTTCGTTAACATACTTATATAGCAAAGACTTTTGTTTTCGCCTCCCGTGAGTATTGATTTATATATTTTAAATCACTTACTTTCTTTTCAACTGTGAAGGACAATATTACTTAGAGTGAAGAGGATTTTGTGGTATGGGCAAGAGAGCCAGAACTTTATCACCAGGCTGAAAACTTCAGTCCGTTATATTTAAATTATACTCAATTTCATGTTTGATTGAGTAGAATGCACATTAGTTCTTGCAAACTCACAAGACTTTCACAACTTGTTTTTAAAATTGGAAACATGTTTGAGAAGATTAATTTCTGTATTTTAATTTGAAAAAATGTTCTCTTTTAATAACTTCCAAAAACTAAGTTCAAAAGGACTGATTCCTAACTGATTCTCTAACAGCAAACAACATTAAATGAACCCTTTGTCCCAATCTTTTCCAGTATCAAAACAATATGACTAAATCATATATTTCAAAGTGTGTTGAAAAGTTTCTTAAGCCCTTGTATTTCAAGATGATAGCAGACGTCTTGAACTGCTGCATGCCTTATCATGCATAACTTGCTAGAAAATTCCAGTTATTAAATGTAACTTTTGATCAGATCGAACAGAACTGGGCAGGCCATACTGAGTTAAAAATAAGCCTTTATCAAAGCATTTACTATCGTTTTAGTTCTAATATTCATCAAAGGAGTTTCCTCTGGGAAGCTTGTAAATGTACACATTGTAGTCAACAAGTACTTGTTTCCTGAAATGATCTTAGGTAAGGAACCAACAAAATCTACCATTTTTCTGCTGAATAGTTCGTTAAATGCAGGAATATGATATAGATGAGCCTTATGAATGTTCTGATTGAGTTTCCTACCAGTTGAGAAGTATGACAAGATCTACAGTATTTAGAAACATCACTTTAAAATTTGGTCAATACAATTGCTTCAAGATCTCGTGATGCACTTTGTCCATTCCTAAGTCACCAGCCAGACTAAGAATGTTCTGTCTTTACCACTTTGTTACTTCAATTTGACAGTTCAACGACCACCCGTCACCAACAGATACTCAAGTTGCATCGATTTTTTCACAAGGACCCCATTTAATAAAAATAAAAACATGTAATTATGTATCTTCAGTTTCACACATAGCGCTCTTTAACAAATGGGAGATGCCGGTATCTTTTCCTGTTTAAAGACTAGTCACCATGATTAGAGTACAGAAAATGAGTAGTTAAAAGAGGATTACTGTGATCAATACCCGTTGATTGAGCGAAAAAGGAAGTAAAAGAGACCTCATCAAAAACCTGACCAATACATGTGTCAGCTAAAGGAAACCTTCCTGATTAACATCAATCTCAAGAGCTTTCTTTGCCATAGCTCTAGTAACTGCAAACGCTGGGTATAAATCAGGAATTTCTTTTTCAATGGGATCGACTTTAAGATCCTAACAAGTTTTGTCAGTTACAAGCGGATTAGCTACAACAATATATACAGCAAGGTCATTGCCTAGTAATAAATGAATACTCTCGATGGGTGACCGTGACCTTGACCTCTTAGAAATAAGTGCCTGTTGAATAGGTCTGTATTGATTCTGTTGATTATTTTTAAATTTCTAGTACTCAGAAAGTATGTGCCATTTCTTCTTGCAAAAGGTAAAAGTTGGAAGAGATAAGGAATACTCGTCAGCTGTACGATCAGCACTTTTTAACGTTTCGAAATTATGCTCATCAAAGTGAGTCGTAACGATACTATGGCCGTAGTTATTTTTTAACTCTTCACCTAATACGCGTTGTCGGAGATTCTCGTAATCTTGACCAACTTTCGTGACTCAACACCACCTATCAAATAACTGTTCTTATTTGAGATTTTATATATATATATATATATATATATATATATATATATATATATATATATATATATATATATATATATATATATATATATATATATATATATATATATATATATATATATATATATATATACAAGTAATTTCAGTAAATAAATAACATGACTATATTTCGACTATCTTTTTTTCCAAGTATTGCAAAGGCCTCTTAATGTTATAGGATGTATCATTAAGAATGTCATTAAATCAATTATACGAGGGTAGGAAGAAAACTGATTAAATGAGTCTGTAGATCAGTTAAATGTTGGTATTGTACTTGTGGTGCTAAAGATTAAAGGGTTGTTATGGTTTGTTACTACGGCCAACATACATATATGACACCGTGTCGAAAACGGTTTGTAGTTCGTTTACTCTGATTATGCATAGGAAACATTCGAGATTGACAATTACGTGTAATTACTAGAGCATAATGGTTGAGATACGTATTATTGTCATGTCCGACATCGACCCTATTCTTTATTTTTCGCGAAATTTGTATATATGATGAGCATAATTTAATCAATAAAGATATACTGTTTAAAGAATAAATGTTTTAAGGCCATTGCGATCACAGTTTGTCCTTTTTTAAGGATTCCATAATGAATAAAATGAGGTGTCGAGTGTACAAAGTTACACGTATTGCATGCAAATGATTCGGTGATAACAGAGTCCACAGAACGCTATCTTAATCAGCTTGTACACAGTCCTGTATAGATAAAACCACCATTTTCATTCCATATGCAGGCTATAGACGGAAATATTACATTTTAGAATTGGTGGAATTAGTCTTGCAAAATTGAAGAAACAAAATTCTACCTGATTCCCGTAATGAAATCTAGCTTACAAAAATGATGTTAGATGACAGATTTCCTCTTCGTTTCTTGTATAAGAATGCAGCAAAATGGCTGGAAAAACTAAAAACAAAGCTAACTGGACATCAAAAGTATATCAACTCACGGCTAAGAAGAGAATCTGCAATATTTAATCGAATTATCTAATGTGTGCCGATACACTCCTGACTAATAATGAACTGGAAGGCATGGATTAGCTTTATCTGGATACCAACAGGTACGTTGCACACTATACCAAGAATATGATTATGTGTTTCATACCTTGAACATTTGTTTTTGTTCTGTTCAGATCCTTTGGTTATGCGTGTCTGTAGAATTTTGAATAATTGTGCACATATATTCATATCATAAGTAAACCGCAGTATGTGAAAGGATTGCGTATGCCAATATTATATATTCGATATTATTTAATATGTAATGAATATGACATCTGCAAAGGAATGTGATTTGGTGAATGTGTGTGTATGTGTGTGTGTGAGTGTGTGTGTACAGTGTCTAGTTTTCTGTAAGGTTTGTGCATCGTTATATCGTTTAATTCAATCATTGATGTAAAATATAATACTTTACACGATGAAACAAGCCAAAATGCTCCATTAACACGGATAAAAGCATAATAAACTGTATAACTTTAGTAATATATTGTGTGTATGTGTGTTCATTGTAATCAGCTTATATATCAACTAACCAGCATTACTAATATATTGCATTGATTCACACGTATGTAGAACTTATCTCCAATGAATTTGTAACATTATTTGTTCTCTTGCGAGCATCGTCGCTAAAACCATCTGGGGTGTTTCAAGCCCAAAGGCTTTTGTCAAGCTGAACTCAAAGCCTCTTTTAGTCATTTTATTAATTAATAAATATTATTTAGTTATTTATGTCATGCAAAAATTTATTGCATAAATTAAGGTATTAACTCAACATCATATTCTCTATCTGCATCCTTAACGTTTGGTAAAATTTATTGAAGTAGTTTGCTCATATTAAGTGAAGGTGGTGGCCATATGTTCGTTGGTAAATTCGTTTCATAATGAAATACTATCTTTCTCAAAAAAATTAAAATATACACTTCCATTACCGTTTTTCCCTCCTGATTCGCACTTTTCATCCAGTTTAACTTCGCCGTATTGATATGCTAAAGTGCTAAAACAATTTTATCTTATGGGAGTAACTTCGTGAGTGTAGTGAGCGAGTAGCTTCGTGAGTGCAGTTATTGAATAGCTTCATGAGTGCAGGTCATGAGTAGCTTTGTGAGTGCAGTGAACGAGTAGCTTTGTGAGTGCAAGGATTGCGAAATTTAGTGAGTACAGGGAGTGAGCATTTTCGTAAGTGCAGTGAGTGAGGAGTTTCTTGATTGCAGGGATTGATTAGTTTCTCGAATGCAGGGTTTGAAATGCTTCATGAGTGCAGTGAGTGAAAAGATTCGTCAGTGCAGAGAGTGATTAGCTTCGTAAATGCAGAGGGTGATTAGCATTTTGAGTTCAGGGAGCGTGAAACTTTGTGGGTGCAGGGAGTAAGTAGCTTCGTCAGTGCAGGGAATGATTAGGTTCATGCATGCAGGGAGTGAGTAGTTTAATGAGTGCCAGGAGCATACTTATTATAGTGCAATATGTGGCATACTAATAATATTAAAGAAATAAGTTTATTTCTTTCGCTCCCAACTCCGCCCAAAATATTAAAAACAATGGACTAAAAATAAATAAAAAAAATATATAATTGATGAAGAACACGATTTATTTAATATATATATGGTTTTCCAGTTCTGGCATATCAGCAATCATGGCAGGCCTGTCATAGTTCCTGCTATAGATTCGTAGAAACTGAGCAACCCTGTCATTCAGCACTGGTAAAGTTTATATTTTTGGATCTCATGTAAATTTTTGTAAGTAGTGTATTGCTCTTAACGTGATACATTTAGTGATACAGCAATTCAGTCAGCACACGACGTGAAATACATCATGAAACATGGATGCAAACAAATACCATCTATGGAAGTGTATCAATTCTCGTTGCGTACCATAGTTTTCAGCAGTGCAATATACTTCACGAATGGACGGTAATTACGTTTTATTATTCATGCATTAAAACGATCAAGTTGTAAAATAATTTCAAAGCCAGGCATAATTGGAGAACTTATCTTCTTCAATTCCAAGACAGTAGCAGTATGGAGACCAACGGTACACGGCAAGAACGGGTCGTCTGCTGTTAAGACAAAAATGACACTAGACTATATGTATGTTCTTTAATGACAAAATCCGTCGAATGTGTACAGCATTTATACCTACATTAAGTAACAATATTCCTTGTATTCTAATTTAAACACACATGAATCGAGCAAACGTCAATAAAGAACACAAGTACAATAATCATTTTTATAAATGTAGGACACGTAACAGATGAAGAGCTTGATAACATCCTGATTCCTTACGATTCATAATCTATTTATTTTATACAAATTTGTCTTAGATCTTTCCATCCATATCTATATTCAGCAATATTGCGATCAAAATGGTATGAAACTGGCACAGATTGAAGATGCTGGAGAATTTCAGTTCATAAGGGACACGCTGAAAAGACACTATAACGTAAATGGTATGGACATAACTTGACAATTATTAAATCTGTAAATAGATTCTAAAAGCAAAATTTGTTAATGTGTTGATGTAGTCAGCAGTTGTAAAAAGATTATTTCTTTTTGTCGGCCGTAGGGCGTCGTGAGCGCGAAGAGTAATTTTGTTACGTTTTTAAAGTTATATAGTAAATTTATTCGGGTTTCTTTGATTCAAATATATTGTATATCTAAGACATACAATCAACAAATCTGAGATCGTAAATAGATAAAGAATATATATATATATATATATATATATATATATATATATATATATATATATATATATATATATATATATATATATATATACTGCGTTTAGTGATAACTTATTCTTAGTTTCTCGGTTACGTGACTAATATTCTGACATTTCCATTTAGCACTTGAATAAATGCATTTCTCTATATTTTTCAATTTTAATTTATTTGACTGATTTCGTTTCATCTTTGTGTCGATCGTATTTACACGATTTCACAGCTCAACAGATTCTCGAGTTTTTGGATTGATGGCTATTACAATGCAGCACTGCATTGGTGGATTTGGTTATCCAGTAATAAAAGCATCAACTTCTTCTCATGGGCGTCTGGGGAGCCCAATGGTACTGACCACTGCATTGGACTCTTCAATCATGAAGATTTCTACATGAATGACGATAAATGCGAAGTTGCTAGAGCCTACATTTGTGAAGATGGGTAAGTGTATTGATTACATTTGTAAGCCTGAACTTTCTTTACATGATTAGATTCAAGCACTCCATCTTCCTCGTCCTTGTCATCATGTTCTTCAGCCTCTATTTATTTTGTGATCACGCTGTCAATAACTTTTTTAAGTTTCTAGGTGTTTTGCACATTTTAAGTCTCCGATATCGAAATATTGTAAATAAGCTCAAAAATTGATATAAAACTTTTCATGAATAAAATACGTTATTATGAATAAAATACGTTATCTATTAAGTCATTCTCTCCTGCAAGTTTACAGCTTCATTTCATCGTATTACAATAAAAGTTTGTAACACTTCACAAAGGGACCAGCCTTGATTGTCAGTTATGTTCTTCCAATTAGGAATAAGAAATCGCGTCCGTTTATTTTATGTTGATCTTGTTTATTGGTTTAATACTGGTATATCAAAAAGCCACAACTTAAAATAGTAACAATCGTAAACGTACAAGTACTTCGTATTCCTTCTTTTTTTCTCATCGCTAAAATTCTTAATTCTCTGTAAAGTCTTTGAGTAGGAAATAGAAAGACATAATAAATTATCAAGCATATTCCCCTGATGAAGAGATTGTGTATGCAGATAGGCATAATCCTCAGTGTGTGTGTTTGTGTGTGAAAGATTAAGTTTGTGTATCTTTGCTTTCTACACCGAAATTATCAAAGAATACAATTTGACATATGTATGTGCTGGTTTTCTGGTATAGTTTGAGAATTTATATGTCGATAATGTAAATAGAATAAATATTTTAGTTCATTTTATATATAACTGCCAGTGAAAGTTTACCTTATTATTGCATTTTCAGAAACGGACTCCACAAGAATGAATCCTTTCTTGGATAAAAATCGTTTCGAATGTGTAAATCGTCATAATTACTTTATCATAACTGGAAGGAACCATCCTATCCTAGGAATCAAAGTGCAAACGAACCAATGTAAAGTGGCTACCAGAGTGCTTAAATTTGAATTTATATTTGTTCGAATAATTAATCAACCTATACTATTTTGACCAAAGAATGCTTTTTTGTCTTGATATGAATGTATATATTGCTCTTCATATTAAACGTAATAAATATTAAAACTAATATATGTTGTGACGGTAGCCTTTCAAACCACTGATATAGCAATAAAGAGCATGTAGCATTTTGTAACCGATTTCAGGTATCTTTTACGCCCCCTACTTCTGATACCGTGTCATTTTCTTCGTTTTCTGGCCCTCTCGTCACGATTTCATAATGTCCATATGATTCTTATGAAAAATCAGCATTTCAAGTTGTATCGAAATCCACTTGGTTAAGGCTTGGTTTTGCTTTGTGGGTTTAACGCTATTTTTCTTCTTCAGAATATGATACACTATACACAGGAAGCTACTCACGGGAATCTATTGTCAAGCTTTCTCACATACTTACGTTGGTCGAGCCGAGATTCGAAATTAAGTAGACAAAAGTTGATGTCAGTGATTTGCAAAGGCTTCTGCCTTAGACCTCACTGCCACCTAGGACCCCTTCATCTGTTTAAGGACTACTGGAAACGCGAACAATCTTCACGGGGGGGGGTATGGTATAACAAAGTCTAATGCAAAAGAAATGCAGCCGTGTTAATATCAATCCGCCAAATTCGATATTTTCCGACATCATCTTTCATTCCTAAATAAAGCTATCTAAAATACTTTAATTAATCTCAACACCAAGACATAACTGAAATTCATTCGTAGATGGTACAGATATGTATACTGCTTTAAAGAGGAGAACTATTTTTCTTGTAGGACGTGTTTCTGCAAGTGTCTGAGAAGGCACTTCCTGTGATGCAAAAGTGTTATTCAAGAGAATAAAAATCCTAAATTTGTGACACCGAGGAAGGCATTATGAAAGCTTATGAATTCTGTAGAATAAGGCCTTTCCTTCTGCTCTGACAACTTTTCGATCGTCACTAATACTATACAGTTACTAATAATATATTTATTGTAAAAATATATTATTATGCAATTTCAATTATGATCTGCAAGTGTAGCATAACATGTTTGGTGAAGGCGACGATTACACGGATTTGTGTTTTGTATCGTGGATACAACGGTGTCATCCAGGTAACGTATATGGAAATTGTTCAGAGTTTATTTTTGAAGTAGATCTTTGTATTTTGACCTACAAACCCGACATGGTAGGAATGCAGAAAATGGCATCGAAAGTAAAATTGACATTTTCTCTATCTCAACAGGGCTACTTACATAACACTTCACGTGCCAAACAATGAGGTTTGCTTATCTGGGTTTGTTGGGCTTGAAAATGGCCGTCTCCTGCTTATATTAAGTACCTTTGCCAGTATCTGTGTTGCTATAAT
This sequence comes from Sinohyriopsis cumingii, assembly GCA_028554795.2. Lineage (NCBI taxonomy): Eukaryota > Metazoa > Mollusca > Bivalvia > Unionida > Unionidae > Sinohyriopsis > Sinohyriopsis cumingii. The sequence continues at coordinate 106,364,061 of CM068824.1, forward strand.
GTTGTCATTTAATAGGTATCCATGTACCCTCGCTGGAACTCGAGATAGGAATCGAATCCAAGTACATAAAGGTCTGAAGTGAGTGTCTTAACACTGTATATCCAGAATCAAACACGTGTTCATAGTAATGAATATGATCTGCTACTTTCTTTCTAATGTGAATTTAATTAGACTAAATACGAGCAAGGTACATAATATACAACACTGTTAAGCATGAAAATTATCAGTATGGTAAGTACTTACATTATTCTCAGCATCATTATTCCCAAAATAAATGTACATGTTTTTCATAGAATGCTTGCCATCGCCAGTTTGGGCATGCGTTACCATGGGTAATTAGATGATGGCTACTTAAATTTGTCATTAAGGCTTAGTATATATATATATATATATATATATATATATATATATATATATATATATATATATATATATATATATATATATATATATATATATATCGACTATCACGTGTTATATGATGCTCTAATGAAAGGAAAAACGATATCAGTCCCTACTACTGAACCAAACAGAACCCATAAAGCGTATTCAGTAATTTAGACCTCTCGGCGATAATAGAAAATAAATCAAATTAAGTTTATGCAATGCGCCATAAACATCATTGTAAAATACATCCGCTTAGGTCGTTTTAACAGTTGATCTTTTAGTTTAAAAGCAAAATACAAAAGCTATTAAAAACTTATTAATAGCCTTATTTTCTGACTGGATGCAAGAAGCATAAATGCATATACATAAGAAGACTGGTAATCATCCTTTATTTTCTGACTGGATACAAGAAGCAAATATCCATAAGAAGACTGGTACTCATCTTTTATTTTCTGACTGGATAAAAGAGGCACATATTCATAAGAAGACTGGTACTCATCATTTATACAAGAATCACATATACATAATAAGACTGGTACTCACCCTCTACACACTTTTTATTTTCTTTAAGACATAATTTTCAAACGCTATAAACTTGTATTTGTTAAACGACATTTCGAACAAGTTTTTGCAGTGAAAAATGAAGAAGAAGAAAAAGCTTCAATGCCAAATATTTGCCAATTTCAAATAATGACTTTTAATTTTGGGAGGAGGATTTGTCTCCTTTTTGTCAGTAACCTCCAACCCAAGATGAATAAAAAGGGACAAAAATCTGTAGAAACTACAACATACTCCAATATAATGATCCCATTATTTGCAATGCAGGTTACATTCCCTTCCATATCGCTGACGTGACAACCATTAAGCACGTGTATAGAAAAATTGCACACTTGTACACATTTCTACAAAAGCCAAAAAAATATTATTGAATGTTTCACAGCTTATCACTATCATACATACCATCTGCATTTAAAATGTTTTCCAAACAATAAGCAGGTCAAGGAGATCTTGCACATTAGCATTTAAATCAAAACGAACCTTAGATGGATATTATTCTTTTTAATTTCTCATTAGGTAAATATATTGTGTTTTCTTTTCGACGACAATAAATTAACACTCATTGGAATACACACACACACACACACACACACACACACACACACACACACACACATATATATATATATATATATATATATATATATATATATATATATATATATATATATATATATATATATATATATATATATATTGGATATTAGTAAGTAGAGGAAATATGTAATATAACACTGTCATGCATAACACGATACATAGTTTGTTTCAAAAGTTGAAATCTTCTTCATTCATATCTACTTTCTTTCAACCGTACATTTTGTAACCAGACTCTACCCAGTTTTTACATTCGGCTCCTATAGACACAATATGATCCGATGGCTTTTAAAATATCATAACTATTACGCGTTTATTGACAGGCTGGGTCAGGTTTTGCTTATGGCAAATTTTATTCTTACATGGTATTCAAACTAATAAACCCAATCAGTTGGGTTGCTCTTATATTGCGTGCTTAGGCTCGAATAAACAGTAACACAAGAAAGAGTGAAAACAACAAGCTTTTTAAAAAATAACCAATATAATAATTTATTTTCCTGTGAAAATACTGTAAAAATGAAAAAAATGTGAACTTACGGTTTTGAGAATCAAATCCAAAAATATTCCAAGAATAATCCACGAATAACATTTTAGAAGTCCTAATAATAAAATGTTCTAATGATTCGATTCCCGACGAAGAATTCAAGATGGAAGGCGATGACTTATGCTGTAACCTGTACTGTGCTGAAGTCTATAGTTCCTTGTAGAAATACAATCATTAATCCTCCATTTTTGAAAATCCAAATAGAACTTTAAGGAAATGTCCTTGTTCAAGAATTCTGTATGAATGCAATACAATTTCCAAGGAAACGAATTATTCTTTTAGAGTCCAAATAATCTGAAGAAAAATTAACATATAGCTAAAAAACTCAAAATTAGTCACAACAGAAGAAAACAACTTGACATCAAGTGTTTAAAATCCCCCAAAACTCTGAGATCTCTCTCCCTAAACATCACTATTAATACTAAGCATTTCGCAATTTTGGAAATGCCTAATTGCGAGACAGAGGCTCAAGTGATCATATTTACATATAAAAATAAAAACAAAACCGGTATGTCCTTGATAAGAACCAATCCTTTTACTCCGAGAATAAAAGTATTTTTTATACCACGGATTAATTATACATGAGGTAAAAAAGAACTCATATAACTCACACACAGTGTACATGAAATAATATATTGTTATACATGGGAAAGTGCGCATGCTATTAAATTATATTTTCCCTTGATGTGCCTGATGGCAAGATTATATTCCTCTAACAACAAACTCCACCTTAAAAGTCTTTGAATTTTATTTTTCATCTTGCCGATGAAAGTAATGGGTTGTGGTCGCTAAAAACAATAGTTGAAGAAGGAGCTGAATTAAGGAAAACTTCAAAATGTTGTAATGCAAATAGCAAAGCCAAATATTCCTTCTCGATTGTTGTATACGTTCTTTCGTGCTTATTTAATTTCTTAGAACAATAACACACTGGATGATCAATATAATTTTTATCTTCTGGAGTCAAAACTGCTCCAACCCCAACATCACTTGCATCAACAGACAATTCAAATGGTTGGCTGAATTTCTGAGCTGTAAGAACTGGCGCGCTTTTAAGTATGGCTATCAACGTATCAAAAGCCTCCTGACAGTTTTCAGTCCAAAGGAACTTGTCTTTTGTTACTCACTAAATTTATCAGGGGTTCAGCAATTATGGGAAAATTGGAACAAAATTTTCGATAGTATCCGGCCATACCCAATCATCGCATCAGTTGCTTTTTATTTAGAGGCACAGGGGATTCAGAGATAGCCTTGAACTTAGCATCTGTATGTTTAACTTGTCCATGTCCAAAGGTTTGTCATGGTTGTTGTTGTTGTTATTGTTGTTGTAGGGTTTAACGCCATTTTTCAACACACGATAGGCTATACATGGCGGCCAGTATTAATGGTGGAGGAAGAACCCGAAAAACCCCGGAAAGAAACACCGACCCTCGAGAAGCTACTGGCAAGTTTTCTCACATACCCACATTGGCCGAATCCGAGACTAGAACCAATGCAGACAGAGGTGAGATGGCATTGATCCGTAACGGAGGTTGCTGTAACCAACTCGGGCACTCGGGGCCCCTGTTTGTCATAGAAAAGGTACACTAGCATGGCAGAACTCAAAGTTTAGATAACTTAATTGTCAAACATGCATCAGTGGGTCTGTCAAAGAATTTCAGTATTGTTGCTGAATGTTCTTTCCAGCTGTCGTATTAGATGACGATATCATTGATGTAAGCATCACAATTGTCTAGAACAGAGATAATCATATTCGTGAGATGTTGAAATGTACTTGGCGACCCTTTCATCCCAAACGGCATTACTTTATTGTGGTAATGTCCATTTGGAGTCACGAATGCCGAAATTTCCGTTGCTCTTTCCGTTAGTGGAATTCGCAAAATTATTTTAGAAGGTCAAATTCGGTAAAATACTTGGCATTCCGGAACTTATCAATACAGTTATCGATTCTTGGTAATGGGAATGAATCTGTTTTTGTCACACTATTCTCCTTCGTATAATCAGTAAACATAAGGAATGTTTAATCTAGTCTTGGAACAAGTATGCATGGTGAAATTCAGTTACTTTTACTGGGCTCTATAAAATTATTCTCGAGCAAATATTAAATTTCTTTTCTTTAAGTATTCCTGTTCGAGAGGGTTCGTCCTGCACGCATGTTGTTTAACAGGTTTCGGAATTTAGAATTTCAACGTGATGAAATTATTGTCGTTTTTGAAAGAAAATCTGGAAATTAGTGCTCATATTCAAATAATAACTATGTAAGTTCATTTCTTTCTTGTTGTTTGCAAATGTGAAAGTTTCTGGTCCAGATCTTTCATAATTTCTGAATTCCGAAGATTTGTCACTGCAATATATGTAGAATACAACGATATTACTTCACATAAATCTTCAATGAGTGAGACAGGTACAGCTAAGTTAATTGCATGTTTCACCTGGCTATCTCTTTCAATACACTCTTTTAGCATGTTTATGAGACAGATTTGTTTTTGTTTACGCCTCCCAGGAGTATCTATGATGTAATTTAAATAATTTATGTTTATGGCAACTGTGTAGGTTCCATACTGCTTGGCCTGAAGAGCATTGTTTGGTATTGGCAAGAGAGTTAGGACTCTATCACCAGGCTGAAAGCGCCTTTCAATTCGAGTTTTTTCATATCTTGACTTCATTTTGGATTGGGTGCAGCGCAAATTTGCTCTTGCTCTTGCGTCCATACAAGCCTTTGACAAGTTATACTTAAAATTGAAACATAATCAAGAAGATTAATTTCCGTATCTTCTTTAGAAAGAAGTTTCTCTTTCAATAACTTCAATGGACCACGCATAGTATGCCCAATAACCAGTTGAAAGGGACTGAAACCTAAAGATTCTTGAACTGATTTCCTAACAGCAAACAGTAGTAATGAATGCTTTCTTCCCAATATTTACCCGTATCAAAACAATATGATCAAATAATATTTTTCAAGGTCTGATGGAATCTTTCTAAGGCCCCTAAGCTCTCAGGTTGATAGGCAGAATATTTGAATTACTGGATGCCTAATTCGTACATAACTTGCTGGAAAATTCCAGACATGAAATTTGAGCCTTAGGTATTTTCTGATTTAGTGTTCGGGTAAAACAGAGACTGTTCCTACTGTCACGGGTCCTGTAACTAAGTCTGATCACAAATTTACGCAATGGAGATGCACATTAACAAAGCCGCACTCTACTCCTTGAATAAGAACACTCTCATTAGAAGAAGACTTCTCTGAAAAAGGCGATGTATCTGATAATAATAGACAATGAGAAGCTCCTGTGTCCCTGAAAATTTTAATAGGGATAGGATTGGCCTAATCACCCACGAAAGTCATATAATCATTCAATATGAATGGTTCATAATTCTCCATAATAAAATCACACTTGGGTTTGTTAGACCCAACATATGTATTGCTTTCAATACATGACCGTGACAATGACCTCTTAGAAATAAGAGCATTTCAATTTGGTATGTCTTGATTCTGTTGCCTATTTTTCAATTTGTAGCAATCAGAAATAACGTGTCCTGATTTTCTTGCAATAGGTACACGTATGAAGAGTCAAGGATTTTTAATCAAGTTTACCAGAAGCTTGATTTTTAGAACTTGTGCCAGTTTGAGTTTCAGAAGGGCTAGACTGAAATACTTTTTCTGCCAAAACAATGTTGAGCTGAAGTCTTATTTACAAAAGAAACTTTATGAGTTAAAGAATACTCATCAGCAGCTCGAGTAGCATTTTCCAAGGTTTCAGTCTGATGCTCGTCAAGATAAGGCATGATATCACTATGGACACAGTTTTTGAACTCTTCAAGTAATATAAGTTGTTCGAGAATGTCATAATCTTATTTAACTGTCATGGCCATGCACCATTTATCAAATAACTGCTCTTTTTCTCTAGCATATTCGAAATGAGTTTTTGCAGCTTCTTTTCTATAGTTTCAAAAATTGTGCCGATAAACTTCAGAAACTAAATCATAACCACTTAAGATGCATCATCTGACCGTATCATAGTCACCACTATGTTGAACTGACAGTGAACGGCAAATGCCACTAGCTTTACCAGTGAGTACACATTGTAATAACTGAATCGAATGCTCCCTTTGCCATTTCAAATTTTCAGCAACTTTTCCAAACTAAGGAAAACATTTGTCTACTTCTTTTTTCTGAAGAGGGGCACTAATCTAATATTCTATGCAGGATCAAAACTTAAAGTTGTATGTGAAGTATGAATAAACTTTTCACTTGCCAGCGCCATTTATTTTATTCTCAACTGATATTTCCTCTCCTTTTCTCGTTTTTTTTCTAATCTATTTACATTTGCATTTGTTCTTCTTTGTAATTGCAATTGTTTTTCCTTTCTCTTTCTTCCTTTGCATTTGTCTTTCTTTCTCTTTTTCTTCTGCTTGTAAATGCATTTGTTTTTATTTCTCTCTTTCCTGTCTCTCTATCCTCTTTCTCAAACTTTGTAACTTTATTTATACTGTTTCTTTCTCAAAATTCATTTATTCTCTTTCTTTTTCCGATTTCGATTGTTCTTTTTTGTTTTCCTATTGCAATTGCATTTCCATTTGTTTTTATCTCTCTTCTTTCTGAAGTTCCAGCTTCCTCAACCACAATTCCATCTTTATTTTAATTCTAATTCCTTCATTTTTATGTCCGAGTCTGATAGAGTCTTACTGTCAAAACAAAAGCACTATTATCCAAAACATTCTTTTCTCCCAAATACTAACCCAAAATATTTCTTATTTCTTGTTTCGTTAAGGAACCCTTTACGTCTGAAAGATTGTGTTTTCTGGTACGTTGAATCAATTCATCATTTTTCGTAAAGATCTAATTGTTCCTCTTTAGGATTTGAAAGAAAGAATTCCACTTTAGAAAACGCTTGTCGATTTCACTATAAATTTCAAAAACTAGGGGAACTCAAATTTCAAAAAACAATTTTTTCCGAAATATTCTAGCCAGAATTCAAAATAATCCCTGACGAGCCCCCAAGCCTTATGTTACGTGTTTAGGCTCCAAAAAAAATCAATACAAGAAAGCGTTAAAACAAGAAGCTTTGAAAAATATAATCATTTATTTCCCTGGAAAAATACTGAAAAATTAAAAAAAAAATATGAACTTACCGTTTTATGAATCAAATCCAAAAATAATCCAAGAATAATCCACGAATAATATTTTAGAAGTCCTAATAATAAAATATTCTAATGATTTCAAGTTCGAGTCCCAACGACGAATCTGGGATGGAAGGCGATGACGTATGCTGTAACATGTGTTGTGTTGAAGTATAAAGTTCCTTGTAGAAACGCAATCATTACTCCTCCGGTTTTAGAATTCCAGATAACATTTTTGAGAAATGTACTTGTTCAAGAATTCGGTATGAATACAATAAGATTTCCAGATAAACGAATTAATCTCTTAGAGTCCAAATAGTCTGAAGCAAAATTAAGATATAACACAAAAACTCAAACCTAGTCACAACAGAAGAAGACAGCTTGACAAGTGCTTAAAAGCCAAAAAACTATGATCTCCCTCTCTCTCTCCCACTCTCTTTCTCTGTCTCTCTCTCTGTCTGTCTGTCTCTCTCTCTCTCTCTGTCTCTCTCTGTCTCTCTCTCTCTCTCTCTCTCTCTCTCTCTCACAAGATTACTATTAATACAAAGTATTTCGCAATTTCGGAAATGCCCAATTCCAAAATATAGGATTCAGTGATCATTTATACATATAAAAATCACATAAAATCATTTTACTCTGAGAATAAAAGTTGTTTACTTGACCATCAATCAAAGCCAGGAACTAAGTCAAAAATAGAAACAAGTGTTTCTATTATTAGGTATTTATGGAAAGATTCACGTCAAGCTGAATTTTCTGGAAAATATCAAATTCCTTGTAAACACAATTACATTATATTGACATGTTAAGAAAATAAAATGACTCTAAAACCCACAAACAATCAAATCAAATCAAACACAAATTAAATCAGATATAAACTAAATCAACTATAAGTAACATTGCTTTCATTTCAATCCAAACAAGCTGATTTACAATAATTTACAATGCTATGAAATCATGAAAAGTCTCTAGAATGACAAAGCCATTTGCATCATGCTATACAATCATGAACAGTCTCTAGAATGACAACGCCATCTACAACATGCTATGAAGTCTCTAGAATAACAACACTATCTACATCATGCAATGAAAAAATGAATAGTCTCCAGAATTACAACGTCATCTATATCATCCTATGAAAACAAGAATAGTCTCTAGAATGACAACGCCATCTACATTATGCTATCACATCATGAATAGTCTCCAGAATTACAACATCATCTACATCATGCTATGAAATCATGAAAAGTCTCTAGACTGACAACGACATCTACATCATGCGATGAAATCATGAATAGCCTCCAAAATAACAACGTCATCTATATCATGCTATGAAATCATGAAGAGTCTCTAGAATTACAACGTCATCTACATCCTGCTATCAAATCATGAATAGTCTCGACAATGACTACGCCATCTAAATCATGCTATGAAATCATGAATAGCCTCCAGAATTACAACGTCATCTACATCATGCTATGAAATCATGAATAGCCTCCAGAATTACAACGTCATCTACCTCATGCTATGAAACCAAGAATAGTCTGTAGACTGACAACGCCATCTACATCATGCTATGAAATTATGAATCGTCTCCAGAATTACGTCATCTACATCATGCTATGAAATCATGAATAGTCTAATGAATGACAAAGCCATCTACATCATGCTATGAAATCATGAAAAGTCTCCAGAATTACAACGTCATCAACATCATACTACGAAATCATTATTAGTCACTAGACTGACAACGCCATCTACATCATGCTATGAAATAATGAATAGTCTCGCGAATGACAACGCCATCTACATCATGCTATCAAATAATGAATAGTCTGAAGAATTACAACGTCATCTACATTATGCTCTGAAATAATGAATATACTGCAGAATTACAACGTAATCAACATCATGCTATGAAATCATGAATTGTCTCTAGAATGACATCGTCATCTAAATCATGCTATGAAATAATGAATAGTCTCTCAAATGACAACGCCATCTACATTATGCTTTCACATCATGAATAGTCTCCAGAATTACAACGTCATCTACATTATCCTATGAAATCATGAACAGTCTCCAGAATAACAACGTCATCTACATCATGCTATGAAATCATGAAGAGTCTCTAGACTGACAATGCCATCTACATCATGCTATGAAATCATGAATAGTCTCTAGAATGACATCGTCTTCTACATCGTGCTATTAAATCATGAATAGTCTCCTGAATTACAACGTCATCTACATCATCGTATGAAATCATGAATAGTCTCTCGAATGACAACGCCATCTACGTGATGCTAAGAAATCATGAATAGTCTCCAGAATTACGTCATCCACATTATGCTATGAAATCATGAATAGAGTGCAGAATTACAACGTCATCTACATAACGCTATGAAATCATGAATAGTCTCCAGAATTACAACGTCATCTACATCATGCTATGAAACCAAGCATACTCTTTAGACTGACAACGCCATCTATATCATGCTATGAAGTAATGAATCGTCTCCAGAACTACGTCATCAACATCCTGCTATGAGATCATGAATAGTCTCTTGAATGACAACGCCATCTACATCATGCTATGAAATCATGAATAGTCTCCAGAATTCCAACGTCATCTACATTATCCTATGAAATCATGAATAGTCTATAGAATTACAACGTCATCTGCATCATGCTATGAAATCATGAATAGTGTCCAGAATTACGTCATGTATATCATGATATGAAATCACGAATAGTCAACATGACATCGCCTTTTACCTCATGCAATGAAATCATGAATAGTCTCCAGAATTACAAGGTCATCTACATTATCCTATGAAATCATGAATAGTCTATAGAATTACAACGTTATCTGCATCATGCTATGAAATCATGAACAGTCTCCAGAATTACGTCATGTATATCATGATATGAAATCATGAATAGTCAACATGACATCGCCTTTTACCTCATGCAATGAAATCATGAATAGTCTCCAGAATTTCAACGTCATCTACATTATCCTATGAAATCATGAAGAGTCTACAGAATCATAGCGTCATCTACATCATGCTATGAAATCATGAATAGTCTCCAGAATTCCAACTTCATCTACAACATGCTATGAAACCAAGAATTGTCTCTAGACTGACAACGTCATCTACATCATGCTATGAAATCATGAATCGTCTCCAGAATTACGTCATTTACATCATGCTATGAAACCAAGAATATTCTACTGAATGACAACGCCATCTACATCATGCTATGAAATCATGAATACTCTCCAGAATTACAATGTCATCTACATCATGCTACGAAATCATGAATAGTCTCTAGACTGACAAAGCCATCTACATCATTCTATGAAATCATGAAGAGTCTCCAGCATTACAACGTCATCAACATCATGCTATGAAATCATGAACTGTCTCTAGAATGACATCGTCATCTACATCATGCTATGAAATAATGAATAGTCTCTCGAATGACAACGCCATATACATCATGCCATGATATCATGAATGGTCTCCAGAATTACAACGTCATCTACATCATGCTATGAAACCAAGAATAGTCTCTAGACTGACAACGCCATATACATCATGCTATGAAATCATGAATCGTCTCCAGAATTGCGCCATCTACATCCTTCTATGAAATTAGGAATAGTCTCCTGAATGACAACGGCATCTAATCATGCTATGAAATGATGAATAGTCTCCATTATTACAACGTCATCTACATCCTGCTATGCAATCATCATTAGTCTCTTGAATGAGAACGATATCTGATCATGCTATGAAATCAAGAATAATCTCCAGAATTACAAAGTCATCTACATCATCCTATGAAATCATGAATATTCTCTAGACTGACAACGCCATGTACATCAAGCTATGAAATCAGGAAAAGACTCTACAATGACATCGCGTTTTACATCATGCTTTGAAATCATCAACAGTCTCCAGAATAACAACGCCATCAACATCATGCAATGAAATCATGAATAATCTCTAGACTGACAACGCCATCTACATCATGCTGTGAAATCATGAATAGTCTCCAGAATTACAACGTCATCTACATTATCCTATGAAATCATCAATAGTCTCCAGAATTACAACGTCATCTACATCATGCTATGAAATCATGAATATTTTCTAAACTGACAACGCCATCTTCATCATGCTATGAAATCAGGAATAGTCTCTACAATGACATCGCGTTTTACATCATGATATGAAATCATGAACATTCTCCAGAATTACAACGCCATCTTCATCATGGTATGAAATCATCAATAGTCTCTCGAATGGCAACGCCATGTTCATCATGCTATGAAATCATGAATAATCTCCAGAATTACAACGTCATCTACATCATGATATGAAATCAAGAATAGTCTCTAGACTGACAACGCCATCTACATCATGCTATGAAATCATGAATAGTCTCCAGAATTACAACGTTATCCACATCATGCTATGAAAACATGAAGAGTCTCTAGACTGACAATGCCATCTACATCATGCTATGAAATCATGAATAGTCTCTAGAATTACATCGTCGTCTACATCATGCTATTAAATCATGAAAAGTCTCCTGAATTGCAACGTCATCTACATCATGGTATGAAATCATGAATAGTTTCTAGAATGACATGTACATCTACATGATGCTATAAAATCGTGAATAGTCTCTAGAATTACAACGTCATCTACATCATGCAATGAAATAATGAATAGTCTCTCGAATGACAACGCGATCTATATGGTGCTAAGAAATCATGAATTGTCTCCAGAATTAGAACGTCATCTACATTATGCTATGAAATCATGAACAGACTGCAGAATTACAACGTCATCTACATCAATCTGTGAAGTCATGAATAGTCTCCAGAATTAAAACGTCATCTAAATCATGCTATGAAACCAAGCATAGTCTCTACAATGACATCGCGTTTTACATCATGCTATGAAATCATCAACAGTCTCCAGAATTACAACGCCATCTATATCATGCAATGAAATCATGACCAGTCTCTAGACTGACAACGCCATCTACATCATGCTATGAAATTATGAATAGTCTCCAGAATTACAACGTCATCAACATTATCCCATGAAATCATGAATGGTCTCCAGAATTACAACGTCATCGACATCATGCTATGAAATCATGAATAGTCACCAGAATTACGTCATGTATATCATGATGTGAAATCATGTATAGTCGCTAGACTGACAACGTCATATACATCATGCTATGAAATCATGAATAGTCTCTAGACTGACAACGCCATATACATCATGCTATGAAATCATGAATAGTCTCTAGACTGACAACGCCATATACATCATGCTATGAAATCATGAATAGTCTCTAGACTGACAATACCATCTACATCACGCTATTAAATCATGAATAGTCTCCAGAATTACAACGTCATCTACATCATGCTATGAAATCATGAATAGTCACCAGAATAACGTCATGTATATCATGATATGAAATCATGAATAGTCTCTAGACTGACAACGCCATCTACAACATGCTATGAAATCATGAATAGTCTCCAGAATTACAACGTCATATACATCCTGCTATCAAATCATGAATAGTCTCGAGAATGACTACACCACCTACATCATGCAATGAAATCATGAAGAGCCTCCAGAATTACAACGTCATCTACATCATGCTATGAAACCAAGCATAGTCTCTAGACTGACAACGCCATCTACATCATGCTATGAAATCATGAATCGTCTCAAGAATTACGTCATCTACATCGTGCTATGAGATCATGGATAGTCTCTTGAATGACAAAGCCATCAAATCATGCTTTGAAATCATGAAGAGTCTCCAGAATTTCAACGTCATCTACATCATGCTATGAAATCATGAATATTCTCTAGACTGACAACGCCATATACATCAAGCTATGACATAAGGAATAGTCTCTACAATGACAACGCGTTTTACATCATGCTATGAAATCATCAAGTCTCCAGAATAACAATGCCATCTACATCATGTAATTTGATCATGAATAGTCTCCAGACTGACAACGCCATCTACATCATGCTATGAAATCATGAAAAATCTCCAGAATTACAAGGTCATCTACATTATCCTATGAAATCATGAATAGTCTCCAGAATTGCGTCATGTATATCATGCTATGAAATCATGAATAGTCTCCAGAATTACAGCGTCATCTACATCATGCTATGAAATCGTGAATAGTCTCCAGAATTCCAACTTCATCTACCTCATGCCATGAGACCAAGAATAGTCTCTAGACTGACAACGTCATCTACATCATGCTAAGAAATCATGAATCGTCTCCAGAATTACGTCATCTGCATCATGCTATGAAATCATGAATAGTCTATTGAATGACAACGCCATCTACATCATGCTATGAAATCATGAATAGTCTCCAGAATTACAACGTCATCTACATAATGCTACGAAATCATGAATAGTCTCTTGACTGACAACGCATTCTGCATCATTCTATGAAATCAGGAGCAGTCTCTACCATGACATCGCCTTTTACCTCATGCGATGAAATCAGGAAGAGTCTCCAGAATTGCAACGCCATCTACATCATCCAATGAAACCAAGAATAGTCTCTTGAATGACAACGCCATCTACACCATGCTATGAAATCATTAATAGTCTCCAGAATTACAACGTCTTCTACAACCTGCTATGAAATCGTCAATAGTCTCTTGAATGACAACGATATCTGATCATGCTCTGAAATCAAGAATAATCTCCAGAATTACAACGTCATCAATATCATGCTATGAAATCATGAATATTCTCTAGACTGACGACGCCATCTACATCATGCTATGAAATCAGGAATAGTCTCTACAATGACATCGTGTTTTACAGCATGCTATGAAATCATCAAAAGTCTTCAGAATTACAACGCCATCTACATCATGCAATGAAATCATGAAGAGTCTCTAGACTGACAACGCCATGTTCATCATTTCATGAAATCATGAATTGTCTCCACAATTACAACCTCATCAACATCGTGCTATGAAATCATGATATGTCTGTAGAATGACATCGTCATCTGCGTCATGCTATGAAATCATGAATAGTCTCTCGAATGACAAAGCCATCTACATTATGCTATGAAATCATGAATAGTCTCTAGACTGACAACGCCATCTACATCATGCTATGAAATCATGAATCGTCTCCAGAATTACTAAGTCATCTACATCATGCTATGAAATCATGAATAGCCTATTGAATGACAACGCCATCTACAACATGATATGAAATCAATAATAGTCCCTAGACTGACAACGCCATCTACATCATGCTATGAAATCATGAATACCCTCCAGAATTACTAAGTCATCTACATCCTGCTTTCAAATCATGAATAGTTTCGAGAATGACTACATCATCTACATCATGCTATGAAATCATAAATAGTCTCCAGAATTACAACGTCATCTACCTCATGCTTTGAAATCATGAATATACTGCAGTATTACAACGTCATCTACCTCATGCTAGGAAACCAAGAAGTGTCTCTAGACTGACAACGCCATCTACATCGTGCTATGAAATCATGAATCGTCTCCAGAATTACGTCATCTACATCATGCTATGAAATCATGAATAGTCTATTGAATGACAACGCCATCTACAACATGCTATGAAATCAGGAATAGTCTCTACAATGATATCGCCTTTTAAATCATGCTATGAAATAAGGAACAGTCTCCAGAATTACGACGCCATCTACATCATGCAATGAAATCATGAAAAGTCTTCATAAACTGACAACGCCATCTACATCATGCTATGAAATCATGAATAGTCTCCATAAACTGACAACGCTATCTACATCATGCTATGAAATCATGAATACCCTCCAGAATAACTAAGTCATCTACATCCTGCTTTCAAATCATGAATAGTTTCGAGAATGACTACGCCAACTACATCATGCTATGAAATCATGAATAGTCTCCAGAATAACCACGTCATCTACCTCATGCTTTGAAATCATGAATATACTGCATTATTACAACGTCATATACCTCATGCTAAGAAACCAAGAAGAGTCTCTAGACTGACAACGCCATCTACATCATGCTATGAAATCACGAATCGCCTCCAGAATTACGTCATCTACATCATGCTATGAAATCATGAATTGTCTATTGAATGACAACGCCATCTACAACATGCTATGAAATCAGGAATAGTCTCTACAATGATATCGCCTTTTAAATCATGCTATGAAATCAGGAACAGTCTCCAGAATTACGACGCCATCTACATCATGCAATGAAATCATGAATAGTCTCCATAAACTGACAAAGCCATCTACATCATGCTATGAAATCATGAATAGTCTCCAGAAAAACAACCTCATCAACATCATGCTATGAAATCATGAATTGTCTCTAGAATGACATCGTCATTTACATCATGCTATGAAATAATGAATAGTCTCTCGAATGACAACGCCATCTACATCATGCTATGAAATCATGAATAGTCTATAGAATTACAACGCCATCTACATCATGCAATGAAATCATGAAGAGTCTCTAGACTGACAACGCCATGTTCATCATTTCATGAAATCATGAATTGTCTCCACAATTACAACCTCATCAACATCGTGCTATGAAATCATGATATGTCTGAAGAATGACATCGTCATCTGCGTCATGCTATGAGATCATGAATAGTCTCTCGAATGACAACTCCATCTACATTATGCTATGAAATCATGAATAGTCTCCAGAATTACAACGTCATCTACATCATGCTATGAAATCATGAATAGTCTCCAGAATTACTAAGTCATCTACATCCTGCTTTCAAATCATGAATAGTTTCGAGAATGACTACACCATCTACATCATGCTATGAAATCATGAATAGTCTCCAGAATTACAACGTCATCTACCTCATGCTTTGAAATCATGAATATACTGCAGTATTACAACGTCATCTACCTCATGCTAGGAAACCAAGAAGAGTCTCTAGACTGACAACGCCATCTACATCATGCTATGAAATCATGAATCGTCTCCAGAATTACGTCATCTACATCATGCTATGAAATCATGAATAGTCTATTGAATGACAACGCCATCTACAACATGATATGAAATCAATAATAGTCCCTAGACTGACAACGCCATCTACATCATGCTATGAAATCATGAATACCCTCCAGAATTACTAAGTCATCTACATCCTGCTTTCAAATCATGAATAGTTTCGAGAATGACTACATCATCTACATCATGCTATGAAATCATAAATAGTCTCCAGAATTACAACGTCATCTACCTCATGCTTTGAAATCATGAATATACTGCAGTATTACAACGTCATCTACCTCATGCTAGGAAACCAAGAAGTGTCTCTAGACTGACAACGCCGTCTACATCGTGCTATGAAATCATGAATCGTCTCCAGAATTACGTCATCTACATCATGCTATGAAATCATGAATAGTCTATTGAATGACAACGCCATCTACAACATGCTATGAAATCAGGAATAGTCTCTACAATGATATCGCCTTTAAAATCATGCTATGAAATAAGGAACAGTCTCCAGAACTACGACGCCATCTACATCATGCAATGAAATCATGAAAAGTCTTCATAAACTGACAACGCCATCTACATCATGCTATGAAATCATGAATACCCTCCAGAATAACTAAGTCATCTACATCCTGCTTTCAAATCATGAATAGTTTCGAGAATGACTACGCCAACTACATCATGCTATGAAATCATGAATAGTCTCCAGAATTACCACGTCATCTACCTCATGCTTTGAAATCATGAATATACTGCATTATTACAACGTCATATACCTCATGCTAAGAAACCAAGAAGAGTCTCTAGACTGACAACGCCATCTACATCATGCTATGAAATCACGAATCGCCTCCAGAATTACGTCATCTACATCATGCTATGAAATCATGAATTGTCTATTGAATGACAACGCCATCTACAACATGCTATGAAATCAGGAATAGTCCCTACAATGATATCGCCTTTTAAATCATGCTATGAAATCAGGAACAGTCTCCAGAATTACGACGCCATCTACATCATGCAATGAAATCATGAATAGTCTCCATAAACTGACAAAGCCATCTACATCAAGCTATGAAATCATGAATAGTCTCCAGAAAAACAACCTCATCAACATCATGCTATGAAATCATGAATTGTCTCTAGAATGACATCGTCATTTACATCATGCTATGAAATAATGAATAGTCTCTCGAATGACAACGCCATCTACATCATGCTATGAAATCATGAATAGTCTATAGAATTACAATCAATAATAGTCCCTAGACTGACAACGCCATCTACATCATGCTATGAAATCATGAATACCCTCCAGAATTACTAAGTCATCTACATCCTGCTTTCAAACCATGAATAGTTTCGAGAATGACTACATCATCTACATCATGCTATGAAATCATAAATAGTCTCCAGAATTACAACGTCATCTACCTCATGCTTTGAAATCATGAATTGTCTCTAGAATGACATCGTCATTTACATCATGCTATGAAATAATGAATAGTCTCTCGAATGACAACGCCATCTACATCATGCTATGAAATCATGAATAGTCTATAGAATTACAACGCCATCTACATCATGCAATGAAATCATGAAGAGTCTCTAGACTGACAACGCCATGTTCATCATTTCATGAAATCATGAATTGTCTCCACAATTACAACCTCATCAACATCGTGCTATGAAATCATGATATGTCTGTAGAATGACATCGTCATCTGCGTCATGCTATGAAATCATGAATAGTCTCTCGAATGACAACGCCATCTACATTATGCTATGAAATCATGAATAGTCTCCAGAATTACAACGTCATCTACATCATGCTATGAAATCATGAATAGTCTCCAGAATTACTAAGTCATCTACATCCTGCTTTCAAATCATGAATAGTTTCGAGAATGACTACACCATCTACATCATGCTATGAAATCATGAATAGTCTCCAGAATTACAACGTCATCTACCTCATGCTTTGAAATCATGAATATACTGCAGTATTACAACGTCATCTACCTCATGCTAGGAAACCAAGAAGAGTCTCTAGACTGACAACGCCATCTACATCATGCTATGAAATCATGAATCGTCTCCAGAATTACGTCATCTACATCATGCTATGAAATCATGAATAGTCTATTGAATGACAACGCCATCTACAACATGATATGAAATCAATAATAGTCCCTAGACTGACAACGCCATCTACATCATGCTATGAAATCATGAATACCCTCCAGAATTACTAAGTCATCTACATCCTGCTTTCAAACCATGAATAGTTTCGAGAATGACTACATCATCTACATCATGCTATGAAATCATAAATAGTCTCCAGAATTACAACGTCATCTACCTCATGCTTTGAAATCATGAATATACTGCAGTATTACAACGTCATCTACCTCATGCTAGGAAACCAAGAAGTGTCTCTAGACTGACAACGCCATCTACATCGTGCTATGAAATCATGAATCGTCTCCAGAATTACGTCATCTACATCATGCTATGAAATCATGAATAGTCTATTGAATGACAACGCCATCTACAACATGCTATGAAATCAGGAATAGTCCCTACAATGATATCGCCTTTTAAATCATGCTATGAAATCAGGAACAGTCTCCAGAATTACGACGCCATCTACATCATGCAATGAAATCATGAATAGTCTCCATAAACTGACAAAGCCATCTACATCAAGCTATGAAATCATGAATAGTCTCCAGAAAAACAACCTCATCAACATCATGCTATGAAATCATGAATTGTCTCTAGAATGACATCGTCATTTACATCATGCTATGAAATAATGAATAGTCTCTCGAATGACAACGCCATCTACATCATGCTATGAAATCATGAATAGTCTATAGAATTACAACGCCATCTACATCATGCAATGAAATCATGAAGAATCTCTAGACTGACAACGCCATGTTCATCATTTCATGAAATCATGAATTGTCTCCACAATTACAACCTCATCAACATCGTGCTATGAAATCATGATATGTCTGTAGAATGACATCGTCATCTGCGTCATGCTATGAAATCATGAATAGTCTCTCGAATGACAACGCCATCTACATTATGCTATGAAATCATGAATAGTCTCCAGAATTACAACGTCATCTACATCATGCTATGAAATCATGAATAGTCTCCAGAATTACTAAGTCATCTACATCCTGCTTTCAAATCATGAATAGTTTCGAGAATGACTACACCATCTACATCATGCTATGAAATCATGAATAGTCTCCAGAATTACAACGTCATCTACCTCATGCTTTGAAATCATGAATATACTGCAGTATTACAACGTCATCTACCTCATGCTAGGAAACCAAGAAGAGTCTCTAGACTGACAACGCCATCTACATCATGCTATGAAATCATGAATCGTCTCCAGAATTACGTCATCTACATCATGCTATGAAATCATGAATAGTCTATTGAATGACAACGCCATCTACAACATGATATGAAATCAATAATAGTCCCTAGACTGACAACGCCATCTACATCATGCTATGAAATCATGAATACCCTCCAGAATTACTAAGTCATCTACATCCTGCTTTCTAATCATGAATAGTTTCGAGAATGACTACACCATCTACATCATGCTATGAAATCATAAATAGTCTCCAGAATTACAACGTCATCTACCTCATGCTTTGAAATCATGAATATACTGCAGTATTACAACGTCATCTACCTCATGCTAGGAAACCAAGAAGTGTCTCTAGACTGACAACGCCATCTACATCATGCTATGAAATCATGAATCGTCTCCAGAATTACGTCATCTACATCATGCTATGAAATCATGAATAGTCTATTGAATGACAACGCCATCTACAACATGCTATGAAATCAGGAATAGTCTCTACAATGATATCGCCTTTTAAATCGTGCTATGAAATAAGGAACAGTCTCCAGAATTACGACGCCATCTACATCATGCAATGAAATCATGAATAGTCTCCATAAACTGACAACGCCATCTACATCATGCTATGAAATCATGAATAGTCTCCATAAACTGACAACGCCATCTACATCATGCTATGAAATCATGAATACCCTCCAGAATAACTAAGTCATCTACATCCTGCTTTCAAATCATGAATAGTTTCGAGAATGACTACGCCAACTACATCATGCTATGAAATCATGAATAGTCTCCAGAATTACCACGTCATCTACCTCATGCTTTGAAATCATGAATATACTGCATTATTACAACGTCATATACCTCATGCTAAGAAACCAAGAAGAGTCTCTAGACTGACAACGCCATCTACATCATGCCATGAAATCACGAATCGCCTCCAGAATTACGTCATCTACATCATGCTATGAAATCATGAATTGTCTATTGAATGACAACGCCATCTACAACATGCTATGAAATCAGGAATAGTCCCTACAATGATATCGCCTTTTAAATCATGCTATGAAATCAGGAACAGTCTCCAGAATTACGACGCCATCTACATCATGCAACGAAATCATGAATAGTCTCCATAAACTGACAAAGCCATCTACATCATGCTATGAAATCATGAATAGTCTCCAGAAAAACAACCTCATCAACATCATGCTATGAAATCATGAATTGTCTCCAGAATGACATCGTCATTTACATCATGCTATGAAATAATGAATAGTCTCTCGAATGACAACGCCATCTACATCATGCTATGAAATCATGAATAGTCTATAGAATTACAACGTCATCTACATCATGCTATGAAATCATGAATAGTCTCCAGAATTACAGCGTCATCTACATCATGCTATGAAACCAAGAATAGTCTCTAAACTAACAACGCCATCTACATCATGCTATAAAATCATGAATCGCCTCCAGAATTACGTCATCTACATCCTGCTGTGAAACCAGAAATAGTCTCTTGAATGACAACGCCATGTACATTATGCTATGAAATCATGAATAGTTCCCAGAATTACAACGTCATCTACATCATGCTATGAAATCATGAATATTCTCTAGACTGACAACGCCATCTACATCATGCTATGAAATCAGGAATAGTCTCTACAATGACATCGCGTTTTACATCATGGTATGAAATCATCAACATTCTCCAGAATTACAATGCCATCTACATCATGCAATGAAATCATAAATAGTCTCTACACTGACAACGCCATCTACATCATGCTATGAAATCAGGAATAGTCTCTACAATGACATCGCGTTTTACATCATGATATGAAATCATCAACATTCTCCAGAATTACAATGCCATCTACATCATGCAATGAAATCGTAAATAGTCTCTACACTGACAAAGCCATCCACATCATGCTATGAAAACATGAATATTCTCCAGAACTACATCCGCATCAACATCGTGCTATGAAATCATGAATTGTCTCTAGAATGACATCGTCATCTACATCATGCTATGAAATCATGACTAGTCTCTCGAATGACAACGCCATCTACATCATGCTATGAAATCATTAATAGCCTCCAGAATTACAACGTCACCTACATTATGCTATGAATTCATGAATGGTCTCCAGAATAACAAGCTCATCTACATCATGCTATGAAATCATGAATAGGCTCCAGAATTACGTCATCTACATCCTGCTATGAAATCATGATTAGTCTCCTGAATGACAACGATATCTGATCATCCTAAGAAATCATGAATAGTCTCCAGAATTACAACGTCTTCTACATCATGCTATGAAATCATGGATATTCTCTAGACTGACAAAGCCATCTACATCAAGCTATGACATCAGGAATAGTCTCTACAATGACATGGCGTTTTACATCATGCTATGAAATCATCAACAGTCTCCAGAATAACAACGCCATCTACATCATCAATTTAATCATCCATAGTCTCTAGACTGACAACGCCATCTACATCATGCTATGAAAACATGCTTAGTCTCCTGAATTACAACGTCATCTACATCATGCTATGATTTCATGAATATGCTCCAGAATTGCGTCATGTATATCATGATATGAAATCATGAATAGTCTCCAGAATTACAGCGTCATCTACATCATGCTATGAAATAATAAATAGTTTCCAGAATTACAACTTGATCTACGTGATGCTATCAAACCAAGAATAGTCTCTAGACTGACTAAGTCATCTACATCATGCTATGAAATCATGAATCGTCTCCAGAATTACGTCATCTACAGCATGCTATGAAATCATGAATAGTCTATTGAATGACAACGCCATCTACATCATGCTATGAAATCATGAATAGTCTCCAGAATTACAACGTCATCTACATCATGCTATTAAATCATGCATAGTCTCTTGTCTGACAACGCATTCTACATCATGCTATGAAATCACGAACAGTCTCTACTATGACATCGCCTTTCACCTCATGCAATGAAATCAGGAACACTCTCCAGAATTGCAACGCCATCCACATCATGCAATGAAATCATGAATAGTCTCTAGACTGACAAAGACCTCTACATCATGCTATGAAATCATTAATATTCTCCAGATTTACAACGTCATCAACATCATGTTATGAAATCCTGAACTGTCTCTAGAATGACATCGTCATCTACATCATGCTATGAAATCATGAATAGTCTCCAGAATTACAACGTCATCTACATGATGCATTGAAATTATCAATAGACTGCAGAACTACAACGTCATCTACATCGTGCTATGAAATCATTAATAGTCTCCAAAATTACACCTTCATCTACATCATGCTATGAAACCAAGAATAGTCTCTAGACTGACAACGCCATCTACATCCTCCTATGAAATCAGGAATAGTCTCCAGAATGACGCCACCTACATCCTGCTATGAAATCAGGAATAGTCTCTTGAATGATCACGCCATCTAATCATGCTATTAAATCATGAATAGTCTCCAGAATTACAACGTCATCTGCATCCTGCTATGAAATCATCAATAGTCTCTTGAATGACAACGATATCGGATCATGCTATGAAATCACGAATAATCTCCAGAATTAAAAAGTCATCTACATCATGCTATGAAATCATGTATAGTCTCCATAATTACGTCATGTACTTCATGATATGAAATCATGAATAGTCTCCAGACTGACAACGAAATCTATATCATGCTATAAAATCATGAATAGTCTCCAGAATTACAACGTCATCTACATCATCGTCTGTAATCATGAATAGTCTCCACAATTACAACGTCATCTATATCATGCTATGAAATCATGAATACTCTCCAGAATTACGTCATGTACATCATGATATGAAATCATGAATATTCTCTAGACTGACAACGCCATCTACATCAGACTATGAAATCATGAATAGTCTCCTGAATTACAACGTCATCTATATCCTGCTATTAAATCATGAATAGTCTCGAGAATGACTACGCCATCTACATCATGCTATGAAATCATGAATAGTCTCCAGAATTACAACGTCATCTACCTCATGATATGAAACCAAGAATAGTCCCTAGACTGACAACGCCATCTACATCATGCTATGAAATCATGAATCTTTTTCAGAATTACGTCATCTCCATCATGCTATGAAATCATGAATAGTCTCTAGACTGACAACGCCATCTACATCATGCTATGAAATCATGAACATTCTCCAGAATTAAAACGTCATCTACATCATGCTACGAAATCATGAATAGTCTCTAGACTGACAACGCCATCTGCATCATGCTATGAAATCAGGATTAGTCTCTACAATGACATCGCCTTTTACATCATGCAATGAAATCATTAACAGTCTCCATAATTACAACGACATCTACATCATGCAATGAAATCATAAATAGTCTCTACACTGACAAAGCCATCTACATTATGCTATGAAATCATGAATGTTCTCCAGAATTGCAACGTCATCAACGTCATGCTCTGAAATCATGAATTGTCTCTAGAATGACATCGTCATCTACATCATGCTATGAAATATTGAATAGTTTCTCGAATGACAACGGCATCTACATCATGCTATGAAATCATGAATAGTCTCCAAAATTACAACGTCATCTACATTATGCTATGAAATCATGAATATACTGCAGAATTACAACGTCATCTACATCATGCTATGAAATCATAAATAGTCTCCAGAATTACAACGTCATCTACATCATGCTATGAAACCAAGAACAGTCTCTAGACTGACAACGCCATCTATGTCATGCTATGAAATCATGAATCGTCTCCAGAATTACGTCATCTACATCCTGCAGTGAAATCAGGAAGAGTCTCTTGAATGACAAGGCCATCTAATCCAGAATTACAACGTCATCTACATCATGCTATGAAATCAAGAATATGTTCTAGACTGACAACGCCATCTACATCATGCTATGAAATCAGGAATAGTCTCTACAATGACATCGCGTTTTACATCATGATATGACATCATGAACATTCTCCAGAATTACAACGCCATCTACATCATGCTGTGAAATCATGAACAGTCTCTAGACTGACAACTCCATCTACATCATGCCATGAAATCATGAATAGTCTCCAGAATTACAACATCATGAACATCGTGCTATGAAATCATGAATTGCCCCTAGAATGACATCCCCATCTACATCATGCTATGAAATCATGAATGGTCTCTAAAATGACAACGCCATCTTCATCACGCTATGAAACCATGAATAGTCTCCAGAATTACAACGTCATCTACATTATGTTATGAATTCATGAATGGTCTCCAGAGTTACAACGACATCTGCATCATCCTATGAAATCATGAATAGTCTCCAGTATTACGTCATCTACATCATGATATGAAATCATGAATAGTCTCTAGACTGACAACTCCGTCTACATCATCCTATGAAATGATGAATTCTCTACAAAATTACAACGTTATCCACATCATGCTATGAAATCATGAATAGTCTCTAGAACTACATCGTCTTCTACACCATGGTATGAAATCATGAATAGTTTCTAGAAAGACATGGTTATCTACATGATGGTATGAAATCATGACTAGTCTCTAGAATTACAATGTCATCTACATCATGCTATGAAATAATGAATAGTCACTCGAATGACAACGCCATCTACATGATGCTAAGAAATCATGAATAGTCTCCAGAATTACAACGTTATCTACATAATGCTATGAAATCATGAACAGACT
Source organism: Sinohyriopsis cumingii (assembly GCA_028554795.2). Lineage (NCBI taxonomy): Eukaryota > Metazoa > Mollusca > Bivalvia > Unionida > Unionidae > Sinohyriopsis > Sinohyriopsis cumingii. Next base: position 106,389,566 of record CM068824.1, read on the forward strand.
GCAGAATTACAACGTCATCTACATCTAGTCTCTTGAATCACAACGCTATCAAATCATGCTTTCAAATCATGAATAGTCTCCAGAATTTCAACGTCATCTACATCATGCTATGATATCATGAATATTCTCTAGACTGACAACGCCATCTACATCATGCCATGAAATCATGAATAGGCTCCAGAATTACAACCTCATCAACATCGTGCTATGAAATCATGAATTGTCTCTAGAATGACATCGTCATCTACATCATGCTATGAAATCATGAATAGCTTGTCGAATTACAAGGCTATCTACATCAAGCTATGAAATCATGAATAGTCTCCAGAATTACAACGTCATCTACATTATGCTATGAAATCATGAATAGTCTCCAGAATTACTAAGTCATCTACATCATCCTATGAAATCATGTATAGTCTCTATAATTACGTCATGTCCATCATGATATGAAATCATGAATAGTCTCTAGACTGACAACGCCATCTATATCATGCTATCAAATCATGAATAGTCTCCAGACTTACAACGTCATTTACATCCTGCTATCAAATCAGGAATAGTTTCGAGAATGACTACACCATCTACATCATGATTTGAAATTATGAATAGTCTCCAGAATTACAACGTCATCTACATCATGCTGTGAAATCATGAATAGCCTCCAGAATTACGTCATCTACCTCATGCTATGAAACCAAGAATAGTCTCTAGACTGACACCGCCATCTACATCATGCTATGAAATCATGAATCGTCTCCAAAATTACGTCATCTGCATCATGCTTTGAAATCATGAAAAGACTGTTGAATGACAACGCCATCTACATCATGCTATGAAATCAAGAATAGTCTCCATAATTACAACGTCATCTACATTATGCTATGAAATCATGGATAGTCTCCAGAATTACAACGTCATCTACATCATGCTATGAAATCATCAATAGTCTCCAGAATTACGTCATGTCCATCATGATGTGAAATCATGAATAGTCTCTAGACTGACAACGTCATCTACATCATGCTATGAAATCATGAATAGTCTCCAGAATTACAACGTTATCCACATCATGCTATGAAATCATGAATAGTCTCTAGAATGACATCGCCTTCTCCATCATGCTATGAAATCATGATAGTCTCTAGACTGACAACGCCATCTACATCATGCTATGAAATCATGAATAGTCTCCTGAATTGCAACATCTACATCATGGTATGAAATCATGATTAGTCTCCTGAATTGCAACATCTACATCATGGTATGAAATCATGAATAGTTTCTACAATGACATGGTCATCTACATGATGCTATGAAATCATGAATAGTCTCTAGACTGACAACGCCATCTAGGTCATGCTGTGAAATCAGGAATAGTCACTAGAATTACAACGTCTTCTACATCATGCTATGAAACCATGAATAGTCTCTCGAATGACAACGACATCTACATCATGCTATGAAATCATGAATAGTCTCCATAATTACAACGTCATCTACATCATGCTATGAAATCATGAATTGTCTCTAGAATGACATCATCATCTTAATCATGCTATGAAAATCTGAATAGTTCCAAGAATGACAACTCCAATCACATTATGCATTGAAATCATGAATATTCTCTGGAGTGATAAAGCCATCTAGAATATGACAGAATTGCGTCTGTGGACAATTGAAGATTTTAAAGAAGAAACAATTTGCATCCATAGATTAAGAAATTAATCTTGAAGATTATGTCTCTTATATCTAATATGAATTATCATAGGCTTATAAAGTAGCAGGACCTAATCTTCAGTCTGCTCAGTCAAGAATAAAATTAAGTATGACAGAAATACATATGAAAGGAGTATCCATCCTGGTGATAAAGTTCAGGAACTCATGCCCATACCTCAAAATCATCTTCGGGCTAAATTGTATTGTCCTTATACAAATACAAAGAAATCAAATTACTTAAATTATATCATTAACACTCATGAGAAGCGGAAACAGAAACAACTTGCCATATAAATATGCTAAAGGAGTATGTATATAGAGATAGCCCTGTTAATCATTAAATCAATTTAGTTATACCTGTCCCGCATAGTGAGAATTTAAACGATGGCATGCAATCTGGTTGTAATGACTTTGGTGTGACGCATCTTCGTGATTCAGAAATACTGAATAACTGTATATAACCATGTGACAAAAGTTGGGAATGTCGCCATAGAAAACCTGAACAATTGAACACATTTATAGATCTTTCTTGAAAGGTGAACATGGAGGTGTCTGACGCTACGAACGCATACACTAATTCAATTAATTTTCATTTACTTATTTTAGGTTGACTGCATAAAATGTTCTTTGAAGTCATACAAACGGGCAATCTACTACTACTAATAAAAATAATAATAATAATAATAATAATAATAATAATAATAATAATAATAATAATAATAATAATGAGGACTTTGTATAGCGCCTAATCGTTAGAAGCTCTAAGCGCTTTACAACATTAGACTACACCTATAAGATAAAAAAATATATAATGATGCGATTACAAAAGCAAACACCATGAAATTAGAAAACATAGAAAAACATGCTGAAAATATTTAAGGTATTAAACATTATTAGGTCTTTAAGTTTGATCTTGCAGTCGAAATAAGTGAATTTTGAGAGCACTCTTGAATGTGATCACTGTGTCTTTGTGTCTTAGTTCAGTGTCAGTCCACGTTGCTGGTCCCTGATATGCAAAAGACCGCTGTCCATGTGACTTTGTTTTCATAGTGCGAATAACGAGTAAACGATTGTCAGAAGAGGAGCGTAAGTATCTTGCTGGTGTGTACACCTGGGTGAGGTCGGATAGGTATGTTGGACTAGAGTCCGTCATTGAAACGTAGCACAGAGAACAAATTTTGTGCTTGATTCTGGATCATATGGATAGCCAGTGTAGGCTACATATCACCAGTGGAAGAAGTTTTCCCTGACTGCAAACTTAATTATATATATATTATTTTATTGGACTGAATGCAGTCCTCAAGCCTAGACAAAAGGTCACAAGATGGAAAGCGTAACGAGACCTACACATTCTACAATAGATTGTATATCATTATACCTGGAATGCTCTGTTGGAATATAGATGACGAATACGCCAGTAAGTATAGCGAATTTGTATTTATCTGACGATGATCCATTTGACCACAATATGCATCCTTTATGCTCAGTCATTGTCCATCATGTTGCCCCATGTGACCGAAATATGCAGCCTTTATGCCCTGTAATGGGTAAGTGATGATGTTCCATTTGAACCGAAATAAGCAGCCTGTATGCCCTGTCATGGGTCCGTTATGATGTTCCATTGTAACCGATATAGGCACCCTTTATGCCCTGTCATGGGTCCATCACGATGCTCCTTATGACCAAGACAAGCTAACTTTATGCCCTGTAATAGCTCTGTGACGATGCTCCATGTGACCGAAATAGGTAATCTTTATACCCTGTCATGGGTGAGACCGTAACTTACATATACATACATGCATGCATGCATGCATACATACATACATACATACATACATACATACATACATACATACATACATACATACATACATACATACATACATACATACATACATACATACATGCATACATACATACTACCGTGATTGGGTAATGTATGTATTCTACATGATTTTTTTTCTTTCTATTCTTTGTTAAATAAAGTTGATAAAAGTAATCGCAGAACACAACAACAATCAAGTGTATTGTTGTGTTTATGTATTGTCCTTTGTTGGTACAGGAATATTAATTTACTGTCAAGTTATTTGACTGATATCGAAGTTGCCCAGTGTATTCTTCAGAGAGTAGTACTTGTAGTGAAAACTTGTAAACATTCGATAAGCGGAATCAAACCAAATTATCTACGATCAAATTCGAGCCTAGGGTCCGCATGTTATCTCTCTGTTGACCCACTTGGTGCTGCACGGTATCCGTTGTTTGGCTGATGTGCGTTATACTTGTTATGAAAAGTCAAATCCACCCGCTACACATTGAAACGTACATGTGGTAAAAACTATTTATAAAGACACGCTTTGAGTATTTCCTGTACAAGAGTCGAAAAAAACAAAACAGAAAGAGCATTTTCAGTATTCCTCGACAAGGCAAGGCAGTTTTTAAGAAGCATTGGCACTTAAAAGAACGCCAGTTCATAAGATATTTCTCTGTAAACACAACTGACAACGTATGCACATTCCAATTCAGACATGATTTTCTTAATAGTATGGATTACTTCAATCCTTACATCAACAGGTGAGACAATGACACAATCATAATTATAGATGTCATGATAATGATGCAGACTGTATCTTGGTATAGAAAAGAGATTGAGAGCTATATGCTTTTAAAACAGGAATTGCGGTTGTTCAGTGGCTAGCGTACTGGAGTCGCGACCAGAATGGTTAGGGTATAAATCTTGTACAGACAAGGTCTAGTCTACTGTTGCATCGTGTATTTAGGTACATATACTGATATATATATATATATATATATATATATATATATATATATATATATATATATATATATATATATATATATATATATATATATATATATACATAGATAGATAGATATATATATATATATATATATATATATATATATATATATGTATGTATATATATATATATATAAATATATATATATATATATATATATATATATATATATATATATATATATATATATATATATATATATATATATATATATATATATATATATATATATATATATATATATATATATATATATATATATACAATGGAATGTATTTCAGCTATAATACTATATTCCTCCACTCTATGTTTATGATACAGTGTATTACAAAAATATTATCGCTCTATATATAATCAATTAATTGAAATTCATATATTCTTCAGTCCTGGCTCAAGGACGAGATTGATCAGTGTGCAACAGTTCCTGTTAGAGATTCGAACATAAAGAGCGTTGGTACTTGGCAACGGTATGCAAAATAATATACATTTATTTTATGATTATTGCATTCAATACAATCTCAGTATCATGGTGATGTACGTAACGACAATAGAGACTAATAATAAAATTGCACACACATCTAAACAAATGACGAAAGAACGAATCTGAAAAGCTTATTTTAATTAGGTACAGTGGCAGTATATTTTTGGATAATGGAAGCCAAACTAAAACCTGTGATAATTAAAGGCGTCTAAGTCCCTGATGTTGAAGAAACATCAAGCTGTGGTTGAGTCTCAGATTAACAAATTCAAACAATTTTATATTTCTTTCTTTAGTTACATTTATGCTTTGAGAAGAAAATACTTCACGAAGATTTTGAAACATTTTATGAAGAATTATTAAATATTGATCAGTAGGATTTTGTTAAAATTCATTTTGTACTAATTTTCTAAGCTGCTTATGGCACAATGCTGATAAACAAAATTTTTATGTTTGTTACAAGCTCAAACATACAAGTATACATACCAGATGGAACGATAGAAGAGGAAAGAAAACTTGAACGTTCTTTGAATTTTAATAGAATTGTGGCATTTGATTATTTAATTCCAATATAGTTATTAGTATAGCAATGGTACATCTGTATACTGGATAATTTGATAAACATATGGTTTACATTTGTGTTGCAATACTACTAATAATATATTACATATATCCGGTGGCATGTATTTTGTTGATTTCTCTTGTCTGTTTATTTCTTATCGGATGACGTTCATTAGTTGTCGAGTATGAAAGAACCACTCAAAATAGTATTCTAAGTTCAAATCATAGATATGTAATTTTATTTCTGGAACAGCACAGAGGGAGGTCTATTATCTTCAACTTAGGAGCCATTTTTGAAAACAAGATATGGCAGAGTTGTGTTGAAAGAACATAGCATCTTTAGCTACTGAAACATATTTCAGCTATTTTACTATGGTTAAAAAAGTATTTTACACAATGTATACGTTTCAGTAAAATGCATTATATGTTAATTATATCGATTCACAATTTGTGGAAATTGACTCACAACATGTTCTTACAAAATGGTCTTTTTGGTGGCCTATCAATCGATCGTTTGGTTTTCAACCAGGTGGAGAACTTGTTCTGTTTTAATGCTCTTGGTAAAATCATCGGGCAGGTGAAAATATATTTTATCATATCCAAATGGCATTGGGCAAATTCGTAACAGACTTTGCATGCGTATTACGTATGGTCTCCCTAGCATCTGCGTTGCTCTGGTAAAAACTGTATAGTTGATACCTTCTGATCTCACAACACCAAATCTTGATGCCAAGAGATGATCTTTTTATAGCATTCCATAGCAACCAGGTGAAAATCGTGTTCAAATAGCTCCTCCAATAAAACGTTATCATTTTAATGAAACTTTGGTAGGACTATTTTACTTGTCATATTCTGCCAAAGTTGAGTATTGTATGTCTCCTGGACAACAGTTATGCTTCCATATCAACATGGGTTTAAGTATCTTGACTTTGATTAATTGGTCAATCGACTGTTCAGTGTTCTAAGTGTGATGTAGGGGCTTTTATATAAATAATATAAGTCAAGCAATGTTCGTCGATAATTTTAGCAATACTGCGTTAGCCATGGATGGATACCGATAAAGATTGATGATCACATTGAATTCAGCTTTATCCGAAACCAGCTGCAACAACACTATCATATTGACGGTGAGTAGGGCGACTGTTCATCAGTCTATGTCTGTCTCTATCTCTCCCTCTCCCTGTATGTCTCTATCACTTTGTCTCTCTCTCTCTCTCTTTCTCTCTCAGGCGGTTACTTTAATGACCGGTTAGATAGACTTGGAAGGGTAGCAGGATATGTTCCACATGAACTTTGATTGCTATGACTGTTCAAGTTGAAAACTTTAGTAATCTATCTAACATGAAGGTATAGAATGAATCTGATGTTTGCGGATATACACATTAATTAGTTTTTCTTCTACAGCCAAATGACATTCATACGATATAAATCAGGCTTCACATTTAATCGGTCAACCACTGTATCAGTAGTTAGGAAGACCTAACAGCTAAGCAGAATACAATTTTGGGTTTAGGCTGTTTTTAAGTGATGTATACTCCATTTTATAAAGAAATCGTAACATGTTAACACATTTACAAAGTTTTTGTCACATTGTCAGTTTCGGTTTTACACTCTAATTTACTCCACCGAAAATAAACGACTGTGATTTCAGACACGCGTCCTTTGGACAATTTAACGAGAAAAATACAGATTATTAAGTCTTGGAACTAAATTCTGGCTAACCTCAGAGCTTATGATTAATTGTGCGAGGTGGGATTTCTTAAAAGCCTGAATTCCGTCTGGGAACACGCACACCCTCGTTTAGTTTAGCCAATCCAGATTACTTCTTCAAACCGCCAATACGTTTTTCACTCCCACCGAAGTCAGAACAATCTTCTCTTGTCCGCCTTTATTATTAGCTATGCTAGAAGATACCATTTTATGAAACCTGTTTAAAATGGCCCAAGTTTTCCCAAAATTTACTTTGTTCTGTCTCAGCTCTGATCACGACAGAATGTACTGCGAAATTATCTCAACAAAAGTTTGCACCATTACATACTGACTGAACACAGTTGCATGAAGCTTTTCTACGATGTCAAATTAATTTAATCCATCAATATGAATAAAAAGTTCTGAATATTTACAGTAAAAATGAATAATCTATCGGCTTTTGTTATTGTCATTTTGCTTATTTACAGATAACAACTCTCGGTGTATTCAAATTAAGAAATAAACTAATGAGGAAAGAAATTCGCACACCAAAAATATGAAATTACATATTTATAGACTTAATCTACACTTTCCAAGAGTGTAATTAAAAATTATTTTTTGTATAAGTAACTTACAGTTTTATGTCTGAATCAGACATTTTGAGTGTAAATGTATTAATTGACACACCTGAAGAAACAGCACTTCTTTCGGGAAACACCAGATTCATGGATAGGTATGCTTCCTTTACATTTATCAAACATCCTTTAAATTAGGCTTTAAATGCTTTCCCTGTTTTCTCTGACACTTTCAGTGTGACGCTTTCCTTTGTGTGAAGGAAAACTAGGACATCACCGAGTGTAGTGCCTACCTAAATGGAACTCCATTTCTGCCGTTACATGAGCAAGATCAGGGTCGACAATGTTTACATAAATCATAAGGGAAAAGAACTGCATATCTATAAATCATCAAGAATAATGCTAAGGACGATCTGGATTTATTCTGTGTGTGCCCTAGTGTGACATTTAGTCAAATACAGTAATTTCAGATCCTTCAGTGCGCAGTATACACAGCTAAATATTAGATCCTTTTTTCAGATCCCAGAGCAATAGAGTTTGGGATCGGCGCGTTTTACAACAGTTCCATAGGTCACTGGATGTGGTATCCTAACCATGACGTCATGCAATTCAAAATGTGGGCGCCTGGAGAACCTAATCGTCATGAAGCCTGCATAGGGCTTCTTGAACATGAGAATTTCTACATGAATGACAATAATTGCGACAGAGCTGCATTCTTCATTTTTGAAGACGAGTAAGTTACGGGGCTACAAATAAGTTAAAAATTTAAGGATTCACCAACACCACCACAACCACCACCACCATCATCATCATCATCATCATCCTTCTTTTCTTCTTTTCAACACAATTATAGAACACAAATCAATGAGACAGTGCAGCTACTTCTCATCTGACATATTCCTATACAACAATGGATTAGTAAATCACGTTGAGGAGACGTTCAACTTTTTCTAGCATCTTGAATATTCCGATTATGCTGACAAGATTTAAGGCCATTGTATAGACAATGAATGCTATTTATAGCGGCCTTCTTTGTTTCTGTGCTTCTTTCGCTGTTGTATCATTCGGAAAATCATATCGATGTTGGCCTTCTCTGCTCTGAAGCCTCGTTGTGACTCAATAAAGACTTGATAGCAAGGCTGTAACACGATTTGAACAACCACTTTTCCTATGGTCCAGATTGGTTACATTTCTAAATTCCAATGATTCGTTGAAACATAGTCACTACAGTCATATTGCATTCCATCATTTATATCCTCGCTGTGGGACAGGTACGACAAAGTTTGTGGAATAATTATATGTGTTGTCTTTATCAATATACTCCTTTAACACATTTACAAAACAAACTTATATATGTTTCCGCTTCCCATGAGTGTAAATGATATAATTTTGGTCATTTACTTTTTTTTCGATTGTATAAGAACAATACAATTTAGCCCCAAGAGGATTTTGTTGTACGGGCAACAGAGCTAGAACTTTATCACAAAATGACTGAAAACTCCTTAATTTCATTTTTCACCGAGTAGGGTGTAGATTAGTTCTTGCTACTTCAAAGACGTTGACGACATAAAAATGAAATCAGGCATAGTCAAGTAGAGTAACTTTTAATCTTCATTTGAAAGAAGATTTCTCTTTAATGACTTCAATGGTCCACGTACAGTATGTCTAAAAATTAGTTCAAAAGGAATAAACCCCAGTGATTCCTGAACCGATAACCTAACAGCAAACAAACGAGCTCGTCCAAATCCTTTCCTGTAAAAATGCAATATGACAAAATCATGTTCTTCAAAGTTGGATAAAATCTTTCTAAATTCTCTTGACTTTAAGGATGAAAGGTAGAAGCTTTAAACTGTTAGGTCTAACTGAGTCACAATATGTTGGAAACATGCAGACATTAAAGTTTAGCTTTAATCAGGATAGACATTTTGTTGGGAAGACCAACAAGTGCTAGAAAAGAACTTAATCAGAGCTTTTACAATAGATTTGGTTTAGATATTTCTAAAAGAAAATGCCTCTGGAAATGTTGCGTACGTAAACATTATGGACAGCAAGTATGATGGGTCCTATGAAATGAGCCAACATAGTGTAATATTATTCTGCTAAAACCTTCAGCAAATACGAGAATACGTTGCAGCTGAGTCTTGGGCATCATTTTGATTGGATGTTCTTATCAATTGATAAGTGTGTCAAGATCAACAGTATTTAAAAACATCACTTAATTTTCGGCCAATAAAAATTATTCAGGATATTTTGATAAGTTTTATTGATTTTGTAAATGACCAGCCAATGGAATTTCATGAAATAGACTAAAATGTTCCTGTCGGTACGACCTCGGAACGAGCACGTGATAGCTCAGGGACCACTCGTCACTCGCGAGTACCACAGTTGGTCTCCATTTTCTCATAAAGACACCATTTTTCATAAAATAACAAACTGGAACTCGTGTGGTTTCAATTTCACTAACAGCTCTCTGAAACAAACATGAGATCTCAGGATCTTGTTCCTGTTTGACAAACAGCGATTGTCTTTGGTCAAGCTGATTACAATTGAAGCAATGAGTAATAAAAAGAGGATCAAAGTGATCAATAACAATTAATTTATCAATATCAGGACTAAATGTTAGCTCATCAAGAGCCTGACCAATAAATGCAAGAACTCATGTTGCCATAGGTCTGGTAACTGCACAAGAATGATGCAAATCAGGGAATTCACTCTGAACAAGATCAACGTTTGTGACCAAACAAGGCGATTTCTCAACGTTTGATAGATTGAAATTTGGAAGTACTTTTACGAGATTGAGATAAGATTTTAACATAACATTACTGGGAGGAAAACTTACAGTCAAATGATACTCTCTCTGAGTCAAGGAATAGTCATCAGCTGTGCGAGCAGCGCTTTGTTTCAATTTTAAAAACAATTTTTAATATTTCTGAAATGTTTTAAACAAATTTAGATCATGGTCGAGGCCCCACATTATGCTAACACTCTAGGTGATATATAAAATGTGTAACAGAAAGAAAGTGAAACCACCTATGCGAAGTAAAATCAACAATCCATTTATTTGCCTGAAATAATAAATGAAAATTTAAGAGATTCTAACGTGAATTAAATCTCAAATATTTCGAAATATACTCTTAAAAGTAATAAATATAGAATGTTCAGAATTAATTTCAACAGTCTTGATTGTCCTTATGTAACACTGATGCAGTCCAGAATGCCGTTGAATGAGTGCACACATATCCAAAATAGCTTGCATAAATCCCCTTATCAATGAATGATCACTTCAGTAATTTCAATAAATATTTTAAATAAATAATTTTTCTCTAATTATATATGACTGATTTAAAAAACTAACGAATAATTTGTTGATAAAAGCACAAAGAATACACATTTTGACGTGACCTATAATGTAATAGAACGTAGAAATTTCCAACGGAAAACCTAGCTTAACTGGCCTTGAACTCTTGCTACGTAAACATTTTGTTAGCTATGTAAAGATGTTGTCTACAAAGTACAGATGTGAACAAAATTTAAGCTTACAATATAATTAAAAATGTGTGGTTCACCTGATCATATTACCGTTTTTATATTTAATCAGGATTATTGTGAATACCCCGTGCTTACTAAGATTCACATATATAGTCTTCTATTGAGAGAAATTATTTGCATTTGCTGCGAGGCAACTCTCATTATCACATGCCAAATTTGGACTTCTTCGACAAAGGATTGCACACAGCTCCCTAGAAATGTCTCTGAGGTAAATAAACAGTATGAATTAACAGGTTGTTTGAAATATTTCACTTCCCATATGCTTTAAGAGCGTCTTGTGAATAACTTAGCATTATTTGTAGTAATTATTGACTAGGTGATCATTTGCAAATATATTTCATTACATGGAACTCCATAAGCAACCAAACAATCACCAATATCTCCATTTAATTTGGAAAGAAAGGTGTCTCAAACCCAGAGTCGTTGCACAGAGATAAACACACAAGGCAATTAATGTTTTGAGTTTTAAAAGGAAGATATAAATCTCATGAGAAGCCAACGGTGTTTCATTTTGGAACGTAATACACATCTTCATAAGACAGAAAAGAATCCACGAAAAATATAAGTTTTATAGCTTTTTCTTATAAACAAAATCACAGTTGAGTACACACGATTGGTTGCACTGATGCACATGCATCTTACAGTGGATATATACTATTTCTATCTTTCGCCCGCCTTTGCGGCAGGAACCAAATAGAGACACGAATAAACTGCAGGTTTCGAGCTCACTCCCTCTGATACAGCAAGCACGTGAAATGGATCGTGTTATACGCATGCGCATTACATATGCTGATCATATGGAATTTACCAACCGGTCTAATTCAGTCCATAACTAAAATAACGATATCGCGATAGGTAAACGTCATTATGCATATTAAGTGGATCGTCTGTGCCAACATTATTTGATGACTTGATAAACTTAGTAAATTATTGTTGTTCTTGTTGTTATTATTGTTTTGGGTTTGACGCGATTTATCTGTGCATGATAGGCTATATATGACGGCCAGAATAACTCGTGGAGGAAGAACCCGGGAAAACTCCGGTAAGAACCACCGACCCACGGGAAGCTACTGACAAACTTTCGCACATACCAATATAGGCCGAGCCAGAGACTCTAACGCACGCTGACAGAGATGAAATGGCAATATTCGCTAGAGGCCAGTGATTTTGACCGCTTGGCCGCGCTCGACCCTCTTCGTGAATTACATAATGTATAGACTGCATTGGTGATACAAATAAACTTAGTGAATTTCATAACGTCTAGGTTTTACTGGTAAACAATTAAACTTAATGTATTACACAACGTCTTGGTTGTATCCTTAGAAAAGTAAACTTAGTATATTACATTCCATTTGGATGGATTGTAGAAAGTAAACTTAGCTTACTACATAACGTATACGTATTGGTAGAAAGGTAAACTTAGTGTATCATTAGGTTGTATTGGTAGGAAAGTAAACTTAGAGTATTACATAACGTCTTTGTTATATTGGTAGATAAAAGTAAAAGTGTACTACATAATATTTGGTTGCATTGGTAGAAAAGTAAACTTACTGTATTATATACTATTTGGATGCACTGGTGATACAAATCAACTTGGTGAATTACATAACGTCTACGTTGTATTGGTAGAAATGTAAGCTAAGTGTATTACATTCCATTTGGTTGTATTGGTAGAAAAGTAAGCGAATGGTATTACATTCCATTTGGTTGGATTGTAAACTTAGCGTACTACATAACGTATATGTTGTATTGGTAGAAAGGTAAACTTAGTGTAGTATTAGATAACGTCTATCTTATATTGGTAGATAAGTAAACTTAGTGCACTACATAACATTTGGTTGCATTAGTAGAAAGTAAACGTAGTGTATTACATAATATTTGGTTGCATTGGAAGAAAAGTAAACTTAGTGTATTACATACTATTTGGTTGCATTGGTGATACAAATGAACTTGGTGAATTACATAACGTCTAGGTTGTATTGGTAGAAATGTAAGCTAAGTGTATTACATTCCATTTGGTTGATTTGGTATAAAAGTAAACTTAGTGTATTACATAACATTGGCTGCATTTTTGTAATAATCGTTGAGCAGCCGAATAAACCAGGATACCTAAACAATATATATATATATATATATATATATATATATATATATATATATATATATATATATATATATATATATATATATATATATATATATATAGTGTGTGTGTGTGTGTGTACAAATAGTGTGTAGCTTATATGTTTACTGGTTTCACCATAGAAATCATTTTTGTTTTACCTTAGTACGAGTATCAATTTTTCAGAATTAGTGAAAAATACACATTAACAAAATATTTTAATGATGTCAAAATATATTGACACATTATATAGAATAAATAACATTTTCACACCTATCTGATAATTGTTATTATATTGGGTTTACTATAATAAACAATTAGACTGTACGGTATGAAGGAATTTTATTTTCTCAGATTTGATGAAATTACGCTGAGCGAATACAGTTTTGATGATATCAAATAGATAGATATATTGATTAAAAGGTATTTACATGCATTCAGTTGATATTTTTTTTTTCGAAATTATCACACCAAACGATATCTTCGCAAATGTCGGTTTAGGCAAATTCAATTTATTTAAAAAAAGCCAAATTTTCTTGCACTGGTCCAAACCATATTTATAGATGATACATTTATTCCATTGACATACCTATCTGCACATGGAGTAGAGGGTGGTCATGTCTAAACCTGTATTTTTCTGAGCCAGAAAAGTAACTACACTTGGACAATGTTAACACATAAGCGACGCATGTATAGACGGAGATGAAAAATAATATAGGTCCATCACAGAACCCTAGATAGTATTGCAAACAAAACCGGAACTTGTCCAATCCAGATTGGATATAATAATAAAGTTAATCTTTACTGATTGTCAGAAGCTCGAATTCCAAGCCAGGTATTAAGATTATGTACATCTTGGTCTGACTTAATTTGGGACCCAGCATCCTCCTCATTTTCCATTTTACCTACTATTATTGATTGTATTGTCCAGTATACTGATATGAAATCATCTTTATTATTTTCGATTAGTTGATTGACTCTTAATAATCTGTTAGAGATACAATGCTTGGTTCTATACATTTTTTTCAGCCTAGGATTTTCAGTTGGTTCTTGTTTGAATAGACCTTTCGGTAATTCACAAAGTTAACTATAATGTTGGTGAGTCCATATTAGGTCTTGATAGGAGATGGGATCTGGTTATATCGGACTTAGATATCTACTTAGATCTGTCAGCAAACATCTCTGACAGCCCTATCAATATGTTTTTGTGCATAGACGTGGGAATCGTATGCAATCTCTTCTTGTATATAATGCTCAGAAATTCTGAACTTTAAGATGCAAAGGTTAAACCTTGGATACCAAGGCTGACACTCTAGACTTCAGCTATCAAAAACACACTCAAAAAACTACTTGTTCAATAAATGCTTGATGAACGATGTCAATGTGTCAAGAATATATTTTTTCAACGTAATGACTTGAAGAAAGGCAAGATCAGTTACTGTGATGTAGAACACTTCAAAAATATTAAAATGTTGTGCAAGGTTACTTGCATCGAATGAAAGCAATATGCTAAGGTCTGAAATTGCCCACAGAATCCTGCATCTTTGGACTCTTTGGCTGGATCACCCAGGACTCTCCTTAACTTGTCTCTTGCTATATGCTATTGTTTACAACACGCAACGTGAAACTTCCAGAATGCGTGCAAGTAAGTAGCAAAGTGGGGCACAAACACAAAGTCGAAACCGCAAAACGTGTGATTTAAGAACATTATATAAACAAAGTATACAATTCTTGCCTTTCATAGACTAAGAACAGTCTCACATCAAAAACAAATGTTACCAACGGATTAAGAATCACGAAATCCAAAATTGTTTTGCCTGCTATCTCTAGAGTGCTTGCATAATTTCATATGCGTGAATGAGAATTATCAATTTGTTAAAAAAAAGAATTTCACAGTTGTGCAATGTATCTTTATTTAACAATTACTAAATAAATATTCACACACGTGAATTAGTTTGACTTAATTTCACTTATGTAAAAAAGAAAAAAGTAAGATATGCAAATTAGGGGTATAATATTTATTAATGAAAGGAATTTCACGTATTTAAAGCAAGCCTTAATTACACATGCCTGGAATTCTTTTCTTAAATTTCTTGAAATCTTTCCACGGATATGAGAAACAATTATGGATAAAATGTATCTTCATTTATGCAATTTAACCCTTTTGTATGGCTTGCCAACAATATGAGCTTCATAAATTCAATACGCAGAGTTAACCAGTGCACAATTCCGCCCAAAACATTCAAAACATTTTCAACTGACATGCCGAGTGGCCGTGCCGAGACAAACTTCTAACAGTGCATGTAGCTTGAATATTGCGATAGTTACCTGTATAAAATTCTCTTGCAAAATTTCCTTTGAGGAGCTTTGGACTTGACAACTACTGTTTTCAACGAGAAGGTGTAGCAAATGAAGTATGCAACTGATAGGCATCCTTTGTTTTCGCCGTTTTGTCCAATGTTTGAGATAATAATCGCACATGTCTCCGTTAGAGCTGAACAAGGGTATGTTCAGAGCAAATATCGATTGTCGGAAAATGTTTATATATATATATATATATATATATATATATATATATATATATATATATATATATATATATATATATATATATATATATATAGCATGCTTAAGACATGATAATAAATGTATAATGGGAATCGTACTTTGGTTCATTAGGTAAGTTTAACGTTATCTGCACAAACAACCACATCTGTAATTTATATTTGATATGAGTGTGATCGATTGTAAGACCATTGATGGAAAGACGATGGAAATATTCCATTGTATTCTTGGTATATTTTATTAAAGGACAGACACCCTATGTCACCCAATTAGGAAAATTTTAACATTTAAAAAAAATATAAATGAAAATAAAATATTAGTGCTGCATAACCTACCTGGGAAGGAGACGAAGAAAATGCCCCACTGTAAATACAACTCTTTCTAATTCAATGCTTGAACTGTATACCGAAGAAAAGTGAATAAATCAAGTACCTAGTTAAACTATTTGACAAATATTTCACACGTTTTCAGTGAATTTAGTTGCAATAAAAACATCTCTTTTAAATGAAAAATATTTGATAAAATTATTTAAGGTAGGCACGTTTTATATATGTTATTTTTTTTATTCATGGAAGATATTGGTATATAAAGAAGAAACGTGCTGTATCCATTGCGTTTTTCAAGAGCAAAAACGCCTAATTTGCACCCACTTCTAAAGATAGAAAGTTAGCTGCTTTGCAAAGACTTCACTAAATTTTCATAAAAACATTTATGTTATCTTAGAAAAATTAACAAAACAGTTTGAAACATACCAAGAGAGAACATGAACAATACCTGTATATCTCTTCTACTTAGAGTCGCTCAAGAATGTAATCTATTTTTCAGACATGTTGGGTGAAAAGAATGATTTGTGGTCTATCCGTGTCACATACCACTCATACAGGACAATTGGTACAATACATCCAATTTAAAAATGAACATTCCACTGGAATATGTTTTAAACGCAAGTATATTTGTTTGGGAGATAGATGTTTCCAGTTTCAGAAAACGCTGATGAGTATCTATCCATTGTCATGCATCACATTTGTTATTGGTTTGTAATCTGCAAATAAAACTCCGAATGATTATGCAGTTGTTTATCTTTACATAGGTATTGCACATCCAATATTGTGCTGTTATGCTGACATGCAGCCACACCCTACTCACACACACACACACACACACACACACACACACACACAAACACATACACACACACACACAAGAAAACATATAGTATTTGATTATGTGCATTAATTGCTTTTAATTTATATACCTTTTCAAAAGTAATACATATTGTAAAGACGAAATCAAAAGTCTCTCTCTCTCTCTCTCTCTCTCTCTCTCTCTCTCTCTCTCGCGTGTATTCACAGCATCGTGCATTGATTCTACGTATAATTTCAGCCCTTATTTAGTATTTCTTATCAAGACCCAAATTCACATACGTGATACCTCTTCAGCAGATTTATATGGAAAAAATACTGGTTATCATCATTAATACTTCGAATTTGTTAGATTTTTAAATCAAATTTTATCTCCGATCAGGAAGTTTCCGTGCTGACAAGCTGGGCATCATACGTGGACACTGTAAAAACCAAAGCCATAGAGGCTACAAGGAGATTATAGAAAAATGAACACATACGAAAATGATAGTCTGTAAATGGCGGCCAGTATACTTGGAGGTTAAAGAATCCAGGAAAACCATGGTAAGGACCACAGATCGACGGGAAGCTACTGTCAAAGTTCCTAACATGACCGCTTTGGTCGAGCCGAGACTCAAACGCACGATGATAGAGGTGAGATATCAATGATTTGTAAAGGCGAGTGACTGAGACCACTCGGTCACCCGAGGGCCTCCAGCAAACAGCATGGACCCTAATCCGACGACACATTATGAGTTGACAGATCTGAGTCTACACTGTTGACTGTTGCATATGCATTGTGCACAGATAAATCTGAACATAAACTGTTTAGGATAGGGTTAAACTAGTCACTACCTTAGTGACACCACTTATTATTGCAGCTCCCCACCCACCATCCTCACCCCAATACAACAAAACTATATAAACGGAAAATACAAATATAAACGAACAACAAACATACCAAAACAAAAACAATATTTACTTTCAGGACTTAAATGTACAACCTGAAAATGTTTCACGGTAGGAAATTGAACAAATAAAACCGGCATTTGTTGGAATATTATACAACGTTCCTAAGGATTTATATCCACAGATATCATATGTATAATCGAAGTATATATGACACATAATATGGGCAATGCAAATCTGCAAGGAAAAATAAATATTAAAATTGCACAAAGTATATAGAAATAAGACAAATCAGCTTTACAGTGTATCAACATCAGAAAATATCAATTGCACAAATTACAGGTTACCACACAAACTGCCGCAAAAGTTACACATATGCATATGTTCTGATACTGCGTATGCACTAAAAACTATTTGTACCAAATGAATCAGGTGCTACTTTCATTACTGAGTACTCCTAAGTCAAGCCTGTAAAAATACTAAAATTGCATCAATAGAATTTTGTCTATAATTTTTTGTAAAATTACAGATAGGATAAGCTCTCAAAAGATGTTTTTACTAAAATTTTAATTTTCATTATTAACCAATTATGGACCACCAAACCCGTAAATACTCTATTATTTGTTCACCAATTTCTAGACTGGTTCACAGTTCTTCCGTATAATTAGTACCGTGTGTCCTTTAGCAGTGATTGAGTTGAAATCACCACATACTATTATGTTTTCTTGTGTAAAGCCCTTTAGATAGTAAATTAAATTAAGAATAAAGGCTATCTTGCAGTTTTGTATTGGTGGTACATAGTAATTTACAATATGAATTTTCTTTAGTACTAGGTGTATGTGTCTTCCCTTCAGAAAATATGGGGCTGATAGTATTTTCCAGTCTGATTTGAGATATTTTGCATTTACAAGTATTCTTACCCTGATCTGCTGCATATTGGGTATTTTTGGATGATAAAGACAGCATTTAGTCTGTCCTCTATATAGTTTGTAATTACCTTTTCTATGTTATGTATTTCCTGAATGCAAATTATGTCGAAAGTTTTTGTTATGTCAATTAGTTTCTTTCGACGTTTATTCCATTTGTGTTGATTGATAGTATTTCAATAATACTTTTTGTAGTATTCATTTTAGATAGGGGAGGCCAGTGTGGCAAGGTAATAAAAGTGGTACTCGTGTTTGTGTTTGCATTATGTATATGTTTCGTTAGTTTAGATTTGGCGTGTTAGAGTCCATTTGCGTGTGTTGGTTGTTTTCGTTTCCCTGGTCGTCTTTATGGTTGGTGTTGTTGTTCTTTGTTTGGTGTATCGGGTCCGTTGTGCTATCGTTGACTGTGTTGGGGGACTGGTCTGTTAAGTTATTGTTGGTGGGTCCCTCTGGTGGTTTCGGATGTTTGCTGTCTGGGGTTGTCTGAATTTGTGTTGTCACTTTCTTTCCTTCCTGGGTAGGGAATATGTCGCTTAGAATCATCTTCGTCAGGTAGGATTTGCTTTTTTGTGTTTTAGGAGTGTCTTTGGTCACAGGGCGTCTCTTCATCGTAGTTGTTGCCGTTTTTCTTTTTTGCCTGCTTCTTCTTCCGTCGTTGTGGCGTTGTTTGTGTCCTGGGAGTTTCCATGTCTTCATCCGTGTTAGTATCTGTCTCTGTGACAGTCACGGTCGAGGTTCCCAGTTTGGACTGTTCCTTTCCTTCGTGCTTGAAAATCGTTCTCTTTGTTTTAGAGGATTTGCTCTTTGGAGATCTGGTCTGTATACGCTTTGCACTCTTTTTTCCTTTGGTCGGTGTCGCTATCTCCATGGGTACATCCATGTTTGTTTCAGTAGTAGGTGCGTCAGCATTGTTTGCTGTGAGTGTGTTAGTGATGAGTGTTGTTATTGGTGCTTCTGCCATAGACTTCGCATCTGTACTGTAGGTGATGGGTGTTTGTGTTAGTGGCACATTGGCTTCTACAGTATCCGGGGAAGGCTCTGGATCACTGTCATCATCACTGACCTCCCTTATGATCTCATTGGCTACTGATTTAGCATAGGTTTTGTTTGGTCTAACAGTACAGTCTTTTTTGTGGCCTGTATTGCCACAGCTGCCACATGGCATCACCAAGTGGCATTTATAATATTAATCACTCTTTTCTAGCACATGTTCCACCCATCTATGAAAATACAACAGCATATTTAACTTCATATTAATTTTAAATGCAATGTGGGCAAAGAAATGTAAAAATATAACAACTATTATTAATATAATTACTGAACAATTACTGATTTAAAGAAAGTATAACTGTTCTTATGATCTTATTTACGTACGAGAGGTATGATCATAATCAACGTTTTGTTAATTTTGGTCCATATTGGTTACCATGAAATGAAATAACAACTTTAACCTTGTAAGGACATGTATGTCACCATCAGTGTATGACCTATAATCATCAAATATCAGACGATACACTGAATATATTTCATAATCAAAGGCAATACAGGTATAGCAAGTTCTACTGGAGTTTTATATTTGATGATTAAAGTAAACGAATGCACTTTACAAAAAGTGATGTTCATTCTTTTTCATTGTAAACTTATAAGAAATGTTGACATTTTTGAGGAAATTGTGTTGTAAGATAGTTGCGTCCTTACTGGGTACATCTTTACATCTGTAAACAACCGCTAGACGGCGCGTGTCCAAAACTAATCGGAAAATCCCGTTTTGTCGCTATAATATAGAGCCCGCGATAATACAGCGTTGGAGTATACTGCCGTGCAGGTAAAATAATGCGATCTTACTGCTAAACCACGAAACCTGATAGCGGTAACAAATGGGTATGGCGTGTATACTGTATGTTTTCATTTCAATTCTAATTTCAAAACCTATATATTTAAAAAATATAAACGTACAAAGAATTCATAGGTACGGTTCAAATAAAAACTGTAAAAATTGTAATATCAAACAAAATAAAATGTAATTACCAGCGCTGAAATGAAATGTACAATGAATTATTAGCAGCGGTTAAGGCAAATACACAGCCGGTCAGATAACATAATACTAAATTCCTAGTAGCACAAGTCTCAGTGTCAATCTTATTTTTAAAAACCACAATGTCCAATGAAAACCATCGTTTTTTCCAAAGTCATCTGCATATTTGCATAAATGAATATTTAATAAATGGGGTTTTATATATAAACAGTGAGCATGCAGTGATCGGGTTTGTAGTTGCAACGCGAAGGTCTGTGTATGTGCTTCGACAAGATGATGATGGTGTCGCTGATTTTCGTTTCAATCCTCGTTATAACAGGTGAGACACGCCAAATACGTTTAAATTATTCTCTTCGTGATAAAGCAGCAGTATTTTAGCCACACGTTTATATATGCAATTGTCTAGGGCTACAGTTCTTGGATAACAGACAATTTGTCAACACTAAGATGAGCTCGAGAGAAGTATCATATCACTCAAGGGACGAAATAGAAGCAGGCGATAATGAATGAAATATTAACTTAAAAAAAATACAAACTGTCACAAAACAATAATCTGTTAAGGATAATTGTATTGTATTGGGCTCACAGTTTTAATATAGGAACTAGACTAGGGTTGATTTTTTTCCGCATCCAAACTCGGTCAACAACTTGTATCAATACTACGACATTTATTTTTTGCAGTTACTATATAAACTGTAATGCTAGTGTTTTCAGGAAACATTATATGTAGTCCAATAAAGATTGTTTTACGATAATGCTAATTATTCAAGCGATGTGTAAGAGCAGTCGCTGTGGAACATTTTCTTATTGGTAATCATAGAGTGAATACAGAAGTCTTAACCACATTAGATAAATTCATATTTACATAGGCCTAAAATTGAACCGACTGAGTAAACGACATCTGTCACTATTTAGCGTTCGTTTTTACCCAGTAGCTTTGACACAAAGTCAACTTTGTCGCAGTTTCGTGTCTGTGATGCAATCATGAGACCTCATGGAGATCGAGGAGATGTTTTATCCATCACATCAGCAATGTTTAAAATCGTATTTGCCTGAAATATAAGCAGACGTTTCTTTCGTACATTTGCTTTCAGCATCGGCTGATTCCCATGATCTTCCAGTTATCAAATGATTAATCATTTAATAAAAGAATGTAGAACTATTTTATAATCAAAATTTAAACGTAAAAGTGAATAATCATCGATATTAATATTTGTGTAAATATATCTAATTTCAAGGACCTCAGACGGTCTCAGTGTTGTACAGCATTTACGATTCAGTTTTCATTGAATTCGCCATTCAAAAGTAACATATGACGCGAAAAATAATCATCAGTTCTTAGCAATGTCTAAAAAAATTGCATTATGAATTTTTAGCTCTTGGCTGTGATCCGGGCTGGCAATCGTTCGAAAATAGCTGTTATGCCTTTGTGAAACGACCGGATAAATGGCCTGTTGCTATGGTAAAGATATGTCTATCTGTCTCTTACACACACACACACACAGATATGTATATATATATATATATATATATATATATATATATATATATATATATATATATATATATATATATATATATATATTAATTTATTTATTTTTAAAAGAGTAGCTGCATGCACCCATTATTGACTGATTACTCAGGGTACGGTTGCATTGTCGAAAAGTAGAATAAAGAGAGTGAGTTTCTAATGAGCAGACACGAATTAATTTTGATCAAGAAGTCACAGCCACATTTACAGACCCATACATACTTCAAATTGAGTCTGGATGATTGCCATTTATCTGTATTCCCGTTTCAGCAATACTGCAAGGCCATCGGAGCTAGCCTTGTTAGGATCGAGAATGAAGATGAACTTGGATTTCTTCGGGTTATACTGCGTGCTCAGTATAAGACAAATGGTATGTAGTTAATATTGAACTTTAACACACACACACACACACACACACACACACACACACACACACACACACACAGACACACACACACACACACACACATATATATATATATATATATATATATATATATATATATATATATATATATATATATATATATATATATAAATAATGGCGTCTCTGAGCCCTTGAGTTTAATTTGCATTTTGAATTCAACAAACCATTTGCCGACAACGATGTAGCAATCATCCGTGTTGTACTCGCTTGGGAAAATAAAAAGCAAAGGTTGCTCATAGTTCAGACTACGTGGGCTACTAATACGCAACAAAGTACACCGAGCAGCAGGAGGGGGTCAACCGACCAGGGGCCGGCCAGACATGAGTGAAAAAAATGATTTAAAAAAATTACATGGAACCGTTGGAATGACCAACGAACAGCAACACAACTATATATGACACATTGTGATGCTTTTTCGTGTGATAAAATGTGAATACTTTTTTTTATATGAGCAATATGGGGGGAGTTAATCGACCTAAGGGGTGCCGGACGAGTCTTCACTAACTTGTACAACAGATTATTCACTAACTTGATCAATGTTATTGTTGATGTAATCTTGGTTTTTTTAATTTTTTCATAATCTGAAGCATTTGTTACCTCGAAGTATCTTTTCAACGATATTTTCTCCAACCACAAGCTACACATGATTGTGTTTTTCTTTACCACCAACTCCACAAACAATTTAAGATTTTGGGCTGGTACTTCCAAGTCGAACGCTTTGTAAATGAATCGCACGGTAATCACTGCGACATTTTCTTTCACAAGGTGTAGAAGACCCCATCATCAACCACTTGCAACTGTTATATGTTTGGTTGACCATTATAATATTAGTAAAAATCTAATTAGATGAAAGCCTAATTATAGAAAAGCTATTATGTATATTTTTAAAAGAAGTAACCATATAGCATGGGACGAGGGGACGAGGCTAGATTAATGCTACAAAAATATCAAGATCTCGCCAGGAACAAAATCACATTACCAAAATCTAGAACAGATTTATATCTCGTCAAAAATTAAATCAGATGACTAGAGCAACACAAGATGAGTTTACAAGGTTATCTGCGATTGAGCCAGAGCACATCACCAAATCCGATTTTGACAGATTACCGGGTGACAGAAAGCAAATACCATCTGAGTTACAACTGTACGATTTTATCAAACAAGCAAAGAACGAATTTATCAACAAGCAAAGAACGAATTTATCAACAATCAAAGAACGAATTTATCAACTATGGTGCGTCCCATGTTGTTTTCATTTAAGATTGATGGCGATGGCATATTTATTGATTCCACAATGGATGACAAAGGAGTATCTGCAATCGTTATTAATCTTGTTGATGACAGAACATATATGTTCAGAATAAAATTTATTGTTGAATATGTTAGTGAAGATGGTCGGACTTGGATCATTTGTGATAAACGTGACCCTCTTTATTTCGCCCTATGTATGATTCATTCACTGATTCATTTACTATGCACTTTTTGACCAAGTCAATATAATTATTATCCCTCAACATTTGAGCATTAAAATTCCAATATCCTTTCCTCCTTGGGTACTTTGAAAAAGCTGCACCCAAAACCACAACTAAATGATCTTTCCAATGACCTGGTAAGATAAGTACATTAGATGTATTCATATAAATATAATCAGATACCAACAAGTAATCTAATCTACTTTGTTTCAAAGGAGATTTATGCCTCCAGGTATAATCTTTAAGTCATGATTGGAATTTCTCCAGGGGTCGATTAATTCCAGTTCGTTTCTCAGGTCTTGGATTGCTGATCTAGACTCAATTCTTTACACTGAAGGTATTATAAATACTTTGAATTAAACAGCATGCAAGTTGTGTCCAGGAAAAATGCATAGCCATTGATCAGCTGTGCGAGTTTCTAAAATACCTTTCTTGAATGAATTGAAAAGCAGGTCAAATGGCTTCTGCGTGATTTTCCTAGCATTTTATCCAGTTCACAATCTCGTAGACCAGGTTTTAGTCTTAACTTTTGTATTTGTTAATTTTAAAATCTGTCTTATGTAGTTTTTATGAACTTTATATTGTTAAATGCTGAATGTAGTTTCAATCAACTTAATATTGTTGAATGTTGTCTATTTTTATGAGTTGTGCATTGTAATTTATTATCGTATTAGTATATTGCCGGCACTGCAGTTATCACGTTTTATCGTGTGTACCATTTTGTTATATAATATTGATGCTCTGGGACAGTCTGGCCTCATGAATTCATAGGACTTGCACGTCAAAACTCCTTTATATTCAAGTAAGCTGACTTATCTCATCTGTCACATAGTACAGATTGTTTATCTTTCATAGGCTCAAACCTTCCATTGTCTTTGATACTGATGTACATGAATTGTAATTCCACTGCTTGACTGTTTTCTGCTAGCAGACAGCTTTTAAAAGATGTATCGTATCTCTTCCATTCAACATGTGCATATTGTTTTCCTAAAATTCTCACGGTCTTCACAATCGTTTTAAGCTCTGAGTGCATCATAATTTTACCTTCAACTCTTCCAGTAAGTGGGCCACGGAACTGGTCACGGCTGGGATTATCAGCCCCTAGCTTCCCACCATTTTAACCATTCCGCCTATGAGATGCCAAACCGTTAGTTCTTCTAAAATCAGTGACGATGGATCGATCCCTGCCACCCCAGGTGGATGGACGAGAATGTGCACCCTCATATCGCTCAGCCATCACACTAATATCTTCTAACGTCGCAAAATCACGCTCCCCTAAAAATACGATCAGTTCTTTCCGATACGTACTGAGAACATGTTCTTTCAAGATCTCTTCCCGTATGCCTTCGTAAGTCATTGCGGTGCCTGTCATTTTATTCCATTTTTTGAAAAGCACGCGTACGCGGGTATGAAATTGCGCGTGGGTCTCGCTGTTCGCTTAGACGAATCTCTGAAAAGTTTGCGAAAAGTTCAGCTGACAGCTCGTAGTGCCTTAACAGCGCTTTCTTGAGAACGTCGCAATCATCTACTTCAGTCGGTGCCATATTATGATAGACATCCTTGGTAGCTCCTTGGATAGATACTAATGGCCCACTGGTCTTCGGGTATACGACGGATTAAAGCTAACTTTTAAACTTAATTAAAAAGTTAACGACGATTTCGTCTCAGTCGTTAAACATCGGCATTTTTATCTGAACGTCTATCCTCCTTTGATTGTGGGTCCTGAATTCAGTTCTCGCCCCTCCTAGATTCCGCTTCGATCCTTAGTCTCTCCCTGGCTAACGTATGTTCTCTCTCCCTGGCTCTTTCTTCTGCCTGGAATCTGGATAACTCGATTTCTCTTTCTTTTTCCTCGGCTTTTTTCCTTGTCTAATTCTTTCTTTCTCTGCCGCCTTCTTTGCTCTGTATTCCCTGAGACTCCGCTCATACATATATATATATATATATATAATATACATACATACATACATAATATACATACATATATACATATAATATATATAATATACATACATACATATAATATATACATACATACATACATACATAATATACATACATACATATATACATATAATATATATAATATACATACATACATACATATAATACATACATACATACATACATTCATGCATACATATAATATATATAATATACATACATACATACATATATATAATATATATAAAATATATAATATACATACATACATATATATACATATAATAAATATATAATATACATACATACATACATATATATAACATACATATAATATACATACATACATATACAGATATATTCATAATAATAATAATAATAATAATAATAATAACAATAATAATAATGAGGACTTTGTATAGCACCTAATCTTTAGAAGCTCTAATTAGAAAACATAAAAAACATGCTGAGAATATTTAAGGTAGGAAGCATTATTAGGTCTTTAAGTTTGTTCTTGCAGTCGAAAAAAGCGAGTTTTTAGAGCACTCTTGAATGGTATCACTGTGTCTTTGTGTCCAGGTTCAGTGATCCATTCATTCCACGTTGTTGGGCCCTGGTAAGAAAAGAACGCTGTCGATATGACTTTGTTTAATTCCACGTTGTTGGGCCATGGTATGCAAAAGAATGCTGTCGATATGACTTTGTTTTCATATTGTGAATAATGAGTATACGATTGTCAGAAGAGGAGCGTAAGTATCTTGCTGGTGTGTACACATGGGTGAGGTCGGATAGGTATGCTGGACTAGAGTCCGACAGTGAAACGTTGCACAGAGAACACATTTTGTGTTTGATACTGTATACATACATATATAGATATATATAGACATATATAGATTATATATATATATATATATATATATATATATATATATATATATATATATATATATATATATATATAATTTCAGATAGGACACAACCTGTAATAGAGTTTTGGACAGCTGGAAATGACATTATTGTTGACGGTAGGTGGGTATGGGCCCCTGACAATGAACCCATGGAATCTGCTCTATGGGGCGCTGGACAGCCGAGTGATTCGAGTAATGGAAATGACGATTGTGCAGCACTAATGAACTGGCTAGACTTTAATCTAAATGATGACAACTGTGATAAAACTCGTTTTTTCATCTGTGAGATTTGGTAAGTCCCTAGAAAGATAATTAGTATTTCAAATACGTTTAAATTGGTATCACATATCAATTTTTAGTATCGTTTAATTGTTGGCTCAGGACTCTTTTGTATCAGTTTAGTAAATTCTGGTAAAAAGACTTTCATAACGTTGCATCACTTCATTTACAGAGTATATCTCATTCATTTCGTATCTTCAGCACGTGTTAGACATGAGCAAGTATACGAAAACCTCTAAATATTCATTACATAAACAAGTGCATTATTCAAAGAAAATATCAGCCGCTTTGGTATAAATACCTTAATTAAAGCAAACGTATACGAGAATGTTGGCCCAGGATTGTAAAATAATTTGATAGTCTGGTGCTGAAGAACCGGTGACATGAAGGTAAGGGAACTATTACTTTTAAACAACGGTTATCAGGAACCACTGGAATGCACTTATGTTGTCCAAGTTGTATATTTTAATTTATTGAACTAAATACTATTACTAGTTTTCAACTCAGTTATACAGTTTGTACTAGTATTTAGTTCAGATTTGAAAACTAGATGAAGAATCATCACAAGAAGACATACCTTGGCAAAGAGTTGTTTACATATCTAATTTAATGTCTTCCAGTTGATTTTCACCAAACAGTGTCGATACTTCAATTTGTATCTTTTCCAAGTTCTGAGT
Source organism: Sinohyriopsis cumingii (assembly GCA_028554795.2). Lineage (NCBI taxonomy): Eukaryota > Metazoa > Mollusca > Bivalvia > Unionida > Unionidae > Sinohyriopsis > Sinohyriopsis cumingii. The sequence goes on from CM068824.1 coordinate 106,417,872, forward strand.
AAACTAGATGAGTATTTAGCACCAAGGTAGGTCAATGTATAATCATAAAAGTCAATACATTTCGAACTTGAAACGTTGTGAAATTAACAATCTGTTTTTCACTTTTAGAGCCAATTGATCAAATTCTAAGACGCCAAGGAACTGGTTACAACAGCTTGTGTAACAGGATGTGACCTGAATGGATGTCTAGATTAAATGACAACACAAACAATGTGGTGAAAGATGGAAGTTTATGAAATGAATTAATAAATATATGTATATTCTTTTTAGCATGTAGAGCGTGATTCTTTCAAGCTCTAAACATACGACACATTCAGTTATTCACACATACATTTGTTATATGTGAATGAATTTGTGACTTTATGAAAACTTATGATAAAAACAAAAATTCATACTATCATTAAAAAATAGAGAAACAAATGTGATTCATATATTCAAAATTTGAGGAAACACGATACAGTAAAACCAAGATATGATTCATATAATCTCATGTAATAAAGGTGATATTCATATAATCTAATGCAAAAAGATGCAACTCATTTGTACTCAAATATGCTCAATTGAAACACAACATTATCAATTGAAACAAAACATGATCAATTGTAGTAAACATAACAATTGTATCAAACATGACTCATGACTCAGTCATTTGTACAGCACCTACAATTCATAACAACGTATGACTCGTTTAAATACTTGTAAACCTTGTCAACGAGAAAGTTTTACCTGATTCACTTTTCCATAGTCAAACCTCACGTCTCCTGAATTATTATGTTAGCTCACACTTGTATTGGCCAAACACACCCTTCATGGATCCACCATGCGCACAAGTTTACATATCAGCACTTACGTGCTTGCATGGCCTTGAAAGTCGCACGCGTTTCCATCCCCATACAGACAGACATAAAAACGGCAAGAACGACAGCCTGATATACCCGCACGCACACAGCTAAAAAAAACAAATAACAAGTACGGAATTTAAATCTATAAACACATGCTACTAAATTAGACTCATAATAGCGACCTGAAACAGTTCAAAACTTCATAAAGTTTCAAATCCCCCTACTGATAAAGGCAACATTTCACGATACGTCATTAAAACTGAGTATGCTTTACATATTTGCAAACAAAGTAAAATGCAACATGAAACCAAGTCATTTCTTGCCTTTTTCTGTGACAGCTAATAAACAGGGAGTGCAAATTGGTGACCGCGTTGTATATTTTGGGACGTATTTGTATTTTAATTTAATCTGAAAATAAGTTCATTCTTTATACGACAAGCAGAATACAGTTTTCAAGATTGACAAATATTTAAAATGTAATACATTTTGATCGTGTTAAATCTATTGATGAAATGGATCTTAGAACACTTGCTATACTCGATTTAAAGAATGTACAAATCTGATGAAATCTCAGTCGAATTATATTGAAGGAGATAAGAAAATCAGAGATGACAAACAATTATAAATTGCAAGTGAATGTGGAAAAACAATAAAATAAATCAGAGTTCCATCATTAAAATTAACGTTGCAGATTGATTTTATTATTGGAAGAAATCCTAAATAATAAGCAAAAATATTTTCACTGAATTTTGTGTGTGTGTGTGTGTGTGTATGTGTGTGTGTGTGCGTTTGCAAATGGAAAAATTTAATCCCTTAGCAGGACATTCAATATAGATTTATTAAAATGGATACAAGATTATGAAAGCCTATTATACTAATTAAGATAAGATAATATACGTAACAAGTTTTCTTTATACAGTAGAGGCTACATAATTATAATTTTGGTACATATAAGTATTGCTCCAATAAACGCTTATTAAGTATAAAATATATAAAGTAATTTAAAACTGATATTAATATAGGTGTATATGATCTGAATATGAGGATGACGTCAGTACAGCCTTGTGAGAATTTGTAATGCCAGTTATAGTAGCAGAAAGAGTAAGAGACAGTGAAGTTAATATGTTAATAATAAAGAATGAACGTAATAATCATTATTTGTCAAGATTGGTATCATCTACAGGTAAGACATTCACGGTAAAACACTTGTATAATAAGTGTATGAACTTTTTTTATTATGTACTTACATTGGGAGAACATAGAATATTATGCAATGAACAACTAGCACGATAAACATTATGTTAGAAAATAGTCCTGTTATTAATTAGAATAATACCAAAATTAGTTAAATGTACATTTTGTTTTATATTGTGATTATGTTCGTATCACTGAGTCCACACGTTGTTGCAAAGAAGTCAATTGTATAAAAATTCTCAAATAAGTAATAGACAATAAAACAGAAAAACACACTCCATCAGGCCTAACCTAAAATAGAAAACTGTTCCGTGAATACAACTCAGAAAGAGATATCTACTAAACATATACATAACAGAAGAGAAGACTGTATATCAAATTTATACGAATATTTACAATCAATTTGAGAAACTATTTATCAGGGAATTCGACCAATCAACGCATCCAAAATTATATTGACTAATAGAAATGGACAAAATTATAATACTAATATATACTATATCTGTGTAAAGGAGATTACTAAGGAATACGGCAAGGTCTAATTATATGATAATAATTCCTTCTGTGGCATAGCTGAAGTTTTAATGAAACTGATGTTGAAGTTGATGAACTTGGCTAAACGCCACATTCTATCAAGGGTCCTGAGCGAAAACAGTCCGGACTCACGTGGTGATGAAGAAATGACTAAAACTATAACATAACAGATTATCTTGAGTGAAATTGGAAAATTCAGAGGTCTTTCTATCTAATGTATGCCTTAATAAATAAATATCCTGAATATTTTTTACTATTTAATCATAACTCTTCTGGGTATGACTCTTCTGAAAACCTATCCAAATCAAGCTGTGCCAATTTGTAATGATCATAAATATATTTTGGTTTGTGAAACTGTTATAGCTGATAGATTTAAATAATAATGTAAAATAGAAACGACAAAGCAGTTCTCATTAAAGTGCAATTAGATTTTAAGACAATTATAGAATGATGTATAAATAACTTGGGCAACTTGGTGAAAATCTAAACGATGATAATATGGTTCATCTGAAAAACCGAGAAATATTTATGCAAAAGCACACTGACTCAGGATTAACGACAAAGATGGTATTGAATGTTTCAAATTTAATTATATTGGTAATATTCATAACTTCTATGTACAGAAAGATAATTAAATCTTATCTAATATTTTTTGAAGAATACCTATCCGTGTCTAGAACTAATTATGGACCAGATATGGCTCATTTTTAAGTGTGCCAGGACTAACTCATGATGCTAATTTGAAAATAACGTTGGAACAATTAAATAGATAAGAGGTTATGATGTTTTTATTGGCTGAATATGTATCCTGAGGCGGAATTAGCATGATACCGAAAACATATATTAAAGCAAATCATTAGTATTTTCTGACGACGAGGCCTACTGGCGTTGACCAAAAAAGAAATGATGTAGAATATGGTAAATCAAGGTCAATGTCATTTATTATGTTACCAAACATACATACACGTTGTATTGCTTGGCCATCTGTCAACCAAATGTCTATCAGAAGCTCTACCTGTGTAGGCAAAGAACTAATCACGCGAATGGAAAAACAAAAAGGCACACTATTCTGGGGTGACTATTCTAAGATGGAGCAATGTTGAAGGTACATTTACAAAAGACCAACACAGTTCCAAGACTGTTTCAAACAGTATCGTCTTGCACCATGACAACAAATAACTATTGAGGATGATTAACTTCCATTACGAAAGACATTAACTGGTGATTTAAAAGGCAAAAACCTTCAGTAACATGATTAATATGCACGTTAATTTGAAGTGGTACTTATCGTTCAAAGAGAACTAATGAAAAGATGTGAGCTGAGGTAAAGAATCAAAACTTCAAAATGATATTTCGTTTGCAGAAAAACAATAATAGATACAAAAATAGTAGTATTATGGTCTGCGAAGACAAAACAAGATGCAATTAAGCCAATGCATGGATAATGGCTTTACTATGCTAGATGTTTAGCTGTTCTTGCAATAATGTTAAGAAAACTATTCTGATAACTGAAAATGTAATGACTGACACAATTACTGTGAACAAGTGTTGAAGCAGAGCTTCTAAAAGAATATTAAACAGATTATACATTTTCACGACATGAATGATTACAAAGTGATAAACATATATTCATTGTCATCAGCCAACAGCAAAGCTGTTGGACTATTATAGTTAATGAGATGAATAGCAATACAAGAAGTGTGTATCCTTAGAAATAAGTCCTATGCTTTTAGGTCTGGTAGAAAACAACGCACGCAAGGCTATTAAGAAATCAATTATCAAAAGGGATCTAAAATTAGACATGCATAAATATTTTAGGAACTATAAATAATCAAGAAATGAATTTAATACAAATACGCGATATGACATGTTACGGCAAATATTTTGCTCTTTCACTATTTTTAAAAAACAAAATCAGCATTTTCTTAAAGGTCTTACCTGATATAGTTAAGCAAGAGCTATTTGGAACGTTCTGAGTATTAATGCTCTGTACAAAATATATTTTTTGCTAGTAAACAGGACGTAAGTGCGTTTGCTCAAAGTATTCTCCATGTATCTCTTTACACTTTCTAGGTCTTGTTATCATACATATTTTGGAAGTTTGTTCAACACTGGAAGACTGCTCATACAATGTAATGGCGGCTTTCAAATCCAATGTTCCTGAGCGCATCTTTGAGAATGGGTTCAGCCCCAAATCACTTGAAGATAAATGATGACAGTTTGGTGGATATTCCAAAGTGTGTATGCGAGGTTTCTTGAAGACGTATGTTAAACTACAGTGGATTTATGCGCTGGCGCGTCGTCAGAGTAGATGGATACCTCTGGTACCGGCACATGGACGGCTGGTTTGGTGGTGTTCGGCAATATTTGGCGATACATCGTAGACTTACAAATATCCAAGCAGAGTCAGACCCAAGTACCTGGATAGACAGTATTGCGGACAAATTTCTATTGACGTTGCTTTGAGCGATATGTGGACTTGGTTGTTTTTCTTCGATCCAAACTATATTTTTTCTCTTGAGTCACATTATAAAAGCTCGTCCATAATTTATCACTTGTGACATTCTCATACAGTGTTTCTGTTCACTCTTTCCTTGTTTGTCACTGGTCATTTGCATTTGTCGAGACGTGTTTGGCGATTAAAACCTCATGGTGTTTTTGATCGGCCGTTAACAAGTGCAGGAACTATCTTGATTTCAAATAATTCATTAATATGATACAAATTGGTTACGAATTAATTTCCATAATAATATAAATATGTTTCACAATGCAACAAGCATTTTCATCTATTATTGTTGATTTTGCTTTAACTTTACAAAATAATTAGTCTTCGTCGGTTGCAGAATATCTGTCACGGAATATTTTGAAACTAATTATCAATATTTTGATAGTTATACTTGTTGGCGATCAAATGCATTTGTACCTGTTCAACATAGCTTTGATGCTCTAATCTTGTTTTATTACGTTTCAACAACAAATAACTGCATAGAGCACTTTGTAATTGCTACAGAAATATCAGCTCTGTGTAAAATAAGAATTCATAAATTTAAGAAAGCATGTTTTCCAAGTTTATTTGCATCTTCCACCATCTAACATTCTTGTTTCTGTATGCATTCTTTTCGTTTACCAGTGTACTGATGTTACCGCAGTAGTTAAGTAACTCATGGTCGTAAACTAAGTAACAGAATGTATGGAACCCAACAAGATTAGCATCATCTGACAAACAATTTATTTATCAAAGTTATAAAATGATAATTTAAGAGCTGACTTACTATTGTATAATTTGAATCCAAAATAATCCTAAAAAGGTTCTACACAAATCCAAAAGTATCAAATGTTCCAACTTGATTCTAGGCCCTTGAATATACTGGTCAGCCAACAGTACTTATATATCACAGTGGCATTGTGCATAAGTAATACATTCACAATAGTCCCAGAATAATATGGTAGTCCAATGTGCACTCTGTAATCACAATGAATAATCCAGAAAAGGTTTCCTATCAAATATCTAAACACAACATTAAATATATCTGCAGACTTGATATTATATCCCACATCGTAAAAGAACCCACCTGATATATTCCATTCAATGGGGAATAACTTATATCTTCTAAGAACTCGACTGACTGATCTATCTAATGGGAAATGACCGCAAACGTTTTAAACATGTTTTTAAAGATGTTTATTTTAATAAACTTGAACATAGCTACTAATAAGTCCTACGCAAGCTAGTCACCCTTAATATCTTAAATTAGAACCTATACCCGTTTGCAAACTTTAACCATAGACAATTTACTGCTATGAACAAAAAGTACAATAAATATAGATATACATAACAATGCCAAGGGGTAATCGGTTAGATGGAAACCATGCATACGTTAACAATTGTTTTCGAACACTCGTAATGTCTAATTATACATAATTATGTTTTTATGTTGTTTTCAAGTTGTAAAAGCAGAATTTGATTCAACGTGAGAAAATGGAGGAAAGCTAGTTAATGTACATAATAAATATATGTCAAACAAGGAACCGTCTTTTGTACTGAACGGGTTAACAGGTAGCTCGTCCACTATAGTCAGGCCACTACAGAGCAAAACCATCCATTACCTTTTACCAATCTTACGATTGTCGTCCAGATTAAACCTCTTATGAAGAAATAAAAAACATTCCTAACTGTGAAATACTGAGTCTTTTCAAAACTGGTAGTTACTCCCACTAAATGTGCGCTTATCTGTCTTGGTACAATGTCCTTGTGATGTCACATAAAAACTAAAAGATTCTCGCAAAGCAACAAATCATTAACTTTTCTTCTTTAATAAAACTCCCAGACCCTCTTCGATGTACGTGTTACATTGATATCAAATGGATCACAACCCTTCGCATTCAAAGATGTAAGGTTAAAAATCCTGTATGTATAATGTAGATGGTAATACAAGTCTTATAACCTACAGTGACTAACTTTCAGAACGACGATGAAGCTAGATATTACGATGACTGAATTATCAACAGCGAAGGAGACTTTATCAATCCCCTAACTGAGCCAGTCAGCAGTAATTACATCATATTGTAGTATCCAAGCAGTGAAGAATGCTACAAGCATTGAACATACAGGGGCAAGAGGCACTAGTACAATATTTATAGAGTTCTGCCACTTGACTTAAGCGGAAGATGACAAATCTAAAAGCTGTGATTTGGCAGGCTCCGAAATGGTCACTTGCAGTAAAACTTTTAGTTACGTAACTGATATTATACTATTTGTACAAAAATTAACACATCCTTTCTAATGTTCAAGTCTTGGATTCCTAAAATGTTTCCCAGGGTGCTCAGCGTACGTAAAATAGTATTGATACATCGTAATTATTTTCAATCAAAATGTGGAAAATTGAAGGCGATATATGTAGAAGTTATATAATATGATGATAACATGTATATCATAAAAAGTGACTGTTCAGAAATCGGTAATCATTCGAGAGAATTCCCAAAGATAGTTATGTCATTTGTATAGCATCGTGTACGTTTCCACTGCCGTAGAGAATTCACAACCAAGACTACTGATTTCGTTAAAGTAAGTCTGTTTCTCCGCTGTACAGGCAGTAAGTTTCCATATGGATGTGACTGTAAATAATTTAGCTATGTTCCATTTCCTTTCCATAAATGAAAAATCGTAGATTTACAAAATATAAGGAAACAGGTATAATGCTAACCAAATATAAAATAAACAATGCCAATCCAGGATCTTCAGGCCGATTTGACAATGATACAGCATCAAATATAAGACTTTAGCAAAATTGACAAAAATACTGACTGTTGCAGATTTTGTCCTATTGTAGTTATCTACCTGTATAATTATATCTTGAAATGTTCAAGCAGTCTGCGTTGGTCTATGCATACCGCAAGAACTTCAAATTTTGTATTTCGATAAGGAAGGGAATTTTCTTTATCTTTGTCAAATTTACATTCGACGTCTTATCTCTCAAGCCACCACTTTGCCACCTAATGCTGTCTCAGGCAAAGTTAGTGCTATGCTAAATATTTATGACTATATATTTTTTCAATCCTGTTTTATTTCATTATAAGGTCGATCTTCACCACAACATTGTGCGAGGATTGTATTTACAACTAGACGTATTAACTTTCGCTTAATACAATAAACTTTAAATACTGCTCAATAACTGTCTCGAGGAGAACTATCCATTTCAAAACTAAATATAGGCACATAGAAGGGTAAATGTTCACTATACGTATTTGTTCGTTTGGAATTAGTTATGTGTATATTTAAAACTTATATATATAAAATGGCTGTATTTAGACTTCAATTATTGCAATGCTGGCAATAGGAGGTAAGACATTGTGTGTGTGTGTGTGATTTGGATTTTTAACCTATCTTTAACAATTCTTCAGCCATTACGCCACGGTGTCTGCAGTGTGGCAGTTTATAGTGATGTCTAGCACTGGGGCATCATGCTGCAGACATGTAGCTGCATGTTCCACCCAGTCACATTATCCTGACTCCAGACCGACCAGTCCAAACACCTACCACTTAATGCTGAGCGCCAAGCGAGGCAGCTGCTAGTAACATTTGTATAAGTTTTTGGTATGACTCGGCCGTGGAGGACGCTCTAACCACTAAGCCACCGGGGGGGGGGTCTTAAGACGCTCGAGAGTAAACCACTGTATCACATTCTCTAGAGTAAACCACTATATTACACTCCGTATACTAAACCACTCTATCTCAGTCTCTGACATAAACCACTGTCTCAAACTCTATGTAGTAAACTACTCTCACTCTCTAGAGTAAACCATTATATCTCAAATTTCTCATCCTGGTTCATGAATTTGTATTTTTTTCCTCAGCAGTTGTTACATGTAAGCCTTTTTCTCAGTAGGTAGACGACGAGGACCGTGCATGCCAAAACTGAATGACCTCGTTAGTTACACACTTGTTCTGTGTGTACTTTGATAGCTTGCAGTCATTTCATTAAGAAACACCGTTCGTTTCTTCATGTCGTGGTCAAACGGCAAAATAAATGGGGATTTTTTGTAGCCAACTTTAATATCAATTCTTACATTCTTTATAGGCTTTATCGTCCTAAGCTGTAGATACATGTCTTTAGGACTAGAGAAAGGGGGGCGGGCGAGGAAATAAATAAATAAATAAATAAATAAGAATTTACCACGATTTTATTTTCTTCTGTTCATTAAACTGATATTTGATAAGGCTCTGTGCCAGAATCTGCATCCTTGATAGAAATGTCTGTCTGAGTCGTCTTCCTGTTCTGCTCAGGACCTGCAAATGGAAATATTTTTAATGCTCGAACAGAGTCATATATTTCAGTAATGTTTGATCAAAGAGGTTTCATCATAGAGGAACTCAAATAACTAACCTTGTATTTTTAAAGCCTCGTTGCGTTGGGACATACTTGGGAGTAACAGTTGCTTTTGTTATCCTGATTAGAATACAATCAAGCAGGACAAATATATAATCAGTTGCTTTGTTTTGCTGTAAGTTCAGTCCTAATGAGACTAGGCATAGTATCCTCTATTCAAATTGTGCTGCAGATTCAGGAGTCTCCTTGCATCTGAAGTATTCTTTTGTCCGACCAGTTTTCGAGATTTCTGAAGATTTTAAAGTCCTGAGGGGCTGGGAAAGGGAACTGTTGCTTGGTCATGATACAGTGTTTTAAAACAATTCGCCCATTTTACTGTAGGATTTCCATAATCAGTTTAGATTATGAGAAGGAAATTAAGCATGAATTTGATTTTATATTTTAAAAATGATTGTTATTTACAGCTTGATATGTACTCCTTCCTGTATTGTTATTTACAGCTTGATATGTACTCTTTCCTGTATTGTTATTAACAGCTTGATATGTACTCTTTCCTGTATTGTTATTTACAGCTTGATATGTACTCCTTCCTGTATATTGAGAAAACATTAAGTTTCCTCTTAGTAGTTTAATGTATTATTACTCACAATGGAGAGGCATCAAAAAAAAAAAAACTATGCCAAAAAGTAGTCAAAAGGAAGAAAATCTAGTTTCTTATTTGGCCATCTGATATGATTTGGTAATGTGATAAACAAAACATTTAAGATTGGTATGCTGAGAAAAATTTGTATTGGTATCACTGGACAACAAATTTTTACAAAAGTCATGTTACTGAAATAAAATTAGTCAATTCTTATCAATTTTTATGTGCTGAACACGAATATGACAGTCAAATTGCAAAATTGGCTCTAGTTTTTTTGTAATCTGCAAGAAATTAATGTTTACATAACGAAATGCATTCCAATAGTAAAAGGTCAACTGTAATAGCCTACCTATAAAAAATCAAGTCATTGACTACATCTTAGATTTCTTCGCCTGTCTCTTGTACAGCTGTTCGGGAGCATCTCTGAGGAGTGTCCAGCAGTAGTCAGCCAGCATTGTAGTGGACCATTTTCCCTGGTATCTTTGTTCCATTGTTGCGATATCTTGATGAAAACGTTCGCCGTGTTCATCACTAACAATACCACAGTTGCTAGGAAAGAAATCCAAATGGGAATGAAGGAAGTGAATCTTTAGAGACATATTGCAGCCAAGTTTCTTATACTTCATCAACATGTCTTCTACTAGTTCCTTATAGTTTTCTGCCCTAACATTTCCGAGGAAGTTTGTAGAAACTAGGCGAAAAGCATTCCATGCTTGTTTCGCGTCACCTTCCAGCAAGTTGTTGAACCGGTCATCTTTGAAAAGCTCTCGAATCTGAGGACCCACAAAAACTCCCTCTTTAATCTTTGCTTCGCTGAGTCGAGGGAATTTTTCATGCAGGTATCGGAATGCTGGCAAAGTCCGGTCAATGGCTTTCACGAAGTTCTTCATCAAACCTAGTTTGATGTGAAGGGGTGGTAGCAAGATTTTCTGAGCCTCAACCAGAGCTGGGTGTTGGATATTCTTCTCTCCAATGGCTACATTCTGCCGGTGGGTCCATTCCTTCCTCATGTAGTGCATTTCCCTTGCTCGGCTATCCCACTCGCATAAGAAACACATGTATTTTGTATATCCTTGCTGCAGTCCCATTAAAAGGGCAACTACCTTCAAATCACCACAGAGGTGCCAGCTGTACTTGTTATACTCAATGGAATTCAGTAGCTGCCTTAAGTTATCGTATGTCTCTTTCATGTGGACAGCATACGCTACTGGAATAGATGGAAGAATGTTTCCATTGTGCAAAAGCACAGCCTTGAGACTCAGTTTCGAAGAGTCCACAAATAGTCTCCATTCTTGTGGGTCATGAGTGATTTTTAAAGCATTCATGAGGCCCTCAATATCGGAACAGAATATCAGATTACTTTCCTTTCTGAAGAAAGGCTCCAATTGCTGGTGGCGCTTTCGATATGCAGTAATTGTGACATCTTCTTCTAGAAGATTCCATTGTTGGAGTCTTGATCCTAGCAATTCTGCCTTGTTCTTTGATAAGTTCAAATCACGAATCAGGTCATTTAGTTCTTCCTGTGTTATTCTGTGTGGGGTTGATGATGCACCACAGTGAAAATCTGGATCACTGCATGCTGATGGACCAGGAGAAGAACAGGTCGACTCACCTTTGTCTTCGTCAGATGAATCAAGAGAATATTCTGCTGGAGGTTCTGGAATAGGAAGTCCCTCACCATGTGGAACTGGTCTCAATGCAGACGGAATGTTTGGGTAGACTATTCTCGACTTCTTTCGCTTCGTTATTCCGCCGGAAAGAGGAGGAACCAAGCAGAAGTAACAGTCATTTAGGTGGTTGCTTGGCTCTCTCCACACCATTGGGACTGCAAACGGCATTGATGACCTTTTGCAATTCAACCACTGTGAAAGCTGTGTTGTACATGTAGCACAGCATATATGCGGAGCCCAAGGCTTGTCTTGGTCACCAACCTTGCATCCGAAGTAAAGATGATATGCCTTCTTCACTTGAGAATTGATACTTTTCTTCTGGTTGGCAAATGTCACTTCCCCATAAATATAGCAAAAATTGTCCGCGGTATTAACACACTTTCGAGGCATTACTGTTCTTTATTGTACGTAAATGGATAAAATAATAAGTTTTATGTAACAGTAGCTTGAACTGTCTCGCACAACGTCTAAAATATTTTAAATGCTGAACCTATCTGATTGGGCTTTATATAGTACACTGCTTACGTCAGCTTCAGCAGCCGCCTGGCATTAGTATAATAGGCCTACACATGTATAGTACACTGCTGACGTCAACTTACTTCAGCAGCCGCATGGCATTAGTATTGCATTGCATCAGAAAATGATGCAATCAACTGTGGATGATGTGAGCATGATGGTATTATGCAATGTTACATCATTATTCCGGATGTTGCTGCAGTCCTACTGGAGAAATTTACACAGTGAAACATAGAAAATGAGGTATATGAATATCTTCAAAACGAGAGCCAATACAAATTTTTCACGGTTATATTCGTGTTCGGCACACCAAAATACTACAGATTAGGGCCTTTTCAAGTCAGTAATGATTTCACTGTTGACCAGTGTATTCAGTGTCGCGGTCACAATCGGCGCCATTTTTCCCCTTGTCATACCGATTTGAGATATTCAGTTATGCACATTGTTGAATTGTATCAGACGTGACAATATGTGATGCATTTGGATATATTTGAACCTACCGAGACTAAATTTTCTTCCTGTCAGCTGCCAGCTTCCCGACTGTTAGCGTCAGTGACTTGGAATATTGTACTGTCATGTGAATTTCCTTTTCATTTAATATAAAAAAATAAATTAAAAAAAGTACAAAGTCAAAAAATCGTTGGAAACAAATTGTATAATGACGGCAATAACTTCTCTAAATTCGAAACCATATATACATATATGAGCGGAGAGGCAATGGTTTCTTATTTTATATTAAATGATTTTGCAGAATGAAGGGAAATAAAATATAACTAAAACAGTGAACATATTCTTACAAATGTATTTCCTCCAGGGAGCATCATCCGTCATTTCTCGATTAATTTGTCTCCATCATTACCGTACTTATCCGATTTGAAGTCATTATTATTTTTCAGAGGATGCAATGCATTTATTCCTTAAGCTCCTCTCTCTCTCTCTCTCTCTCTCTCTCTCTCTCTGTTTTATGTCTCTCCAACACATACAACTCGAATAAAGCTATAAATTTTGTGATCATTAAACAATATAAGGAATGATTAAATCAAAATAATAACAAAAAAGTGCATCATCTAACGTCCAAATAATGTGTGCTCAACATATCCAAGCGACTAAAAATCATAAAGAAAAACATACACATTGCAGAATTACCTTACAATGGAATGAACCTGATTGAAAATGCTTCTCGACGTTTGTCAAAGCTAAATTTTTGCCATAAAATGAAAGCTCTAGTAACATTCAGCAATACAAATACAGGATATGGTGAAAAAATGAATGTGGAATATACTAAAGGTAAAGGGGGAGATAATTGGTGGAGATTAAAAAATTTAATGTGGAATGTTGATGTCATGAATTATAAAATATTTAAAACTATAAATTTAAGTTCTCTATATTTTCTTCTACTTGATACAATGTTCCCATTATGTATTCTTACTAATATGCTTAACAAAATCTGTATATATCAAAAATAAATATATATGTGAATGTCATAAAATGCAGTGCAGCATGTAAAGTGTGCAGCTAATTTGACCTATAACACTTTAGCCAGCGTAAATGGAGCAAAGTGACCTTTCCCTGCATGAAACCCTTTTTGGGCTGCACCGCTAAAATGAAAATATGTTTGACTCCTGCAAATATCGTGTTTATTAAATGGGAAAAACTAAAAGTATCCATATTTAATAAAATTTTGCAACAGTACTGAATCAGGTGCAACTTTAAAGGTACTGGCATCTTGTACGAAATAACATTTAGTTTTGCATGTACACCAAAACTTAAAACACAGGAACGAGTGGTTTGGCTATTCATTCAAAACAATTTCAGGACCTGCTCCAACTTACAAAGCAGAGTAAATGCCCTATGCATAAATGATTAAATGGTATGCTTAACTGTGATATCTCAGAGTGACAAAATAATCTCAAACATACTGGGCTGATTTTAGTATGTTTCTGTGATTGTAATTTCCCAGTGAATAAAATTCTGATGCTAAAATTGTCTTGCTATATACTTTTTGATTTATCGTAAATGATCATGGTTAGGTAGTGTATAAATTAATGGCAAATCCTAATGACAAGTCATTATTTGAGTACTGCTTAATGATGGCACATGTAAATCAAATAAGGATAATTAATTTATTATTTTGGGCTTACATGATGTAATCAGTAATAACTTAATTTCTTATATATGTGAATCAAAATAACAATAAATAACTTTGGGATTAATGTATATAAAAACATTCTTAAAATAGAATTGTATTCGTACAGCATGGATACCCCACCAAAGTAACTAAAAATGATCCCCAAACACAAAACCTAACAAATCTGTTATAGATAGGTGAACTGATGGACAAAGGTTAATACTATATAGGTGGGAAATACATAAGCATCTCCGAAATTATAACTCAATTCACACAGAATATTTGACCAGACCTCAAGGTAAAATACCTGGAAAATATCACAATTCTGGGTATGACATTTGAGATAACTTGTCCATACCACTTATACAAGACTCATGCAGGACGATGCCTATTTTATAAATACATAAGATACTAACAAATATTCAGTCAAAAGGTCAAAATGCCAGTTCACTTTGTTCAGAGTTCCAGAAATTTAAAAGACATAGGTTCATATGAATAGACCAGAGTGGTCCAACTACAGTCCCATGGGCCAAATGTGGTTCAAGGGTCATTTTTTTGTGGCTTGCTCTTGTACAAAGAGTGAGTTCTATAATTATTGTATAATTGATATATATCATGCATCTTTCACAAGCTTTACATTTTTGGTCCATGTGGTCTGCAGTGTTGATGTTGGAATAGAACACCTATGGTCTACGATGTTGGAATAGAACACCTATGGTCTACATATCTCCAACATACAGATTACTACCTAGTACATGTACTTATTGATAATAACCATAACGATTACACCTGAATACAGCTAGTGATACACTGGATGCAGTCTGCCTCGATTCTAAATAGTTTTACAAAGTTTCAAACAAATAAAATATTTGTTCTCATATCAATCTTTCAATTATCATGAAATCTTGCTGTCTTGTTTCTTAGCAAAAATAAAGCTCTGTTTGTTTCTCACTAAGACTTGAGTCCTGTCTCTTTGTTTATCATCAAGACAGAAATTCTGTCTCTTTGTTCATTATAATACTATTCTGTCTCTTTGTTTATCATCAACACTTAAGCCCTGTCTCTTTGTCTATCAATACTGTGCTGTCTCTTTGTTTATCATCAACACTTAAGCCCTGTCTCTTTGTCTATCAACACTGTGCTGTCTCTTTGTTTATCAACAATACTAAAGCCCCGTCTCTTTGTCTATCAATACTGTGCTGTCTCTTTGTTTATCAGCAAGACTAAACCCCGGTCTCTTTGTCCATAAAAACTGTGCTGTCTCTTTGTTTATCAGCAAGACTAAAGCCCGGTCTCTTTGTCCATCAAAACTGTGCTGTCTCTTTGTTTATCAGCAAGACTAAAGCCCGGTCACTTTGTCCATCAACATTGTGCTGTCTCTTTGTTTAGCAGCAAGACTAAAGCCCTGTCTCTTTGTCCATCAACACTGTGCTATCTCTTTGTTTATCAGCAAGACTAAACCCCCATCTCTTTGTCTACCAACACTCTGCTGTCTCTTTGTTTATCAACAAGACTAAAGCCATATCTCTTTGTTTATCAACACTATGCTGTCTCTTTGTTTACCAGCAAGACTAAAGTCATATCTCTTTGTCTATTACACTGTACTGTCTCTTTGTTTATCAACAAGACTAAAGCCCTATCTCTTTGTCTATTAACACTGTGCTGTCTCTTTTTATCAGGAAGACTAAAGCCCCATCTCTTTTTCTATCAACACTGTACTGTCTCTTTGTTTACCAGCAAGACTAAAGCCCCGTCTCTTTGTCTACCAACACTGTGCTGTCTCTTTGTATTTCATCAAAACGGAAGCACTCTCCATTTGTTTGTCATTACTACTCAAGTCCTAACTCTGTTTATCATCATACCTTGAGAACTTTTAAATGTATTGATGACTAAATGAATATATAAAATATACCTTATATTTATTGCCTCAGTCTTTAAGATACAGGTAGACTTTATTGCTCCTGTAAACAGCTTTAATGGAAGGAAGTGTAGGTAGATACTCAATGAGCCCATCATTACTATCATACAACATTAACAGACTAAGGGAGACAAATCTAAACAGTTGATTCAATAAAACAATACTCCATGGTCTAAAAAATTAAAAGGTGGCAAAAGTCAAAAACAAAAGAAACATTTCAAGAAAAGATTAAATGAAGCAACTTAAACCTGATATATGCAAAGACAACAATATTCTTTATAACAGAAATTACGTAACTGCTTCACTTGAAACAATCCAGAAAACCTCAATCTCTTGTGGGAATGGGGTTAATGAATAACTTCATGTAGGTCCACAATAAAATTTGAAAAAATTACCTAGGTTTAAAAATTCACATGTTTCAGGATAATCTAATTTTGTCAAAATTCTTAAAAAGACCCTACAACAGGTACTCTTCTGGCGAAATATGTCTGTACAAAACTGTACATAAAATAAGTGTCCATCACAAAGGTTAAAATAATAACAATAATAAAAATCATAACAATAATATTACTTTAAGTGTGACAATTCATCATAAACAAATGATATGATACAGAGCATTCAATATCGTTTGTAACTTTCATATGTAAGAGGCAAGCAAATTAAAAACCTTATTTAGGAAGCCTGAACAGACACATCTAAAAGACTGTCCAACTTGTAAAAGATATGAACAATGTTTCAATGTTTCCATTACTATTTTTTTATTTAAAAAATCCGAATTATTTGGGCAATATTAGTTTGCCTTTTGGGAAAAATCATCACATCTGGTTAAAAGAAACAACTAAAACAATGACAATCCATTAAACTTAATATAAGATCTTTTTAAAAAATATGCACATTAAAGAAGATGTCCTAAAAATATAGTAATTTTATTTTCAAAAACAAAAGCAAGAAAAGAATTACCAATAAAATATTGCATACAAATAAATTAGCTGAAAAGGAGTGATAGTGTCAACACGATTACATTAAAGAAACAAGCATGCCTTGTACATCATCTTGTACAAACTGAACCCTGTTCTGTGATCAAGATCTATTTGGAATGGCACCTAATTCATGTACACACACACTGAATGTAAAGGGAGATAACATAGTTTTTGATTACTTAAAGAATTGTGTTGCTGATGAAACTGGCAACCAAAGACTATAAACAAGATACCAAATAAAAAAAGTTTTTGATCTGGCACTGAATAATGTCACCGTATGGTTTATACATTTCACTGCTTTCAATATTTTAGTTTGTGGACAACTTTGATATTTCTATTTTATCTGTTCCTCATAATTCATCACAGTTTTTCAATGTTTTTCACAATTACAAAGAGTCTTTTACATCTGAGATATACACCTTGTTCAAATTTGTGAGGCCATGTTTCATGAGTATTAACAGCATTCTGCATTTAGCCAGGCTAAGCAAGACCAGTCTCGGCATACACAAAAGCATTTAGCAAGGGTTGAGCTGTACCAGTCACAGCATATAAAAAAGCATTTAGCAAGGCTGAACAGTACCAGTCAAGGCATACAAAAAAGCATCTAGCCAGGCTCAACAGTACAGTACCAGTCTCAGCTTACACAAAAGCATTTTGGCCAGGCTTAGCAGTACCAGTCTTGGCATAAACAAAAGAGTTTAAAGTAACTATAGTACTCTTTGAAGTCTGCTATCCAGCAAACTGTTTAATTTTATAATTTTAATTGTCAGCACTTAGTATTAATGACACTGCCACTATGAGCTCAGAGGTCCAGTATGCTTTCTTTCTGTTAGACACTGGCAGTGATTCTTTTGAGTGCTTAGTGGCAAAAGATTGGCTAGCTAGAAATAAATGCAACTTTAATCGACTTTTGCTAAGGCATGCCTACATCAATTGCTAACACCTTAGACTCTGTGATACAATCCTTAATGTCCATATTGAGTCAATAAGGCAATGAAGGCAGAAAATGACACAAGTCAATATTGTTCTGTTCTTTATGATATTGTAAATCAAGTGATTGGCACAATTTACAGGCTCTGGTAGCAGAGAAAGATCGCATTTCAGAATGGTTAGGACAAACGTGGTCTATTACTTGGGTAGGTAGGAGAAAGGAAAGTCTCTTTACCATCAAACTGCATAATTCTCAATATCCAGAAGAAGTCGGGCACACAATGTAACATCCATTATCAAAATCCCTGAAAGGAGTTATTTAGAAAATATTCACTATTTTCAGGATAAAGATCACAAAGTTATGTATGTGTTTTGTAGAATGGGCTATCTTGACCCAATGATCACAAGGTTAAGCAGGTGTTTTGTAGAATGGATTATCTTGACCCCATGATCACAAGGTTAAGCTGGTGTTTTGTAGAATGGGCTATCTTAACGCCAGGATCACAAGGTCAAGCAGGTGTTTTGTAGAATGGGCTATCTTGACCCCATGATCACAAGCAGGTGTTTTGTAGAATCGGCTATCTTGATCCCATGATCACAAGGTTAAGCAGGTGTTTTGTAGAATGGGCTATCTTGGCCTCATAACAATTTATCCAAAGTATGATAAGAATCCAATCATGGGTTTAGGAAAAAGAAGAAATTGAAACAAGTTCAACCTCAACTGTAAAGTAACTTTCCTATGTCTGTGAAATTAACTAGTGTGCAAAACTACCACTGGCCCACCAGTCTGATGCCAGCTAATTTTATCACAGACTGGTGTCTAAATTGTTTCCACATGCGTTCTTTCAAAGTGCGTTGAAAACGTTCCACGATGTTGGCTTTGGTTTCGGGATTCTCGGTGGTAAAAAAATGAATGTCACGTTTCTTTCATTCTTTTTGGAAAGCTTGGTTCAGAAATTCGGTACCTTTGTCCGTTTGCCATCGAAGAGGGTGGCGACCGCTTTGTTTCAACACTCGTTGCAGGGCTCGCACTAACTCGCTGCTCCATTTGGAAGTCAAGGGCACGACCCAGGCAAATTTGGAAAAGACGTCGATGACACAAAACAAATATGTGTAGCCGCGATTGTAGCTGGCCAAATGAGAGACACTGGCTAAGTCGGCTTGCCATTGATAATCGATGCCTTCCACATGGGTCCGACTTCTGGAAAACATGCGTCGGATGGGTTTGTGTAAAGTGTAAGTAGCTTGTTCTTGGAACCATCGTTGCACTTGAGGTAAACGGAGACTTTTCAGTCGAGTTTTGGCAGCACGATACAATTTTTGAACTCCTGCGTAACCTGCAGGATGGGAGGGATCGTATTAAATGCTGGCTAAGACTTTTTCCATGTGTTGGTTGGTGTGTTAATAAGGCACACACTCTTGGAAGATGCTACTCTTTTTCTCTTGGGGTATTTTCTTGGATTGTAATGCTTTGCGTGTCGAAGAGGAGAATGTCTGAACAGGGGATCTTTTTTCTTGTTTCACTTCTGTCTTCACCTTCTTTTTCTCCTATGATGAAGAAGCGGTGGTCATCATCTTTATAATCCATCCAATTCTGGAGGTAGGTGGTGTTGTTAACTTGCGTACTTTTTCTGGTGGAGTTTGAAACCCTTCCTCTTCTTCTTCTCTTTTTTCTGTCTTGGTCACTGGTAGTAGTAGTGGTGGTGGTGGCGCCGGTGATGGTGTTAGGCTTTTAATCAAGGTCTTAAAATCCTTCAGAGTGGGAAGAGCTGTTTCGTCTAAAGCTTCTTGGTGAAAGAGTTGCAGTCGTTGCAAGAGTTGGCCGTACTTTTGCGATTTTTCTATTTCGGACAAATCTTGGCGATCCATCAAGGACTGTAATTCGTGTTGTAACTCTGACATCTCGCTCAAATGGGGATTGGGAGGTAAATGCGGGGTGCGTTGTTCTTGGTATTCCATCCATCGTTTGTAAGGCACTAAAGCTAGTTTTCGTCCTTCCATGGGATGTCAAGGGTCGATTCTGAGATCTTGGGACTCCAGAGGGCCTTTTTATCTTGCTCCCATCAGGCCTCCCAACATGGTTCCCAAGACACCTATCAGTAAGGGGCCTAACAAGAAGGGTAAAATTCCTCCACGTTGAACCAACATCTTCTTCTTTTGTCCGAGAGGGACTTTCTTTTGAACCATTTGACGCAGAACGTGACGATGTTTACCTAAGCATTGTTTCTGGTGTTTGGACAAAGGGATCGTGCCTTTCAACACGTTCAAACAACATTCGCACACGGTCTCGATGACCTCTTTGGAGGCCGTTTGAATGAGTTTTTTTCGTAGGGGTGGAGAAGCTTTGGACAGGACAGATAACATATCCCCATGTTTGAAAAAACTTGGAGCCTGTCCTCTCCTTTTCTTTCCTTGGGCTTTAGAACAGGAATGTTTTCTTGAGGGTGACATCTTTGAGTGTTCAGCACCAAAAACACTGATGCCCCTACTTAGTCACAGTCTATTTTTATACTGGAACGCGTCGCCACTGATTGTCTTGACGTCGTATCAACTTCAGGACAGGCATGACACGTCGTGCAGGGGTACGCAACGGACTAAATCGAGCCAGTTCTTGCTTGGACAAATCCAGTAAACTTTGTAACATGCCCGATCTTTCTTGGACTTTGATTTTGGGAGCAGGTACTTTGTGAGTCACTGCCACTGCCGCTAAACTGGAGGGACCTGCCACTGGGCAAGTTCTTGGGGTTATCAACGGAGAAGTTCTTGGTGTGATCAATGTCTCCAAGTACTGTTCAGTTCTTGGTGACATCAACGGAGAAGTGACTGAACCTAAGGCTACCGGAGACGCAGTCACCGCCGTGGCAGGTCGTGGTTTGCGAGTGCAAGTTTGCGTCCTGGCTGAAGTGCCTCTCTTGCGACTAGTTTTCTTCTGGGGCATTTTCTTTTTCTGGGGACTTTTTCTCTGTTTCTTTTTCTGGGGATTTTCTTTTTCCGGGGTGGTGTCTAGTAAGAGGAGGGTCCCGCCACTGGAGAAGTACTTGGAGACACAGGTCTCTTTGGAGACCTGGTTATTTTCTTCTTCTTCTTGGAGCTTCGTTTGACTTCTTTTTTTTTCTTGGGGAGAACTTTGGGCGCATTAGGATCCCATCTTAAGAGAGAGCGAATGATGACCCCTCCTAGAGTACCGCTCCCTCCAGGTTTCAAAATGATTTGTTTTTTGGTTTGAGTGTCGATGCGGGGATCGGCCAGTTGGACCAAAGCGACTTTGTTTCGATCGAAAAAGCATTTGGTTTGATGAGGAATCTGAATGATTCCTTTGGAGTGATTGACGTGCTGTCACTGTGAACCAACGTAAGACTTCTTTGAGTCTAGCTTCTAAGACACGAGCCCGTATTTGCGGATTTTTTTCTCGACTGATGCCGTACAAGACACGAATCAATTTGACGGGAAGATGGGATTGAATGGACGTCATGTTCACACTGTGTGAGACAGACGAAAAGTGTCTGAGGTTTATACAGATTTTTTTTGGAGTGAAGTTAAGTCGAGGACAGAGAGGTGTACAAGACAGGCCCTCCGTCTTGGCACCAGTGGTGAAACAATTGGGTACGAAATCGCAAATCCTCGGGAGTCGTAGGTTTCAAATCGACGAGTAAATAGGCGTGTGGAGTGAGAGTGGCATCGTCGTACGCCTGAGTCAGCCAAGGCGTTCCTAACTGTTTGGCTAAGACTTGCACTTGCGATTTATCTCGAGGGCTTTTAAACAAGACCACGTAATGCGCATTGAGACTGATGGTGCGATGGGCTTTACTTTGTTGAAACAAAGTTTGAGTGATGTAAACGACACTGGTATTACGGTGATGCCTTTTGCGCGTGAACTACAGTTTAATTTCTTCTTCGTCTTCTTCTAACATGTCGTCGAAAATGACCAAATGGGTTTGACGGGCGTCAGAGACGATGCCATCGTCTTCTTTAGGAATGCCTTCCACAAACACGATGGAAACGCCTTGACTTTCTTGCAAGAGATTGTACGCCGATTGCCACTCTTTGTAACACAACACGATGCGCTGAGGTGGTCGATCGATCAAATGATGTTTATGTTCGATCAAACGTTTGACAAATTCGGTTTTGCCTGAACCGCTAGGTCCAGCAATGAGCATGTTAAAAGGATGGCGAAGATACAAAGCCTCCCAACTGGCACGAGCTAAGTGTTCGTCGATGACTTTGACAGTAGAGGAAGAGGGAGCAGAAGTAGACATAGTGTGAGGAATGTCACTTGTGACACGAAAACAAACAAGACAAGAGTTTATATACTTTTTTCAGGACACGTTTATTGAATGTTTTAAACATCAATACGAAAGACAAAAATACATAAAAGTCAAAGACTTAAGTACAACGATAAAAGGAACATCGAAATTATCAACGTGGAATAGAAACAAGTGTCTGTACAACACGTTTTGGGTAAGGTTCTGACCAGTTCTATAGGGGGTAAGGTCACACAAGTGTCCTCCCGAAAGAAGGGTCTTTCAGGCATTTTCACGACAGTCCTGTCCTGGGTGACGAGTTCTTCTTCTTCTGACACCGTCACTAACACAGGTTGAAAAGTGACTTTTTTCCTTGAACAACTCTCGTGTATACTGGGCCACTTCTTGGGTCCAAGCCTCAAAATCCCATTCTTTCCAGGCACGGACATCTGTCCAATGGGAGTGTAAGTCACAAGCTACACACACATCGTCATACACGTCTTGGGTAGCTAAAAGTTGACGAATCTTTTTTTCCCGTAGAGGTCGAGATGTATCCAGATGAAACTGCAAGGCTTTGAGCAAAAGGATTCTTTCGTGACCATTTAAGGCCATTGGGGTGGTAAGTACTGATCGTAAAGAGTCCACAAGGAATCGGCTGGTAAACGAAATCCCAGAAAACATGTCACTAAGACACACACCACTTGTCGACCCAAATTAAATGGATACAGTTCTTGTAATAATCGATGGTAATGATCCACGGTTTGAATATGGTGATTGAGTTCCTTCCACGGAATCTGTTCAATCACATGTGACTTAAGCCGTGGCATGGATTCCTGATTTTATAGTCACTTTATTTCGGAAGCAATAAAGGTACTTTGTTTACTAGACATCTTCGTTCTTTAAATCTTGCATACTGTGACCTAAACTTCAGAGTTTGTTTGGATATTTCCTCTTCCGTTAAGCAGATTCCACGTAAAATATGTTGGCAATCCTTTAACTTGTCTTCCTCAATGCGTTGCTCTAGGTGAATCTCGAAGTAACCAAAATAATGAACATGTCCTTCATTCACTAACTCAAAGTGTTGAACAAGGTCTGACCACTGAAACAATTTGTGACGAATCAGTTCTTTTATACCATTCAGGTACCAGTGGTTAAAGATCTGGTGACGTAACGGATGCAATTGTTCTTTAAGTTTGACTTGTATTTTGACCAGCTCTCGGTAAATGCGTTCTCTCAACACCACAGGCAAAGCACGAATGTTCTCTTGTAAAGTATCCATAAATAGGTTAGTCAGTACAATTCACAATCTTCTCCTGGAGCAAAAGTAATTCACATAGTGAGTAATTTCTGGCCACTGCCATTCGGGGAAAGGTCCAAAAATCTCACTGAACTCTTTTGATGTAAACGGTTTAGAGTGATATAATGGAACGAATGCACACTTGACCCAGAGAAATCTAACACTTTGATTAATTTTTTTCACTTTCCTCTTGTGAATTTCTTGGCATAAAAGTTCTACAGTTACCCATTGAGATTTCACTCTGGCAAGTCCCTGCCAAACTTCCTTGTAAATCTTCTCTTGCAGTTCTTTAAGTAATGATTCAATATCGTTTTTTAAATGGAGTTTAAATACTGGTCTCGGTGATGTCCAACATTTGATTCCTAACCAATCTGGTTTCTTCTTCAACGACATGGTAAGTTTCTTCAATACCTCGGTCCCACTAAGGGTAAGTAATGACAATTCGGTGACCATCGAGCATGTTCTACGTAGGCTGAATCTTGTGGTTCCCAGTGGTGAAGTGACACACCGCAACTGAAGCACTTGACTTTATCCCCTTCGCCCAAGTAGAACAATCCGGCTCTGGCTAATTCTTCGGGGGTCGGTCCTCCCAGGCCATTTTCCTTTGAACGATTGAAGACGATTTTCAAAGTCGCAGTATTCCGACAAACGCACAGGAAACGAATATTCGTCTTTCACAGGTTCGTTTCGATGAGGGTTGGGTGACATGGACAGGAGTTTGCTCAGGGCTGGATGACATCCGTAGGGGGGTAAACGTGAAGGTGAACATCCACATTTAAAATGAAACCCAGTAAAGTGTCCAAGAGGACGAGTGGCATCGCTTTCGCATCCCTCAGGTTTGGCACGCATAGCATCATTTTCCATGACAGGGGTAGTGAAAACAAAGTTCCCATGATGCTTTACGGCATCGCTCAGGTCACAGCGTACAGCATCGTTCCCATCGCAAGGCTCACAATCGCATTCTACTTCCGAAGCCCTACACTTAAAGTGTGCCTGTCTGAACTTGTTTTGTGTTTCTCTGAAAGTATTCATCTTGTTCGCTTGGTCTTGGTAGTCACAATGAACTATCGATCTTGCCTAGGGTTCCTTTTTATACTAGTCGCAATGCAGTCTCAAGCTTGCATATCGTTCCTATTTATGTTTTTTATGTCTTGTTTTGGAAGGTACTGTCTCTAAGGTGCCGTCATCATTGTACCGTAGTGTCATGGGCGGAAAGGCTATAGAAAGGTAAGGGCAGTGCGGAGACCATCGAGTATGTTCCAGAATAGCTGAATCTTTATAGATACATAGATCCATTCGTAATATCATCCCACAACTGAAACACTGTACTTCGTATCCCAATCCAGTCTCAGGTCCCAAGTAGACAAATCTGTTCTAGCTAAAACATGCGAAGTAGGTAATCCTTTCCTATCCGTAGGCCATTTTTGAAACGTGTCCAATCGACGGGCACAATCACAATAGTCAGGTAAGAAGACCGGAAAAGGGTGAGGTTTGAACTTGGAGTTTTCATCGCGTTTCTCATTCGATTCTTGTTGTGGCGAAGTCATTCTTCTGGTGAGTGACTATCCTCTTACAACTAATGTTTAATACCAACGTGTCCATACGGCAAACTAAAATGGTTGGGAAGTCGCGCTCGCTTCTGGTACACGATTTGATAGACTTTTTCCAAGGGTCGACTGACGATGTGGTGAGTGGGTAAACGTACAATCTTGTTGGGTTGATAGGTGGTTACTTTAAAGTGTTGATCTTTCCCAGAGTGTAAGGCTTCTTTCAATACCCCAAAGTTGACCACTCGACTGGTACGATAATTCAGAGTCAATCCTTTCACTTTACACTTCGCGTGCACTTCTCCTTGTTTGTCCCGGTATTCGTAGCCGTAATTGTTAGGACCGCCACTGGCGAAACTTAGAATCTTGCCGTCGGGGTGCTCGTCTGTCCAGGCACCTAAACGGTCTCCTTCGATGTCAGGGTGCTGTTGACTCGGGTAATCGATGTAAATGCAACTGTCCGTGTCAAAGTACAGGACGCGTTCCCCTAACAGTTCTAAAGCTTCGTACAATTTTAAGCGAGCATGAGCTGTCACGTAAGCCGCAATGATGACATTTCCAAAGGGGTCGTCTTGTACAAAGTCCAGATCTTCTTCGTAATTGACTAAGATCAAATCTTCGCGAACGACGTCCACGTGTTTCATGAATTTGGTTTTGTCGTGAATCATCTGAAAGTAGCGGGAAGGTTCTGTCAAATATTCCGTCTTGGGTAAACACGGGCGTTGTGCCATTTTTCCCCACAAGCAATTTAGCATCACTTTGGCAAATGATCGCCTGCCTTCGTTTTTCTCGATGTGATCTAAAGTGACGCCTTCTTGTGCCCGGTATTTCTCTTTGAATGTCTTTTGGTCTTCGGGAGTGTGACACCAGGACGGATAGCCGCTGGCTTCTTGCTTTAGTTTCAAAAAGGCATCCACGTAGTCGGCGAAAATGCCTTTCTGCGTGGGGTCACCCTTGTGGTATTGTTGTGTCTTGGGAAAGTGACAAATTTCGTACACTTCTAACAGTTGGTATCCCATGTCCAGAGCTTTGTACCATTCCACGCTGACCCAGGTTCCCGTCAAGGCCTGTTCTTCCTGGGTGTGCTGACAAGTCTGGTCTTGGTTGCACGTTTCGGCACAAGTACGGCACAAAGGAAACATCAGATTGCCCTGGCAATGATGAGGTAAGACGGGATGTTACATGTCCTTGGGAGGCAAAACTTTGCACTTGATCAGATCTTCGTATTGTCGAATGTTTTTCAGGTCGATGTGTTCGGTGAACAATTGTGGGTGCCCTGCAGGAAAGCGACGATATTTGCACACGTAGGGATACAGCGAACACACGTCCAAGTATTTCATTTCTTCTCCTTTCTCTTCGTCGACTTGGTACAGCAAACAGGCGGCAACGGTCCTTCCTCCGTACAAACTAACCCTCGGGTTCAGGGGGTCCATGAACTGGTAACTTTCCACAAGACGTTTAAACTCAGGATCGGTTTTCAAACGGTGATCGTACTCGTGTTCGCACATTTCCACCACTTGGTATCCTTCCTGTTCTAAATTTAGACGTCGCTGACAAGTGGCCTGGTACAAGTCTTCCATGGTTCGTTGTAAAAACTGATTTTTAGTGTCACGATCAGAGTAACAGACGGGACATCCGTGAAATAAGCAACCGTTAAACTCGTACACGATCTTGGGGTTTTCTAAATCCCAGCTATCGACCGAATGCGTTCCGATGGTCTTTTCGTCCCCTCCGTTGCGGACATGCTGAATCCATTTGTCTTCCTTGTCGCACAAGTAATGTAACCAGCGTAGGGCTTTGACCGAGTATTGACGTTTGACATAGTTGGTCGTTTGAGGACTGATGACAGCCACGGTGTTTTCAGGCATGAATCGTTGCCGGTACACTAAGGAACACGCTTTGGCAATGGTGCAAGCTTCTTTCAAAGGATCGACCCCACCGTGTTCCCTGAACAGTTGTCGAAATTTTCCACAGCATCGCCGTAAAATGTCCACGTCGGAACGACAATACTTTAGCATTTCTTCCTGAAAGTCGAAAGGATCGGAGGCGTGAGCTTGGTACCAAGCGTAGAAAGCTTCTCGTTGTTCGGTACGCATGTTGTCGGGGTCGTAATATTGAGTCTCAGGTAATAAGGGTAAAACGGCATGTTGATTGGCTTCCGTATTGAAAAAGTGTGGAAAATACCCTTTAGCCATTTCTGTCATTCCAAACGTTTTAGGCATTCGACTCAAAGGCATGGCCAAGTAACTCATCGAATCTTTAAACTGTACTTGTCCCACTTGCATGAAAATGATTTTGGCTCCGTTCAAAGTCACTTTAGGAAGTTCGGTGCCATGTTCTGTATAGTATCTGAGAAGAAACTATCCATTGTATCCGGAGAAATTGTGAGCCATCACCGTGGCATGACGATGACAATCTCCGTAACCTTCGATGTCCCCTTGGCTCCACGTCTTGTCGATGGGGTCTAAGACCCATCGAGCGAAATCGGCTAGCGTGTTCGGTCCTCGAAAGATTTTTTCACGCCCTCCAGGAATCTTGCTGCAGTGAGGGCAATGACTGAAAATAGGTTCTTCAATGCACTTCTCGCACGCTCGATGAGCCACGCAGAAATTAGGAATGTGAATGCCGGTTTCTTGCATGCATTCGAAATCGAAAAAGATGAAATTGCCTTTTTTATTCTTGTGACCGTCCTCTTTCTCTGGTTGTGGTTGGTATTTTTACACGTAGCATTGGTCTTCCAAGTCCACGATGTGGTGACAAATATGACATTTTTTTCTTTCCTCGACATACGTGTGCCTTGGCATTATTGCTAAGTATGCCTTGTCCACACGTAGGGCACAATCGCAGCAATTGACAAGCACATTTCTTCTGTCAGTCTTGCGTCTTCAAATGTTGTTGGTAACAGGCAGGGCTGACAAACGTGCGCAGACAAGTTGAACAATGCACTGGTTCTTGTCCTTCGCTCAGACAGGCTGGAGAGGCCGAACATCCTGATCATTTCGATCCACAATGCTTGTGTTGCTCTCGATTGTTATAGCCATAGCCACATTTCTCACAGTAATAACTGTATCCCAGGAATGCGGTGATACTGGTAATGATATCGAAATGGTCATCGTGATGATAAAGGTGAATGTATTTTCCATCCTTAAAGTCTTTCCCTCGAAACAACAGAGGTCCGCGCACTTCTTGAGGGTGCACTTTCAAGGTGTAGCGTGGAGCTAGGACATCTTGCAATTTTTGCATTTCAAGAATGCCGCAGGGTGTGTCTGTGGACAGGCCGGCTTGTTGTAACAGGAGTTCTGCTTCACTTCGTTGTTTGGCTCGGTCCGATTGTCGAATAGTTTTCCAGGCTCTTTTCCATTCTACCGTGTCGTTCTTGTTGGCATAGGTTCGTCCCAACACGATGGCTCGGGCTAAGCACATCTAGTCTTGAGGGTTGTGAATTTGGACGAGACTCTTTTTGGTGATGCGAAGGTCGTTCACCAATAACATCTTATTGCATCCAGTCCCTTGAGGAGGAGAGACGTGGGTCATGTCCAGTGTGGCTTTTCCATCGGTGATGTCAAACTGGTCATTGGATTGTTGCACGTGTTGAATCTTGTCCATGACATTGGAAGCGGTCAATTCTGCAGGGCTACTAAACTCGATCCAAACAGGGGATTTCAAACCGTCGTGTTGTATGGAAAGTCTCAAGCGATCGTCTTCTTTGGGTTGACATTGTCGCTTGAGTGTGGTGACTAAAGAATCCCACACCCCGGTGATGAACCCTTCTGCTTTATCTAACGGTACTTCGGAGTTGAAATCTTTAAACTTCACCGTGTATTTGTAAGCCCTGGTTCTACATTTTCTAGAGGAGCGCTTTTCTGTCTCTCCAATGGAATAGTATTTGCCAGGGTTAACTAAGGGTGGTGAACTTTGTTTAGAGGGTTTGGATTCTGGTTCACTCATGTCCTCTTCAATATCACTGGCATGAATTTGAGCCAAGACTTCAGCTCTGGTACGAGATACCTGTTATCATTGTCAAGAAAAAGGACATTGGTCTCCAGATTGCCCAAAAAAGCAAGAGGAGTGAGAAGAAGAAGAGAGGGATTGTTTAAAGAAAGAAGACGAAGAAGAAGAAGTGGAGAAAGAAAGTACAGAGGTAAAGAAAAAGAAACAGGAAAAGAAAAGAAGAAGGGAAGAAAGTGAGGAGGAAGAAGAGAAAAAGTATGTGGAGAAATTTAAAAAACAGAGAGAGTAAATAATGAGATAAAAGAAGTCTATGAACTTTTTTAGAGTGTTTTGTTGTGAATTGTGAATTGAATTGTAAATATTAATAAAAGAATAAATTAATTATAAAAGTTAAGTGTCTTTGGGTATTTGATTTTAAAATAACAACCTAAACTCACGCACTCACACACAGACACGTACTATAGGGGTAAATGGGTTGGGTTTTTTTTTTTGGTTTTTTCGAGTTATTGGCAATTGAAATTTTATCTCTTTTCGAGAGACGTGGGTGGCCCTGAAAAGGGCCTTCTTTGGAGAAGGGGTGAGTTTAAGCAATCAACTTTAACTACCTTAAGCCTTTGTCACGGCCGAGGCCTACTTCTGATGATGATTTCGTTGAAATCACTAAGGTCGGTACGGTAGGCATAGTCCCAGGGCTGGAGTGCTTAGCTCGGGAAGGTCGTATTCTCTTCCGTCGTGATAAAAAAGTCAGATACATTTGTTTCAGACTTCTTAACTCCGCTAAAATGTCCAACAGTACCGTGACGGTTTGACTTTCACCCTCTTGCTTCTTTGCTACTTCTTCTTCTTGCTGTTTTTTTCTTACCTCTTCTTCTTCTTGCTGCTGTTGCTGTAGAAGAAAATCTTGTTCTGCTTCCTTTTGCTGCTGCATAAATTTCTCCAATTCTGTCTCTGTCTAAAATTCTCCACGTGTGGTAATGAAGGAGAAGGTGACGAAGGTTCTGGAACAAATTCTTGTGAGGTAAGAAAATCCACATAATCCCAATTCACCTCTTCTGAAAGTAAGTCCGGGTTCCCTTGTGTAGTCTCCACGGCTGGTGCACCCCAATTGATCGTTTTCTGAGTTTCCGTCATGTTGAAAAACTGTCGCATGGATTGACTGCACACAGGCAATAGCGAATCTATATAGACTACGTGACCCCACAGACTGCTCTCGTCGGATTGGATGTGGGCTGACTGAATTTTGTAACGCGTGTTTGGATTGGTCAACGAACTCAATCCGTTTCAATCCTTTCTGTCCCTATAAATAAGCGCTGTTCACTGTATTGATTCACCTGTTCTCGGAGCCTCAAGATGTGGACCGACGTTCAATCTTCAACCCTTGTGTCAACAATGATGTTCAGGACGGACATACCCATGTATCTCCGATCCAAGTGGACCGTTGTCCATAGGACTATCTCCAGTCAATGGATACGTAGGATTTACGTGGAGAGGCAAGGATGCCTCAAAAGAGTACTCATTTACGGTCCTACAGTGAGACGAAGTTTAAGGCGAAGAAGATATCTCAGATGCCCTTTATGTTAAGGGCATATTGACATAAACCAAAGGCCCTTTTCAGGGCCACTTCAATTTCTCGAAAAGAGATCTACTTTCAATTGCCTACCCCCATTTTTCATTTTTATTTTTATTTTATTTATTTTTTTATTTTTATCTTTTTTAAAATAAAATAGAGACCCCTCTCTGTTTCAATTTTTACCTGTTCCCTTTCCATAGACCCATCAGGTCGGGACCATATTAAAATAGGGTCCCCACCCTTGAGGCTATACAGACCCACGATTTTTCTCCATTTTAAATTTCCATTGAGGCTAGATAGGCCCAAAATCTATTCCCATGTTAATTTCCCTTGAGGCTATACAGGCCCACAATTTTTCTCCATGTTAAATTTCCATTGAGGCTAAACAGGCCCAAGGGGTATTTTAATGCTAATTCCCATTGAGGCTAAGGTGCCCCCACCTTGCTACTAACTTTTTTTTTTCAACAGCTGCAAGACGGAAAATTGTATTAAGCGGGAGCATGCTCTTGCCTCGGACATTAAAATGTTGGTTCAGAATATAATTGTGGTATACTCTGTTACCTATCGCGTTATATTTAGAAATACTTCCGTATTCCCTTGTTAAAATGTATCGTGGTACCCACCTCTCCTCTCAAAGGTTTACTTGATGGAAGGTATATGGTCGAAGATTTATGGTTGCTGTATGTCATTGTACGGAGTATGCGTATATATAATTACTTAGCACTAAATGCGGTTTCAGTTTATAAACAGTGCGTATGTAGTGGTTAGGTTTGTAGCTGAAAAGCGAAGGTGTGTAGATGTTATTCGACAAGATGATGAAAGTGTCGCTGATTTTCGTTTCAATCCTCGCTATAACAGTTGAGACACGCCAAATATGTTTATATTATTTTCTTAGTCGAAAATCTTTTTAGCCACCCGTTTCTATACATAGTTGTCTAGGGTTACGGTACTCGAATAACAGAAAATTTGTCAAAGCTAAGATGAACTCGAGAGAAGTATTATATCACCCAAGGTACGAAATATAAACAGGCTATAATTAATGTGATCTTAAGGCATTAGAAACAAAAATTGTTGTTGTTGTTGTTGTTCTACGGTTTAACGCCATTTTTCAGCATAGGATAGGCTATACATGGCGGACAGTATAAATGGTGGAGGAAGAACCCTGGAAAACCCAGGGAAGAACCACAAACCCACGAGAAGCTACAGGCAGGCTCTCCCACGTACCCACGAAATGGTGGATATTTAAGCAATTGAAATGACTAATGCTTTTCTTACATCGAATGCAACTGTTATAGACAGAAAAAAAGAAAAGAAAACGAAAATATTGACAGTTTTTAAAAGACTTAGGACAATAACATGCATTTCAGTGCAATATACTCAATTGTTTTGAGGTGGTAGGTTATGGTTATGTTTTCTAAGACGTTATAGTATATGTCACAAAGACAAATAAATAATCCAGATATATATGAGGCTCAAAACGATAAAGGCAAGTTTAAGAATATAATTGCAGCTCTCTGATAGTCTCAACCCACTTAAAATTGACACTTCATCTCCTAGCGAAATCTTTCACACTTTACAAGTTGATATGTGATGTTCTTAGTTATGTCTCCTTCATTTAATTATATTACAATGTTTAATACGAGTGTTTGTTTTACCAATTTAATTTCTGTACTCCATGAAAGAATATGACTTATTTATCAGTTTCTTCTTCTCTCATTTTCTGCAAATGATCACAAACATTTGATTTTTATTTTTTCCCCAATTGTTTTTTTCAAGTTTGCAAGGTTTTCTGATACTTGTATGACATGTAAAATTCTTTGAAGAATTTTTAGAATGAACAGCACACACAGTCCTATATGATACTGCGTCGTTGGGCAGTACATTCAGTGTGAAGGATGTTTTCTGGTTGGACAGTATACAAACAGAGGTCTTTAGGATACTTCCCGCTTGGAAAGTATTCGCATGGTTCTTTAGGATACTTCCGGTTGGGTAGTACACACACACACACACACACACACACACACACACACACACACAGAGACACACACACACACCTTAGGCAAACTGACTGGAGAATTTGCTACTGTAATTTCACTTAGTAAATGATTGATGTTATTCTCTAGCGAAAGTATTGGTCATATTACGCGTGTCATATCTGTGCGTACTGTTGGGAATTGCTTTGTATGGTTTTCTGCATGGAGAGGCGGTAAGGCGGTGAACTGACTTGTTAAAAAATGAAAAGAAAAATCATCCAATGGAACCCCTTTTTCCCCACCCCACCCACGCACCCACCTTCCATTCTCTAAAGGAAAATAGATGCTTACAAAATCTTCTTTTTCAGCCCACTCAGTTAAAATAACTTTCCATTTGCTCTGTATTGCGCACGTAGTGTATCGTGAAGAGATCTTAGTTACTCGTGGTCATCCAAATTCAATAACATTATTCAGATCTATTTTTGAAAACTGCTAGTCTAATAGCCTTTCAAGTATACAGATTTTGCTTTCCCTCTCTTTATTGATGTCGCCGCTGTCAGTTCGTCATTCAGTCTGTCTGCCTATTTATTTATCGATCGAGCTAACAAGACAATAATTTTGAATATCCCGATATGTACAGGTAGTGTTCTCTAAAGTACTCCTATCTTTTCTACTAGAGAGAGAGAGAGAGAGAGAGAGAGAGATTTGACGCCGTCTAATATTAGACTTCATATATTAGTGAGCTCGTAGTGAACTATGTCATTTTGTGAACACCTAGTAACGAATTTTACATATCTGCCATCCGAGTTTACTTTGGAATGGACACGATAATAAGGTTTTATTTAAGTAACCCTTCTTTTAAAAAAAATAACATATAAAGGTCTATAATATTCTTGTTTATGCTGAGCTTTGATCAAAGTATTAACTTTATGATTTTCAATGGCATATCTTTTCGTTTTCTGTTGATTTTAACGTTTAACTCAATATTTTAACGTCAAATATGGTGAAAATATTCAGACAGAAATCTTTTCTACATTTACTTGTGGAGTTTGTAAGCAATAAATCAGTTTCTCTTGTAAAATTTAATCTGATCTAATTCCAGAAATTTTCCTCTTGAATCAGTCAAGTGTCAGATAGCCTGAAATAGTCTCCTTGATTTAGTGTGTGGGTGTGTGTGTGTGTGTGTGTGTGTGTATGATATAAAATATCAAAGCTGTGACCCATGTAACTGCCCGAGCGAGAAGTATCCTAAGGAACTGTGTGTGTGTGTGTGTGTGTGTGTGTGTGTGTGATACAAAATGACAAAGCTTTGACCCATGGGTTAGATACACGATGTAGAGAAATGCGTCCAGAGGAAATAGTCACACCATAGAAATCATCGCATCTTTGCAGACTTTTATATATGGTTCTGTCACGGGAATCTCAACTGAAAATAGAGCAACCCTTTTGCTAGTTTCTCGGCCTTAAGGCATATATTTTCACATTTCCGCGAAATCAGTGGACTATTTACAGCCAACATATCCAATCAAACAGCCTTTTTTAATGGGAAGGGTCCTCAGAATTAAGTTTTTCGTGGAAGGGGCACATAATCATTTTGCTAGTCCATCGTATGAATCACAATATATTCGCCATTATTTAAAATTGTATTATCCAGCGTCACAGGCAACATTAAACAGTAATTCACTGCTATTAAAATATCGTTTAAAGAAATTTACGAAATGTATTGGGCTGTTTGCAAACACGATTGTTGTTGTTTGGTGTTTAACTGCAATTTGTACACAATATTGGTTATATCATAAAGTGAAGGTTTCAGATTTGATCCGTAAGATTGTATCAAGGGCCAATAGACACTATAGGTGTTAAAACATTTGGACATAAGGAGACACTTTTTTCGAATTGCCACGAAACGAAAAAGATATCCATTTTAAGCTTAATAAATATATTGGGTACATTAAAGTATGACTCATCAGATTTGCCATAACTCTTCTTTTAGAAGTTAAAATGAGTAAGATTACGTAACGATATTCTCACCTGATCAATATTTTCTCAACGTAAATTGACATTATGAACAATAATTCTGGATTAGTTTGCCGTGTTAGATGTTTTAGTAAGGTTCAGTCGGTGTTACAGAAAGACTGGCACATATACACACGCCAAATGAAAACATTTGATGCATTTATATATATATATATATATATATATATATATATATATATATATATATATATATATATATATATATATATATATATATATATATATATATATATATATATATATATATATGTTATTTTAGTAATTGTTTCGATGGATAAATTCAGGTACAAGTCACCCAATCATAGAATATTGGACAGCCGGAAATGACATTATAGTTCAAGGTCGTTGGGTCGGGGAACCTAGCAGTGAAGAAATGGAATTCAAGCCATGGGCACCTGGAGAACCGAATCAAAGTCTAAATGGTATCGACGATTGTGCTGCGTTGTTTAACTGGCAAGATTTCCGCATGAACGACGACAACTGTGATGAACCTCGATATTTCATATGTGAAAATGAGTAAGTCCACAGAGATTGAGCAATTCCTTCGAAAATGAATCGTGGGTCAAAGTACTACAGAGAATAGAGTATGTGATAAATATGATCACCTCTTTAGTATTTATTCGGTCGTAGACTGGAGTGACCACTCTGGTGGCATCGGATGTGGGTTCGAACTCCGACCGAGTCATACCAAAGACTTATAAAAAAGATACAGCAGCTTCATAGCTATGTGCTCAGCATTAAAAGGTTAGTGTTAGGACTGGTTGGCCTGGTGTCAGGATAATAGACATTACTACAAACTGCCACACCAGTTTTCTAGCGAGATTACTAAAATTGTTAATGGTACATTAAATATTCAAATGACATATTTATACATATTTAAACAGAGTGGAAAAGTCTTTAATTACCAAAACAAAGGAAACTGAAACTTCAACATATGGTCGGTTATTCTTCCCATGACTAAGAATTAAATTTTGTTTTCGAAAAACATTTTCGTCCAGATGATTATGAGCCTATTCAGTATGTTTTTTTAACAAAAGATGCTATTATTGACTTATTTCCATTAGTGTATAAGATGTTATTAAAGTATTTATCCTATATATCAATCGTTCACAAGGAAGTATTGTGGAGGAAGTGTAACGTACTCATTTTATGTTACAGCACATAGACTAGAAGTGACTGTTGCTATTCAAAGTTAACCTGAAATGGCGTGAATGGGACTGTAGTACTAGTTTCAGCCATTGCACCAGTTACTCTACTGAAATCAAATTGTTACTATTTTTCGTGTGTCTTGACCTTTTAAACAAACCTTTTTTTCTGATATGGTATCAAAACCTTAATATGTTCCTGTTTAAGCGCAGAACAACTTTTGTTAAATCAAGTTTTAGGATATGGTTTCCAGATATCTTTCTGAATGCATTTTATACCTGATGTGTAAGAGACGCACCCCAACCAAAAAAATCCAAACATTAAACAAAATCAAACAAAACAAATAGCCCAAAATTTAGCAAAACAGCCAAGAATACAAATGACAAAACAATGCAAAACAAAACAACAAACATGTGTAATGAAATTAATTCTCTATTGTATGAAAAACTTTCTGTTGGCTATTATAAACGTGCAGGTGTCCAGATATGATTCCTCATTCATCTTGCCACGTCATTATCCCGTTTAAACTTTGGCCTAAATAGCGACGTCGTCCGTCCACAACCAAGTAAATTGAACAGCAAAGCATTGATAAAATGGAAATATTTTTGTGGTGGCACTATCACCAAGACACAGTCGAGCTATGTTACGTAAATATATAAATGGTGAGAGCAAAGAGTAATCTTACCTAGATATTTAAAAAATGAAATATCGACATACATGATAATTCAACTAAAGATTTAAACTGTTATATGTGTCCTATACTTTTCAAACGATTCTAATTCTATTGGCAGTCAGGGTGAAACACATAGTTTACAAACTTTTCAGTTTTGAAGTGACTCATTTGGCCATGTAGAAAGCGTTTAAAAGGTCTATTGTAATCGGATAACCAAAAACACATTTATATCACTTATTTTTTGTCTTTGCAAGAGGTTACCGATTTTCTTTTTCTGTACTATAAATTTAGCTGTATTTGACAGTTACCAAAATCACTAATATAAATTACCTTTTCATGTTCCCATGGGCGAAATCAGTTCAAATTGATCAACCGGTATGTTGTTCCCCTCAAAACAGGAAGCTTTACCGACTACTATTTCTTCTAATCACCCACGAAAGTCATATAATCATTCGATATGACTGGTTCATAATTCTCCATAATAAAATCACACTTGGGTTTGTTAGACCCAACATATGTATTGCTTTCAATACATGACCGTGGCACTGACCTCTTAGAAATAAGAGCATTTCGATTTGGTATGTCTTGATTCTGTTGCCTATTTGTCAATTTGTAGCAATCAGAAATAACGTGTCCTGATTTTCATGCAATAGGTACACGTATGAAGAGACAAGGATTTTCAATCAATCTTACCAGAAGCTTGATTTTTAGAACTTGTGCAAGTAATATAAGTTGTTTGAGAATTTCATAATCTTATTCAACTGTCATGGCCATGCACCATTTATCAAATAACTGCTCTTTTTCTCTAGCATATTCGAAATTAGTTTTTGCAGCTTCCTTTCTGTAGTTTCAAAAATTTTGCCGATAAACTTGAGGAACTAAAGATGCATTATCTGACCCTATCATAGTCACCACTATGTTGAACTGACAGCGAACGGTAAATACCACTAGCTTTACCAGTGAGTACACATTGTAATAACTGAATCGATTGCTTCCTTTGCTATTTCAAATTTTCAGCAACTTTTCCAAAATAAGGAAAACATTTGTCTACTTCTTTCTTCTGAAGAGGGGCACTAATCTAATATTCTATGCAGGA
The DNA here is from genome assembly GCA_028554795.2 of Sinohyriopsis cumingii. Classification (NCBI taxonomy): domain Eukaryota; kingdom Metazoa; phylum Mollusca; class Bivalvia; order Unionida; family Unionidae; genus Sinohyriopsis; species Sinohyriopsis cumingii. The sequence goes on from CM068824.1 coordinate 106,455,585, forward strand.
TCAAAACTTTCTTTCTTTTTTTCTTCTGATTGTAAATGCGTTTGTTTTTATTTCTCTCTTTCCTGTCTCTCTATCCTCTTTCTCAAACTTAGTAACTTTATTTATACTGTTTCTTTCTCAAAATTCATTTGTTCTATTTCTTTTTCCGATTTCGATTGTTCTTTTTCGTTTTCCCATTGCAATTGCATTTGCATTTGTTTTTATCGCTCTTCTTTCTGAAGTTCCAGCTTCCTCAATCTAAATTCCATCTTAATTTTAATTCTAATTCCTTCATTTTTATGTCCGAGTCTGATAGAGTCTTACTGTCAAAACAAAAGCACTATTATCCAAAACATTCTTTTCTCCCAAATACTGACCCAAAATATTTCTTATTTCTTGTTTCGTTAAGGAAGCCTTTACGTCCGAAAGATTGTATTTTCTGGCACGTTGAATCAATTCATCATTTTTCGTAAAGATCTAATTGTTCTTCTTTAGGATTTGAAAGAAAGACTTCCACTTTCGATGACATTTTAGAAAAAGCTTGTCGATTTCACTATAAATTTCAAAAACTAGGAAAAGTCAAATTTCAAAAAGCAATTTTTTCCGAAATTTTCTAGCCAGAATTCAAACTAATCCCTGACGAGCCCCCATGTCTTATGTTACGTGTTTAGGCTCCAAAAAAATCAATACAAGAAAGAGTGAAAACAACAAGCTTTGAAAAATATAATCATTTATTTCCCTGGAAAAATACTGAAAAATTTAAAAAATATGAACTTACGGTTTTAGGAATCAAATCCTAAAAAAATCCAAGAATAATCCACGAATAATATTTTAGAAGTCCTAATAATAAAATGATCTAATGATTTCAAGTTCGAGTCCCAACGACGAATCTGGGATGGAAGGCAATGGCGTATGCTGTAACATGTGTTGTGTTGAAGTCTACAGTTCCTTGTAGAAACGCAATCATTACTCCTCCGGTTTTGGAATTCCAAATAACATTTTTAAGAAATGTACTTGTTCAAGAATTATGTATGAATACAATAAGATTTCCAGATAAACGAATTAATCTCTTAGAGCCCAAATAGTCTGAAGAAAAATTAAGATATAACACAAAAACTCAAAACTAGTCTCAACAGAAGAAAACAACTTGACAAGTGCTTAAAAGCCAAAAACCTATGATCTCTCTCTCTCTCTCTCTCTCTCTCTCTCTCTCTCTCTCTCTCTCAAGATTACTATTAATACTAAGTATTTCGCAATTTCGGAAATGCTTAATTGCGAAAAATAGGATTCAGTGATCATTTATACATATAAAATCACGTCAAATCATTTTACTCTGAGAATATAAGTTGTTTACTTGACCATCAATCAAAGCCTGGAACTAAGTCAAAAATAGAAACAAGTGTTTCTATTATTAGGTATTTATGGAAAGATTCACGTCAAGCTGAATTTTCTGGAAAATATCAAATTCCTTGTAAACAAAATTACATTATATTGACATGTTAAGAAAATAGAATGATTCTAAAATCCACAAACAATCAAATCAAATCAAACACAAATTAAATCAGATATAAACTAAATCAAATATACGTAACATTGCTTTCATTTCAATCCAGACATGCTGATTTACAACAATTTAAAATGCTATGAAATCATGAAAAGTCTCTAGAATGACAAAACCATCTACATCATTCTATAAAATCATGTATAGTCTCTAGAATGACAACGCCATCTACAACATGCTATGACAAACTGAAGTCTCTAGAATAACAGCACCATCTACATCATGCAATGAAAAAAATGAATAGTCTCCAGAATTACAACGTCATCTACATCATGCTATGAAATCATGAATAGTCTCTAGACTGACAACGCCATCTACATTATGCTATGAAATCATGAATAGTCTCCAGAATTACAACGCCATCTACATCATGCTATGAAATCATGAATAGTCTCCAGAATTACATGATCATCTACATCATGCTATGAAATCATGAATAGTTTCCAGAATTACAAGGTCATCTACATCATGCTATGAAATCATGAATAGTCTTCAGAAATACAACGTCAACTACATCATGCTATGAAATAATGAATAGTCTCCAGAAATGCAACGTCATCTACATCACGCTATGAAATCATGAATAGTCTCTAGACTGACAACGCCATATACATCATGCTATGAAATCATGAATAGTCTCTAGAATTACAACGTCATCTACATCATGCTATGAAAACAGGAAAAGTAACTAGAATGACAACGCCATTTTTATCATGCTATGAAATCATGAATAATCTCCAGAATTACAACGTCATCTACATCATGCTATGAAATCATGAATACTCTCTAGACTGACAACGCCATGTACATCATGCTATGAAATCATGAATAGTCTCTAGACTGACAACGCCATATACATCATGCTATGAAATCATGAATAGTCTCTAGACTGACAATACCATCTACATCATGCTATTAAATCATGAATAGTCTCCAGAATTACAACGTCATCTACATCATGCTATGAAATCATGAGTAGTCTCCAGAATTACAAAATCATCTACATTATGCTATGAAATCATGAATAGTCTCTAGACTGACAACGCCATGTACATCATGATATGAAATCATGAATAGTCTCTAGAGTTACAACGTCATCTACATCATGCTATGAAATCATGGATAGTCTCTAGAATGACAACGCCATCTACATCATGCTATGAAATCATTAATAGTCTCCCGAATTACAACGTGATCTACATCATGCTATGAAATCATGAATAATCTCTAGAATGACAACGCCATCTACATCATGCTATGAAATCATTAATAGTCTCCCGAATTACAACGTCATCTACATCATGCTATGAAATCATGAATAATCTCTAGAATGACATCGTCATCTACATCATGCTATGAAAATCTGAGTAGTTCCAAGAATGACAACGCCAATCACATGATGCACTGAAATCATGAATATTCTCTGGAGTAATAAAGCCATCTAGAATATGACAGAATTGCGTCTGTGGACCACTGAAGATTTTAAAAGAGAAACATTTTGCAACCAAAGATTAAGAAATTAACCTTGAAGATTATGTCTCTGATTTCAAATATAAATTATCAATAGCTTATAAAGGAGCAGGACCTAATCTTCAGTCTGCTCAGTCAAGAATGAAATTAAGTATGACAGAAATACAAATGAAAGGAGTATCCATCCTGATGATAAAGTTCAGGAGCTCATGCCCATAACTCAAAGTCATCTTCGGGCTAAATTGTATTATCCGCATACAAATACAAAGAAATTAAATTACTTAAATTATATCATTAACACTCATGAGAAGCGGAAACAGAGACAACTTGCCATATAAATATGCTAAAGGAGTATGTATATAGAGATAGCCCTGTTAATCATTAAATCAATTTAGTTATACCTGTCCCGCATTGTGAGAATTTAAACGATGGCATGCAATCTGGTTGTAATGACTTTGGTGCGACGCATCTTCGTGATTCAGAAATACTGAATAACTGTATACAACCATGTGACAAAAGTTGGGAATATCGCCATAGAAAACCTGAACTATTAAACACATTTATAGATCTTTCTTGAAAGGTGAACATGGAGGTGTCTGACGCTACGAACGCATACACTAATTCAATTAATTTTTATTTATTTATTTTAGGTTGACTGCATAAAATGTTCTTTGAAGTCATACAAACGTGCAATCTACTACTACTACTAATAATAATAATATTAATAATGAGGACTTTGTATAGCGCCTAATCGTTAGAAGCTCTAAGCGCTTTACAACATTAGACTACACCTATAAGATAAAAATATATATAATGATACGATTACAAAAACAAACACCATGAAATTAGAAAACATAGAAAAACATGCTGAGAATATTTAAGGTATGAAACATTATTAGGTCTTTAAGTTTGATGTTGCAGACGAAATAAGTGAATTTTGAGAGCACTCTTGAATGTGATCACTGTGTCTTTGTGTCTTAATTCAGTGGGCAATCCACGTTGCTGGTCCCTGAAATGCAAAAGACCGCTGTCCATATGACTTTGTTTTCACAGTGGGAATAACGAGTAAACGATCGTCAGAAGAGGAGCGTAAGTATCTTGCTGGTGTGTATACCTGGGTGAGGTCGGATAGGTATGTTGGACTAGAGTCCGTCAGTGAAACGTAGCACAGAGAACAAATTTTGTGTTTGATTCTGGATCATATGGATAGCCAGTGCAGGGCACATATCACCACTGGAAGAAGTTTTCCCTGACTGCAAACTTAATTTTATATCTACACACACACACACACACACACACACACATGCATACATACATACATACATTCATACATACATACATACATACATACATACATACATACATACATACATACATACATACATACATACATACTACCGTGATCGGGGAATGTATTTATTGTACATGAGTTTTTTTCTTTGTATTCTTTGTTAAATAAAATTGATAAAAGTAATCGCAGAGCACAACAACAATCAAAGTGTATTGTTGTGTTTATGTATTGTCCTTTGTTGGTACAGGAATATTAATTTACTGTCTAGTTATTTGACTGATATCGAAATTGCCCAGTGTATTCTTCAGAGAGTAGTACTTGTCGTGAAAACTTGTAAACATTCGATAAGCGGTATCAAACCAAATTATCTACGACCAAATTCGAGCCTAGGGTCCGCATGTTATCTCTCTGTCGACCCACTTGGTGCTGCATGGTATCCGTTGTTTGGCTGATGTGCGTTATACTTAGTGTAGCCTTCCATCATTATGTTATGAAAAGTCAAATCAAACCGCTACACATTGAAAGGTACATGTGGAAAAAACTATTTATAAAGACACTTTTTTAGTATTCCCTGTACAAGAGTAAAAAAAACAAAAACAGAAAGAGCATTTTCAGTATTCCTCGACAAGGCAAGGCATTTTTGAAGAAGCATTGGCACTTAAAAGAACGCAAATTCATAAGATATTTCTCTGTAAACACAACTGACAACGTATGCACATTCCAATTCAGACATGATTTTCTTAATAGCATGGATTACTTCAATCCTTACATCAACAGGTGAGACAATGACACAATCATAGTTACAGATGTCATAATAATGATGCAGACTGTATCTTTGCTATAGAAAAGAGATTGAAAGCTATATGCTTTTAAAACAGGAGTAGCGATTGTTCAGTGGCTAGCGTGCTGGATTATCAGTTGGTCAGTGGCTAGCGTGCTGGATTCTCAGTTGGTCATTGGCTAGCGTGCTGGATTCTCAGTTGGTCAATGACTGGCGTGCTGGATTCTCAGTTGGTCAGTGACTAGCGTACTGGAGTCGCGACTAGAATGATTCGGGTATAAATCTTATACAGACAAGGTCTAGTCTACTGTTGCATCGTGTATTTAGGTACATATACTGATCAATATATATATATATATATATATATATATATATATATATATATATATATATATATATATATATATATATATATATATATATATATATATATATACCCAATGGAACGTATTTCAGCTATAATACTATATTCCTCCACTCTACGTTTATGATACAGTATATTACAAAAATATTATCGCTCTATATATAATCTATTAATTGAAATTCATATATTCTTCAGTCCTGGCACAAGGACGAGATTGGTCAGTGTGCAACAGTTCCTATTACAGATTCATAGAACATGACGAGCGTTGGTACTTCGCAACGGTATGCATAATTATATACATTTATTTTATGATTATTGCATTCAATACAATCTCAGTATCATGATGATGTACGTAGCGACAATAGAGACTAATACTAAAATTACACAGAAAACTAAACAAATGACGAAAGAACCAATCTAAAAAAGCTTATTTTAATTAGGTATTGTGGCAGTATATTTTTGGATAATGGAAGCCAAACAAAAGCCTGTGATAATTAAAGGCGTCTATGTCCCTTTATGTTGGAGAAACATCAAGTTGTGTTTGAGTCTCAGATTAACGAATTTAAACAAATTTACTTGTCTTTCTTTAGTTACATGTATGCTTTGAGAAGAAAAAAGAATACTTCATTAAGATTTTAAAACATTTTATCAAGAATCATTAAATATTGATAAGTAGGATATTGTTACAATTCATTTTGTATTAATTTTGCAAGGTACTTATGGCGCAGTGGTGGTAGACAAATTATTTATGTTTATTACAAGCTCAAACATGCAAGTATACATACCGGATGGAACGTGAGAAGAGGAAAGAAAACTTTAACGTTCTTTGAATTTTAATAGAATTGTGGCATTTCATTATTTAATTCCAATATATTTGTTAGTATTGCAATAGTACATCTGTATATAGGATAATTTGATAAACATATGGTTTACATTTTTGTTATAATAATAAGAATAATAATGTATTACATATATTTTGTGGCATGTATGCGTGGTCTGTATCTTGTTGATTTCTCTTGTCCGTTTTTTTCTTATTGGATGACGTTCACTAGTTGTCAATGATGAAAGAACCAATAAAAGTTGTATTCTAAGTTCAAATCATAGATATGTAATTCTATTTCTAGAACAGCACAGTGGGAGGTCTAATATCTTCAACATAGGAGCCATTTTTAAAAAACAATATATGGTATAGTTATGTTGAAGGAGCATAGCATCTTTAGCTACTGAAACATATTTCAGCTTTTTTACTATGGTAAAAAAGTATTTTACACAATGCATACGTTTCAGTAAAATGCATTATATGTTAATTATATCGATTTACAGTTTGTGGAAATTGACTCACAACGTGTTCTTACAAAATGGTCTTTTTGGTGGCCTATCAATCGACCGTTTGGTTCTCAACCAGGTGGAGAACTTGTTCTGTTTTAATGCTCTTGGTAAAATCATCGGGCAGGTGAAAGCATATTTTATCATATCCAAATGGCATTGGGCAAATTTGTCACAGACTTTGCATGCGTATTACGTATGGTCTCCCTAACGTCTGCGTTGCTCTGGTAAAAACTATATAGTTGATACCTTCTGACCTCACACCACCAAATCTTGATGCCAAGAGACGATCTTTTTACAGGATTCCAAGCAACGTTTTGGCGTCCATTGCAACCAGGTGAAAATCGTGTTCAAATAGCTCCTCCAAAAAAACGTTGTCATTTTAATGAAACTTTGGTAGGACTATTTTACTTGTCATATTAAGCCAAAGGTGAGTATTGGATGTCTCCTGGACGACAGTCATGCTTCCATATCAACTTGGGTTTAAGTATTTTGACTTAGATTAATTGGTCAATCGACTGTTCAGTGTTCTAAGTGTGATGTAGGGGCTTTTATATAAATAATATAAGTCAAGCAATGTTTGTCAATAATTTTAGCAATACTGCATTAGCCGTGCGATGGATACCGATAAAGATTGATGATCACATTGAATTCAACTTTATCCGAAACCAGCTGCGACAACACCTATCATATTGGCGGTGAGTAGGGCGACTGTTCATCAGTCTGTATGTCTCTGTTTCTCCATCTCTCTCTCTTTCTCTCTCAGGAGGTTACTTTAATGACCGGTTAGATAGACTTGAAAGGGTACTAGGATATATTCCAAATGAACTTTGATTGCTATAATTGTTCATGTAGAAACGTTTAGTAATCTAATATCAAAGGTATAGAAGGATTTTGAAATTTGCGGATATACAGATTAATTAGTGTTTCTTCTACAGCCAAATGACATTCATACGATATAAATTAGGCTTCGAGTTTAATCGGTCAACCACTGAATCAGTAGTTAGGAAGGCCGAACAGCTAAGCAGAATCCAATTTTGGGTTTAGGCTGTTTTTAAGTGATGTATATTCCTTTTTATAAAGAAATCTTAACATGTTAACCCATTTATAAAGTTTTTGTCACATTGAAAGTTTCCGTTTTACACTCTAATTTACTCCACCGAAAATAAACGACTGCGATTTCAGACACGCGTCCCTTGGACAATTTAACGAGAAAAATACAGTTTATTAAGTCTTGGGGCTAAATTCTGGCTAACCTCAGAGCTTATGATTAATTGGGCGAGGTGAATTTCTTAAAAGCCTGACTTCCGTCTGGGAACACGCACACCCTCGTTTAGTTTAACCAATCCAGATTACTTCTTCAAACCGCTAATACGTTTTTCACTCTCACCGAAGACAGAACAATCTTCTCTTGTCCGCCTTTATTATTAGCAATGCTAGAAGATACCATTTTATAACACATCTTTAAAATGGCCCAAGTTTTCCCAAAATTTACTCTGGTCTGTCTCGGCTCTGATCACGACAGAATGTACTGCGAAATTATCTCAACAAAAGTTTGAACACAGTTGCATGAAGCTTTTCTACGATGTCAAATTAATTTCATCCATCATTATGAATAAAAATTCTGAATATTTGCAGTAAAAATGAATAATCTATCGGCTTTTGTTATTGTCATTATGCTTATTTACAGATTATAACTATCGGTGTATTCAAATTGAGAAATAAACTAATGAGGTATGTAATTCGCAAACCAAAAGTAGGAAATTACATATTTATAAACTTAATCTACACTTTCCAAGAGTGTAATTAAAATTTATTTTTTGTATTAGTAACTTACAGTTTTATGTCTGAATCAGACATTTTGAGTGTAACTATACTAACTGACACACCTGAAGAAACAGCACTTCTTTCGGGAAACACCAGATTCATGGATAGGTATCCTTCCTTTACATTTATCAAACATCCTTCAAATTAGGCTCTAAATGCTTTCCCTGTTTTCTCTGACACTTTTGTATGAGGCTTTCCTTTGTGTGAAGCAAGACTAGGACATCACCGAGTGTAGTGCCTACCTACATGGAACTCCATTTCTGCCGTCACATGAGCAAGATCAGGGTCAACGATCTTTACATAAATCATAAGGATGATGTTTACATAAATCAAAAGGACGATGTTTACATAAATCATAAGGGAAAAGAACTGCATATCTCTAAATCATCAAGAATAATGCTAAGGACGATCTGGATTTATTCTGTTTGTGTCCTAGTGTGACATTTAGTCAAATACAGTAATTTCAGATCCTTCAGTGCGCAGTATACACAGCTAAATATTAGGTCCTTTTTTGAGATCCCAGAGAAATAGAGGTTTGGATCGGCGCTTTTTACAACAGTTCCATAGGTCACTGGATGTGGTATCCTAACCATGACGTCATGCAACTCAAAATGTGGGCACCTGGAGAACCTAATGGTCATGACGCCTGCATAGGGCTTCTGGAACGTGAGAATTTCTACATTAATGACGATAATTGCGACAGAGCTGCATACTTCATTTGTGAAGACGAGTAAGTTACGGGGCTACAAATAAGTTAAAAATTTAAGGATTCACCACCACCACTACCAACACCACCATCATCATCATCATCATCATCATCATCATCATCATCATCATCCTTCTTTTCGTCTTTTCGACAAAGTTATAGAACACAAATCAATGAGACAGTGCAGCTACTTCTCATCTGACATATTCCTATACAACAATGGATTAGTAAATCACGTTGAGGAGACGTTCAATCTTTTCTAGCATCTTGAATAATCTGCTTATGCTGACAAGATTTAAGGCCATTATAAGGACAATGAATACTATGTATAGCGGCCTTCTTTGTCCCTGTGCTTCTTTTGCTGTTGTATCATTCGGAAAATCATATCGATGTTGGGCTTCTCTGCACTGAAGCCTCGTTGTGACTCAATATAGACTTGATAGCAAGGCTGTAACACGATTTGAACAACCACTTTTCCTATGGTCCAGATTGTTTACATTTCTAAATTCCGATGATTCGTTAAAACATTGTCACTACAGTCATATTGCATTCCATCATTTACATCCTCACTGTGTGGGACAGGTACAACTAAGTTTGTGGAATAATTATATGTGTTGGCTTTATCAATATGCTCCTTTAACACATTTACAAGACAAACGTATATATGTTTCCGCTTCCCATGAGTGTAAATTCTATAATTTTGGTCATTTACTTTCATTTCGATTGTGTAAGAACAATACAATTTAGCCCCAAGAGGATTTTGATGTCTGGCCAACAGAGCTAGAACTTTATCACAAAATGACTGAAAACTCCTTGATTTCATTTTTCACCGGGTAGCGCGTAGATTAGTTCTTGCTACTTCAAAGACGTTGACGACATAAAAATGAAATCAGGCATAGTCAAGTAGAGTAACTTTTAATCTTCATTTGAAAGAAGATTTCTCTTTAATGACTTCAATGGTCCACGCACAGTATGTCTAAAAACTAGTTCAAAAGGAATAAACCCCAGTGATGCCTGAACCGAAAACCTAACAGCAAATAAACGAGCTCGTCCAAATCCTTTCCTGTAAAAATGCAATATGACAAAATCATGTTCTTCAGAGTTGGATAAAATCTTTCTAAATTTTCTTGACTGTAAGGATAATAGGTAGAAGCTTTAAACTATTTTGTCTAACTGATTCACAATATGTTGGAAACATGCAGACATTAATGTTTGCCTTTAATCAGGATAGACATTTTGTTGAGAAGACCAACAAGTGCTAGAAAGAACTTAATCAGAGCTTTTACTATAGATTTGGTTTAGATATTCCTAAAAGAAAATGCCTCTGGAAATGTTGCGTACGTAAACATTATGGACAGCAAGTATGATGGGTCTTATGAAATGAACCAAAAGAGTGTAATGTTATTCTACTAAAACCTTCAGCAAATACGATAATACGTTGCAGATGAGTCTTGGGCATCATTTTGATTGGATCTTATTATCAATTGACAAGTGTGTCAAGATCAACAGTATTTAGAAACATCACTTAATTTTCGACCAATAAAAAAATGATAAGTTTTATTGATTTTGTAAATGACCAGCCAATGGAATTTCATGAGATAGACTAAAATGTTCCTGTCGGTACGACCTCGGAACGAGCACGTGATAGCTCAGGGACCACTCGTCACTCGCGGGTACCTCAGTTGGTCTCCATTTTCTCATAAGGACACCATTTTGATAAAATAAACTGGAACTCGTGTGGTTTCAATTTCACTAATAGCTCTCTGAAACAAACATGAGATCTCAGGATCTTGTTCCTGTTTGACAAACAGTGATTGTCTTTAGTGACGCTGATTATAATTGAAGCAATGAGTAATAAAAAGAGGATCAAAGTTATCAATAACTATTAATTGATCAATATCAGGACTAAATGTTACCTCATCAAGAGCCTGACAAATAAATTCAAGAACTCATGTTGCCATCGATCTGGTAACTGCACAAGAATGATGCAAATCAGGGATTTCACTTTGAACAGGATCAACGTTTGTGACCAAACAAGGCGATTTCTCAACGTTTGATAGATTGAAATTTGGAAGTACTTGCACGAGATTGAGATAAGATTTTACCAAAACATTACTGGGAGGAAAACTTACAGTCAAATGAATCTCTCTCTCTGAGTCAAGGAATAGCCACCAGCTGTGCGAGCAGCGCTTTATTTTAATTTTAAAAACAATTTTTAATATTTCTGAAATGTTTTAAAGAAATTTAGATCCTGGTCGAGGCCCCACATTATGCTAACACTCTAGGTGATATATAAAATGTGTAACAGAAAGAAAGTGAAACCACCTATGCTAAGTAAAATCAACAATCCATTTATTTGTCTGAAATAATAAATGAAAATTTAAGAGGTTCTAACGTGAATTAAATCTCAAATATTTCGAAATATACTATCAAACGTAATAAATATAGAATGTTCAGAAATAATTTCAACAGTCTTGAGTGTCCTTATGTAACACTGATGCAGTCCTGAATGCCTTTGAATGAGTGCACACATATCCAAAATAACTTGCATAAATCCCCTGATCAATGAATGATCACTTCAGTAATTTCAATAAATATTTTAAATAAATAATTTTTCTCTAATTACATATGACTGATTTAAAAAACTAACGAATAATGTGTTTATAAAAGCACAATGAATACACATTTTGACGTGACATATAATGTAATAGAACGTAGAGATTTCCAACGGAAAACCTAGTTTAACTGGCCTTGAACTCTTGCAGAGTAAGCATTTTGTTAGCTATGTAAAGATGTTGTCTACAAATTACAGATATGAACAAAATTTAAGCTTACAATATAATTAAAAATGTGTGGTTCTCCTAATCATATTACCGTTTTTATATTTAATCAGGATTATTGTGAATACCCCGTGCTTACTAAGATTCACATATAAAGTCATCTACTGAGAGAAACTATTTGCATTTTTGCTGTGAGGTAACTTTCATTATCACATGCCAAATTTGGACTTCTTCGACAAAGGATTACACACAGTTTCCTAGAAATGTCTCTAAGGTAAATAAACAGAATGAATTAACATGTTGTTTGAAATAGTTTACTTCCCATATGCTTTAAGAGCGTCTTGTGAATAACTTAGCATTATTTTTAGTAATTATTGACTAGGTGATCATTTGCAATATATTTCATTACCTGGAACTCCATAAGCAACCAATCACAAATATCTCCATTTAATTTGGAAAGAAAGGTATCTCATACCCAGAGTCGTTGCACAGAGATAAACACACAAGCCAATTAATGTTTTGAGTTTTAAAAGGAAGATATAAATCTCATGAGAAGCCAACGTTGTTTCATTTTGGAAGGTAATACACATCTTCATAAGAGAGAAAAGAATCCACGAAAAATATAAGTTTTATAACTTTTTCTTATAAACAAAATCACAGTTGAGTACACACGATTGGTTGCACTGATGCACATACATCTTACAGTGGATATATACTATTTCTATCTTTCGCCCGCCTTTGCGGCAGGAACCAAATAGAGACACGAATAAACTGCAGGTTTCGTGCTCACTCCCTCTGATACAGCAAGCACGTGAAATGGATCGTGTTATACGCATGCGCATTACACATGCTGAACATATGGAATTTACCAACCGATCTAATTCAGTCCATAAATAAAATAACGATATCGCGATAGGTAAACGTCATTATGCATATTAAGTGGATCGTCTGTGCCAACATTATTTGATGACTTGATAAACTTAGTAAATTATTGTTGTTCTTGTTGTTATTATTGTTTTAGATTTAACGCGATTTCTCTGTGCATGATAGGCTATAATAACTCGTGGAGGAAGAACCCGGGAAAACTCCGGTAAGAACCACCGACCCACGGGAAGCTACTGACAAACTTTCGCACATACCAATAATTGGCCGAGCCAGAGACTCTAACGCACGCTGACAGAGATGAAATGGCAATATTCGCTAGAGGCCAGTGATTTTGACCGCTTGGCCGCGCTCGACCCTCGTCGTGAATTACATAATGTATAGACTGCATTGGTGATACAAATAAACTTAGTGAATTTCATAACGTCTAGGTTTTACTGGTAGACAATTAAACTTAATGTATTACACAACGTCTTGGTTGTATCCTTAGAAAAGTAAACTTAGTGTATTACATTCCATTTGGATGGATTGTAGAAAGTAAAATTAGCTTACTACATAACGTATATGTATTGGTACAAAGGTAAACTTAGTGTATTACATATCATTAGGTTGTATTGGTAGGAAAGTAAACTTAGAGTATTACATATCATTAGGTTGTATTGGTAGAAAAATACACTCGGTGTATTTCATAACGTATAGGTTGTATTGGTAGGAAAGTAAACTTAGAGTATTACATAACGTCTATGTGATATTGGTAGATAAGTAAACTTAGTGCACTACATAACATTTGGTTGCATTAGTAGAAAGTAAACGTAGTGTATTACATAATATTTGGTTGCATTGGTAGAAAAGTAAACTTAGTGTATTACATACTATTTGGATCCATTGGTGATGCAAATAAACTTGGTGAATTACATAACGTCTATGTTGTATTGGTAGAAATGTAAGATAAGTGTATTACATTCCATTTGAATGCATTGGTAGAAAAGTAAACTTAGTGTATTACATACTATTTGGTTGCATTGGTGATACAAATAAACTTGGTGAATTACATAACGTCTAGGTTGTATTGGTAGAAATGTAAGCTAAGTTTATTACATTCCATTTGGTTGCATTGGTAGAAAAGTAAACTTAGTGTATTACATAACATTGGTTGCATTTTTGTAATAAACGTTGAGCAGCTGAATAAACCAGGATACCATACCATTATATATATATATATATATATATATATATATATATATATATATATATATATATATATATATATATATATATATATATATATATATATATATATATATATGTATATATAGTGTGTGTGTGTGTGTGTGTGTGTACAAATAGTGTGTAGCTTACATTTGGACTGGTTTCACCATAGAAATCATTTTTGTTTTACCTTAGTACGAGTATCAGTTTTTCAGAATTAGTGAAAAAATACACATTAACAAAATATTTTAATGATATCAAAATATATTTACACATTATATAGAATAAATAACATCTACACACCTATCTGATAATTGTTGTTATATTGGGTCTACTATAATAAACAATTAGACTGTACGGTATGAAGGAATTTTATTTTCTCAGATTTGATGAAATTACGCTGAGCGAATACAGTTTTGATGATATGGAAATAAATAGATATATTGATAAAAATGTATTTACATGCATTCAGTTGATATTTGTTTTTTCGAAATTATCACACCAAACGATATCTTCGTAAATGTCGGTTTAGGCAAATTCAACCTTTATTTAAAAAAAGCAAAATTTTCTTGCAGTAGTCCAAAACATATTTATAGATGATACATTTATTCCATTGACATACCTATCTTTACATGGAGTAGAGGGTGGTCGTGTATAAACCTGTTGTTTTCTGAGCCAGAAAAGTAACTACACTTGGACAATGTTAGCACATAAGCGACACATGTACAGACGAAGATGAAAAATAATATAGGTCCATTACAGAACCCTAGATAGTATTGCAAACAAAACCGGAACTTGTCCAATCCAGATTGGATATAATAATAAAGTTAATCTTTACTGATTGTCAGAAGCTCGAATTCCAAGCCAGGTATCAAGATTATGTACATCTTGGTCTGACTTAATTTGGGACCCAGCATCCTCCTCATTTTCCATTTTACCTACTATTATTGATTGTATTGTCCAGAATACTGATATGAGATCATCTTTATTCTTTACGATTAGTTGATTGACTCTTAATAATCTGTTAGAGATACAATGCTTGGTTCTATACATTTTTTCAGCCTAGGATTTTCAGTTGGTTCTTGTTTGAATAGACCTTTCGGTAATTCACAAAATTTACTATAATGTTGGTGAGTCCATATTAGGCCTTAATGGGATCTGGTTATATCGGACTTAGATATCTACTTAGATCTGTTGGCAAACATCTCTGACAACCCTATCAATATGTTTTTGTGCATAGATATGGGAATCGTATGCAATCTCTTCTTGTATATAATGCTCAGAAATTCTGAACTTTAAGATGCAAAGGTTAAACATTGGATACCAAGGCTGACACTCTAGACTTCAAGCTATCAAAAACACACTAAAAAAACTGCTTGTTCAGTAAATGCTTGATGAACGATGTCAATGTGTCAAGAATATATTTTTTCAACGTAATGACTTGAAGAAAGGCAAGATCAGTTACTGTGTTGAAGAACACTTCAAAAATATTAAAATGCTGTGCAAGGTTACTTGCATCGAATGAAAGCAATATGCTAAGGTCTGAAATTGACCTCAGAATCCTACATCTTTGGACTCTTTGACTGGATCACCCAGGACTCTCCATAACTTGTCTCTTGCTATCTGCTATTGTTTACAACACGCAACGTGAAAGTTTCAGAATGCGTGCAAGTAAGTAACAAAGTGGGGCACAAACACAAAGTCGAAACCGCAAAACGTGTGATTTAAGAACATTATATAAACAAAGTATACAATTCTTGCCTTTCATAGACTAAGAACAGTCTCACATCAAAAACAAATCTTACCAACGGATTAAGAATCACGAAATCCAAAATTGTTTCGCCTGCTATCTCTAGAGTGCTTGCATAATTTCATATGCGTGAATGAGGATTATCAATTTGTTAAAACAAGAATTTTACATTTGTGCAATGTATCTTTTTTTAACAATTACTAAATTAATATTCACACACGTGAATTAGTTTGATTTAATTTCACTTATCTAAAGAAGAAAAAAGTAAGATATGCAAATTAGGGGTATAACATTTATTAATTAAAGAATTTCACGTATTTAAAGCAAGCCTCAATTACACATGCCTGGAATTCTTTTCTTACATTTTTTGAAATCTTTCCACGGATATGAGAAACATTTATGGATAAAATGTATCTTCATATATGTAATTTAATCCTTTTTATGGCTTGCCAATAATATGAGCTTCATAAATTCAATACGCAGAGTTAACGTGTGCATAATTCCGCCCAAAACATTCAAAACATTTTCAACTGACATGCCGAGTGGCCGTGCCGAGACAAACTTCTAACAGTGCATGTAGCTTGAATATTGCGATAGTTACCTGTATGAAATTCTCTTGCAAAATTTTCTTTGAGGAGGTATGGACTTGACAACTACTGTTTTCAACGAGAAGGCGTAGCAAATGAAGTATGCAACTGATAGGCATGCCTTTGTTTTCGCCGTTTTGTCCAATGTTTGAGACAATAATCGCATATGTCTCCGTTAGAGCTGAACAAGGGTATGTTCAGGGCAAATATCGATTGTCGGAAAATGTTTATATATATATATATATATATATATATATATATATATATATATATATATATATATATATATATATATATATATATATATATATAGCATGCTTAAGACATGACAATGAATGTATAATGGGAATTGTACTTTGGTTTATTAGGTAAGTTTAACGTTATATGCACAAACAACCACATCTGTAATTTATATTTGAAATGAGTTTGATCGATTGTAAGACCATTGATGGAAAGACGATGGAAATATTCCATTGTATTCTTGGTATATTTTATTAAAGGACAGACACCCTATGTCACCCCATTAGGAAAATTTTAACATTTAAAAAAATATAAATGAAAATAAAATATTAGTGCTGCATAACCTACCTGGGAAGGAGACGAAGAAAATGCCCCACTGTAAATACAACTCTTTCTAATTCAATGCTTGAACTGTATACCGAAGAAAAGTGAATAAATCAAGTACCTAGTTAAACTATTTGACAAATATTTCACACGTTTTCAGTGAATTTAGTTGCAATAAAAACATCTCTTTTAAATGAAAAATATGTGATAAAATTATTTAAGGTAGGCACGTTTTATATATGTTATTATTTTGATTCATGGAAGATATTGGTATGTCAAGAAGAAACGTGCTGTATCCATTGCGTTTTCCAAGGGCAAAAACGCTTAATTTGCTCCCACTTCTAAAGATAGAAGGTTAGCTGCTTTGCAAAGACTTCACTAAATTTTCATAAAAACATTTATGTGATCTGAGAAAAATTAACAAAACAGTTTGAAACATACCAAGAGAGAACATGAACAATACCTGTTGATCTCTTCTACTTAGAGTGGCTCAAGAATGTAATCTATTTTTCACACATGGAGAATCGATTGTTGGGTGAAAAGAATGATTTGTGGTCTATCCGTGTCACATACCACTCATACAGGACAATTGGTACAATACATCCAATTTAAAAATGAACATTCCACTGGAATATGTTTTCAACGCAAGTATATCTGTTTGGGAGATAGATGTTTCCAGTTTCAGAAAAGGCTGATCAGTATCTATCCATTGTCATGCATCACATTTGTTATTGGTTTGTAATCTACAAATAAAACTCCGAATGATGATGCAGTTGTTTATCTCTACATCGGTATTGTACATCCAATATTGTGCTGTTATGCTGACATGCATCCACGCCCTACTCACACACACACACACACACAAGAAAACATATAGCATTTGATTATGTGCATTAATTGCTTTGAATTTATATACCTTTTCAAAAGTAATACATATTGTAAAGACGAAATCAAAAGTCTCTCTCTCTCTCTCTCTCTCTCTCTCTCTCGCGTGTATTCACAGCATCGTGCATTGATCCTACGTATAATTTCAGCCCTTATTAAGTATTTCTTATCAAGGCCCAGTTTCACATATGTGATACCTCTTCAGCAGATTTATATGGAAAAAATACTGATTATCATCATTAATACTTCGAATTTGTTAGATTTTTAAATCAAATTTTATCTCCGATCAGGAAGTTTCCGTGCTGACAAGCTGGGCATCATATGTGGACACTGTAAAAACCAAAGCCACAGAGGTTACAAGGAAATTATAGAAAAATGAACACATACGAAAATGATAGTCTGTAAATGGCGGCCAGTATACTTGGAGGTTGAAGAATCCAGGAAAACCATGGTAAGGACCACAGATCGACGGGAAGCTACTGTCAAAGTCCTAACATGACCGCCGAGACTCAAACGCACGATGATAGAGGTGAGATATCAATGATTTGTAAAGGCGAGTGACTGAGACCACTCGGTCACCCGAGGGCATCCAGCAAACAGCATGGACCCTAATCCGACGACACATTATGAGTTGACAGATCTGAGTCTACACTGTTGACTGTTGCATGTGCATTGTGCACAGATAAATCTGAACATAAACTGTTTAGGATAGGGTTAAACTAGTCACTACCTTAGTGACACCACTTATTATTGCAGCTCCCCACCCACCATCCTCACCCCAATACAACAAAACTATATAAACGGAAAATACAAATATAAACGAACAACAAACATACCAAAACAAAAACAATATTTACTTTCAGGACTTAAATGTACAACCTGAAAATGTTTCACGGTAGGAAATTGAACAAATAAAACCGGCATTTTTTGGAATATTAGACAATGTTCCTAAGGTTTTATATCCACAGATATCATATGTATAATCTAATTATATATGACATATAATATGGGCAATGGAAACCTGTAAGGAAAAAGTAAATATTAAAATTGCACAAAGTATACAGAAATAAGACAAATCAGCTTTACAGGGTATCAACATCAGAAAATCTCAATTGCACAAATTACAGGTTACCACCCAAACTGCCGCAAAAGTTACACATATGCATATGTTCTGATATTTCGTATGCACTAAAAACTATTTGTACCAAATGAATCAGGTGCTACTTTCATTACTGAGTACTCCTAAGTCAAGCCTGTAAAAATACTATAATTGCATCAATAGAATTTTGTCTATAATTTTTTTTTAAATTACAGATAGGATAAGCTCTCAAAAGATGTTTTAACTAAAATTTTAACTTTCATTATTAACCAATTATGGACCACCAAACCCGTAAATACTCTATTATTTGTTCGCCAATTTATAGACTGGTTCACAGTTCTTCCGTATAATTAGTACCGTATGTCCTTTAGCAGTGATTGAGTTGAAATCACCGCATGCTATTATGTTTTCTTGTGTAAAGCCCTTTAGATAGTCCATTAAATTAAGAATAAAGGCTATCTTGCAGTTTTGTATTGGTGGTACATAGTAATTTACAATATGAATTTTGTTTAGTACTAGGTGTATGTGTCTTCCCTTCAGAAAATATGGGGCTGATAGTATTTTCCAGTCTGATTTGAGATATTTTGCATTTACAAGTATTCCTACCCTGATCTGCTGCATACTGGGTATTTTTGGATGATAAAGACAGCATTTAGTCTGTCCTCTATATAGTATGTAATTACCTTTTCTATGTTATGTATTTCATGAATGCAAATTATGTCGAAAGTTTTTGTTATGTCAATTAGTTTCTTTGCCTTTTCGACGTTTAGTCCATTTGTGTTGATTGATAGTATTTTAATAATACTTTTTGTAGTATTCATTTTAGATGGGGGGAACAGTGTGACAATGTAATAAAAGTGGTATTTGTGTTGTGTTTGCATTATGTATATGTTTCGTTAGTTTAGATTTGGCGTGTTAGAGTCCATTTGGGTGTGTTGGTTGTTTTCGTTTCCCTACTCGTCTTTATGGTTGGTGTTGTTGTTGTTTGTTTGGTGTATCGGGTCCGTTGTGCTATCGTTGACTGTGTTGTGGGCCTGGTCTGTTAAGTTATTGTCGGCGGGTCCCTCTGGTGGTTCCGAATGTTTGCTGTCTGGGGTTGTCTGAATTTGTGTTGTCTCTTTCTTTCCTTCCAGGGTAGGGAATATGTCGCTTAGAATCATCTTCGTCAGGTAGGATTTGCTTTTTGTGTTTTAGGAGTGTCTTTGGTCACAGGGCTTCTCTTCATCGTAATTTTTACCGTTTTTTTTTTTTTGCCTGCTTCTTCTTCCGTCGTTGTGGCGTTGCTTGTGTCCTGGGAGTTTCCATGTCTTCATCCGTGTTAGTATCTGTCTCGGTGACAGCCACGGTCGAAGTTCCCAGTTTGGACTGTTCCTTTGCTTCGTGCTTGAAAATCGTTCTCTTTGTTTTGGAGGTTTTGCTCTTTGGAGATCTGGTCTGTATGCGCTTTGCACCCTTTTTTCCTTTGGTTGGTGTCGCTATCTCCATGGGTACCTCCATGTTTGTTTCAGTAGTAGGTGTGTCAGTATTGTTTGCTGTGAGTGTGTTAGTGATGAGTGTTGTTATTGGTGCTTCTGCCATAGACTTCGCATCTGTACTGTAGGTGATGGGTGTTTGTGTTAGTGGCATATTGGCTTCTACATTATCCGGGGAAGGCTCTGGATCACTGTCATCATCACTGACCTCCCCTATGATCTCATTGGCTACTGATTTAGCATAGGTTTTGCTTGGTCTAACAGTACAGTCTTTTTTGTGGCCTGTATTGCCACAGCTGCCACATGGCATCACCAAGTGGCATTTATAATATTAATCACTTTTTTCTAGCACATGTTCCACCCATCTATGAAAATACAACAGCATATTTAACTTTATATTAATTTTAAATGCAATGTGGGCAAAGAAATGTAAAAATATAACAACTATTATTAATATAATTACTGAACAATTACTGATTTAAAGAAAGCATAACTGTTATTATGATCTTATTTACGTACGAGAGGTATGATCATAATCAACGTTTTGTTAATTTTGGTCCATACTGGCTACCATGAAATGAAATAACAAATTAAACCTTGTAAGGACATGTAAGTCACCATCAGTGTATGACCTATAATCATCAAACATCAGACGATACACTGAATATATTTCATAATCAAAGGCAACGCAGCTATAGCATGTTCTACTGGAGTTTTATATATGATGATTTAAGTAAACGAATGCACATTACAAAAAAGCGATGTTCATTCTTTTTCATTGTAGACTTATAACAAATGTCGACATTTTTGAGGAAATTGTGTTGTAAGATTGTTGCGTCCTTATTGGGTACATCTTTACATCTGTAAACAACCGCTAGACGGCGCGTTTCCAAAACTAATCGGAAAATCCCGTTTTGTCGCTATAATATAGAGCCCGCGATAATACAGCGTTGGAGTATACTGCCGTGCAGGTAAAATAATGCGATCTTACTGCTAAACCACGAAACCTGATAGCGGTAACAAATGGGTATGGCGTGTTAACTGTATGTTTTCATTTCAATTCTAATTTCAAAACCTATATATTTAAAAAATAAAAACGTACAAAGAATTCATAGTTACGGTTCAAATAAAAACTTTAAAATTTGTAATATCAAACAAAATAAAATGTAATTACCAGCGCTGAAATGAAATGTACAATGAATTATTAGCAGCGGTTAAGGCAAATACACAGCCGGTCAGATAACATAATACTAAATTTCTAGTAGCACAAGTCTCATTATCAATCTTATTTTTAAAAACCACAATGTCCAATGAAAACCATCGTTTCTTCCAAAGTCATCTGCATATTTACATAAATGAATATTTAATAAATGGGGTTTTGTATATAAACAGTGCGCATGCAGTGATTGGGTTTGTAGTTGCAACGCGAAGGTGTGTGCATGTTCTTCGGCAAGATGACGTTGGTGTCGCTGATTTTCGTTTCAATCCTCGTTATAACAGGTGAGACACGCCAAATACGTTTAAATTATTCTCTTCGTGATAAAGCAGCAGTATTTTAGCCACACGTTTATATATGCAATTGTCCAGGGCTACAGTTCTCGGATAACAGACAATTTGTCAACACTAAGATGAGCTCGAGAGAAGTATCATATCTCTCAAGGGACGAAATAGAAGCAGACGATAATGAATGAAATATTAACGTAAAAAAAAAATACAAACTGTCACAAAACAATAACCTCTTAAGGATAATTGTATTGTATTGGGCTCACAGTTTTAAGATAGGAATTAGACAAGGGTTGATTTTTTCCGCATCCAAACTCGGTCACCAACTTGTATCAATACTGCGACATTTATTTTTTGCAGTTACTATATAAACTGTAATGCTAGTGTTTTCAGGAAACATTATATGTAGTCTAATAAAGATTATTTTACGATGATGCTAATTATTCAAGCGATGTGTAAGAGCAGTCGTTGTGAAACATTTTCTTATTGGTAATCATTGTGTCAATACAAGTCTTAACCACATTAGATAAATTTATATTTACATAGGCCTAAAATTGAACCGACTGAGTAAACGACATCTGTCACTATTTAGCGTTTATTTTTACCCAGTAGCTTTGACACAAAGTCAAATTTGTCACAGTTTCGTGTCTGTGATGCAATCACGAGACCTCATGGAGATCGAGGAGATGTTTTATCCATCACATCAGCAATGTTTAAAATCGTATTTGCCTGAAATATAAGCAGACGTTCCTATCGTACATTTGCTTTCAGCATCGGCTGATTCCCATGATCTTCCAGTTATCAAATAATTAATCATTTAATAAAAGAATGTAGTACTATTTTATAATCAAAATTTATACGTAAAAGTGAATAATCACCAATATTAATATTTGTGTAAATATATCTAATTTCAAGGACCTCACACGGTCTCAGTGTTGTGCAGCATTTACGATTCAGTTTTCATTGAATTTGTCATTCAAAAGTAACATATGACGCAAAAAATAATCATCAGTTCTTAGCAATGTCTAAAAAATTGCATTATGAATTTTTAGCTCTTGGCTGTGATCCGGGATGGCATTCGTTCGAAAATAACTATATATATATATGTATTTTTAAAAGAGTAGTTTCATGCACCCATTATTGACTGATTACTCAAGGTACGGTTGCATTGTCGAAAAGTAGAATAAAGAGAGTGAGTTTCTAATGAGCAGACAAAAATTAATTTTATAACTGATGATCAAGAAACCAGAGCCACATTTACAGACACATACAAACTTCAAATTGAGTCTGGATCAGTGCCATTTTTCTGTATTCCCGTTTCAGCTATACTGCGAGGCCGTCGGAGCTAGTCTTGTTAGGATCGAGAATGAAGATGAACTTGAATTTCTTCGGCTTAAACTGCGTACTCAGTATAGGACAAATGGTATGTAGTTAATATTGAACTTTAACACACACACACACACACACACACACACACACATATATATTTTCTTATTGGTAATCATAAGACAAATGGTATGTAGTTAATATTGAACTTTAACACACACACACACACACACACACACATATATATATATATATATATATATATATATATATATATATATATATATGTATATATATATATATATATATATATATATATATATATATATATATATATATATATATATATATATCTGTGTGTAATGGCGCCTCTGAGCCCTTGAGCTTAATTTGCATTTTGAACTCAACAAAACATTTGCCGACAACGATGTAGCAATCATCCGTGTTGTACTCGCTTGGGAAAATAAAAATCAAAGGTTGCTCATAGTTCAGACTACGTGGGCTACTAATACGCAACAAAGTACACCGAGCAGCAGGAGGGGGTCAACCGACCAGGGGCCAGCCAGACATGAGTGAAAAAAATGATTTAAAAAGATTACATGGAACCGTTGGAATGACCAACGAACAGCAACACAACTATATATGACACATTGTGATGCTTTTTCGTGTGATAAAATGTGAATACTTTTATTTTATATAAGCAATATGGGGGGAGTTAATCGACCTAAAGGGTGCCGGACGAGTCTTCACTAACTTGTACAACAGATTATTTACTAATTTGATCAATGTTATTGTTTTTAATATAACGGTCGATGTAATCTTGATTTTTAATTTTTTCATAATCTGAAGCATTTGTTACCTCGAAGTATCTTTTCAACGATATTTTCTCCCACCACAAGCTACACATAATTGTGTTTTTCTTTACCACCAACTCCACAAACCATTTAAGATTTTGGGCTGGCACTTCCAAGTCGAACGCTTTGTAAATGAATCGCACAGTAATCACTGCGACATTTTCTTTCACAAGGTGTAGAAGACCCCATCATCAGCCACTTGCAACTGTTATATGTTTGGTTGACCATTATAATATTAGTAAAATTCTAATTAGATGAAAGCCTATTTAGAGAAAAACTATTATGTATATTTTTAAAAGCAGTAATCATATAGCATGCGACGAGAGGACGAGGCTAGATTAATGCAACAAAAATATCAAGATCTCGCCAGGAACAAAATCACATTACCAAAATCTAGAACAGATTTATATCTCGTCACAAATTAAATCAGATCACTAGAGCAACACAAGATGAGTTTACAAGGTTATCTGCGATTGAGCCAGAGCACATCACCAAATCCGATTTTGACAGATTACGGGTGACAGAAAGCAAATACCATTTGAGTTACAACTGTATGATTTTATCAAACAAGCAACGAACGAATTTATCAACAATCAAAGAACGAATTTATCAACTATGGTGCGTCCCATGTTGTTTTCAACATTTAAGATTGATGGCGATGGAATATTTATTGATTCCACAATGGATGACAAAGGAGTATCTGCTATCGTTAATAATCTTGTTGATGACAGCAAATATATATTCAGAATAAAATTTATTGTCGAACATGTTAGTGAAGATGGTCGGACTTGGATTATTCGTGATAAACGTGACCCTCTTTATTTCGCCCTATGTATGATTCATTCACTGATTCATTTACTATGCACTTTTTGACCAAGTCAATATAATTATTATCCCTCAACATTTGAGCATTAAATTTCCAATATCCTTTCCTCCTTGGGTACTTTGAAAAAGCTGCACCCAAAACCACAGCTAAATGATCTTTCCTATGACCTGGTAAGATAAGTACATTAGATGTATTCATATAAATATAATCAGATACCATCAAGTAATCTAATCAAGTTTGTTTCAAAGGAGATGTATGCCTCCAGGTATAATCTTTAAGTCATGATTGGAATTTCTCCAGGGGTCGATCAATTCCAGTTCGTTTTTCAGGTCTTGGATTGCTGATCTAGACTCAATTCTTTACACTGAAGGTATTATAAATACTTTGAATTAAACAGCATGCAGATTGTGTCCAGGAAAAATGCATAGCCATTGATCAGCTGTGCGAATTTCTAAAATACCTTTCTTGAATGAATTGAAAAGCAGTTCAAATGGCTTCTGCGTGATTTTCCTAACATTTTGTCCAGTTCACAATCTCGTAGACCAGGTTTTAGTCTTAACTTTTGTATTTGTTAATTTTAAGATCTGTGTGATGTAGTTTTTATGAACTTTATATTGTTAAATGCTGAATGTAGTTTCAATCAACTTAATATTGTTGAATGTTGTCTATTTTTATGAGTTGTGCATTGTAATTTATTATCGTATTAGTATATTCCCGGCACTGCAGTTATGACGTTTTATCGTGTGTACCATTTTGTTATATAATATTGATGCTTTGGGACAGTTTGGTCTCATAAATGCATAGGACCTGCACGTTAAAACTCCTTTATATTCAAGTAAGCTGACTTATCTCATCTGTCACATAGTACAGATTGTTTATCTTTCATAGGCTCAAACCTTCCATTGTCTTTGATAGAGATGTACATGAATTGTAATTCCACTATTTGACTGTTTTCTGCTAGCAGACAGCTTTTAAAAGATGTATTGTATCTCTTCCATTCAACATGTGCATATTGTTTTCCTTAAATTCTCATGATCTTCACAATCGTTTTAAACTCTGAGTCCATCATTATTTTACCTTCAAGTCTTCCAGTAAGTAAACAATAAATCACATAATTACCTGCCCTAATTTGGAAATTTACTCGGTGGAGTTAGGAAGTATCCCTTGCAAGTATTGTTGTGATTTTGAAATTCTGCTTCGATACAAGATACCACGTTTCAGCACGAACTCATCCTTTGCATGCCCGCGTATCCTGTTAAGGGTAGAATTTTCCTCTTGAAGTCTCATTAATTCACCAGGTAGCAAATTGTCTATGGGCGAAGTCGAGAGGTTCAGCGGCTTCGACCCTGTCTTCTTTTCATAGACTGCGTCTCTACGGAACCCACGTGTACAGGTGTACACGTCACAGGATTAGGCTGTGGCAACACATACCTACATCCTAAAAGTACGTCGTGCGTCAATCCTGACAAGCACGCTGCTTGAATTCGTCCTTTCACATACGGAGAATCAAGTTCGATGTTGACATCCTGGAGAGAATCTTTAATCCTATTAGCAAATTGGACTTCCACTGTCTCACCTTTATAA
Source organism: Sinohyriopsis cumingii (assembly GCA_028554795.2). Classification (NCBI taxonomy): domain Eukaryota; kingdom Metazoa; phylum Mollusca; class Bivalvia; order Unionida; family Unionidae; genus Sinohyriopsis; species Sinohyriopsis cumingii. The sequence continues at coordinate 106,482,211 of CM068824.1, forward strand.
TCAGCTGGATAACTACAGTCGGTGTCATACAGCATGGTAGCGTTCTCTCCATTTACCGTATATGTTGTTGTATTCGACCATTTTACTGGTTTACACCTACTAAAGCCAAATGTCACTGCATTTATCGTGGGACGATATTTCCTGCAGTCTTTGACAATATGGCCAGGTTTGTTTTATGCCGTAGCATACAACTTCAGCTTTCTTACCAAGGGTACCCTTAAATATCCCTTGGGGTTTTCCTGGGCCACGGAACTGATCACGGCTGGGATTATCAACCCCTAGCTTCCCACCATTTTGACCATTCCGCCTATGAGGTGCCAAACCGTTAGTTTTTCTAAAATCAGTGACGATGGATCGATCCCTGCCACCCCAGGTGGATGGACGAGAGTGTGCACTCTCATATCGCTCAGCCATCACACTAATATCTTCTAACGTCGCAAAATCACGCTCCCCTAAAAATACGATCAGGTCTTTCCGATACGTACTGAGGACATGTTCTTTTAAGATCCCTTCCCGTATGCCTTCATAAGTCAGCGCGGTGCCTGTCATTTTAATCCATTTATCGAAAAGCACGCGTACGATGGTATGAAATTGCGCGTGGGTCTCCGTTGTTCGCTTAGACGAATCTCTGAAAAGTTTGCGAAAACGTGGAGCCAACAGCTCGTAGTGCCTTAACAGCGCTTTCTTGAGAACGTCGTAATCATCTACTTCAGTCGGTGCCATATTATGATAGACATCCTTGGTAGCTACTTGGATAGATAGTAATGGCCCACTGGTCTTCGGGTATACGACGGATTAAAGCTAACTTTTCAAACTGAATTAAAAAGTTATCGACGATTTCGTCTCAGTCGTTAAACATCGGCATTTTTATCTGAACGTCTATCCAATTTTGCTTGTTGGTCCTGAATGTTCATTCAGTTGTCGCCCCTCCTAGATTCCGCTTCGATCCTTAGTCTCTTCCTGGCTAACGTATGTTCTCTCTCCCTGGCTCTTTCTTCTGCCTGGAATCTGGATAACTCGATTTCTTTCTTTTTCCTCGGCTTGTCTAATTCTTTCTTTCCCTGCCGCCTGCTTTGCTCTGTATTCCCTGAGACTCCGCTCATACATATATACATAAAATATACATACATACATACACACATACATAATATGCATACATACATATATACATATAATATATATAATATACATACATACATACATATAATATATACATACATACATACACACACATACATACATACATACATACATACATACATACATACATATAACATATATATATAATATACATACATACATACATAGATACAGACATATATACGTATAATATGTATAATATACATACATACATACATATATACATGCATATATACATATAATATATATAATATATTTACATACATACATACATACAATATACTTACATATATACATATAATATAAATAATATACATACATACATATATACATATAATATATATATAAGAAACATACATACATGCATATATATACATATAATATATATAACATACATATATATAATCTACACATAATATACATACATACATATACATATATATTCATAATGATAATAATGATAACAATAATAATAATGAGGACTTTGTATAGCACCTAATCTTTAGAAGCTCTAAGCACTTTACAACATTAGACAACACCTATAAAATAAAAAAACATATAATGATATGATTACAAAAACAAACACCATGAAATTAGAAAACATAAAAAAACATGCTGAGAATATTTAAGGTAGGAAACATTATTAGGTCTTTAAGTTTGTTCTTGCAGTCGAAATAAGCGAGCTTTTAGAGCACTCTTGAATGGGATCACTGTGTCTTTCTGTCTAGGTTAAGTGGGCCATTCATTCCACGTTGTGGGGCCCTGGTATGCAAAAGAACGCTGTCGATATGACTTTGTTTTCATATTGTGAATAATGAGTATACGATTGTCAGAAGAGGAGCGTAAGTATCTTGCTGGTGTGTACACATGGGTGAGGTCGGATAGGTATGCTGGACTAGAGTCCGACAGTGAAACGTTGCACAGAGAACACATTTTGTGTTTGATACTGTATACATACATATATAGTTATATATATATATATATATATATATATATATATATATATATATATATATATATATATATATATATATATATATATATATATATATATATATATATATATATATATATAATTTCAGATAGGACACAACCTGTAATAGAGTTTTGGACAGCTGGAAATGACATTATTGTTGACGGTAGTTGGGTATGGGCCCCTGACAATGAACCCATGGAATTTGCTCTATGGGGCCCTGGACAGCCGAGTGAGTGGAGTAATGGAAATGATGATTGTGCAGCACTATTCAACTGGCTAGACTTTAATCTAAATGATGACAACTGTGATAGATATCGTTTTTTCATCTGTGAGTTTTGGTAAGTCCCTAGAAAGATAATTAGTACTTCAAATACGTTTAAATTGGTATCACATATCAATTTTTAGTATCGTTTAATTGCTGGCTCAGGATTCTTTTGTATCAGTTTAGTAAATTTTGGTAAAAAGACTTTCATGACGTTGCATCACTTCATTTATATATTATATCTCATTCATTTCGTATCTTCAGCACGTGTTAGACATGAGCAAGTATACGAAAACCTCTAAATATTCATTACATAAACACGTGCATTATTCAAAGAAAATATCAGCCGCTTTGGTATAAATACCTTAATTAAGGCAAACGTATACGAGAATGTTTGCCAAGGATTGTAAAATAATTTGATAGTCTGGTGCTGAAGAACCGGTGACATGAAGGTAAGGAACTATTCCTTTTAAACAACGGTTATCCGGAGCCACTGGAATGCATTTATGTTGTCCAAGTTGTATATTTTAATTTATTGAACTAAATACTATTACTAGTTTTCAACTCAGTTATACAGTTTGTACAAGTATTTAGTTCAGATTTCAAAACTAGATGAAGAATCATCACAAGAAGACATACCTTGGCAAAGAGTTGTTTACATATCCGATTTAATGTCTTCCAGTTGATTTTCACCAAACAGTGTCGATACTTCAATTTGTATCTTTTCCAAGTTCTAAGTAAACTAGATGAGTATTTAGCACTAAGGTAGGTCAATGTATAATCATAAAAGTCAAAGCATTTCGAACTTGAAACTTTGTGAAATTAACAATCTGTTTTTCACTTTTAGAGCCAAGTGATCAAATTCTCAGACGCCAAGGAACTGGTTACAACAGCTTGTGTAACAGGATGTGACCTGAATGGATGTCTGGAGTAAATGACAACACAAACAATGTGGTGAAAGATGGAAGTTTATGAAATGAATAAAATAAATATATGTATATTCTTTTTAACATGTAGAGAGTGATTCTTTCAAGCTCTAAACATACGACACATTCAGTTATTCACACATACATTTGTTATATGTGAATGAATTTGTGACTTTATGAAACCTTATGATAAAAACAAAAATTCATACTATCATTAAAAAATAGAGAAACAAATGTGATTCATATATTCAAAATTTGAGGAAACGCGATGCAGTAAAACCAAGATATGATTCATATAATCTCGTGTAATAAAGGTGATATTCATATAATCTAATGCAAAAAGATGCAACTCATTTGTACTCAAATGTACTCAATTGAAACACAACATAATCAATTGAAACAAAACATGATCAATTGTAGTAAACATAACAATTGTATCAAACATGACTCATGACTCAGTCATTTGTACAGCACATACAATTCATAACAACCTATGACTCGTTTAAATACTTGTAAACCTTGTCAACTAGAAAGTTTTACCTGATTCACTTTTCCATAGTCAAACCTCACGTTTCCTGAATTATTGGGTTAGCTCACACTTGTATTGGCCAAACACACCCTTCATGGATCCACCATGCGCACAAGTTTACATATCAGCACTTACGTGCTTGCATGGCCTTGAAAGTCGCACGCGTTTCCATCCCCATACAGAGAGACATAAAAACGGCAAGAACGACAGCCTGATATACCCGCACGCACACAGCTAAAAAAAACAAATAACAAGTACGGAATTAAAATCTATAAACACATGCTACTAAATTAAACTCATAATAGCGACCTGAAACAGTTCAAAACTTCATAAAGTTTCAAATCCCCCTACTGATAAAGGCAACATTTCACGATACGTCATTAAAACTGAGTATGCTTTACATATTTGCAAACAAAGTAAAATGTAACATGAAACCAAGTCATTTCTTGCCTTTTTCTGTGACAGCTAATAAACAGGGAGTGCAAATTGGTGACCGCGTTGTTTATTTTGGGACGTATTTGTATTTTAATTTAATCTGAAAATAAGTTCATTTATTATACGACAAGCAGAATACAGTTTTCAAGATTGACAAATATTTAAATGTGATAAATTTTAATCGTGTTAAATCTATTGATGAAATGGATCTTAGAACACTTGCTATACTCGATTTAAAGAATGTACAAATCTGATGAAATCTCAGTCGAATTATATTGAAGGAGATAAGAAAATCAGAGATGACAAACAATTATAAATTGCAAGTGAATGTGGAAAAACAATAAAAAAATCAGAGTTCCATCATTAAAAGGAACGTTGCAGATTAATTTTATTATTGGAAGAAATCCTAAATAATAAGCAAAAATATTTTCACTGAATTTGTGTGTGTGTGTGTGTGTGTGTGTGTGTGTGCAAATGGAAAAGTTTAATAGCTTAGCAGGACATTCAATATAGATTTATTAAAACGGATACAAGATTATGAAACCCTATTATACTAATTAAGATAAGATAATATACGTAACAAGTTTTCTTTATACAGTAGAGGCTACATAATTATAATTTTGGTACATATAAGTATTGCTCTAATAAACGCTTATTGAATATAAAATATATAAAGTAATTTAAAACTGATATTAATATAGGTGTATATGATCTGAAATACGGATGACGTCAGTACAGCCTTGTGAGAATTTGTAATGCCAGTTATAGTAGCAGAAAGAGTAAGAGACAGTGAAGTTAATATGTTAATAATAAAGAATGAACGTAATAATCATTATTTGTCAAGATTGGTATCATCTACAGATAAGACAGTGACGGTAAAACACTTGTATAATAAGTGTATGAACTTTTTTATTATGTACTTAAATTGGGAGAACATAGAATATTATGCAATCGAACAACTTGCACGATAAACATTATGTTAGACAATAGTCCTGTTATTAAATTAGAATAATACCAAAATTAGCTAAATGTACATTTTGTTTTATATTGTGATTATGTGCGTATCACTGAGCCCACACGTTGTTGCAAAGAAGTCAATTGTATAAAAAAACTCAAATAAGTAATAGACAATAAAACAGAAAAACACACTCCATCAGGCCTAACCTAAAATCGAAAACTGTTCCGTGAATACAACTCAGAAAGAGATATCTACTAAACATATACATAACAGAAGAGAAGACTGTATATCAAATTTATACGAATATTTACAATCAATTTCAGAAATTATTTATCAGGGAATTCGACCAATCAACGCAGCCAAAATTATATTCACTAATAGAAATAGACAGAATTATAATTCCACTAATATATACTATATCTGGGTAAAGGAGATTACTAAGGAATACGGCAAGGTCTAATTATATGACAATAATTCCTTCTGTGACATAGCTGAAGTTTTAATGAAACTGATGATGAAGTTGCTGAGCTTGGCTAAACGCCACATTCTATCAAGGGTCCTGAGCGAAAACAGTCCGGACTCACGTGGTGATGAAGAAATGACTAAAACTATAACATAACAGATTATCTTGAGTGAAATTGGAAAATTCAGAGGTCTTTCTATCTAATGTATGCCTTAATAAATAAATATCCTGAATATTTTTTACTATTTAATCATAACTCTTCTGGGTATGACTCTTCTGAAAACCTATCCAAATCAAGCTGTGCCAATTTGTAATGATCATAAATATATTTTGGTTTGTGAAACTGTTATAGTTGATAGATTTAAATAATAATGTAAAATAGAAACGACAAAGCGGTTCTCATTAAAGTGCAATACGATTTTTAGACAATTATATAATGATGTATAAATAACTTGGGCAACTTAGTGAAAATATAAACGATGATAATATGGTTCATCTGAAAAAGCGAGAAATATTTATACAAAAGCACACTGACTCAGGATTAACGAAAAAGATGGTATTGAATGTTTCAAATTTAATTATATTGGGGATATTCATAACTTCTATGTACAGAAAGATACTTAAATCTTATCTAATATTTTTTGAAGAATACCTATCCATGTCTAGAACTAATTATGGACCAGATATGGCTCATTTTTAAGTGTGCCAGGACTAACTCATGATGCTAATTTGAAAATAACGTTGGAACAATTAAATAGATAAGAGGTTATGATGTTTTTATTGGCTGAATATGGATCCTGAGGCGGAATTAGCATGATACCGAAAACATATATTAAAGCAAATCATTAGTATTTTCTGACGACGAGGCCTACTGGCGTTGACCAAAAAAGAAATGATGTAGAATATGGTAAATCAAGGTCAATGTCATTTATTATGTTACCAAACATACACACACTTTGTATTGCTTGGCCATCTGTCAACCAAATGTCTATCAGAAGTTCTACCTGTGTAGGCAAAGAACTAATCACGCGAATGGAAAAACAAAAAGGCATACTATTCTGGGGTGACTATTCTAAGATGGAGCAATTTTGAAGGTACATTTACAAAAGACCAACACAGTTGCAAGACTGTTTCAAACAGTATCGTCATGCACCATGACAACAAATAACTACTGAGGATGATTAACTTCCATTACGAAAGACATTAACTGGTGATTTAAAGGGCAAAAACCTTCAGTAACATGATTAATATGCACGTTAATGTGAAGTGGTACTTATCGTTCAAAGAGAACTAATGAAAAGATGTCAGATGAGGTAAAGAATCAAAACTTCAAAATGATATTTCGTTTGCAGAAAAACAATAATAGATACAAAAATAGTAGTATTATGTTCTGCGAAGACAAAACAGGATGCAATTAAGCCAATGCATGGATAATGGCTTTACTGTGCTACATGTTTAGCTGTTCCTGCAATAATGTTAGGAAAACTATTCTGATAAACTGAAAATGTAATGACTGACACAGTTACTGTGAACAAGTGTTGAAGCAGAGCTTCTAAAAGAATATTAAACAGATTATACATTTTCACGACATGAATGATTGCAAAGTGATAAACATATATTCATTGTCATCAGCCAACAGCAAAGCTGTTGGACTATTATAGTTAATGAGATGAATAGCAATACAAGAAGTGTGTATCCTTAGAAATAAGTCCTATGCTTTTAGGTCTGGTAGAAAACAACGCACGCAAGGCTATTAAGAAATCATTTATTAAAAGGGATCTAAAATTAGACATGCATAAATATTTTAGGAACTATAAATAATCAAGAAATGAATTTAATTGTATCATGCAAATACGCGATATGACATGTTACGACAAATATTTTGCTCTTTCACTATTTTTAAAAACACAAAATCAGCATTTTCTTAAAGGTCTTACCTGATATAGTTAAGCAAGAGCTATTTGGAACCTTCTGAGTATTAATGCTCTGTACAAAATATATTTTTTGCTAGTAAACAGGGCGTAAGTGCGTGTGCTCAAAGTATTCTCCATGTATCTCTTTACACTTTCTAGGTCTTGTTATCATACATATTTTGGAAGTTTGTTCAACACTGGAAGACTGCTCTTACAAAGTAATGGCGGCTTTCAAATCCAATGTTCCTGAGCGCATCTTTGAGAATGAGTTCAGCCCCAAATCACTTGAAGATAAATGATGACAGTTTGGTGGATATTCCAAAGTGTGTATGGGAGGCTTCTTAAGGACGAATCTTAAACTACAGTGGATTTATGCGCTGGTACGTCGTCAGGGTAGATGGATACGTCTGGTACCGGCACATGGACGGCTGGTTTGGTGGTGTTCGGCAAGATTTGGCGATACATGGTAGACTTACAAATATCCAAGAAGAGTCAGACGCAAGTACCTGGATAGACAGTATTGCGGACAAATTTCTATTTACGTTGCGGCTACTTTGAGCGATATGTGGACTTGGTTGTTTTTCTTCGATCCAAACTATATTTTTTCTCTTGAGTCACATTATAAAAGCTCGTCCATAATTTATCACTTGTGACATTCTCATACAATGTTTCCGTTCACTCTTTCCTTGTTTGTCACTGGTCATTTGCATTTGTCGAGACGTGTTTGGCGATTAAAACCTCATGGTGTTTTTGATCGGCCGTTAACAAGTACAGGAACTATCCTGATTTCAAATAGTTCATTAATATGATACAAATTGGTTACGAATTAATTTCCATAATAATATAAATATGTTTCACAATGCAACAAGCAGTTTCATCTATTATTGTTGATTTTGCCTTAACTTTACAAAATAATTAGTCTTCATCGGTTGCAGAATATCTGTCACGGGATATTTTGAAACTAATTATCAATATTTTGATAGTTATACTTGTTGGCGATCAAATGCATTTGTACCTGTTCAACATAGCTTTGATGCTCTAATCTTGTTTTATTACGTTTCAGCAACAAATAACTGCATAGAGCACTTTGTAATTGCTACAGAAATATCAGCTCTGTGTAAAATAAGAATTCATAAATTTAAGAAAGCATGTTTTCCAAGTTTATTTGCATCTTCTACCATCTACCATTCTTGTTTCTCTATGCATTCTTTTCGTTTACCAGTGTACTGATGTTACCGCAGTAGTTAAGTAACTCATGGTCGTAAACTAAGTAACAGAATGTATGTAACCCAACAAGATAAGTATCATCTGACAAACAATTTAGTTATCAAAGTTATAAATTGATAATTTAAGAACTGACTTACTATTGTATAATTTGAATCCAAAATAATCCTAAAAAGGTTCTACACAAATCCAAAAGTATCAAATGTTCCAACTTGATTCTAGGCCCTTGAATATACTGGTCAGCCAACAGTACTTATATATCACAGTGACATTGTGCATAAGTAATACATTCACAATAGTCCCAGAATAATATGGTAGTCCAATGTGCACTCTGTAATCACAATGAATAATCCAGAAAAGTTTTCCTATCAAATATCTAAACACAACATTAAATATATCTGCAGACTTGATGTTATATCCCACATCGTAAAAGAACCCACCTGATATATTCCATTCAATGGGGAATAACGTAGATCTTCTAAGAAATCGACTGACTGATCTATCTAATGGGAAATGACCGCAAAAGTTTTAAACATGTTTTTAAAGATGTTTATTTTAATAAACTTGAACATAGCTACTAATAAGTCCTACGCAAGCTAGTCACCCTTAATATCTTAAATTAGAACCTATACCCGTTTACAAACTTTAACCATGGATAATCGCTACAATTTACTGCTATGAACAAAAATTACAATAAATATAGATATACATAACAATGCCAAGGGGTAATCGGTTAGATGGAAACCATGCATACGTTAACAATTGTTTTCGAACACTCGTAATGTTTCATTATACATAATTATGCTTTTATGTTGTTTTCAAGTTGTGAAAGCAGAATTTGATTCAACGCGAGAAAATGGAGGAAAGCTAGTTAATGTACATAATAAATATAGGTCAAACAAGGAACCGTCTTTTGTACTGAACGGGTTAACAGGTAGCTCGTCCACTATAGTCAGGCCACTACAGAGCAAAACCATCCATTACCTTTTACCAATCTTACGATTGTCGTCCAGATTAAACCTCTTATGAAGAAAAAAACATTCCTAACTGTGAAATACTGAGTCTTTTGAAAACTGGTAGTTATTCCCATTAAATGTGCGCTTATCTGTCTTAGTACAATGTTCTTGTGATGTCACATAAAAACTAAAAGATTCTCGCAAAGCAACAAATCATTAAATTTTTTCTTTAATAAAACTCCCTGACCCTATTCGATGTACGTGTTACATTGATATCAAATGGATCACAACCCTTCGCATTCAAAGATGTAAGCTTAAAAATCCTGTATGTATAATGTAGATGGTAATACAAGTCTTATAACCTACAGTGACTAACTTTCAGAACGACGATGACGATGTGGAGGAAGCTAGATATTACAATGACTGAATTATTAACAGCGAAGGAGACTTTATCAATCCCCTAACTGAGCCAGTCAGCAGTAATTACATCATATTGTAGTACCCAAGCAGTGAAGAATGCTACAAGCATTGAACATACAGGGGCAAGAGGCACTAGTGCAATATTTATAGAGTTCTGCCACTTGACTTAAGCGGAAGATGAAAAATCTAAAAGCTGTGATTTGGCAGGCTCCGAAATGGTCACTTGCATTAAACGTTAAGTTACGTAACAGATATTATACTATTTGTACAAAAATTAACACATCCTTTCTAATGTTCAAGTCTTGGATTCCTAAAATGTTTCCCAGGGTGCTCAGTGTACGTAAAATACTATTGATACATCGTAATTATTTTCAATCAAAATGTGGAAAATTGAAGGCGATATATGTAGAAGTTATATAATATGATGATAACTTGTATATCATAAAGAGTGACTGTTCAGAAATCGGTAATCATTCGAGAGAATTCCCAAAGATAGTTATGTCTTTTGAATAGCTTCGCGTACCTTTCAACTGCCGTAGAGATTTCACAACCAAGACTACTGATTTCGTTAAAGTAAGTCTGTTTCTCCCCTGTACAGGTAGTAAGTTTCCATATGGATGTGACTGTTAATAATTTAGTTATGTTCCATTTTGTTTCCATAAATGAAAAATCGTAGATTTACAAAATATAAGGAAACTGGTATAATGCTAACCAAAAAATAAAAAAAAATGCCAATCCAAGATTTTTAGGCCGATTTGACAATGGTACAGCATCAAATATAAGACTTTAGCAAAATTAACAAAAATACTGACTGTTGCAGATTTTGTCCTATTGTAGTTATCTACCTGTATAATTATATCTTGAAATGTTCAAGCAGTCTGCGTTGGTCTATGCATACCGCAAGAACTTCAAATTTTGTATTTCGATAAGGAAGGGAATTTTCTTCATCTTTGTCAAATTTCCATTCGACGTCTTATCTCTCAAGTCACCACTTTGCCACCTAATGCTGTCTCAATCAAAGTTAGTGGTATGCTAAATATTTATGACTATATTTTTTCAATCCTGTTTTATTTCATTATAAGGTCGATCTTCATCACAACATTGTGCGAGGATTGTATTTACAACTAGACGTATTAACTGCTCAATAACTGTCTCGAGGAGAACCATCCATTTCAAAACTAAATGTAGGCACTTAGAAGGGTAAGTGTTCGCTATACGTATTTCTTCATTTGGAATTAGTTATGTGTGTATTTAAAACTTATATATAAAATGACTGTATTTAGACTGTCAATTATATCAATACTAGCAATAGTAGGTAGGATATTTTGTGTGTGTGTGTGTGTGATTTGGATTTTTAACCTATCTTTAACAATTCTTCAGCCATTACGCCACGGTGTCTGCAGTGTGGCAGTTTATAGCGATGTCTAGCACTGGGGCATCATGCTGCAGACATGTAGCTGCATGTTCCACCCAGTCACATTATCCTGACTCCAGACCGATAAGTCCAAACACCTACCTCTTAATGCTGAGCGCCAAGCGAGGCAGCTGCTAGTAACATTTGTATAAGTCTTTGGTATGACTCGGCTGTGGAGGACGCTCTAACCACTAAGCCACCGGGGCGGTCTTAAGACGCTCGAGAGTAAAGCACTGTATCACATTCTCTAGAGTAAACCACTATATTACACTCCGTATACTAAACCACTCTATCTCAGTCTCTGACGTAAACCACTGTCTCAAACTCTATGTAGTAAACTACTCTCACTCTCTAGAGCAAACCATTATATCTCACATTTCTCATCCTGGTTCATGAGTTTGTATTTTTTTCCTCAGCAGTTGTTACATGTAAGCCTTTTTCTCAGTAGGTAGACGACGAGGACCGTGCATGCCAAAACTGAATGACCTCGTTAGTTACACACTTGTTCTGTGTGTACTTTGACAGCTTGCAGTCATTTCATTAAGAAACACCGTTCGTTTCTTCATGTCGTGGTCAAACGGCAAAATAAATGGGGATGGGGACATCGGTCGGCATAGGCTTTATTTTTCAAACGATTTCTTGTTAGAAACTTCATCAGACTTCGATTATTTTTTGTAGCCAACTTTAATATCAATTCTTACATTCTTTATAGGCTTTATCGTCCGAAGCTGTAGATACATGTCTTTAGGACTAGATAAAGGGGGGCGAGCGAGGGAATAAATAAATAAATAAATAAGAATTTACCACGATTTTATTTTCTTCTGTTCATTAACCTGAAATTTGATAAGGCTCTGTGCCAGAATTTGCATCCTTGATAGAAATGTCTGTCTGAGTCGTCTTCCTGTTCTGCTCAGGACCTGCAAATGGAAATATTTTTAATGCTCGAACAGAGTCATATATTTCAGTAATGTTTGATCAAAGAGGTTTCATCATAGAGGAACTCAAATAACTAACCTTGTATTTTTAAAGCCTCGTTGCGTTGGGACATACTTGGGAGTAACAATTGCTTTTGTTATCCTGATTAGAATACAATCAAGCAGGACAAATATGTAATCAGTTGCTTTGTTTTGCTGTAAGTTCAGTCCTAATGAGACTAGGTATAGTATCCTCTATTCAAATTTTGCTGCAGATTCAAGAGTCTTCTTGCATCTGAAGGATTCTTTTGTCCTACCAGTTTTCGAGATTTCTGAAGATTTTAACGTCCTGAGGGGCTAGGAAAGGGAACTGTTGCTTGGTCATGATACAGTGTTTTAAAACAATTCGCCCATTTTGCTGTAGGATTTCCATAAATCAATTTAGATGATGAGAAGGAAATTAAGCTTGAATTTGATTTTATATTTTAAACATGATCCTTATTTACAGCTTGATATGTACTCTTTCCTGTATATTGAGAAAACATTAAGTGTCCTCTTAGTAATTTAATGTATTATTAGTCACAATGGAGATACATAAAAAACTATGCCAAAAAGTAGTCAAAAGGAAGAAAATTTAGTTTCACCAGGGTCTAAACTACTGGAATTTATCACATTTTCTTATTTGGCCATCTGATATGATTATGTAATGTACTACACAAAACATTTAAGATTGGTATGCTGACAGAAATCTGTATTGGTATTCAGTGACATGGTCACAATCGCCGCCATTTTCCCTCTTGTCATACTGATTTGAGATATTCAGTTATGCACATTGCTGAATTTTATCAGATGTGACAATATGTGATGCATTAGGATACATTTGAACCCACCGAACCTAAATGTTCTTCCTGTCAGCTGCAAGCTTCTCGATTGTTAGCATCATTGACTTGGAATATTGTACTGTCATGGGGTGTGTGTGTGTGTGTGTGTGTGTGTGTGTGTGTGTGTGTGTTACGAGATGGAAATTACACTGAATATAAGAAACTTTGCTTTATGCAAGATAATTTTAAAAAAACAAAGGATAACTGTTATTCTGACAAAGGCCCGATATCATTTTGAAATAGCAAATTCACTATGACATATATCTTGGTAATCATAATACATCAATTTCAATTTCTTTTCATTAAATATAAAAAATAAATTTAAAAAAGTACAAAGTCAAGAAAATCGTTGGAAACAAATTGTATAATGACGGCAACAACTTCTCTAAATTCGAAACCATATATACATACATGAGCGGAGAGGCAATGGTTTCTTATTTTATATTAAATGATTTTGCAGAATGAAGGGAAATAAAATATAGCTAAAACAGTGAATATATTCTTACAAATTTATTTGCTCCGGGGAGCATCATCCGTCATTTCTCGATTAATTTGTCTCCATCATTACCGTACTTATCCGATTTGAAGTCATTATTATTTTTAAGAGGATACAATGCATTTATTCCTTAAGCTCCTCTCTCTCTCTCTCTCTCTCTCTCTCTCTCTCTCTCTCTCTCACTCTAAATGTCTCTCCAACACATACAACTCGAATAAAGCTATAAATTTTGTGATCATGAAACAATATAAGGAATGATTAAATCGAAATAATAACAAAAAAGTGTATTGGAAACATACTCAAAACACATTTGGTCGCCGATCTTCTGAACATTCGGGTTTAATTCTAAATCATACACTGTAGTAACATCCATCTAGTACTAATGTACAAAATGTCTGTAAGACTTTTGTTTTATTACATGAATAAGAAATACATATATTGTTATTCTCTGTTGATTATGGCCGAGTATTGAGCTTTTGTTTTCCATGTCATATCCGTAAGTGTGCTTGACTGACATATCCGTAAGTGTGCTTGACTGAAATATCCGTAAGTGTGCTTGACTGACAATATAGGCGGCGTGGTAGAAACAGTTCTTTATGTCCGACGGACAAGGACCGCCAACAAGGTATTAAATTTTCTTCAAGCAGCATGCCTATCTATTGTTGAAAGCAAACTTTGTTTCATTTCATGGGTGGCAATTATAGCTCAAAAAATGTTGACTAAAGTTTAGGATGCGATTCAACATCAAAACGGATCGTTTATCTTTACCTTAATATGTGGAATCATATTTGTCACATTGTCTTCATCACGCACAATGTCGGTCGGAAATGTGCCCTTGTGTTTTCAATTTTTCTTGCTCTTGAAAATGGTGCGATCTCTGTAATGGCAGATGCATACTCTTCCATCACAGTCTTGTAAAGCCATCGAACACGGAATGGTTTATTTCGGGTACGACCAACTATCCTTCCATTCACTATGGCATCTTTGATGAAAACCTTCTATGTTCCCACACATGTCCAGACACCATTCAGACATCCAGCTTTCAGCTTAATTACAAGCTGATCAGAATCAATCGAGGTCCAAGTTCAAGTTCAGTATATCAGGCAAATAAAAAGATTTCAAACCCTTGTGGCTACGTAAACTGGGAACGTATTGTTTAGGATGCAAATTCCAAATGCCCTCTCGCTCTCTAAAATGGTAGATTTAGAAGGTATTTTGGATAGCTTGTATAATCATCTTCCAGTACTCTAAAGTAGCTGATGCTAGCTCTGTAGCATTCGTCACAAATGCTGGTGCATCACGCTTTTCTTCCAGAATTGCAGCTTATTGGTGGAAACGATGTATCCATACTGTCCCTAAGATGTCTCGTATATGCCCGACTGTTTTACACCACCTCATAAATGCACTCGTATATTTCGACATTTCTTGTCGCATAATAAAAGTTGCTAAATGTGAAACCACCTGGCTGTCCTTCTGAAGACATTAATAGCATTGCATAAAACTCTGATTAACTGTATTTCTGTTCTTTTTTCGATTCTCCAGTTGTCCTAATGAAATCAACTTGTGTTATCTGACTAGAAACTTAAGGCTTGAACTTGACTGGCCATGACGATTTGGGATAACAATTACATCCCATTTTCTCCGATCAACGTGTTCTGGGGCTTACAGCTGTTAAACTGTCCTGCAACGTTTTTGACAGAAGTGATTGAAATCTGTCAAGCAATGTGGAAACCAGGAAGGCTTTCCTATTTTTTCAAGTCAGCGTTGATCGACACAAAATGACTGCCATAAACCCTTGCATGGGCTGATGAACCATTGGTCCTTTTAGTCACAGTTGGGAAATATTGTAAGTGCGTTCCTAGACGGGCAGATTGATACCCCGCGTCTCTGGCTATTGAATTTTCATTCCACTTTCAAAAGCATTTATTCATCATTGCGCCTATGTCATAGGTTTAGTTTGCTTCTCTCTCCTCTGTCTCACTTTTGTGTAGCTTGGTCTCTTTTGATGTCTTCTTTTAGGATAAACGATGCAGTTTGTTGCATCGATCTAATGGTACTGCTGCACATCTACACAACGTCATAACAGGCGCAATAATTGTCTTTATAGAACACCGAATAAAAGAGGCTTTCAAAGTTAACTGTGTCTGACGCTTTTTCGCCCATTTCAATAATTATACGTCAACATTGCGCTTCCTAACAAAACAACAACATTCTTGCTTGTATTCGTCCGCACATTCAGAGAGATCGGTTGGGTGAAGCTAAATTACTTTGATTTCTCTCTTTCTTTTTCTCTTGTGATCGCTGATCTTTACATATGATCTTAACACTTTTCCGATGGCCAAATTGAACTTATGTGAAAACTAGAGAAATTAATCATAATAAAAGATGTCTGGGTTTCGCAGTAAATGAGCCGGCCGATTTCTCCTAGTCGCTAACCATACAACTAAAGACTGACGGTACAGTACTATACTCCTACCTTGGTATCCTCCTTAGGGACCAACCATTCAAGTTTCGGAGGAATATAAACTGGTCTTTTCTTTCCAGCACATAAATGGTTTTTAAAAAGTATTGTTATGATATATAAAAAATATTAGGTGGAAAATACATCTTGAAGTAACAAAAATCATGTTTCGCAAGAACATTCCACCCAACCCCTCCACATCTAAGAGAAGTAAGCGGTTGGTCCCTTATTCCCGTAGACTGGAAAGGGACCTCGAAAGCATCTGCTGAAAAATAATCCGAGCACATCCAATCGTGTTTCACGGGCACACGAAGCTCGAAACGCCATTCCTCTAAACTTGTTTATTTCACTCACTCTAAGGTACAGAGAAAGAGAGAGAAGGAGGAGGAGGAGGACGGAGAAGACGTTTATCCACAATACCTCAAGATGATATTTCCTTCTCAACTTATTTAAGACTTGGTTTTTGTTGCTAGATATCAGAGCAAGCTATCTGAGAGCCAGTATTTGTTTTCTCTCCAAGCGTCGACGATCCCCACCCTACATCGCAACCGCAAAAATAATTCAACGGTTGGTCTGTTAAACAACTAGTTGCGCTACTGTGTCGTAAAACATAAAACATATATGTTAAATATTTGTATAGTTAAACGAAAACTGAAAAAATCAAGTATGATATGTTATTTAATAAAGATAGCCATGTTATATTTGAGCATAATTTATCACAAATCGATATTATGTACGTAATAATTGAAATGTATATTCATGTATGGTGCTATGAAATAATTCGCATTTAACCGATGGTTTTAATGTTGCAGTTTTAATATAAGTATACTTATTACCCTCAGTTGTAGTGACTGAGAAACAGTGGAGGGACTGGATACAAGAGTGTCGTCCTGGCTACTCCTGCTACAAATTCATAGACAAAGAAGATATCTGGACTTCTGCAGTAGTAATATATGTCTTATAAGCTGCATGTACACGGTATTGATCTATACCAATTACATTGAAATTTCTATAGCTTAATGACCGAATATGTAAGTTTCGGAGAAGGTGAGGGGGAGTGGGGATTTATTTGCAAATCGATTCCAGGTACTCTATGAGCTGAATAGAAAATAGTCTTGATATAATTATAGAATAGAAGAACCAAGTGTATCCAAGAACCAAGTGTATCCATTATAGTGGTTTCAAACGAATATTATCTTGAAGTGTGAAAAACAAAATAAATCCTAGCTTAAGAGAAAATCCTAACACGCCCACTCCCCTACCCCATCACCCCTCGCGAAAATTAAATTGTGGATCCCTTTGGAAGTGTTAAAATAAAGCAGTTTGATTTACAGCACTGTATGTACATCAAACTGTGATTTGAACATGGTGTTTGGATACACTTATAATTATGGTTTCAACAGTAGACAAGTGATTATATATCTGTAGTGATGAATTGTTAGTTACTACTCATTAAAAAAGCGACAAAAATATCCATAATTACTGTTAAACCTACACTTTCTAATTATAGAAAACAATAAGCACTTTAACTCAAATGCGCCAACTCTCCGTGATGTTGTTCTTTCTCTCTCTCTCTCTCTCTCTCTCTCTCTCTCTCTCTTTGTCTCTCTCTCTCTCTCTCATGCCGTAATTGATATGGGCTTCATCAATGTCCTAAATCAAAAAGTGGTTGCATTTCTGTAATAATAAGAACTTGATCATTATCAAATCTAAATGTGGTGCAACATCACTAAGTTTTGTAGTGTAGTGACCCAGTGACCCACACTAGTCAGCGCATCAACTTACAAAGCATAAATGTGTACAATAAAATGTTTACACTCTGATTCTGTACTTTCTGTAACCAATCCTTCCACACTCATCTTGACGCAAACTTTGGCACAGCTAGCTGTTTTGATCAGTTGTTATGGGTTTAACGTAAATGTTTAAAGCATGATAGACTATATATGATGAACAGTATATTGAGTGGATAAAGGTCCTGGGGAAAACACGGGTACAACCGTCGACCCGCTGGAAGCTAGGGGCAAGCTTTCTCATATTCCCATATTTCCATGTTCTTCGAGCCAGAGACTCGAACCCACGCATATATATATATATATATATATATATATATATATATATATATATATATATATATATACATCCTTAAACAAAGTAACATAAAAGACCGAAAATCGACAAGTACAGTTAAATTCAGTAGATAATTTATTTCCCTAAAATAAAAAGTGAAAACATAAAACAAACTCACAGTATTGTGAATAAAATCTTAAACAGTCCACAAGTGTAATGTATTTCATATGCATTCCAATGGTGTTCCAAATGATTTCCAGTCTTGAATTTTCTGATGCGTCAACAATCAGGAAGTGTTGATGTGCTAACAGTGTCGATATGTCACAGTCATATAATGTAGAATATCTCTAAAAGAATTCATAATATATCGAAAATAGCGATTTAGTCCAAAAAATAATAATGAGCACTTTGTAATTCCATTTAAATAATTGGAATAAATATATCCTCTGAAATTAAAACTGAATACAACTAAAAGACTGATCTCACGTCTCACATCCAATATTAAAATAGGATTTAAAAATTTCTTCTTACGTCTCCCATATATAGAAACATAAGAGACAATATTAGTACCAAAATGAGAGTCAAAAGCTCATTTACAGAACATGCTAAGTTGTAAATAAGATCATGTCCTTACTAAAACTCTAGTAAAGAACATGACAAACAACATGTAGATCAGGAACTACCGATGAAAAAACCAACGTCCTCAAGCAAAAATGTTTTCCTACATATAATACAAATCTTAGTATATAATCTGTAGATGGATAAGAAATATGTAATCTTTTCAAAATGTGTATTATATTTTGACACACAAAGCCTAATTAAGGGATATTGGCAAATACATATTGCAGTCCATGTCGGAGGGTGATGATGTTCTAATTGTGAAGAACTGGCTTAAGTTATGGTAATAATGATGTCCCATTTCCATCAATTAAGTACCCTGTAACATTTAGCAGTAAATGTGTAAAATAATAACTTAAAATAGGAAAATGGAATTACCACTTTGCGAGTGCAGAGCCTTTTAACTGATCTTAAAGTGAATTTACCTTGTTATCAAGGGGTAAGATTTTATCTGCACAGTGTAGTCAAACCATCTTACATTGAACTCAATATGTACATTTGTAATATATGAATTTTAGCATAGAAATGTACTTCATGATTTGTGTAATGCAAACATGTGGTAAATAATAATGACATAGCTCGATAATTTATGTATATTTCTTCTTTTTTTTCTCTAAATCTCCTTCACATACCTGTTACTGTCTGTTTATCACAATGCAGTTGTTATTTTTATACATCGATTTTAAGCATTTAAAGGAAACACTAAGAATCTTGTACTGTAAAACCCTGAGTAATAATAGTGACATAGTTCATTATGTGTTTATGTTTATCATTTTTAAAAGGTCTCTTGGTCGAAGTAATTTACGCAAAATGAGATTTGTTTCAGCGTCCCCACGAGTCTAGCCAGTCGTCTTTATAGATTGCTAAATTGAAAATGCTACGATAGTGTGATACTAAACGAATCGGGTTGAATAATACAGCATTTATCACAGTTTACAAATTCCAGAC
Organism: Sinohyriopsis cumingii; assembly: GCA_028554795.2. Taxonomy (NCBI): domain Eukaryota; kingdom Metazoa; phylum Mollusca; class Bivalvia; order Unionida; family Unionidae; genus Sinohyriopsis; species Sinohyriopsis cumingii. The sequence goes on from CM068824.1 coordinate 106,502,212, forward strand.
CTGAAAAATCAGGATGTCGATAAAAGTATACAGAATCACAGATGTCATTATATCTCCAGGTACTAAGTTGGAATATTGCAAAATTGATTTTTACACATTTACATTTTTTTGAAAATTTACTTTTGTGCGTACATTAATCGATTTGACCTGAAATTTTAGCAATATTGTGAAATCCGTGATTGGCAATTGGTTGAAATCGAAGACTTCGCCGAGTTCCAGTTTATTCAAGAGAAGCTTCGTTTACACTTTGGTATGCAAGGTAAATGGTCCATAATTGTTTTATATATGCTATTACAGGCGAGTTTCTGGTATTATGATTGTAATTAAATCCATCACATTTTAAATTGTTTAAAATGATGACGGTCAAAGCATACAGCAACAGAACATTGTTCTAACCATCAATCATTCCAGAGTATTGATGTATTTGTACCGTCCGTACACCAAATCAGACAATGGCACAGCTAAATGAATTGTGTGTCACAAGGGAGACAATCCATTAAGTATTAATGATAAGCATCTAAGAAAATTAAAATCTTTTCTTGTAATGTATATCTTTACATGTAATTTGAACAGTTAACTGGGTATTGTTTACACTTTCTTAGATACATCTGCATGACTCATTTTAAACTTTTCTTGCATAACTAAAAATGATACCAGTTGAACATTCAAGGAAAGAGTAACTGCTTGAAACTAACGCTTAATACATCTTATTTATAAGAATATTCAAATAAAGTGTCAATTTGTAAGAGATTATTAACTTTACTAACTCCAATTGATATTGTTTTGTCCTATTGTTCCTCTTTTTGCTTCGCAATTTGTAAAGCACACATTAATTTTGTGTGCATAGAGACAGTACATTGTACAGATTACTCTGTTGATTTTGCTGTTCTATTCAGCATGAACATGAAAGAACTAACAGTATATTAGCAATTGACCCTTTTGAAGTATTATGGCAGAAATCTACATATTCAGGTAAACCTCCTGCCACAAATTTGCTGCTGAAATATAGCTTAGATCAAAAGGAAAGATACAAAACAAACTATATATATATATATATATATATATATATATATAGAGAGAGAGAGAGAGAGAGAGAGAGAGAGAGAGAGAGAGAGAGTATTAAAAGACAACAAGAAGAAAACATGATATTTTGGAAATAATGATAAAAAAAAAACTTTCAGCTGCCAAGATCGTAGATTTTTTTAACAGCTGGGAAATATGATCGGACTGTCATTCAATGGCTGTGGTACCGTTGCAGGAAAGGAGTTCAAGCTAATATGTGGGCGCCCGCAGAGTCAAATAGTAAAAGACTGTATTGGGCTCTACAACAATGAAAATTATTACATGAACGATGACGATTGCTTCGTAAAAAGATTCTTCATTTGTGAGGGCAAGTAAGTGCAAGAAATTAAAAACTATTCAATCAATTAAACATTGTAGTATTCATCGTCTATTGAATGCAGTGCATGGCAAATCTCAAAGACGAATCAGATTAAACTATAAATGATTTTTGAGGGACTGCAATAGGACTGTTGTTGAAACATTAAAGAGATGAGAAAAGCTTCACCTTATTAAATAGTTTGCGTTTCTGTATCTGTAGCAGCATTGAAGTTTACCTGCAAATTTGTTTGCATTTTCGCCTGTATGGTTGCTTCAGCGAACAACTTACCTTACAAGACAGCGCATTTCGTGAAATGTGCATTAGTGACAAATGTAGGTCCAAAAACATCTACTTGCTTGCCACACTAATTGAAAACTTAAACGTTTTTGAGATATTTAAGCTGGTTAGTATAGTTTTTGACAGCAAATCATTACTTCATTTGTACAAAACAAATTTTACTCAGTTTTTATATACTTTTAAGCATTTAAACTTTGAAAAGAAAGTCACATGTGGTCAGAATCTCCATCCAAATTTGATGCTTTGAAAGCAAGATGCAATAAAAAAGGTTTAAAATAGTACCCGTATTCTCTAAGTAAATGGATCTGAAGAAAGGATATCAATTGAGTGTATCTTAAGTGAAGTATGAGAATTTTGGAGATCCACGCACCATTATCAGAAATACAAAACTGCATAAATAGTAATTGTCTTAATTAACAATGGCATTACATTTTAAAATCCAAACGAGTGTCATAAATTCACTCCATTTATGATTTATTTCCACTTATCAAAAGATATATAAATTGCTGAGAACGGTAATTTAAGAATTCGATGATTTTCAAGCCAACAAATTGCTATAACCCTCACAAATGACCGAACTGGTATCCTCAATTTTATCATCGCTCTCCTTGTCATCTTGAATGAACAGGTCAAACACTTTTCTATATCAAATGGTAAGGACATGTTGGAGTTTGTATATCTTATCACGACAAACTAATCATTGCTCTATTCATGGTGGTAGAGCTTGAAACATTACCATGATCGCATCAAATTGGAAGAACCAAACAACACCTATGATGACATTATAGCAGTACCCGAAGATATATTGATAAGTATTTCAGTCAAGATTTTATAATCCAAAATAAAGTTTTAAATAACTCCACATCAATGCAACCACGTGACACAATTATATGTATAATAGGTATGTTTGTAAGAAAGAAATCTCGTCTAAGTCTGATATTTCCAACCTTCATAAAGGAAACAGCTTTATGTTTTCCCACATTATATTCATCAAATGTGCACCCAGTAATTGATTTATTTTCTCTTATTTCATTTGCATGCATACACAATGGATATGAACTTCATTGTGATACTCAAATCTCAAAACAATATGTTCGTGATAGTTTCCCTTAGTTTCCACGTTTCTGATAACATTCTGTGCATTAACTATAGATTAAGATGCACTGATACTATCTTTAGAACATCCAGGCACCAACAACACTGACAAATATATATCCTAAAATAATCATACGTTTTAATTATTTTTCCGGAAATAATTGCATTTTAATGAAATAACTGGAGGTTTTAGTGCTGGTGACCTTTCTGGCACCACACTCAAAACCGGAAACCAATAAACATTTTAGTTATTGTTTAGGCTTGAACGCTGTTTTCTGACGAATCCAAGTAGTATTTTCACTGCTTAGGAAAAATATCCATGAAGAGGAAGAGAAATTGTATAAATGATTTTCTCAGTGAATACAGAAGCATGCAATAACTGTTGATTGGAATAACGTTATATTATATCGTCTCCTTTGCGCTTAATTAGTCTACAATTGTAGTAATTAGCTTCATCATCATCCTCATCTTCGTGGTCATCATCATCATAATTTGCTTATACTTTATGCTTTTTGGCAAGATACTAATGAAACTAAGCATTTTGTCTAAATATTTGCCAAACATTAGTAGCGAAGTTAATTCTCGTAGGTTGCACCAACAGGTATTTCCAAGAATCTTTTACGACCGGAAAAAGCTATATTGAATACGATTTTCTCTTTTAGTGCACCTTTCTCATGTGCCAGCTTGATCAAAGTGTGTGTGTGTGTGTGTGTGTGTAGATAGATAAACATAAGATATTCATTCATGCAATGATCATCTATATTATTTTTCCTGATAAATTTTGAATGTTAATATTTAGCTAGAATTTTGTTTAAAAATGTTGAAAGAAAAAAAAAGTATACTCTTGGGAGAGTCACCATTGTATATAATTATGAACTGAATATGTTATATTCGAATTATTTGTGCAGTGGTGCAGCGTACTTTTGTACTGCGGTATACACAAAATTGTTTTAGAGACTAACAACGAACTGTTCTAGGGCAGGGCCCAGTGACTTTTTAAAAAATCCTTCTTCAATATTTGGTAAAATCTCTTGCTCTGATTGATAGCAAAATAACACAATGTTATATTCATGATAATATTTGAAAAATATTAATTATCTTGATATACAGAAATTTAAAATATCTCAGCTCAAAAGAAAATTGCAGCTGATGCCCTTTCTTAAAATTAAACGACCTGTACCTTATAGTAGATAACTTTGCTATGTGAATGTTGATTGTTGTACAAGTTGTGATCTAAAAATTGCATATAAAATAGAATGATTCAGCTTACCCTATAGCTAGCATTCTGTAAAAGATAGTGTGCTGAGTTTAGATAACTTACTGTTAAAAATGGGAAGTCTTGAGACTTAAGGCTACAATTTACCAGCTATCCTATTGATATGATAGGCAGGGTAACTTTTAGTGGGATGCCAATTGTCCGGGCAAGATATAGCCAGTACACATAAAACATGCTCACTCAACGAGGAAATATTTAGTATACTCAATAAATTACTAAAAATTCAAACATAAAACAACTGTTCTCTTGAAAATCTAAGGACGATTTGCAGTCTTACAAAGGTATACATTTACGTAACGCATTAAGATACGCTAGTAAATAATTAAAAATGGCATTCATTTCAATCGGAAACTTTCCTTAAAGTTAGATTTGGCCTGAATATCTTTCATAACATTCCATTTAGTCATATAATTAAAGGATCATAAATATAACTTTAGTTGTAATATCTAAAATTATTCTGTAACAAGTACAGCTGTTTTCTAAAAAGAATTGGATTATTTTGAAAATTAAAATGAAAATATCTTGTTAGTATAATTCAATTTTTAACACGATTAATCAGGAATTTCTGCAAATGAGTTTCTGACGGAAACTACCGAAGTACTGATACAGTTAAAATTTACTGTAGTAGGTACTACAAGGGAAATTTGTTTCGGTAAACCTATATACCGGTAATACCACGAACTTATGATGTTCATCTCTAATAATGATAATAATAATACTGATATTAGCTTCGTACCATCTGTCCGTGTGTAATCCAGATTCATCCATCTTCATGTCTACTTTCTTCCATTGTTGGAGATGAACCCCTCGTCGGATGAAACTGTGTTATGTCGTGTTTAACATTGGTGGGCATTAAAGAAAGAAAGTTATCAAACTATATAGTTTAAAATCTACACGAGCGTCCTGCAGTTAACGTACATAATTCATGGTCTGCAACATTCAATATTAATGTCACATGTTCAAATTATCTCACATATTAGATGCTTCTATAGCTTGTCAGTCGTGTAAAAAAAATGGATTGTTATTTGCTAAGTTTATTCTCCGTTAACTTTACACTGTCAGAATCATGCAGTATTTTTCTGTACTACACGGCTTCATACTTCACGATGCGTGTGTTTTTAAACAGTATCGTGTATTAGGAACTACTTTGTGAACAAACCATATACACACGTTATAGATCCTTTAGCTTTTGGTTTATTAGATTTGTTAGTGAATGAACTAAACAAGGTATTTCGTAATTTTTAAAGTAGAGATCAGAGAGTTAACGATGTGGACGAGTTCACTGAGTCATAAGCGAAACTTTCAAACAAGCAAACGAATGAACGTGATATTCGCAATGTCAACAACAAACGTGAGAGACGCAGTAATTGAAAATGCCATTCTGATATTTTAAACAGTTCTTTAAGAGAAATATTCGTAACTTTTCGAAGAAAGAATGGCTCAGACTATGACCAGTGCTCTCAAGGATCGATAAAAATAGCATAGAAAAGCATATTGATGGCAAGGGATATTGCATATCTATCAGAGACGTACCAGTTTACAAATCAGTAAAAGCACTAAGTTTGAGAAAACAAATGCATTTGAACAAATTATTTCCGCTGGCTAGATGGACTGTCACGCAACAACTACTTTGCAATTTTCTCCATTTAGCTATTTTGATACTATGTTAGGCTAGCGGTACAAGCCATATAGGTCATGGCTGGTGTCCCTCCAACAGCATGCATGCAAGTGGCACGGCATAAACGTGTTTTCTTTAGCTGGTAATAAGAATGGTAATAAATATACTCCCATTTATGCATCTTGAATTTCCTCAAAATGATCATTCTTAGCTAGGACCGTCAATCATAATGACATGACCAAGCTTGATACACACCGCAAAATTGTACTGTAATTTCGACTACATTTCCAACTGAAATAATATTCTCCTTACTGCACTTAAAAGAAATGAATGTGATATTCCATTACGTCTTTTTCATAATTTCAGTTAAAAGAATTAATATGTTTCTCGAGCTATGATTCCAAACAATCAATGGCAGAACATAAACAGAGGAGCTGTTGGTTCAATGCCATTCCACTGATCAAATCCTACTGATATACACAGCTATTAAAACAAAATCCAGTCCATCACAAGCAGAAAAGCAAATTAAGTCGGATCAGCAGGAAAACAAAATCCATCCATTCCAGACCAAATCGAAATAAAAATTGTTTTAATGCGCATTCATTCACAATATGACTCTAATTTTTAATTTTAAGTAGACCAAAACAAGACTTTTAAAAACTTATGTCGAGCGCATGGCGAAGTTTAAAGTTTGCTGGGTGATGATATGTGCAGAATAAAATTCCAACGGTTGAATCTACGGTTGTGTATATAATTTGGAATGAAGTATAAATTCAATAACTTTGTTTCCTGTAGTTTGTTCTTTTATTATTAAGCCTTGGGTAGAAAAACAAAATGAGTTTATAATAAAAATGTTACGGCATTTGAAAAATTAACTCGTTTTTCTCGGACTAATACTTCACTCCCAAGGTCGTTCAATATTACTCAGAAAAGCTCGTCCATATTTTCCCATACAAATGCCGTAACCTATAAATACAAGGTTTTGCATATTTGAATTATACTCAGTCATTGTCCAATACGGTCGGAAGGAACATTTATCACACGAAGGACCTGTCACAATATACTCTCAAATACTTTATATGCTACACGTGAACTGTATGTTCTTGTTGATCACACATTCATATAAGGTATGGATCTTGTTAACTGTGCAAACAGTATTCACTATGACGGACAGTATAAAAAGTATGGACCTTGTCTACTGTACAAACATTGTTCACTCTAACAAGCATTATGAAAAGTACTGACCTTGTATATTGTACAAACAATATTCACTCTAACTGACAGTATAAAAAGGTTGGACCTTGTCATGTGTACATAAAATATTCACTCTGACCGGCAGTATAAAAGTATGGATCTTGTCTGTTGTATACACAATATTCTCTCTGACCGACAGTATAAAAAGTATGGACCTTGTCTGCTGTACAAGCAATATTAATTCTGAATGGTAGTATAAAATGTATGGACCTTGTCTACTGTACAAGCAATATTAATTCTGACTGGCAGTATAAAATGTATGGACCTTGTCTACTGTACAAACAATATTAATTCTGAATGGTAGTATAAAATGTCTGGACCTTGTCTACTGTACAAACAATATTAATTCTGAATGGTAGTATAAAATGTATGGACCTTGTCTACTGTACAAGCAATATTCATTCTGATTGCCAGTATAAAAGGTATGGACCTTGTCTACTGTACAAGCAATATTGATTCTGAATGGTAGTATAAAATGTCTGGACCTTGTCTACTGTACAAGCAATATTCATTCTGCATGGAGTATAAAATGTATGGACTTTGTCTACTGTACAAGCAATATTCATTCGGACTGGCAGTATAAAATGTATGGACATTGCCTACTGTACAAGCAATATTAATTCTGAATGGCAGTATAAAATGTATGGACCTTGTTGTCTACTGTACAAGCAATATTAATTCTGAATGGTAGTATAAAATGTATGGACCTTATCTACTGTACAAGCAATATTATGAATGTTGTCTTAATGATTGGAAGTACGGACAAAGTTTCTGAAAGTTTGTTCAGAAAGAGGATATATTGAAGATTTAAAAAAACATCGAGTATTTTACCACACATTATTATACAGGGATCTTGTTTGCCCTGGACAGCATGTTTTAAAATTGGAATTTTCTTTTACATTAAATTATTAGAGGACGAGTGAATGAATAATAATTTATATTTTTATGTTGATTCCACAGACTTTCAGGAGGTTTGTTAAGAAAGAAATAACGCGGAATATGAAGAAAACAAGTTCAAAAATATCACGATATGAAAGCAATCCAACGATACATTTTACAAGTAGAGTAGGATAAGTCTATACATCTATGTACAGTAGGACAAGTATATACATTTATGTACAGTAGGAAAAAAAGTATGCATTTTTCACCAGACAACAACTAACTTGTAGAAATGTATAATACGCATTCATTCATAAGCAATTAGGCTATATAATTTACCATAAACATTATTTGAAATTGTTTAAATAAGATTTTGGCCAGACGTGTACAATATTTATGTTTTCTTCTCTATTCAGAATATCGCCGAGTCGCATTTCTTGATATAAAAATGTTACTATAATGCATAAATATGCGTATACTTGCTATAATCGCGACAAAAAGGATGGCTCCAATAATTACTATCAACATTAATTTCTCTCCTGACTATCATTTCACCCGTCAATGCCTAAATCTGTATATGAATCATTCACTGCTGATTTGTCAGTGAGGTTGGGTGTTCACATAAGGACTGAGAACACTAACTGCTGCCACTATTTTAGCGACGACCCTTGAGATCTCCGCTGTTTTCGAAGACTAATCGGGGACTAGACCGGAAAAGTAGCAGCATAAATTGGACATACGTATAATATATGTTAAGCATAAGACTATCAAATATATGTCAAGCGTATACTGACTATCGTATAAGTTCAATATATATGAATCGCATATTGCAAACATATGAAACATATTTAACGTGCACGTATGGAAAAACATGTTTTCAACTATGTATAGTTTCCGCACCCGAATACAGGTACCTGTTTCACACATTTATTCCCATGTTTTGCATACGAAAATCAACAAATAATTTAACATGTTGTAATGGTTAGTGACCGTTGATTACTTCTTTATATTTCTCCTTTGAATAGAACAATCCCATACACTACTGACACTTTATTTGTTAACGACACCTGATGCAATCAACTGGTTCAAAAGTAGGACAGAGCCAGACCTTGGTACACACATTCAACACGTGTATTCAAGATGCAAAATTAAAATAAAATATAGAGCAATAAATCAAATAATCAACAAGTATCTATATTCACGGAAATAATGCATTGTGGTGGAAACGGTCGATTTACTTGCTTGCAGTCAATGATGTGCAGGGAAAATATCACAAAGTTTCTGTATCTGTATGATTGGAGTTCTACTCAGTTTACCATTCCTTAATGAAGGTGAGGAACGGGATGAATTGAGAGGATTGTCTTTATTCGTGCAATATTCAATCTTGGAAAACTGTCGGCAAAAAACGACTTTATTACTTGAAATTCTTGGGGATAATGTTAACAGAAGGTAACAAGAAAGCTATAGATCAGGGACGAAAACTTGTTCTGTTTCCGTTTCAAAGACAGAAAAGAGTTGTTTCCCTTGAAGGCCGTCCTCTCTGTTGGAAATTTGGTATGGTAGTAAAATTATGTTCGCTCGACGAAGGCAAATAAGTTCATCAGATTGAGAGTTTCAGTCTAAGAAAGTGTGATATTTAAAGATGACTATATACATTCGATGATTACAAGTATATTCAAAGAATGGTAAAGGCGTCATATAAGGAGATAATGATTTTCATCCAATGATCACACAGTCTTTACTAATACAAGCGTGGTAAGCGAGGGGGAAAATATACTCATTCAATGACCACATACAAATTAATAAGAAAGAATCGATACGTGGTGAGAAAATGTCACCAATGATTACCCATACCAACTGCAAAATATCCCGACGCAAAGGCGAACTCTTTTAAATTTATACAGCTGGCAATTGTTGCAAACAAATCTATTCAGAGGACAAAAACTAAATCATGAATATACCAGTATTTCAAACTCATGAAAATCCATTCTAGATGATATATAGAAATAAAGAAATTACTCATGTTATACTGATACGAACAATTAAAGTTCTACTTTGAAGTTCTGAAATTACAGTATTGCCTGTATGTAAATCTTTAAATTCTTTAATTAGATAAAAATTTTTGCGGAAAAATATAATTCCAGAATAAACACTGGAAAAGTGTGGGCTATTTGAGAACTTGGTTAATTGTTGGAAACCTTAATTTGTCTTGAGACAAACGGGATAATTATTTGCAACTGAAAAGATATACTTGTTGAAATTATCACCAAGGAAAAATACGTTATTGATGTAACAGGGGTGAACTTTTTTCTGATTTCAATGGCTGGAAAAGTTATCGATCAAGTTGCGTTCGAACGTATCCTAGATCAAGACGGTAAATAGAGAGTTATGAAAAATGGTATAAGGGTTGTATGGTATAAAGTATGCACATCCTTTGCAATAAACAAAGAAGCATCCCCAACCCCTACCCCACACAAAAATGAGACAACAGCATGAAGAGCAGAAGTGCATGAGGAGTTCACGAAAGATCTTACTGAAAATGCATCACAAGGTGTGATTTGTTGTCTCAACCGTCGAAACAACAGCTTCTAATTTGATGCCTATTCCTAACGCACCTCCAGCATACGATACGATTTCTCAATGACGAGACCGCGTTTTCAATACCGAATCCTCGTCAACAGGTTCGGCTTGCCTGACAACTAATGTTTTTTTCGCAGCGTTCCATATTGATCAAAAAACGAAAACAGTAGTGACTCTGCTGATGTGCATACAGTGGCGTCACTATGCCCCCCCCCCACGGACCTACTTCCTGCACAGAAATTCAAAAATTTTATAGACAGTCATTTCGTGTCACCCCCTCTGATTGTGTCACCCAGTGCGGTACGCACCCCAGCACCCCTCCCCCCTTAATGACGCCACTGTGTGTATATATAATTTAGACGAGCATGATCGTGATGGACAAATGACCAAAAACCAATCCATCGATTTTATCTTGAATCGGATACGTGAAGTAGTCAGCAACAATTACTGGATGGTAGCGTCCTCTTGCTAAATGAAGATACAAAGTTAGTTTAGAAGGCGGTGCATGTCCATACAAGTTAAAGTATAAAAGGTGCAACGCTCCACAGCACGTCCCGCCGATTTGTAAAGGGTCGAGGTCCTTGATGCCAATTTCATGTCCGCTGCGTCCTAGTAGGTGTGCTGGAGCAATGATTAAAGACCTGGGTCATATTCAGCGGGTCAAGTATAACGCCGCTGTGGCAGGCACAGACCTCGGTATTTTCTTAAATAACTGCCAACTCTACTAACAACGCCAAGCTTTGTTGCCATGTAGACTTCTATCAGAGTTGGAATAACAAGGGCGAAGAGATGCGGCATGCCGCCATCCTTGTGCATGGCTTTTAAGGTTAAAGCTAAACTTTCAAATCCGATACCAGTTTTGACTCAAGTACGACTTTTGGCTGAAAGATTTTGCTGGATGCCTATGATTGCAGTCTGAAGGTCCTGATTGCTCGTGAGACCAGACCCCACTGTGTAAAGTTCAGCAGGCTTGTCTCTTCCACCAGCAAAGGAGTTGTAGCGTGCTTTGAGAGCGTATCCTGCCAGTGCTTACCGTGTCATTTACGCGGAAGATGGCGTCATTGTCAGTTTGTTTCAGGGTCAGCACGATGGTATGTTTGGCGCCGAAGATGATCTTGCGTATATTCCGAAAAGTCGAAAACGCGGGTTAGCGATATTACTAAATATTTTAGCTATTTTGCTCGTCTATCTGTGATTACCGCAACCACGAAGGATAGGCTCAATTCTGAGTTGCTTTATTTTGATACATTTTCGAAGCCATTGTCTGCGTTGTTTCTGATGACAATCAAAGTTTTATAGGCATTTTCGGCATGGTTTGTTGTGATCTTTGAAAACAGCATCGACGGGCTGGTGCTGTAGGTGTATTTGTCACTGTAGCGAACGCAACTGGGAATAATCGTGGCCACATCAATGTTATCCAACCTCTTTATCATTATGAAGATGATAGGCTCTATCGAACTTTGCTGTCACACCTTATTGACAAATATCATATTGTACACAGGGGTGTAAAGGTGTAATCTATCCAGTATTGTTTGTGTGTTTGTCGACAACATCGATGAAATTTTAGGCAGAACGTCCTGCACCTGCAGCTCCACACGACCCTCATGGAAGTGATATTTGGGTTCTGTAGGAGAGCAGCAGAGAGGGTGAACAGACTCTAATTGACTTATATGTCAAATCGCAGAATAAGCCTTCCTTGAAAATCGCAAAAACTCTAATTGACTCACTCTCAAATCGCAAAAATAAGCCGTTCTGAAAATCGCAACAACAAAAAACAAAACGATCGCGGCTGTGACTGTGGTGCCGAGACAGCACCCTCGTTGCTGCTACTATCCAAAATTTTATCAAGACCGACTCTGTATCTCGACCGCGGATTATGTGATTTTATTGTTATAAATCCATGCGGGGATAACTGAGGCTTACAACTATTACAACAAACAATAACACATCAGCAGTTACTGGTAAGTATGAACGATGTGGTACAAACAAAAAATAAGTTTATTTCAACAGGTTGAGTTTTTTAAAAAAGGAGCTGATGTTGCCGCCCAGTTAACAAAGTTACTTGGAACTAGATGGGCGAAATATCCAGGAGAAAAACATCTTCCAGGATATAATTAATGTGGTCCTGGTACTCGACTTTATATCAGGCTTGATAACCAAGATCAGCCCAAACCAGGCGAATATCCAGTAAATGCTATTGATAAAACGCGTCATGCACATGATGTAGCTTATAAAAGTAAAAACCTACATGATAGACATTGCAGATGTAAAATTAATTCACGCGTTAAATTCCATAGAAAATAAATATTTCAAACAATCATTAGGTAATTGGTTGGTGAGATCTACGATGAAAGGTAAACTAGCATTAAGAACTGGTAATTAATCAACCGATTATTATTATAATGGAGTCTATTTATTCTAGTCCAAGTGGATATTGGAAAGGGTAGAGCAGCGATTAGTAAACTCCCGAAGCAGCAGGTGTCGAACTTTCTACTGCTGAAAAATGGTTAGCACGACAAGCAATATGGCAAGTTAACTACCACCACCAAAGCTATTCACTGCGCACATTTTGCTTTAGCGTTCCTAATGAAGTTCATCAGGCTGATATTTTATTTTTACTACATGACATTATCAAAATTGGAACATGTCGTGTAACAAAGAAATACGAATTAACTGTCGTTGAGATTGCAGCTAGATATAAAGAAGCAGAGCCGTTATCAGTAAATACAGCAACTGAAGTAGCTTCTGCTTTTGAACGAATTTATCGCCGTGGTGGTCTACGATGGCCACAGCTACCAGATGTTGATCCTGGCAAAGAATTTCAATGCGCAGTATCATCGCTGATGAAGCAACATAACGTAAAAATACGAAGAGGACATGCTGAAATTCATCATGATTAGGCAATTGTTGAATGATTTAATCAAACACTTGCTGAGCGATTATTTTGATATTTGTGTGCAAAATAAATAATTCAGAACAAAAGATCTCGCGAATGGGTTGAAAGATTACCAAGTGTGATAGATGCATTAAATAATAAAATGAATCGTGAAACTTCTATGAAACCTATTAGCTCAATTACAACAACAACAAAAAAAACATATACCCGTACAACGAAGTGATTTTTCAAAACAACCAGAATTAGGTAATGTGACTGTAAGATATTTATATAAATCCGGTGAACTTGAAGGTGGTAAAAAAAGAGCGACTGATCCTATCTAGAGTATTACGACACATACAATTTTCAACGTGGTAAGATCCGGGGGTAGACCTGCAATCTACAGATTAAACTCAAGTGCTCCTCAACGTTGATTTACACGTGACCAAGTACAAGCAATTCTCGAAGACGCACAATTACCACCGCGATCACTTAACTAGCGCCTCTGCGCCAATTACATTCAAGGCAGGTTAGCATCACATTTTCGCGTGTATGACCAACAATACTATCTTTTCTATCCAGGGTAAATTGTCTTGGATCATTATTTGAATATCGCCAGAATATTAGGCAATTACAACTTGCACAATGATTATTCTGCTGTTGTTTCAGCGCTATGATTAATTCAACATGGAGATCAAAGTATCGTTTTTTTTTTTGTCATTATGTTTATAGCCAGCTAAATGTGTACTTACTATATCACTATAATCGAGGACATCATCAATGGTTTCTGTAGCGTCTATGACAATTCTCCGGAGCTGAGATATTCTTCTGACCCGAGACACTGCAAGATCATCGACAATCCCAACTCGAATATCAGAGATGGTTAACGCCTGAGATGAGTGAATTGTCTCCGCATATTCCAGTGTCCATGGAGACCTATCTGCGCTCAAAATATTCTCAACAACACTGACATCAACCAAAACAACACGATTTAATACGAGATTCTGTTTCTCACTCTGTCCTGGTATATCAACGTCGATATTCTGTCGTCGTGTATCTGCTGGTCTATAACACAATGGTACAAGTAGGTCTGAAAATGTTTCATTATGTAACTTAAATAATCGGTGTCAAAGTCTATCATGAAAAATCTTTCTACTTAACACTATTAAATCATTCGATCTCCACACATGCAGAAAATCGTTCATAGAAGCTTCTGAAATTATTTTAAGCATTATTTCACATTCAATTGTATTCGGTTGTAGTCTGATAATTTTTTAACTTGCTTAATTCTAGATCAAAAGATATATGATCATCAGTTATTTCTTCATAATAATCTACAAAATTCTTTAGCCACCAGTGCAGAGATATTCCAACAAATGGCGGTGGTTGACCATGATCGTCGCATATTATCACAGCTGTACTTTTTAATAACAGAGAATCGAGAAACATTTTTAATGTATCTAGCGACACTGTACATATCTCATCCCAAATGATCATCTTTGGAATAAATTTCTCCTCCATTCGATCAAGAGTCCATGCGTCCCAATTCCAGCGAAAAAGCTATGATAAGTACATGACTGCACTCCTCGTTGTTTCTTTTCTCTTGATTGTATGTGTGTAGGTGTTAAAGCAATTATATCATCCGAATACTGCCGACATAATTCAATAACTCGCGTTGTTTTACCAGAATCCCCCAGTCCGTTGAAACAGACCGTCTTGTGTCAGGATAATGGATCATACACGAATGCAGCAGATGATACTTCTGATATCTGATTATTTTTTAAATAAATATCTTTGATTTCAACATCTGCGGATTCAGAACAATTATATAACATTTGTTTTATTTTCCATTTACCCCACGATGTATCATGAGCAGTAAATTGAGTCAGTAATTCTGTATATATAATTTTCGATATAGGATGAATCAGTTGCAACTCTGACTGCAGTGCTAGGAAATCTATTTATAATCTATATTAAATTTATAGAAACATAAGCGACTATTGGGGACCTTAAATGAATAAACTGAGGTGACCCACCGTCAGTTTAACCAACAATTGTACCTAATCGTGTTCCGTTAGACAAATATATATCTCTCTCTGTTGCATCGGCGATTATAAAATCATATTCAGCATCATCTAGAATTAATCGTGCATAATGTCGTTTATGATCATATTCCCCGCCTTGAGTAAATTAACGGATTATTCTTCTACCGAGTTCTTTTGCGGTTTCATCATCAGAACTTGTATGTAGTGGCAACCAAACTTCTTTCTGAGGATGGTATGATATAATTGCTTCACCTACAATGAACGATATCCACATCGCTGCAACGAGCATATATCGTAATAAAACTATTGGTGGCCAACGTTTTTCTCAAAAGTGCCTACCAAAACCAAAACGTAACAGATCTTTAGCAAACTCGAAGGTTACAATAACAGCGAATCCGGTCAGAGTAAAATCGGATAGAGGTCCATTTATCGATGCTCTAGTCCTCTCGTGTGTGTGTGTGGGGGGGGGGGGGGTGTCTAAATCTTTTAAGATAGCCAGAACACTTTCCGTAACCAAGAAAACTTCCCGGATAAAACGCGACCATATCAACCGAGATAACGTCGCAGTAATTATACTTAGTACTCCACAATCCACCGTGTTCGTATTCACAGCACGTCTTCGAGAAATTCAAATCGTGTTGGCTTCCACGGATTTTTCTCTCTTGCAACGTGAGCTGCAACAGATGGAACAGTAAAACAATTATTCAACAATTACTCAATATTCTCTGTTTACAATTTCTGCGCAAGATTTTCATTTCTTTGTGGAGAGATTCTTTACGACATATTTCGTTGTTAGGTCGTAAAAATTGATCATATTTTTTATCATCGGAACGCTTAAATACCCATCCTGATACAGGATCGTTTTTACTTATTTCGTGAATAATATCAAAGATGTTTTTCCCAGAGTTCTCTGGGGAAAGGTAAAATTACACGGTTCGATCTCGTGGAAATATTGTTACTGCGCTGGTCCACGAGTGCGCATTATGATTAATAATTTCAATTCGGTCTCCTCTCGATTTATTCTTTGATTCGTATAAAATCTATCCTGTTATCGTTTTAAATATAATTGGAAATTTCAATTTATTTCCTAACTCGGCTACATCATTTATTGTAGCTCCGGTATCATTATCTAATTCAGCCCATTTGTTTATTTTTTCACGTCGTAGATCCGTTAACCAATTTGCACGCATCGCGTTTGTAAAATGTTCGATTACTTGTTCGGCTACTCAGTTCAGCTTTGAAAATCTCATTTGTGCAAGATCATTAATGTTGGGATTAATATTTAGCTGTAAATTATGTAATAACCGGGCTCATAGGGTACGATCGAGTGTAATATGGTTTCTCAATACCAGTCAGCATTCTTGGCTTGGAATTTGTCCTAAGCACAGCGGTTTTTCCATTACGAAAAACAGGTCACGTTTGTCACGAATAGCCCACTCAGCGGAATCTGTTTCTGCTAGCACAATAAACTTTATTCTAAGAAAAATATCTTTGTTCGTTAAAATAATAATCTTTCTCGCCCGCTCGTCGTTCATTGAAACATCAATGACTTCGTCGACACCTGTGTCGATGACTTTGTCATTGCGTATAATTTTGTATGTCGACCACGTGTGAGATGCACCATCATCACGAAATTCTTTTTAGCATTCCGAATATTATTAATCAGATTATTCGTCGGATCATCCAGAGCTGACCTCCGCAAGTCAGGGGTTCTTCTGTCAAGATCGAATCTGGATTCAGGAAACGAACTTTTCCAGGGCTCGATTGTGTATAATCTCTCAATCTCCTCCACATTATATTTTAGACAAGTATTTAAATGAAAAATATTATATGTACAATGACTCAAATATGGAATCAGTGCAAGTGGTTGATGATAGGGGTCTCAACTCCTTGTAACAACACTTGCGTAAATGAAATCTGCGGACAGCATTTGAAAAGCGTAAGGAGAGAGAGAGAGTGTTGTTGAAGTTAGAAAGAAAACGCAGTTGTGTGTGCAATGTGGTGGTGAAAGATATAGATAACATGATTACAAAATAATGACAGTGACAAGGTTATAAACAGTGTAGACAATTATCTAACAAGATTTTCAAAGTAATGATTAAGACAAATAATCAATTAAACAAATGATATTATAAATAAATCAACAAAAAAGACTTTGTCAATCATCCTATCATAAAAAATTACGAAGCATCTCGTGATGGTGTAACTAGGCAATGTCGACGAAAAACACCAGTTAGTTTTGTCATTAATGCTGGTTATCTAATGTTTGGTTGGAAGAAAAAGTAGTACTGCCATACATTTATATTCGAATGTTCAACGGAGTACTCGACGACGGTCTTGTAATCGATCTATTGGCTCAAATCCCAAAAATAATAATTTATCTAATCTAATAGCTTATACGCAGAGTCAAAATTGCAAATATGGAAATACTGGTAGATGTAAAACAATGGGAATAATGGCGGATAAATCTACAAACGCAGAAGAGACTGGCGAAGAAATAATCTTTCAGTCAATGAATGCAGCTGCCAAATAGTTCGATATTCAATCAAAATCAGTATAATTTGTCGCAAATAATAACACTAGGTCTGCTTTCTCTAAGAAATATAAACAAAAAAAAATTTCCATTACTTTTAAGAGAGATAACTCTTTGCGGTATAGATATTGAGTAGCTATGCCGTTTATATATGAAAATGCGCTCAAAATCCCCATTGATATGCCAATGCTTCTTCCTTTCTTACGGTCAATGACCTGAACGAAAACAAAATAACTTCGTAGTATATATTTCTGCGTAGATCGTAATTCATTTTGTCATGCCAATTAATTAACTATCTGTGTCATAATTATCATCAGTGAAGCAACATGATTGTATAATAGTTCAAATTAGTAAAGAGATATTTATGATTTATTTTTCGATCTGTACACATGCAAAAATTCAACTATCTGCGTAACAATTAACACACGTAATTTAAGAAAATATTTCACTTACCTCTTCTCCACTTCAAAATGCAAATTTCCAGACTGACCGAGAGAGAGCGATTCATTGTTTTTTATAGTAAAACATTTTGGGAAAACCCATAATTCTCTAGGATATTCCAGAATAACTTGATCACATGATTCTCTAGAAATGATATCGTTATATATATATATATATTTAAATTATATTCCTCAACCAGGACCATATAGTACAATTATGTAATATAGCGCAGACACAACACCTATATTACTGAATACATGTTTTACTTATCTGTTCTCTCGAATTCAGGTGTAGTCTGACTGGCGATAGAGAAATTCTGGTTTCTTTTATAGTCAAACATTCTGATAAAAACCCATAAGTCCAGAACATTCTAATTTAAATTTTAAAAATAATGGGTATAAAGATTCAACTTGATCCTGAAAACATTATGTCGATTTTGAATCATTACAAAATCGTACGTTTCAATGTGGTTATATGCTATCAACCGAATATCTATTGATTAAAATGATCCAGCAGATCATGTTACAATCTTTATCAGCAGCGAAAGATAATGAAGTGGAAAAATTCATACCACTTTCTATCCCGATTCACAACATGAGATCAAAATTATCTAACGAATATGAAACACAAACAGTCATCAATATACGAGTAGGACAACTAAAAATGATTTTATATCAGATCGTGAAAACGAAACCGCAGTCACTTATGAAAGCGAGAGTAAAAGCGAAAGTAACGATGAAAACTAGTGAGAATCAGTTTAAAAAGTATGTTATAATATATTATTTTATTTTGTTTTTTTTATTTTTTTCAAATATACCAAATCAGATTTTTTATTCAAAATAAGACAATATTTTTTTAAGCTGATCAAATTTAATACAGGAATGTGCATAATTCAGAATCTGATCTCTATCATTCGTTATCATAGAAATATGTTCTCGGCGTAGTTGATTTAATTGTTCCTGTATCAATAAAAAGTCTTCGTTGCTGTATTATGCTGGAAGTATCTGATAAAAAATATTAAAATTCATCAATAACTATATCAACACTAAATTATTTTGTGTTGACTGGAGACTATGTCACTATTGTTCTCATGGCGTTTTCAAGTACCTCCCCCTTGTCGGGTATGAAAATTCTCACATGTTGGTACCTTATATAATATACCTCTTCATTTAATTAATTGCAAAACACTTTGCATGATCAAAAAATCTACGCACAATATTTTTATTATAATGGTTTTATTTTTCTGAAATATTCTGAATTTTGTTATTTTTTCCATGAAAATGAGTCAAAGTTCATATTTTTTTTCTCACGTATTTTAGTCGCTTTTGTCAAGGGAAATCTATCAGATTTATAAAAAATATTAGGGTGAAAACCCAGCGATTCTCTAAATGATTTGTCAAGAAAGTACTAAATTTTCATAAAACACACCTAACAAATATTTTTCATGAGGTGGGGGGTGTCAGTTTTTTGGACTGATTTTAGTTGTCTTTTAAGCAGAAAAGGAGAATTTAGTAATTTCTCGACGATACCATTTAGAGAATTGCTGGGGTTCTCACCCTCAAAAATTACGAAATCTGATAGATTTTTCTCGACAATTTTATGCAGAATTAAAAAAAATCTTTTACGCTGCGGTTGAAAGTCATTAAGATTTGACAAACAGATTTATATCAAGAAATTCTCCACGCAGGTCAATTTAATGTTCGGATTTGTCAGTAAGTTTACAATTTATTCTTGATAATAACGGATAATGACAACGTAGATAAACATGATTAATAGGTTCTTGTACAATCAAATATCTAGGAGGTACTTGCGGAGTAAAATTATACAGAATATATCCTTGCTGAGCCTGATTTGATTTTTCAAGATCTATTTGAAAGCGGCAATCAATTACGTCACATACAAAATTAACTGCAATCGTTGAGGTTATATTAACGATTCCTGGCGAAATATGACGACCTTCACCATACGGTTTATTATTGTGATTGACAATAGTTGGAGGGGGGGGGGAATATTTTTTCCATGACTCGACAATTTGCGGAATGTGTTCGTTGATAAGATCGTTAAGTGATTTTAAAGTCTGTTATTACAAACATTGGTAATTGTTCTTTGGTTATTTTATAATGATCGAGAAATAATTTGTATTGAAATCATCTAAGTTTGATTCTGGTGGTCTTTCATATTTTGGTGGAATTTCAGGCCAACCTAAATCAGATCTGATTGATGATTGAAAAATATCTACAACGTAATCTGGAAAATATATTTCATCTGGTTTATTTTTATTTGCAAATATAAGCGAATAATTCGCATCGAATCCAGCAAATGATTTTGATCTGATATTTGGCCAACTGTAATATACTCGTAATTGTGCTAGTGCGATTTCTTTCACTGGAAATGCAATTGGAAAGCTAAAACTAAATTCTGAATTAGTTGAGCTTACCGTTATCAGTTTTGTTCTTGACCGAGTCGTATTATTTACAATCTGTTGTAGTAGCTCGCTTGGCGATATCATTGTTATTTAAATCTTGATGTTCTAAATCAATCACTGTCATTGCTTCTTTGTAGATTTTGAGCATCTCTGTGAACATAAAATCTTATATTTCCCCATCACTAAGGCTTATGATAATAACGAGGATAATTTGGAGAATGCTAGCATTGATGTATGTAATTTTATCATATAATCGTGTAAATTTGCATTTGTACACGTACATATTTTTGGGCAATGATGTTGAGCATACTGGCAATCGCTGTTGCAGTTGAAACATATATTGTTACAACTGCTGGTGCCATCATTGTTATTATTGATAATACACGCCGGTTCCAGCAATAACAGCAGACGCTGGGTAAACAATTATGTCAACAATGACTACACGTCTGTGATATTTCTTTTTGTTAAACTATATTCTCATCAACGATATTTTTCAATTTTGTTTGCCATTCACGTGCTTGATTGTGAATGAATTTCTGAACGTCGTTTGGAGTGCTCATTATATTTTATAAAGCAACCAAGTGAGGTGTTTCAGACATAAATTCCATACACCATCAGTAAGATGTTGTGGTTAATTGTTATTCAGATACTTCCAGCATAAATGTTTCTTCGTCTCCTTTATTTATTACAATAGACACTATGATAACGCCATGATACCGTTGTTGACAAAACCAACTCTAATATCAGCTGCGTATTCAGTATCATCTGCTTTTATAATGTCACCTTCTATCTCAATAAATGCTTCAGCGGGTAAGAAATATCTGCTTGTATCTTGAACTTGTTAATTCAACTTGCCCATGCTGATTTGGTTGTAGTGCGTCTTAAGAATAAAATTAATAATCGCGTATATATTCATCTTTAAGAACCGGTGCGTCTATATCGAACGCTGGATTAGATACACGTTTGAATATTTTATTATAATTCTTATCGTCTAACACAACGACCACTGCCTGCTATCAAACTTAAAGCTATATTTGTTTTTTTTGCTTCACCGGCCAACTCTGATAGTTTCTGGTTTGCAGCTTGATTTATTATTTTACTGACATTTGCAGGCATAACTTTAGTGCTGGGTAATTTAATTGGTGGTTGTGGTGTTTTTTTTTTTTGTACTAATCGACCTACTCTATCCTTGACTGTCGAGAATGCTTTACCGACAAAATTGCCATTAACATTAATACCTTCATCACGGGGAACATCAATAGCCTTCATTCCTAATTGTTTTGCAATCGGTGTTACTTTTGGAGCCATCCTTTTGAATAAACCCATAACAGTATAACAGAATCCATCTCCGTAAATCATTACTGACCATTACAAGTCTACGTTGTGTATTGTGTACAACCCTTTTTTAAGTTACATGTTGATTAATTAGTTGTTTTTTAGTCGCTGTGATAATCATAAGCAATTTCATCTATGAGAGAACGATAAATACTGCAATCCATAATACTGCCAGTAAATAATTTTTAACAAATATCAGATATTTTATCAATAATTTCCAGCGAATTATTTCCTGCGCGTTTTCCTCCAATCAGAACTTCTAATCTATCTACGTCGGTAAGAACACTTTCAGGATAAGCAATGAGACCGCTTCCTTGAGTAGAAAAACCACTTCCTGTAGCGCCTGACTTAGGTTCGTAAATTTCATCAGGGTCATTATATAGCTGCTTAAGTTCTTCAACTTTGATTCTTGAGCTAGTTTTTCATATATTTCATTTCAATGTTATCATTGTTTTTCGTTTAAAGTCAATAAAATCCTGACTAGTAGTATCTAAAAAATCTCGAGTTATATGGGCGTCATATACTGTAGCAATCCATTTTTTAGGTTCTTACCGTTCAGCAGAATGTTTATACAAAAATTTCTCTCTATTTTCAAAAAAAAAAATGCAACCAAACCTGCTGATTATCTTCGATTGTTGAGTAATTTATATTTTTCAGCAAACATTTTTCTATAAGCCCATGGTTTTTGCTGAGGAGATTGTGGTCTTTGTTGTGACTGAGAAAGTCGTGAAGGAGATTGTGGTTGTGATTTTTGTTGTCGTTCTACTTGTTGCTGCGGTGGAGGAAGTTTTAAAGAAGGTTCTTGCTGGAGAGGTTGTGGCGAGGAAGATTTTTGTTAAATATATTGTTCCAGTGTCTTATAAAGTCTTTTTATTTCACTATAAAATAATTCTATATTTTAGATCATTATCTCTGGCTTGCTTTTTGCTATAATATATGCGATATACCCACTTGCTTGATGAAACTTTCATCGCTTACACTATCATGATCAGGTTTTAAATATTTAGACTTATTAAAAATACCATATTATGTCACACGAGGTAAATCTTTTTCTTTATAATTTTCAAGCTCTCCAACAACACATTCTCTAAACATTTTAATCAATTCAGTATTTTCTTTTTTTTACTTTAGGTTTAGTTGAAGAACTTCCTTTATTTCACCAATACCTTCAAGTATTACTTCATCTGCGCAGCAGCTATATCAGTTAAAAGTTACTGTAAAATCTTTTATTTTTTATTTTTTATAGTTCTGCTATTTTTCTAGTATCTGCAGCAGTCTGTTCTAACGTTGGACAAAGACCTTCAGTTGCCTCTGCAACTCCTAACTTTTGTTATAGGTTTAAATTAAAAAAATCTGTACCTTCTGCATATTCAACTTGAGATTTTTGACTTCTTGAAATTTTTGCTTAAGAGAATCACAAACAGGCAAAAACGTTTTGATTGCTTCTAATTTTTCTCTAGCTAATCTAGCTGTATAAGATTCCGTACCCGATGTCATTACTGATATATAAATAATGATCTAATTATAGCAGCAGAGGGGACGCGACCTCAATGAGACGTCCGGTGGGTAAAAGACAACATATATAAAAATATTAAAACAAAAACAATGACGATAAAGTAACAAAAAAAAACTAAACCCCAGTTGCGTTTAAGCAAAAGGTCTGTTCGCCTCCTCTGCTGCTTGGGTACGTGAGAAAGCCTGCCAGTATCTTCTCGTGGGTCGGTGGTTCTTCCCGGGTACTTCCTCCACCAGTTATATTGGCCACCATGTATTTCCTACCTTGTGCTGAAAAAATGGCATTAAACCCACAACAACCTACACTGAACAAGTGGTGACCAAAACGGGAATTTAACATTCAAGGTAAATGATAACATTGTTAAAAGTGGTTGACCAACAATGGGTATACATTAATATGTCCAAACGTACATTTATCATGGGACTTGCACTCTGGACCAAAACAACTCCATGTGTAGTGACCAGTACTTAATTATTTACCATCCAACATGCTAAATGTTATGTATATCTATATTTTTGTAACTTTTTGTACAGGATTTCATCTAATTTTATAATTTTATAACTGTACAAGACATCTTTCGTTGAATTTTGCCTATGTGACTTGAAAATATTAAGAGCAAAATATTACATACGACATGTAATTAGATGCTTACGTATGTGTTGACAATATTAATAATAATCTTAATAATAAGATTTAAAAAATTAATCCAAAAATTTAACTGATAATGGAACTAAAATGGAAGTGACTAAATATAGTATTAAAATTCTGAAACTGTACAGGACTTTGGTAGAGACTGAAAAAGAAATCCTGCGAAATGAATGCAAAACCAAAATTGGGCAAGACAAAACGGTAGTACTACAATTATGAAACTGTCTTATTTCTGGGCTACACTAAAATTAGTACTAAAATTTCGCGAAGTACCAGACTTTAGAGGCAACTGAAAAAGTCTGGTGAAATGTATTCTTAAAAAATGTTCTGGAGTAAAAGTAGTACTAATATTCTGAAACACATCAGACATTTAACGAAGACTGACAAAGAAAACCAGATCATATGTAAAAAAAAAAAATATAGGCATATACTAAAAGTAGTACTAAAATTCAGAAACTGTACCGACCTTAGCGGAGACTGAAAGAATTTGGATCAATAGAAAATGTTTAGCTTGGGCTGAAATTAGTAGCATGGTTCCAAAACTGTACTTTAATGGAGACTGAAAAATATCAGGAAAAAGAAACGCAATGTTGCTTATACTAAAAATAGTTCTAAAATTCTGCATCTCATACGAACTTTATTGGAGATTGAAGCTATATCCCAAAACTGTAAAAATGTTGGCCTAAACTAAAAGAAATACCGAATTTGGAAACTCACAAGGAATTTAGCAGAATCTGAGCAATGTATGGCTGAAACTACAGGTAATACAAAAATATCTAAACCTTCCTCAAAATGTAATGTTTTTTAAAAAAGTTGGCAAATTTACTCATTACAAAATTTAAAATGAAAAATTTACAAATTTAAATTGTTTTAACAAATAAATTATACCGAATTAAGCAAAGACTTGGAAATGTCAAAATAAATTAAATTTGGTTTTCGAGATTCTTTTTTTTTCTTTTTTAATTTAAAAAGTTTGATTTTAAAAAACTTTTAATTCACATTTTTAGACTTGTTTGCTTTTTCATTAATTTTCATGTCTATGTTTTCATTTTGTTATTTATTGTGTTGAAATTGCTTTGAATATATTCTTTGTGCCATACAAAAGTCTGACGGAGAAAAAAGAGAGAGAAACGACGATGTATTTTATATCGAAAGTATTCTTGACCAAAGAACACATGAAGTGGGAAAACATCGACTCCAAGAAGTGAAAGTTCGTTGGAAAGGATATCCACCCAGCTTCCATTCTTGGATTGCTGCTTCAAAAATCATAGACTATACAAAGCAGTTGAAGTCACAAATATGGCTAGATAATCCTCTCAGCATCTACAGTGGGTGTGGTGTGGAAAACGTACATTGCACTTTTAATTTTTGTTAGACCAACCATGTAGTGTCATGAATTTCATGTCCATCAGATGAAAGATATGTCATAAATTGAAAGCTCAGTGCTTAGTATTGTCAAAATTGTGCATGTCAGAATAGGTTCAAATTAATTTCTATACATACATGTACATATATTATTTAACAAATGTCATTTTCATACTCAGTGTTTGTGTCTTTGCTAAGCCAGACTTACTGTATCCATCCTAGTGGCAGACCCACCTCCAACAACATCACTCTTTCAAATTAAATCAAGAAAAATTATACCCCAAAGTTAATTCATAGTATTTGTTTCATAAAAGAATTTAAACGTAGTTTCAACGCACTTCTTTTTTCATTTTATGTAATGCTTCATGCTTTCACATTCCTTAAATCATCTTTGCAAGCCAATGGTATCAATTCACTTGGCTCGCTTCAACCAAAGTAGACTGACTACTTTTGGAAAACAAAAATGTCGTTACATAAGTTGCATGAAACATTTATCAGCTGCACCGCGACTGTGTGTCTTGATTGGACTAGAGTGAGTGACAAGAGTCACAATAGGCTCTGTAATGATGCAACATATTAATAAAAAGGTCACAATTCTGTCCAGAAAGAACATGATTTTATCTGTTAAGAAGACAATGTTCATACCAGATTTTATCAGAAAGTGTTCAATGGTCCCCAAGTTATGCTGGTTATAGGGCTATACTATAAAAGAGCAGGAGATTTACAACAAACAGAAACAAAGTCAATAACTCTGTAAAATTAGACCAGAAGAATGGGCTGTAATGGTTAAAATTGGACCTGAAAAGATGAAAACTCTGAAAAGCATGTGAACAGTGTACATGAAACAGGCAATATACAATTGTAATGGTATCCAGTTATTCTAAAGATTGCAAGTCTGTGTTAGGGGTACAACAAGTGTGAACAGACAGACAAAACAATGGATAGAAAAGGTGACAAGTTTTAGGATCCCATATCACCAAGCAGGGTCCTAAATTTCCTATTCGTGAATATTTATCTTTGATGGCTATATTTCAATTCTTTAATCTATACTGTCCTATTGTTGGTGGCATGTGAAGAAACTATGACAGACCAAGAGAATGGAAAAAGTAAAATTGCAAAACAGAGACTTAGTGTAACAGACAGACAACACCAAAATGAATAATATTTCTTGACTGCAGCAAAGCAAATTTCTAATATTTTAACATTAAAGTGGAAAAATAATATTTAGGAACATTATGCTTTGGAGAAGAAAAAAAAGTCCAAAACAAATGAAAAAGCACAAAATAAAATTTACAGGTAAAACATGAACAACTGAGAAGGTAATTATTTGTATTTCATTCATAGAAAAATATAATATATTGACAAAATTACATTAAAAGTACAGGTTCATTTAAAGTGTTACACAGAAATGAATCATTTTGCTTTCATGACAAGATTGTATTCTTTATTATGTACACCATCATGATACATAACTAATCTGATGTAGATACCTAGGTTATAGTCAATTCAAATACAAGTAAACTATTTCAACAAAACTCAATCATAAGATACGGCTAACCTTTACAATGAACCTTTTAAAAATATTAATTCATGTACAGAAAGCATACAGAAATGTTAGAAATAACTTTTTATTAAAAAATTTCCAAACGTATTATTTTAACAGAACAGAAAATTGATATTGTCAAAATGTTTCCAGATTTATTATATAAATTGGACAATGCAAATCATACAATAAAACCTGAATACTGTCAGTTATCAGCTATATTTTTGAGCATATTGTATCGCACTGTATGTACAGTATTGGGACCTGGATTCTATTTTCTACTGTAGATTTTGTATACCTTTCCTTGGTGTTAAATGTCACATATAAATAACAATATAAACTTTAAAATAATCAGGACGACAAAATCAGTTATAAGATTTCACATGGACACGCATATTACATATTACTGCAAAAATAGCAGAGGCACGCTGGTTCCGATACTGCAGTCATAATAAAAACATTTCCTCTTTGAGATTGTATCTTCTCCTGATCCATGGTATCTTATATGTACTGCACTGCATGGAAGGGGAAAGAATGAAATGCAAGCTATGTCATATATTTATTCCTGTGTGATGCACAGCCCAATGAAAACTGTAGATCAAGATCTGCCATCCCATAATGTACTGATCAGTATCTACACCTGCATCCCATAATATACTGATCAGCATCTACACATGCCATCCCATAATGTACTAATCAGTATCTACACCTGCATCCCATAATATACTGATCAGCATCTACAGATGCCATTCCATAATGTACTGATCAGTATCTAGATCCGCCATCCAATAATGTACTGATCATCACAGTAGAACTTTGATTATCCAGCACCCAATTAACCGTCAGGGCATGGTACGTCAAAATATTAAAAACAGGTACATCTACATATGTAGACATTATGATTTTTTGATGACCCAGTCTATTGTGTAATACTTTTAATGTACATATTATACTACCAGTCTATTCTCAGATCCATTATGGTCTTGTCCCGCACCCTGATGAATAATCAAAGTTCTACTGTATTAACACCTGCCATCCCATAATGTACTTATCAGTATCTACACCTGGCTTCCCATAATGTACTTATCAGTGTTGATCAATGTCTACACCAACCATCCCATAATGTACTTATTACTTATCAGTGCTACACTGTTCAGTCAACTCATTCCTTTCAGTAAAAATAAAAATAAAAATGGGTGATGTCTACATATCTTGCAGCTGAGTGTACATTAAAAATATGGTTCAAACAAAAATTAAAGGACTTGACATGGGTTTGCCAATTTTTTTAAAAGTTTATTGAAACTAACAAAGTTAAATTCTAAAACCTTATTTACTGTATTAGTGCTAAGTCCATCTTCCGAATTATAAAATATGGGGTGAAAATTTTCAGTCCTCAGATAACATGTACACAATAATGGAACTGTCAACAATGTTAAAGTCATTACTTATTTTCCAGGTACATAAAATTCACTGTGTTCTATCTTCCAAGCTATGCCCAATTCGTATAGTTTACTTATTTGAGTATTCAATCTTTCTTCCAAATTATTCGATTCTGGGCTTTTTCTTTAAATCTTTTCCAGAGAAAGTTTGACAGAATGATAACTGTAAATTTCCCTGTGATATTCTCCATCTCACAGAGAATTTCTGCTTTAACTGATTGCTTGGGTGGGTGATCTGGTCCAAAAGCAGGTCTGATCCATCAGCTTCCAACGACGAAGGGGGAGGGATATGTTTCTGATGGATATATTTTTTCTTAGAATCTGCATTCAAAAAAAAAGTTACAAGTGACAGTAGAGAATCCCAAAATGCTCAATTATGATTGGTGTTTTTCTTCAGAATCTCATATGTGAGAAAAGGGTATACTCCCCCATTTTCCCCATATCTGTTAACTATCAAAGGGTTTGGGAAACATTGGTAACGTCTTATTACAAATATTCAACAACTGTGACCCTGACCCAAGATAAAAGGCGTGACCAAGCATATCAAAGAATGAATTGTCTTAGCTTAACAATGAGTCACGCCAAGTAAGGTTAGAACCTATCAAGTTGTTTTAGAAATACAATGTATATGCAAATGGAGAAATGTAACCAAAACTGTAATTGTTGATGATTGTTGCCTTGCAGTGTTACAACTGGCATAATGACTGCTACATCTAACGTCCAAATAATGTGGGCTCGACATATCCAAGCGACTAAAAATCATAAAGAAAAAGATACACATTGCAGAATTACCTTAGAATAGAATGAACCTGATTGAAAATGCTTCTCGACTTTTGTCAAAGCTAAATTCATGACATCAAGTGAAAGCTCTAATAACATTCAGCAATGCAAATACAGGATATGGTGAAAAAATTAATATGGAATATACTAAAGGTAAAAGGGGAGATAATTGGTACAGATTAAAAATTTTAGGGTGGAATGTTGCTGTCATGAATTTTAAAATATTTAAAACTACCAATTTAAGTTCTCTGCATTTTCTTCTACTTAAGAAACAATGTTCCCATTTTGTATTCTTACTAATATGCTTAACAAAATCTGTATATATCAACAAATAAATATATATGTGAATGTCATAAAATGCAGTGCAGCATGTAAAGTGTGCAGCTAATTTGACCTATAACACTTTAGCCAGCGTAAATGGAGCAAAGTGACCTTTCCCTGCATGAAACCCTTTTTGGGCTGCACCGCTAAAATGAAAATATGTTTGACTCTTGCAAATATCGTGTTTATTAAATAGGAAAAACTAAAACTATCCATATTTAATACAATTTTGCAATAGTACTGAATCAGGTGCAACTTTTAATGTACTGGCATCTTGTACGAAATAACATTTAGTATTGCATGTACACCAAAACTTAAAACACAGGAACGAGTGGTTTGGCTATTCATTCAAAACAATTTCAGAACCTCCTCCAACTTACAAAGCAGAGTAAATGCCCTATGCATAAATGGTAAAATGGTATGCTTAACTGTGATATCTCAGAGTGACAAAATAATCTCAAACATACTGGGCTGATTTTAGTCTGTTTCTGTGCCTGTAATTTCCCAGTGAATAAAATTCTGATGCTAAAATTGTCTTGCTATATACTTTTTGATTTATCGTAAATGATCATGGACAGGTAGTGTACAAATTAAAGGCAAATCGTAATGACAAGTCATTATTTGAGTACTGCTCAATGATGACACGTGTAAATCAAATAAGGATAATTAATTTATTATTTCGGCTTACATGATGTAATCAGTAATAACTTAATTTCTGATATATGTGAATCAAAATAACAATAAATAACTTTGGGATTAATGTATATAAAAACATTCTTTTAATAGAAATGTATTCATACAGCATGGATACCCCACCAAAGTGCCTAAAAATGATCCCCAAACGCAAAACCTAACAAATCTGTTATAGATAGGTGAACTGATGGACAAAGGTTAATACTATAAAGGTGGGAAATATATAAGTATCTCCAAAGTTATAACTCAATTCACACAGAATATTTGACCAGACCTCAAGGTAAAATACCTGGAAAATATCACAATTCTGGGTATGACATTTGAGATAACTTGTCCATACCACTTATACAAGACTCATGCAGGACAATGCCTTTTTTATAAATAGATAAGATACTAACAAATATTCAGTCAAAAGGTCAAAATGCCAGTTCACTTTGTTAAGAGTTCCAGAAGTTTAAAAGACATAGGTTCATGTGAATAGACCAGAGTGGTCCAACTACAGTCCCATGGGCCAAATGTGGTTCAAGGGTCATTTTTTTGTGGCTTGCACTTGTACAAAGAGTGAGTTCTATAATTATAGTATAATTGATTTGTATCATGCATCTTCCACAAATTTTACATTTTTGGTCCATGTGGTCTGCAGTGTTGATGATGGAATAGAACACCTATGGTCTACGATGTTGGAATAGAACACCTATGGTCTACATATCTCCAACATACAGATTACTACCTAGTACATGTACTTATTGATAATAACCATAATGATTACACCTGAATACAGCTAGTGATACACTGGATGCAATCTGCCTCGATTCTAAATAGTTTTACAAAGTTTCAAACAAATAAACTATTTGTTCTCATATCAATCTTTCAATTATCATGAAATCTTGCTGTTTTGTTTCTTTGCAGAAATGAAGACCTGTTTGTTTCTCATTAAGACTTGAGTCCTGTCTCTTTGTTTATCATCAAGACAGAAATTCTGTCTTTTTGTTCATCATAATACTATGCTGTCTCTTTGTTTATCATCAACACTTAAGCCCTGTCTCTTTGTCTATCAATACTGTGCTGTATCTTTGTTTATCAACAATACTAAAGCCTCGTCTCTTTGTCTATCAATACTGTGCTGTCTCTTTGTTTATCAGCAAGACTAAAGCCCGGTCTCTTTGTCCATCAACACTGTGCTGTCTCTTTGTTTATCAGCAAGACTAAACACCCATCTCTTTGTCTACCAACACTCTGCTGTCTCTTTGTTTATCAACAAGACTAAAGCCATATCTCTTTGTTTATCAACACTGTGCTGTCTCTTTGTTTACCAGCAAGACTAAAGCCACATCTCTTTGTCTATTAACACTGTACTGTCTCTTTGTTTATCAGCAAGACTAAAGCCCTATCTCTTTGTCTATTAACACTGTGCTGTCTGTTTATCAGCAAGACTAAAGCCCCATCTCTTTGTCTATCAACACTGTGCTGTCTCTTTGTTTACCAGCAAGACTAAAGCCCCGTCTCTTTGTCTACCAACACTGTGCTGTCTCTTTGTATTTCATCAAAACTGAAGCACTCTCCATTTGTTTGTCATTACTACTCAAGTCCTAACTCTGTTTATCATCATACCTTGAGACTTTTTAAATGTATTAATTAATGACTAAATGAATATATAAAATATACCTTATATGTATTGCCTCGGTCTTTAAGATACAGGTAGACTTTATTGCTCCTGTAAACAGCTTTAATGCAAGGAAGTGTAGGTAGATACTCAATGAGCCCATCATTACTCTCACACAACATTAACAGACTAAGGGAGACAAATCTAAACAGTTGATTCAATAAAACAATACTCCATGGTCTAAAAAATTAAAAGGAGGCAAAAGTCAAAAACAAAAAAAAAATTCAAGAAAAGATTAAATGAAGCAACTTAAACCTGATATATGTAAAGACAACAATATTCTTTATAACAGAAATTACATAACTGCTTCACTTGAAACAATCCAGAAAACCTCAATATCTTGTGGGAATGGGGTTAATGAATAAATTCATGTAGGTCCACAATAAAATTTGAACAAATTACCTAGGTTTAAAAATTCACATGTTTCAGGATAATCTAATTTTGTCAAAATTCTTAAAAAGACCCTACAACAGGTACTCTTCTGGTGAAATATGTCTGTACAAAACTGTACATAAAATAAGTGTCCATCACAAAGGTTAAAATAATAATAATAATAAAAGACATAACAATAATATTACTTTAAGTGTGACAATTCATCATAAACAAATGATATGATACAGAGCATTCAATATCGTTTGTAACTTTCATATGTAAGAGGCAAGCAAATTAAAAACCTTATTTAGGAAGCCTGAACAAACGCATGTAAAAGACTGTCCAACTTATAACAGATATGAACAATGTTTCATTGTTTCCATTACTATTTTTTTTATTTAAAAAATCTAAATTATTTGGGCAATATTAGTTTGCTTTGTGGGAAAAATCATCACATCTTGTTAAATGAAACAACTAAAACAATGACAATCCATTAAACTTAATATAAGATCTTTTTAAAAATATGCACATTAAAGAAGATGTCCTAAAAATATAGTAATTTTATTTTCAAAAACAAAAGCAAGAAAAGAAATACCAATAAAATATTGCATAAAAATAAATTAACAGAAAAGGGGTGATAGTGTCAACAAAATGACGTTAAAAAAACATGCATGCCTTGTACATCATCTTGTACAAATTGCACCCTGTTCTGTGATCAAGATCTATTTAGAATGGCACCTAATTCATGTACACGCACTAAATGTAAAGGGAGATAACATAGTTTTTGATTACTTAAAGAATTGTGTTGCTGATGAAACTGGCAACCAAAGACTATAAACGAGATACCAAATAAAAAAAGTTTTTGATCTGGCACTGAATAATGTCACCGTATGGTTTATACATTTCACTGCTGTGAATATTTTAGTTTCTGGACAACTTTGATATTTCTATTTTATCTGTTCCTCATAATTCATCACAGTTTTTCAATGTTTTTCACAATTACAAAGAGTCTTTTACAGCAGAGATATACACCTTGTTCAAATTTGTGAGGCCATGTTTCATGAGTATTAACAGCATTCTGCATTTAGCTAGGCTGAGCAAGACCAGTCTCGGCATACACAAAAGCATTTAGCAAGGGTTGAGCTGTACCAGTCTCAGCATACAAAAAAAGCATGTAGCAAGGCTGAACAGTACCAGCCAAGGCATACACAAAAGCATCTAGCCAGGCTCAACCGTACAGTACCAGTCTCAGCTTACACAAAAGCATTTTGGCCAGGCTTAGCAGTACCAGTCTTGGCATAAACAAAAGAGTTTAAAGTAACTATAGTACTCTTTGAAGTCTGCTATCCAGCAAACTGTTTAATTTTATAATTTTAATTGTCAGCACTTAGTATTAATGACACTGCACTATGAACTCAGAGGTCCAGTATGCTTTCTTTCTGCTAGACACTGGCAGTGATTCTTTTGAGTGCTTAGTGGCAAAAGATTGGCTAGCTAGAAATAAATGCAACTTTAATCGACTTTTGCTAAGGCATGCCTAAATCAATTGCTAACACCTTAGACTCTGTGATACAATTCCTAATGTCCTTATTGGGTCAATAAGGCAATGAAGGCAGAAAATGACACAAGTCAATATTGTTCTGTTCTTTATGGTATTGTAAATCAAGTGATTGGCACAATTTACAGACTCTGGTAACAGAGAAAGATCGCATTTCAGAATGGTTAGGACAAACGTGGTCTATTACTTGGGTAGGTAGAAGAAAGGAAAGTCTCTTTACCATCAAACTGCATAATTCTCAATATCCAGAAGAAGTCGGGCACACAATGTAACATCCATTAACAAAATCCCTGAAAGGAGTTATTTAGAAAATATTCAGTATTTTCAGGATAAAGATCACAAAGTTATGTAAGTGTTTTGTAGAATGGGCTATCTTGACCCCATGATCACAATGTTAAGCAGGTGTTTTGTAGAATGGGCTATCTTGAACCCATGATCACAAGGTTAAGCTGGTGTTTTGTAGAATGGGCTATCTTAACCCCAAGATCACAAGGTTAAGCAGGTGTTTTGTAGAATGGGCTATCTTGGCCTCACAACAATTTATCCA
This sequence comes from Sinohyriopsis cumingii, assembly GCA_028554795.2. Classification (NCBI taxonomy): domain Eukaryota; kingdom Metazoa; phylum Mollusca; class Bivalvia; order Unionida; family Unionidae; genus Sinohyriopsis; species Sinohyriopsis cumingii. The sequence goes on from CM068824.1 coordinate 106,536,691, forward strand.
AAGTATAATAAGAATCCAATCATGGGTTTAGGAAAAAGAAGAAATTGAAACAACTTCAACCTCAACTGTAAAGTAACTTTCCTATGACTGTGACCTTAACTAGTGTGCAAAACTACCACTGGCCCACCAGTCTGATGCCAGCTAATTTTATCACAGACTGGTGTCTAAATTGTTTCCACATGCGTTCTTTCAAAGTGCGTTGAAAACGTTCCACGATGCTGGCTTTGGTTTCGGGATTCTCGGTGGTAAAAAAAATGAATGTCACGTTTCTTTAATTCTTTTTGGAAAGCTTGGTTCAGAAATTCGGTACCTTTGTCCGTTTGCCATCGAAGAGGGTGACGACCGCTTTGTTTCAACACCCGTTGCAGGGCTCGCACTAACTCGCTGCTCGATTTGGAAGTCAAGCGAACGACCCAGGCAAATTTGGAAAAGACGTCGATGACACAAAACAAATATTTGTAGCCTCGATTGTAGCTGACCAAATGAGAGACATTGGCTAAGTCGGCTTGCCATTGATGATCGATGCCTTCCACTTGGGTCCGACTTCTGGACAACATGCGTCGAATGGGTTTGTGTAAAGTGTAAGTAGCTTGTTCTTGTAACCATCGTTGCACTTCAGGTAAACGGAGACTTTTCAGTCGAGTTTTGGCAGCACGATACAATTTTTGAACTCCTGCGTAACCTGCAGGATGGGAGAGATCGTAGTAAATGCTGGCTAAGACTTTTTCCATGTGTTGGTTGGTGTGTTAATAAGGCACCCACTCTTTCTCTTGGGGCATTTTCTTGGATTGTAATGCTTTGTGTGTGCGACCGGCAATAGGTGTCTGAACAGGGGATCTTTTTTCTTGTTTCACTTCTGTCTTCACCTTCATTTTCTCCTCTGATGAAGAAGGGGTGGTCATCATCTTTTTAATCCATCCAATTCTGGAGGTAGGTGGGGTTGTTAACTTGCGTACTTTTTCTGGTGGAGTTTGAAACCCTTCCTCTTCTTCTTCTCTTTTTTCTGTCTTGGTCACTGGCAGTAGTAGTGGTGATGGTGGCGCCGGTGATGGTGTTGGGCTTTTCATCAAGGTCTTAAAATCTTTCAGAGTGGGAAGAGCTGTTTCGTCGTGGAGGCAGTCCTTTCCTTTTCTTTCCTTGCGGTTTAGAAGAGGAATGTTTTCTGGAGGGTGACATCTTTGAGTCTTCAGCACCAAAAACACTGATGCCCCTACTTAGTCACAGACCTTTTTTATACTGGAACGCCTCGCCACTGATTGTCTTGACGTCGTATCAAATTGAGGACAATCATGACACGTCGTGCAGGGGTACGCAACGGACTAAATCGAGCCAGTTCTTGCTTGGACAAATCCAGTAAACTTTGTAACATGCCCGATCTTTCTTGGACTTTGATTTTGGGAGCAGGTACTTTGTGAGTCGCAGCCACTGCCGCTAAACTGGAGAGTCCTGCCACTGGGGAAGATCTTGGTGTTATCAGTGGAGAAGTTCTTGGTGTGATCAATGTCTCCAAGTACTGTTTAAATCTTGGTGACATCAACGGAGAAGTGACTGAACCTGAGGCTACCGGAGACGCAGTCACCGCCGTGGCAGGTCGTGGTTTTCGAGTGTAAGTTTGCGTCCTGGCCGAAGTGCCTCTCTTGCGACTAGTTTTCTTCTGTGGGCTTTTCTTTTTCTGGGGACTTTTTCTGTTTCTTTTTCTGGGGGCTTTTCTTTTTCCGGGGTGGTGTCTGGTAAGAGGAGGGTCCCGCCACTGGAGAAGTTCTTGGAGACACAGGTCTCTTTGGGGACCTGGTCATTTTCTTCTTCTTCTTGGAGCTTCGTTTGACTTCTTTTTTTGGGGAGAGAGCTTTGGGCGCATTAGGATCCCATCTTAAGAGAGAGCGAATGATGACCCCTCCTAGAGTACCGCTCCCTCCAGGTTTCAAAATGATTTGTTTTTTGGTTTGAGTGTCGATGCGGAGATCGGCCAGTTGGGTCAAAGCGACTTTGTTTCGATCGAACAAGCGTTTGGTTTGATGAGGAATCTGAATGATCCCTTGGAGTAATTGACGTGCTGTCACTGTGAACCATCATAAGGCTTCTTTGAGACTAGCTTCTAAGACACGAGCCCTTATTTGTGGATTTTTTTTCTCGACTGCTGCCATACAAGGCACGAATCAATTTGACGGGAACATGGGATTGAAGGGACGTCATGTTCACACTGTGTGAGACAGACGAAAAGTGTCTGAGGTTTTTATAGATTTTTTTTGGAGTGAAGTTAAGTCGAGGACGGAGACGTGTACAGGACAGGCCCACCGTCTTGGCACCAGTGGTGAAACAATTGGGTACGAAATCGCAACCCCTCGGGAGTCGTAGGTTTCAAATCGACGAGTAAATAGGCGTGTGGAGTGTGAGTGGCATCGTCGTACGCCTGAGTCAGCCAAGGCGATCCTAACTGTTTGGCTAAGACTTGCACTTGCGATTTATCTCGAGGGCTTTTAAACAAGACCACTTAATGCGCATTGAGACTGATGGTGCGATGGGCTTTACTTTGTTGAAACAAATTTTCAGTGATTTAAACGACACTGGCATTACGGTGATGCCCTTTGCGCGTGAGCCACAGTTTAATTTCTTCTTCGTCTTCTCCTAACATGTCGTCGAAAATGACCAAATGGGTTTGACGGGAGTCAGAGACGATGCCATTGTCTTCTTTAGGAATGCCTTCCACAAACACGATGGAATCGCCTTGACTTTCTTGCAAGAGTCTGTACGCCGATTGCCACTCTTTGTAACACCACACGATGCGCTGAGGTGGTCGATGGATCAAATGATGTTTATGTTCGATCAAACGTTTGACGAATTCGGTTTTGCCTGAACCGCTAGGTCCAGCAATGAGCATGTTAAAGGGATGGCGAAGATACAAAGCCTCCCAACTGCCACGATCTAAGTGTTCGTCGATGACTTTGACAGTAGAGGAAGAGGGAGCAGAAGTAGCCATAGTGTGAGGAATGTCACTTGTGACACGAAAACAAACAAGACAAGAGTTTAGATACTTTTTTCAGGACACGTTTATTGAATGTTTTAAACATCAATACGAAAGACAAAAATACATAAAAGCCAAAGACTTAAGTACAACGATAAAAGGCACATCGAAATTATCAACGTGGAATAGAAACAAGTGTCTGTACAACACGTTTTGGGTAAGGTTCTGACCAGTTCTATAGGGGCTAAGGTCACACAAGTGTCTTCAGACCTGTTCACGACAGTCCTGTCCTGGGTGACGAGTTCTTCTGACACCGTCACTAACACAGGTTGAAAAGTGACTTTTTTCCTTGAACAACTCTCGTGCATACTGGGCCACTTCTTGGGTCCAAGCCTCAAAATCCCATTCTTTCCAGGCACGGACATCTGTCCAATGGGGGTGTAAGTCACAAGCTACACACACATCGTCATACACGTCTTGGGTAGCTAAAAGTTGACGAATCTTTTTTTCCCGTAGAGGTCGAGATGTATCCAGATGAAACCGCAAGGCTTTGAGCAAAATGATTCTTTCGTGACATATAAGGCCATTGGGGTGGTAAGTACTTATCGTAAAGAGTCCACAAGGAATCGGCTGGTATACGAAATCCCAGAAAACAAGTCACTAAGACACACACCACTTGTCGACCCAAATTAAATGGATACAGTTCTTGTAATAATCGATGGTAATGATCCACGGTTTGAATATGGTCATTGAGTTCTTTCCACGGAATCTGTTCAATCACATGTGACATAAGCCGTGGCATGGATTCCTGATTTTATAGTCACTTTATTTAGGAAGCAATAAAGGTACTTTCTAACTAGACATCTTCGTTCTTCAAATCTTGCATACTGTGACCTAAACTTCAGAGTTTGTTTAGATGTTTCCTCTTCGCTAAGCAGATTCCACGTAAAATATATTTGTAATCCTTTAACTTGTCTTCCTCAATGCGTTGCTCTAGGTGACTCTCGAAGTAACCAAAATAATGAACATTTCGTTCATTCACTAACTCAAAGTGTTGAACAAGGTCTGACCACTGAAACAATTTGTGACGAATCAGTTCTTTTATACCATTCAGGTACCAGTGGTTAAAGATCTGGTGACGTAACGGATGCAATTGTTTTTTACGTTTGACTTGTATTTTGACCAGCTCTCGGTAACTGCGTTCTCTCAACTCCACAGACAAAGCACGAATGTTCTCTTGTAAAATATCCATAAATAGGTTAGTCAGTACAATTCACAATCTTCTCCTAGAGCAAAAGTAATTCACATAGTGAGTAATTTCTGGCCACTGCCATTCGGGGTAACATCCAAAAATCTCACTGAACTCTTTTGATGTAAACGGTTTCGAGTGATATAATAGGACGAATGCACACTTGACCCAGAGAAATCTAACACTTTGATTAATGTTTTTCACTTTCCTCTTGTGAATTTCTTGGCATAAAAGTTCTACAGTTACCCATTGAGATTTCACTCTGGCAAGTCCCTGCCAAACTTCCTTGTAAATCTTCTCTTGCAGTTCTTTAGGTAATGATTCAATATCGTTTTTTAAATGGAGCTTAAATACTGGTCTCGGTGATGTCCAACACTTGATTCCTAACCAATCTGGTTTCTTCTTCAACGACATGGTAAGTTACTTCAATGTCTCGGTCCCACTAAGGGTAAGTAATGACAATTCGGTGACCATCGAGCATGTTCCACGTAGGCTGAATCTTGTGGTTCCCAGTGGTGAAGTGACACACCGCAACTGAAGCACTTGACTTTATCCCTTTCGCCCAAGTAGAACAATCCGGCTCTGGCTAATTCTTCGGGGGTCGGTCCTCCCAGATACTTAGGCCATTTTCCTTTGAACGATTGAAGACGATTTTCAAAGTCGCAGTATTCCGACAAATGCACAGGAAACGAATATTCGTCTTTCACAGGTTCGTTTCGATGAGGGTTGGGTGACATGGACAGGAGTTTGCTCAGGGCTGGATGACATCCGTAGGGTGGTAAACGTGAAGATGAACATCCGCCTTTAAAATGAAATCCAGCAAAGTGTCCAAGAGGACGAGTGGCATCGCTTTCGCATCCCTCAGGTTTGGCACGCACAGCATCACTTTCCATGATAGGGGTAGTTAAAACAAAGTTCCCATGATGCTTTACGGCATCGCTCAGGTCACAGCGTACAGCATCGTTCCCATCGCAAGGCTCACAATCGCATTCTACTTCCGAAGCCCTACACTTAAAGTGTGCCTGTCTGAACTTGTTTTGTGTTTCTCTGAAAGTATTCATCTTGTTCGCTTGGTCTTGGTAGTCACAATGCACTATCGATCTTGCCTAGGGTTCCTTTTTATACTAGTCGCAATGCAGTCTCAAGCTTGTATATCGTTCCTTTTTTATGTTTTTTTATGTCTTGTTTTGGAAGGTACTGTCTCTAAGATGCCGTCATCATTGTACCGTAGTGTCATGGGCGGAAAGGCCATAGAAAGGTAAGGGCAGTGCGGAGACCATCGAGTATGTTCCAGAATAACTGAATCTTTATAGATACATAGATCCATTCGTAATATCAGGCCACAACTGAAACACTGTACTTCGTATCCCAATCCAGTCTCAGGTCCCAAGTAGACAAATCCTGTTCTAGCCTAAACATGCGAAGAAGGTAATCCTTTCCTATCCTTAGGCCATTTTTGAAACGTGTCCAATCGACGGGCACAATCACAATAGTCAGGTAAGAAGACCGGAAAAGGGTGGGGTTTGAACTTGGAGTTCTCATCGGGTTTCTCATTCGATTCTTGTTGTGGCGAAGTCATTCTTCTGGTGAGTGACTATCCTCTTACAACCAATATTTTATACCAACGTGTCCATACGGCAAAGTAACGTGGTTGGGAAGTCGCACTCGTTTCTGGTACACGATTTGATAGACTTTTTCCAAGGGTCGACTGACGATGTGGTGAGTGGGTAAACGTACAATCTTGTTGGGCTGATAGGTGGTTACTTTAAAGTGTTTATCTTTTCCAGAGTGTAAGGCTTCTTTCAATACCCCAAAGTTGACCACTCGACTGATACGATAATTCAGAGTCAATCCTTTCACTTTACACTTCGTGTGCACTTCTCCTTGTTTGTCCCGGTATTCGTAGCCGTAATTTTTAGGACCGCCACTGGCGAAACTTAGAATCTTGTCGTCGGGGTGCTCGTCTGTCCAGGCTCCTAAACGGTCTCCTTCGATGTCAGGGTGCTGTTGACTCGGGTAATCGATGTAAATACAACTGTCCGTGTCAAAGTACAGGACGCGTTCCCCTAACAGTTCTAAAGCTTCGTACAATTTTAAGCGAGCATGAGCTGTCACGTAAGCCGCAATGATGACATTTCCAAAGGGGTCTTCTTGTACAAAGTCCAGATCTTCTTCATAATTGACTAAGATCAAATCTTCGCGAACGACGTCCACGTGTTTCATGAATTTGGTTTTGGCGTGAATCATCTGAAAGTAGCGGGAAGGTTCTGTCAAATATTCCGTCTTGGGTAAACACGGGCGTTGTGCCATTTTGCCCCACAAGCAATTTAACATCACTTTGGCAAACGATCGCCTGCCTTCGTTTCTCTCGATGTGATCTAAAGTGATGCCTTCTTGTGCCCGGTATTTCTCTTTGAATGTCTTTTGGTCTTCGGGAGTGTGACACCAGGACAGATAGCCGCTGACTTCTTGCTTTAGTTTCAAAAGGGCATCCACATAGTCTGCGAAAATGCCTTTCTGCTTGGGGTCACCATTGTGGTATTGTTGTGTCTTGGGAAAGTGACAAATTTCGTACACTTCTAACAGTTGGTATCCATGTGCAGAGCTTTGAACAATTCTACGCTGACCCAGGTTCCCGTCAAGGCCCGTTCTTCCTGTGTGTGCTGACAAGTCTGGTCTTGGTTGCACGTTTCGGCACAAGTACGGCACAAAGGAGACATCAACTTGCCTTGGTAATGGCGAGGAAAGACGGGATGGTACAAGTCCGTGAGAGGCAAAACTTTGCACATGATCAGACCTTCGTATTGTCGAATGTTTTTCAGGTCGATGTGTTCGGTGAACAATTGTGGGTGCCCTGCAGGAAAGCGACAATATTTGCACACGTAGGGATACAGCGAATACACGTCCAAGTATTTCATTTCTTCTCCTTTCTCTTCGTCGGCTTGGTACAGCAAACAGGTGGCTTTGGTACTTCCTCCGTACAAACTATCCCTGGGGTTCAAGGGGTCCATGAACTGGTAACTTTCCACAAGACGTTTAAACTCGGGATCGGTTTGCAAACGGTGATCGTACTCGTGTTCCCACATTTCCACCACTTGGTATCCTTCCTGTTCTAACTTCAGACGTCGCTGACAAGTGGCCTGGTACAAGTCTTCCATGGTTCGTTGTAAAAACTGATTTTTAGTGTCACGATCAGGGCAACAGACGGGACATCCGTGAAATAAGCAGCCGTTAAACTCGTACACGATCTTGGGGTTTTCTAAATCCCAGCCATCGACCGAATACGTTCCGATGGTCTTTTCACCCCCTCCGTTGCGGGCATGCTGAATCCATTTGTCTTCCTTGTCGCACAAGTAATGTAAATAGCGTAGGGCTTTGACCGAGTATTGACGTTTGACATAGTTGGTCGTTTGAGGACTGATGATAGCCACGATGTTTTCAGGCATGAATCGTTGCCGGTACACTAAGGAACACGCTTTGGCAATGTTGCAAGCTTCTTTCAAAGGATCGACCCCTCCGTGTTCCATGAACAGTTCTCGAAATTTTCCACAGCATCGCCGTAAAATGTCCACGTCGGAACGACAATACTATAGCATTTCTTCCTGAAAGTCGAAAGGGTCAGAGGCGTGAGCTTGGTACCAAGCGTAGAAGGCTTCTCGTTGTTCGGTACGCATGTTGTCGGGGCCGTAATAGTGAGCCTCAGGTAACTGGGGTAGAACGGCATGTTGATTGGCTTCCGTATTTAAAAAGTGTGGAAAATACACTTTAGCCATTTCTGTCATTCCAAACGTTTTAGGCATTCGACTCAAAGGCATGGCCAAGTAACTCATCGAATCTTTAAACTGTACTTGAGCCACTTGCATGAAAATGATTTTGGCTCCGTTCAAAGTGACTTTAGGACGTTCGGTGCCATGTTCTGTATAGTATCGGAGAAGAAACTGTCCATCGTATCCGGAGAAATTGTGAGCCATCACCGTGGCATGAGGATGACAATCTCCGTAACGTTCGATGTCCTCTTGGCTCCACGTCTTGTCGATGGGGTCTAAGACCCATCGAGCGAAATCGGCTAGCGTGTTCGGTCCTCGAAAGATTTTTTCACGCCCTCCAGGAATCTTGCTGCAGTGAGGGCAATGACTGAAAATAGGTTCTTGAATGCACTTCTCGCACGCTCGATGAGCCACGCAGAAATTAGGAATGTGAATGCCGGTCTCTTGCATGCATTCGAAATCGAAAAAGATGAAATTGCCTTTTTTATTCTTGTGACCGTCCTCTTTCTCTGGTTGGGGTTGGTATTTTTACACGTAGAATTGGTGTTCCAAGTCCACGATGCAGTGACAAATGTGACATTTTTTCTTTCCTCGACATACGTGTGCCTTGGCATTATTGCTAAGTATGCCTTGTCCACATGTATTGCACAATCTCAGCAGTTGACAAGCACATTTCTTCTGTGAACCTTGCGTCTTCAAATGTTGTTGGTAACAAGCAGGGCTGACAAACGTGCGCAGACAAGTTGAACAATGTACTGGTTCTTGTCCTTCGCTCAGACAGGGTGGAGAGGCCTAACATCCTGAGCATTTCGATCCGCAGTGCTTGTGTTGCTCTCGATTGTTATAGCAATAGTCAGATTTCTCACAGTAATAACTGTATCCCAGGAATGCGGTGATACTGGTAATGGTATCGAAATGGTCATCGTGATGATAAAGGTGAATGTATTTTCCATCTTTAAAGTCTTTCCCTCGAAACAACAGAGGTCCGCGCACTTCTTGAGGGTGCACTTTCAAGGTGTAGCGTGGAGCTAGGACATCTTGCAATTTTTGCATTTCAAGAATGTCGCAGGGTGTGTCTGTGGACAGGCCGGCTTGTTGTAACAGGAGTTCTGCTTCACGTCATTGTTTGGCTCGGTCCGATTGTCGAATAGTTTTCCAGGCTCTTTTCCATTCTACCGTGTCGTTCTTGTTGGCATAGGTTCGTCCCACCACGATGGCTCGGGCTAAGCACATCTGGTCTTGAGGGTTGTGAATTTGGACGAGACTCTTTTTGGTGATGCGAATGTCGTTCACCAATAACACCTTACTGCGTCCAGTCCCTTGAGGAGGAGAGACGTGGGTCATGGCCAGTGTGGCTTTTCCATCGGTGATGTCAAACTGGTCATCGGATTGTTGCACGTGCTGAATCTTGTCCATGACTTTGGAAGCGGTCAATTCTGCAGGGCTACTAAACTCGATCCAAACAGGGGATTTCAAACCCCTGTTTGGATCGAGTTTAGTAGTATGGAAAGTCTCAAGCGATCGTCTTCTTGGGTTGACATTGTCGCTTGAGTGTGGTGAGTAAACAATCCCACACCCCGGTGATGAACCTTTCTGCTTTCTCTAACGGTACTTCAGCCTTGAAATCTTTAAACTTCACCGTGTATTTGTAAGCCGTGGTTCTAAATTTTCTAGAGGAGCGCTTTTCCGTCTCTCGAATGGAATAGTATTTGTCAGGGTTAACTAAGGGTGGTGAACTTTGTTTAGAGGGTTTGGATTCTGGTTCACTCATGTCCTATTCAATATCACTGGCATGAATTTGTGCCAAGACTTCAGCTCTGGTACGAGGCGATAGAACACGTTTCTGCCTCTTACTTTCTGCTTCTTTCTTCTCAAATGAATTGGATCGTTTCATCTTGAGTGTAAAACGTCAAATGACTAAAGTTTAAACACCATGGGCTACTTTATAGTCCTGGCAAACCAGCGTATATATAGGGTGTGTGTCTTGTCCTTTCACTATTCATTTCACTCTCTAACCGAGCACAACGATGGAAGAGACTACCCAAATCGAACGTTTCATCAAAGCCTTGCGAGGGGTCATTAGAAAATTTTCTTCAGACCAGCCTTCGGACTACTCTCCTTCCTTGCGAGATAAAAGTGAAGATACTTGCTATATCTGTCAAAAGAAAGGGCATTGGTCTTCAGAGTGTCCAGATGGTTAAAAAAAGGGGGGTTAGAAAAGACAAAAGTCAAGATACCTGTTATCAATGTCAAGAAAAAGGACATTGGTCTCCAGATTGCCCAAAAAGGAAACAACAGGAGTCAGAAGAAGAAGAGAGGGATTGTTTAAAGAATGAAGAGGAAGAAGAAGTGGAGAAAGAAAGTAGAGAGGTAAAGAAAAAGAAACAGGAAAAGAAAAGAAGAAGGGAAGAAAGTGAGGAGGAAGAAGAGGAAAAGAATGTGAAGAAATTTAAAAAAACAGAGAGTAAATAATGAGATAAAAGAAGTCTATGAACTTTTTTAGAGTGTTTTGTTGTGAATTGTGAATTGAATTGTAAATATTAATAAAATAATAAATTAATTATAAAAGGTAAGTGTCTTTGGGTTTTTCATTTTAAAATAAGAACCTACACTCACGCACTCATACACAGACATGTACTATAGGGGTAAATGGGTTGGTTTTTTGGGGTTTTTTTTTTCGAGTTATTGGCAATTGAAATTGTATCTCTTTTCGAGAGACGTGGGTGGCCCTGAAAAGGGCCTTTTATTTGGTGAAGGGGTGACTTTAAGCAATCAACTTTAACTGCCTTAAGGCTTTGCCACGGCCGAGGCCTACTTCTGATGATGATTTGGCTGAAATCACTAAGGGCGGTACGGTAGACTTAGTCCCAGGGCTGGAGTGTTTAGCTCGGGAAGGTCGTATTCTCTTCGGTCGTGATAAAGAAGTCAGATACATTTGTTTCAGACTTCTTAACTACGCTAAAATGTCCAACAGTACCGTGACGGTTTGACTTTTACCCTCTTGTTTCCTTGCTACTTCTTCTTCTTGCTGTTGTTGTCTTACCTCTTCTTCTTCTTGCTGCTGTTGCTGTAGAAGAAAAGCTTGTTCTGCTCCCTTTTGCTGCTGCATAAATTTCTCCAATTCTTCTTTCTGTCTCTGTCTAAAATTCTCCACGTGTGGTAATGAAGGAGAAGGTGACGAAGGTTCTGGAACAAATTCTTGTGAGGTAAGAAAATCCACATAATCCCAGTTCACCTCTTCTGAAAGTAAGTCCGGGTTCCCTTGTGTAGTCTCCACGGCTGGTGCACCCCACTTGATCGTTTTCTGAGTTTCCGTCATGTTGAAAAACTGTCACATGGATTGACTGCACACAGGCAATAGCGAATCTATATAGACTACGTGACGTCACAGACTGCTCTCTTCGGATTGGATGTGGGCTGACTGAATTTTGTAACGCGTATTTGGATTGGTCAACGAACTCAATCCGTTTCAATCCTTTCTGTCCCTATAAATAAGCGCAGTTCACTGTATTGATTCACCTGTTCTCGGAGCCTCAAGATGTGGACAGACGTTCAATCTTCAACCCTTGTGTCAACAATGATGTTCAGGATGGACATACCCATGTATGTGCGATCCAAGTGGACCGTTGTCCGTAGGACCACCACCAGTCAATGGATACGTAGGATTTACGTGGAGAGGCAAGAATGCCTCAAAAGAGTACTCATTTACGGTCCTACAGTCAGACGAAGTTTAAGGCAAAGAAGATGTCGCAGATGCCCTTTATGTTAAGGGCATATTAACATAAATCAAAGGCCCTTTTCAGGGCCACTCCAATTTCTCGAAAAGAGATCTACTTTCAATTGCCTACCCCCATTTTTTATTTTTATCTTTCAATTTTTACCTGTTCCCTTTCCATAGACCCATCAGGTCGGGACCATATTAAAATAGGGTCCCGACCCTTGAGGCTATACAGGCCCACGATTTTTCTCCATGTTAAATTTCCATTGAGGCTAAACAGGCCCAAGGGGCATTTTAATGCTAATTCCCATTGAGGCTAAGGTGCCCCACCTTACTACTAACGTTTTTATTTCAACAGCTGCAAGACGGAACATTGTATTAACCGGGAGCATGCTCTTGCCTCGGACATTAAAATATTGGTTCAGAATATAATTGCGGTATACTCTGTTACCTATTGCGTTATATTTAGAAATACTTCGGTATTCCGCGGTTAAAATGTATCGTGGTACCCAGCTCTCCTCTCAAAGGTTTACTTGATGGAGGTATATGGTCGAAGATTTATGGTTGCTGTATGTCATTGTACGGAGTATGCGTATATATAATTACTTAGCACTAAATGCGGTTTTAGTTTATAAACAGTGCGTATGCAGTGATTAGGTTTGTAGCTAAAAAGCGAAGGTGTGTAGATGTTATTCGACAAGATGATGAAAGTGTCGCTGATTTTCGTTTCAATCGTCGTTATAACAGCTGAGACACGCCAAATATGTTTATATTATTTTCTTAGTGGTAAATCTTTTTAGCCTCCCGTTTCTATACACAGTTGTCTAGGGTTACGGTACTCGAGTAACAGAAAATTTGTCAAAGCTAAGATGAACTTGAGAGAAGTATTATATCACCCAAGGTACGAAATATAAACAGACTATAATTAATGTGATCTTAAGGCATTACAAACAAAAATTGTTGTTGTTGTTGTTCTAGGGTTTAACGCCATTTTTCAGCATAGGATAGGCTATACATGGCGGACAGTATAAATGGTGGAGGAAGAACCCTGGAAAACCCAGGGAAGAACCACAAACCCACGAGAAGCTACAGACAGGCTCTCCCACGTACCCACGCAATGGTGGATATTTAAGCAATTGAAATGACTAATGCTTTTCTTACATCGAATGCAACTGTTATAGACAGAAAAAAAAGAAAAGAAAACGAAAATATTGACAGTTTTTAAAAGACTTAGGACAATAACATGCATTTCAGTGCAATATAGCGAACTCAATTGTTTTGAGGTGGTAGGTTATGGTTATGTTTTCTAAAACGTAATAGTATATGTCACAAAGACAAATAAATAATCCAGATATATATGAGGCTCAAAACGATAAAGGCAAGTTTAAGAATATAATTGCAGCTCTCTGATAGTCTCAAAACACTTAAAATTGACACTTCATCTCCTAGCGAAATCTTTCACACTTTACAAGTTGATATGTGATGTTCTTAGTTATGTCTCCTTCATTTAATTATATTACAATGTTTAATACGAGTGTTTGTTTTAACAATTTAATTTCTGTACTCCATGAAAGAATATGACTTATTTATCAGTTTCTTCTTCTCTCATTTTCTGCAAATGATCACAAACATTTGATTTTTATTTTTTCCCCAATTGTTTTTTTTTCAAGTTTGCAAGGTTTTCTGATACTTGTATGGCAGGTAAAATTCTTTGAAGAATTTTTAGAAAGAACAGCACACACAGTCCTATATGATACTGCGTCGTTGGGCAGTACATTCAGTGTGAAGGATGTTTTCTGGTTGGACAGTATACAAATAGAGTTCTTTAGGATACTTCCCGTTTGGAAAGTATTCGCATGGTTCTTTAGGATAATTCCGGTTGGGTAGTACACACACACACACACACACACCTTAGGCAAACTGACTGGAGAATTCGCTACTGTAATTTCACTTAGTAAATGATTGATGTTATTCTCTAGCGAAAGTATTGGTCATATTACGCGTGTCATATCTGTGCGTACTGTTGGGAATTGCTTTGTATGGTTTTCTGCATGGAGAGGCGGTAAGGCGGTGAACTGACTTGTTAAAAAATGAAAAGAAAAATCATCCAATGGAACCCCTTTTTCCCCACCCCACCCACGCACCCACCTTCCCGTCTCTAAAGGAAAATTGATGCTTACAAAATCTTCTTTTTCAGCTCACTCAGTTAAAATAACTTTCCATTTGCTTTCGATTTGCTCTGTAATGCGCACGTAGTGTATCGGAAGAAATCTTAGTTACTCGTGGTCATCCAAATTCAATGACACTATTCAGATCTATTTTGAAAGCTGCTAGTCTAATAGCCTTTCAAGTATACAGATTTTGCTTTCCCTCTCTTTATTGATGTCGCCGCTGTCAGTTCGTCATTCAGTCTGTCTGCGTATTTATTTATCGATCGAGCTAACAAGACAGTAATTTTGAATATCCCGATATGTACAGGTAGTGTTCTCTAAAGTACTCCTATCTTTTCTACTAGAGAGAGAGAGAGAGAGAGAGAGAGAGAGAGAGAGATGGATGTACCATAGCGGCATGCCAAGATTCCAGTCTTTCCATCATTACATAACAATGGTTTTCAAGCGATTTCCGAGTTTTGTTCCGATCCATTGACTAGAAAATTTGCAATGACGAATCGGTTAACAAATGGCTGTGAAAGGGGTGTGAGTTAGTATTACACACAGAATAATAAAGGCCTATCTGTCAAGTAACATGGCCCTGGTGATTGATGTCCGGTTGACACTTTTCGTTTTATATTCTGTTAGCAGAACACTATTCCACTTTACCAAAATTTAAAACCAAAAACAAAATCGAATTATGGATAATATTCGTTATTTGGTCTAATTTTTTATTCAAGAACTACAGAAATACGATTTCATATTTTAAATATTTATAATTGCAACTATTGTCAACAAAACAAACTAACAACATTCATTTGAGATGAAGGCATGTATTGTAAAACAAATTATATTTTCCATCAGCTTTTACTTTTAATTATTTATCTCGCACGTTCCCATAGCATCGCTTCATAAATAATAGATAATTATTCTTTCATGTTTTGGAAAGCAAATAGATAACCCAATATATATATATATATATATATATATATATATATATATATATATATATATATATATATATATGCCTGTCACATCTGTATCTGTGCAAATAAATATTGCATTTGACATTTGACCATACGACATCAACATCTGGGTGCGACGTTTAGAACTCATACGATTTCGTGATATTCAAAATATGTGGAGAGAGAGAGAGAGATTTGACGCCGTCTAATATTAGACTTCAAATATTAGTGAGCTCGTAGTGAACTATGTCATTTTGTGAACACCTAGTAACGAATTTTACATATCTGCCATCCGAGTTTACTTTGGAATGGACACGATAATAAGGTTTTATTTAAGTAACCCTTCTTTTAAAAAAACAACGGATAAAGGTCTATAATATTCTTGTTTATGCTGAGCTTTGATCAAAGTATTAACTTCATGATTTTCAATGGCATATCTTTTCGTTTTCTGCTGATTTTAACGTTTAACTCAATATTTTAACGTCAAATATGGTGAAAATATTCAGACAGAAATCTTTTCTACATTTACTTGTGGAATTTGTAAGTAATAAATCCGTTTCTCTTGTAAAATTTAATCTGATCTAATTCCAGAAATTTTCCGCATGAATCAATCAAATGTCAGATAGCCTGAAATGTGTGTGTGATATAAAATGTCAAAGCTGTGACCCATGTACTGCCCAAGCGAGAAGTATCCTAAGGAACTGTGTGTGTGTGTGTGTGTGTGTGTGTGTGTGATATAAAATGACAAAGCTGTGACCCATGGGTTAGATACACGATGTAGAGAAACGCATCCAGAGGAAATAATCACACCATAGAAATCATCGCATCTTTGCAGACTTTTACATATGGTTCTGTCAGGGGAATCTCAACTGAAAATAGAGCAACCCTTTTGCTAGTTTTTCGGCCTTAAGGCATATATTTTCACATTTCCGCGAAATCAGTGGACTATTTACTGCCAAAAATTCCAATCAAACAGCCTTTTTTAATGGGAAGGGTCCTCAGAATTAAGTGTTTCGGGGAAGGAGCACATAATCATTTTGCTAGTCCATCGTATAAATCACAATATATTCCCCATTATTTAAAATTGTCTTATCCAGCGTCACAGGCAACATTAAACAGTAATTCACTACTATTAAAATATCGTTTAAAGAAATTTACGAAATGCATTGGGCTGTTTGCAGACACGATTGTTGTTGTTTGGTGTTTAACTGCAATTTGTTCACATTATTGGTTATATCACAAAGTGAAGGTTTCAGATCTGATCCGTAAGATTGTATCAAGGCCAATAGACACTATAGGTGTTAAAACATTTGGACATAAGGAGACACATTTTTCGAATTGCCACGAAACGAGAAAGATATCCATTTTAAGCTTAATAAATATATTGGGTACATTAAAGTATGACTCATCGGATTTGCCATAACTCTTCTTTTAGAAGTTAAAATTAGTAAGATTACATAACGATATTCTCACCTGATCAATATTTTCTGAACGTAAATTGACATTATGAACAATAATTCTGGGTTAGTTTGCCGTGCTAGATGTTTTAGTAAGGTTCAGTCGGTGTTACAGAAAGACTGGCACATATACACACACCAAATGAAAACATTTGATGGATTTATATATATATATATATATATATATATATATATATATATATATATATATATATATATATATATATATATATTATTTTAGTAATTTTTTCGATGGATAAATTCAGGTACAAGTCACCCAATCATAGAATATTGGACAGCCGGAAATGACATCATAGCTGAAGGTCGTTGGGTCGGGGAACCTAGCAGTGAAGAAATGGAATTCAAGCCATGGGCACCTGGAGAACCGAATCAAAGTCTAAATGGTATCGACGATTGTGCTGCGTTGTTTAACTGGCAAGATTTCCGCATGAACGACGACAACTGTGGTGAACCTCGATATTTCATATGTGAAAATGAGTAAGTCCACAGAGATTGAGCAATTCCTTCGAAAATGAATCGTGGGTCAAAGTACTACAGAGAATAGAGCATGTGATAAATATGATGTGGGTTCGAACTCAGGCCGAGTCATACCAAAGACTTATAAAAACGATACTAGCAGCTTCATAGCTATGTGCGCAGCATTAAAAGGTTAGTGCTAGGACTGGTTGGCCTGGTGTCAGGATAATAGACATTACTACAAACTGCCACACCAGTTTTCTAGCGAGATTTCTAAAATTGTTAATGGTATATTAAACATTCAAATGACATATTTATACATATTTAAACAGAGTAGAAAAGTCTTTAATTACCAAAACAAAGGAAACTGAAACTTCAACATATGGTCCGTTATTCTTCCCATGACTAACAATTAAATTTTGTTTTCTAAAAACATTTTGGTCCAGATGATTATGAGCCTATTCAGTATTTTCTTTTTTAACAAAAGAAGCTACTATTGACTTATTTCCATTAGTGTATAAGATGTTATTAAAGTATTTATCCTGTATATCAATCGTTCACAAGGAAGTATTGTGGAGGAAGTGTAACGTACTCATTTTATTTAACAACACATAGACTAGAAGTGACTGTTGCTATTCAAGGTTAACCTGCAATGGCGTGAATGGGACTGTAGTACTAGTTCCAGCCATTGCACCAGTTACTCTACTGAAATCATATTGTTACTATTTTTCGTGTGTCTTGACCTTTTAAACAAACCTTTTATTTCTGATATGGTATCAAAACCTTAATATGTTCCTGTTTAAGCGCAGAACAACTTTTGTTAAATCAAGTTTTAGGATATGGTTTCCAGGTATCTTTCTGAATGCATTTTATGCCTGATGTGTAAGAGACGCGCCCCCCCCCCCCCCGCCGAAAAAATCCAAACATTAAACAAAATCAAACAAAACAAATAGCCCAAAATTTAGCAAAACAGCCAAGAATACAAATGACAAAACAATACAAAACAAAACAGCAAACATGTGTAATGAAATTAATTCTTTATTGTATGAAAAACTTTTCTGTTGGCTATTATAAACGTGCATGTGTCCAGAAATGATTCCTCATTCATCTTGCCACGTCATTATCCCGTTTAAACTTTGGCCTAAATAGCGACGTCGTCCGTCCACAACCAAGTAAATTGAACAGCAAAGCATTGATAAAATGGAAATATTTTTGTGGTGACACTATCACCAAGACACAGTCGAGCTATGTAACGTAAATATATAAATGGTGAGAGCAAAGAGTAATCTTACCTAGATATTTAAAAAATGAAATATCGATATACATGATAATTCAACTAAAGTTTTAAACTGTTATATGTGTCCTATACTTTTCAAACGATTCTAATTCTATTGGCAGTCAGGGTGAAACACAGAGTTTACAAACTTTTCAGTTTTGAAGTGACTCATTTGGCCATGTAGATAGCGTTTAAAAGGTCTATTGTAATCGGATGACCAAAAACACATTTATATCACTTAATTTTCGTCTTTGCAAGAGGTTACCGATTTTCTTTTTCTGTACTATAAATTTAGCTGTATTTGACAGTTACCAAAATCACTATTATAAATTACCTTTTTATGTTCCTATGGGCGAAATTAGTTCAAATTGATCAACCGGTATGTTGTTCCCCTCAAAACAGGAAGCTTTACCGTCTACTATTTCTTCTTTCAGAACAAAAACCTAATGGACCAGTAGTTGCCTGAAAAGGAAGATTCAGCACATGGCTATTGAAAAGAAACATGCTGTTTACAACGCGTATTTCGTGTATGTTTTCTTGCCTTGAATAAATGCTATATGCTGTAACACTTCTCAATTTATGTTCTGTTTTAATACTGAAATACGCATATCACTCTAATTTGATCGAGATTTGTTTCCCCTGACATGGGTGTGAGATTTTTGTACAATAAAATATAAAGAAACGTTTCTCTATAATGGTTTTGAAACAACAAGACAAGCGAACCAATAGCAATCTAATTTTACATTGATTATGCATAAGGAAGATTAATCTTAGCAGTGTGCGAACGTTAGAAAAAAACATGGAATTCAGAATGATTAACACAAGTTCTAAAGATCGATATATAACTAGTATTCGGGTTCTGAATAGCACTTGGCCTGCAGAAAAGTCATGGTCTTATCGTTCCAAGTAAACATATATTTCATGGCATTTTATAACAATTGTTATAATATTTATTACAAAACAGGCGAAAACTGTATAAAATGCAGAAATTTAATGTTGGCAATTGATCTCCTTTACAAAATGGAATTCAAACACTCAGTCTGTCTAGTGAGAGTTCTCTGCCTTAAATGAAGGCGTTTCATGTATTCAGTCTTTCACTGTGAGACTGCACTTTATGAGAACTCAGTAGCCTCAGGTATTAAACATATACATTGCGTGCTGTTCACCTGATTATGAATGAAGTATGCAAGAAAAGTAAATGACACCTCATCAAACACTAATACTGCTCAAACATTTCAGTAAGAAGGGAGAATGGAAACCTGCATGATCATTGACTGATGGTGTATTTGCCTCCATTTGGCAACGTCACGTACTTCCCAGGTGACAGAAGGAAGGTTCTCGTGAGAGAATAAATTGCACATTACCAACGGAATTCAAGTTTTCACAAAATCCTTCATGGTTTTATAATTAAAGTTGTTCGGAAGATTTGAATTCCTGGATCCATAAAATGACGCCTGAAGATTCAGTCCAGTAAGTTATCACCATCACTCTCTGACATAGACTTCCTATTACTTAAAAAAGACGTAATTCTATCATTGCTTATTCCTATGTTATTACTATATCGATTCATTTCTGTGTTAGAGGTTTCATTTGTCAATCTTTAACGCAAATAAAATACTAATCTAACTAGAGAAATGAATGAGCTCATTGGATAACGTCCCGGACTTGAATCGTGCTTTCGGATTATCCTGAATCGGCTACTGCGTGCATCCTTGGGAAAGGACTTAACTTTAATTATCTCGGCACAATATAAATACTAGTTACTGTGTCGAAAGACACCACACCCTTAAGCGAATATAAACCCTGTAGATCAACACTTTTTCACTCTCCCCCAAAATGTATTTCGTTTTTTTTCCCTCAATTTGTTTTAGTTTTCCTCATTTATTTTACATTAATGATTTCTATGAAGTTTATGGTTCTACATTTTATTAGATAATCACGGTTCGTTTTTAGTTAATCTTACCTCTATATAATCAAAATCTGACAAAATAAACGTTAGTCTAATCTAATAATATGATGCAAAAATATCTAAGAGTCAGCTATTGAACTATTCCAAAAGTATCATAGTTTAGCCCAAGCAGACTGCCTTGCCAAAGAGTAGTGTCTCCACTAGATTTCCCTTTAACAAATATTTTAGATCTCCAAAATTCATTTTTAAAATGAATCAGTCAGAAAGTCACTACACAAAGGCCACCACAAAGTGACGATTCTATTGGTGGCAGTTTAACTATCCCTTCTCAAAAATTATGTAGCTATAAAAGCAGGTGACAACATATCTGTACAAGGAATTTGTCGATTGAATGCACAGGGGTTCGATGGAGTGGTAGGTTCAACTGGGCGTGATAAATAAATACGACCTTAAACTTGTTATGTATTGTCAGTAGCTAAGTGTGTTTTACAAAATTTAACACCTTATCTTACCACCTTATGCGTAATAGGAATTCTTGCCATACATTGAACAAGCAGTGGCTGATTCAGTTAGGTTTGCAGGCTGCTGGATGGAGGGGATAGCAGAGCCAGCATGCCACTCCTTCCCCCGAAAAAGGAATGACCACGACAAAATCCAGACCGTTACTAGAATAAGTTTTGCTTTCAGTTTAATGGTTAAATGATTTTCTTGAAACGCTCACAATGAATAAGCTTTCCTGAGGTTTCGATCCTGAGCTACAACGAAGGATTCCATCCCACAGACTCATCGACTGCGTGTTTACGTCTCTCCTAGCCAACATCCCTGTATCATCTCTGGCAAGACCATGTGATTCTCACCAAAACTGGATTACTTCAACCAATAACACTATATATAAAATCCAGTTGAAAATCCTCCGGTTCTTTTGCTGTGATTAAAATAGTTGTATTTGGTATGATGGTCGAACTCAGCTTTAATAACTCAAAGTCATTCAAAGTGCCGTGGTTGTTTAGAAGACAACACCATGTCCTACTTTGAATAGTAATGGTGACTTACGAATGTGTCTGAAAAATATGGAGCAAGTAACGATCCCTATCCGTTTGATAATATAGCTACAATATCATGTGACGACATTTCCGCATAAGTAATTTCTGTGTGTATGCCAATCGTTCGTATAGATGCTGCATGATTCGTGGATGGGACCCTTATGTATTGCAGATGCCGATCGTTGTGCAAGCCGATTCGTATTCTGGCTCCGACCTTGATATTTAATGCAAAATCATTGTATAGCTTTTAACCACCATTTCTGATTTAACTGTTGAGTCGTCAGAAGTGCTTTTAGATGAAAGAAATATAATTTAATTTTGAAATAAAAAACTAAAATTTAGGAACACAATATTTTAGAAACGTTTTCATGAGATATCATAGCTATCGTTGTCCTCGAGTTCTTTTCTCTAATCTTAACTACTTTTGTAATTTGATGGTATTTGTTCCCTGATGTAAGATCAACGTGCAATGAACTAAGCAAAGTATTTATGTAATGCATTTTAAAAAGTAAAACCTTAGAATCTACTTGCAGTGATTCATGCCAGTATTTAAGTGTTTGACTTTGAATCGTTTGGTTGAGGTCACACAATTGGTTTTCGTGAAATTCATAAAATGATGAACGAAATTCAACAGAAAAAAACCACTTCATATGCCTAGGTTCAGGTAGTATAACGCTACATACCGTACTGCGGTCTTAAAAGATGCACATCATAAAGGTCAAAGTTAAGAGAAAAACGTGCCCAAGATCATAAATGGCAAAGTCCCGTTCTTTATCACCATCCCTACTGGAATTTTGAATAAATAGACACGTTTCTGACTATTTCATTCTTGTGGGAATTTAGTGGGACAATTGCGTGAAAGGTTTATCATGGCATTATTTAGCTGATGTATGTTTATTACAACAATAGAATATGAGCCTTATATAAAGAAATATCACAAGCTGACATAAGACATATTATGATGGTAGCACGTAATGCCTGTCATTTTCTATAGCATGTAGAGTTTAAGAATACATAAACAGTTCTATTCTAGTGTTTTGAGCTTACAATGTCTACTGTTTCCGTGTCACATGACGATCTTTTGACCAATCTGAACGAGTGTTAGATAGACTTAGTAAACTTGTTGGACTGAAAATCTGTCTAATCAGTTATTTCCTTTTTAACACTTCACATGCTTTTCCTTTGTCATTTCATAGTATAAAGTCCTGTTAATATTAATTAGACGAGCTTGATATGGCCATGTCATTGTATGCTATTGATAATGTAACATTGTATGTTGAACTTGACCTTGTCCAAAATCAAGTTAATTTTCTACTTGTCCTGAATCATTGATTTGTTTTATTCTGTGATCAACTAAATATTATTTCTTTTTTCCATAAGAGGAATGTTCCAGAATCCTTTCAAACGGTCAAATTTTGTAACATAGTTTGCCTTGACAATTTTGTCAATGCGGTAGCTGATTCTTGGCAATAGAAATGAATCTGTTTTTTTTGGGGGGGGGGTGTGTCACACTATTTTCCTATAGTCTGTGCAAATGCGGAAAGTATTATCTGGTTTTGGTACAAGTATACATTGTGAACTCCAGTCACTTTTACTTGATTCTATGAAATTATTCTCCAGCAAACACTGAATTTCGTTTTAAAACAATATTGTTTGTGAGGGTTAATCCTGTATGGAATCTGTTTCAAAGGTGTGGAATCTTTAATTTGAACGTCACTGTAGATTTTTTATGTCCGTATAGGAACATCAGAAACAAGCGCTCATATTCAAGTAACAGCTCTTTCAAAGTTTCTATATTCTGTTGTTTAAATCTTCCCTATTCTTATGTCACTTGTTTAGGCTCGAATAAACAGTAACACAAGAAAGAGTGGAAACAAGAAACCATTAAAAATATAATAATTTATTTCCCTGGAAAAATTCTGGAAAAATGAAAAATATATGAACTTACGGTTTTATGGAATCAAATCAAAAAATAATCCACAATTAATCCGCGAATAAAATTTTAGTAGTCCTAATAACAATGTGTTCTACTGATTTCACGTTCGTATCCCGACGAAGAATTCAAGATGGAAGACGATGACGTATGCTGTAATTTGTAGTGTTGCAGTCTACAGTTCCTTGTAGAAATAAATATTATTACTCCGATTTCTGATTGCTGAATAAATTTGTATAAAAAAACTGTTCTTGTTCCACAATATTATATGAGCACACGTATTTTCCAGAAAAATACTAGAAGGTAATTTGAAATAACTCCAAACCAAGTAATTTAAAATATCTCCAAACAGCACAACGTACAACTAACAGTTTATCAGCCCATATTCTACTGACATTAATTCTCCAAAACATGGGTTATATGGGCTTTCTAAAAAGTAAACAAGGGTCACGTGATCATCTTCTAGAAGTTTAAAGAAGCAAATATTTGTTACAAATCACGTTTACCCAGTGTGACCCTGACGAAAACCAATCATGTTTACTATAAGAAATAAAATATAAAAAAATGTTTATATCTTAATGACAAAGTCTCATCATTCCTTGGAATAAACCAATCCATTTAAAATAAAATAGAACTTGTTTGCGAAGGTGGCTACAAATTCTGAAACAAATTTAGGATTTGGATCAATACCTGGTGTTTATAAACTAACAGTCAATTGCAAACTATTTTCCAAAAAGTATCATCTTCAGTGGATAAATCTACATTACAATATAATGTAATTACAAATATAAAAAAAACTTTTAAACTGACAAACAATTAAATTGAAATAATCAGTTTCTAAATCAGATTTAATTAAATAAAATATACATAACACTATGTGGGACAATAAGTGATTGCATGTTTAACCTGGCTATCTCTCTCAACATACTTCGTTAACATACTTATATAGCAAAGACTTTTGTTTTCGCCTCCCATGAGTATTGATTTATATATTTTAAATCACTTACTTTCTTTTCAACTGTGAAGGACAATACTACTTAGAGTGAAGAGGATTTTGTGGTATGGGCAAGAGAGCCAGAACTTTATCACCAGGCTGAAAACTTCAGTCCGTTATATTTAAATTATACTCAATTTCATGTTTGATTGAGTAGAATGCACATTAGTTCTTGCAAACTCACAAGACTTTCACAACTTGTTTTTAAAATTGGAAACATGTTTGAGAAGATTAATTTCTGTATTTTCATTTGAAAAAATGTTCTCCTTTAATGACTTCCAAAAACTAAGTTCAAAAGGACTGATTCCTAACTGATTCTCTAACAGCAAACAACATTAAATGAACCCTTTGTCCCAATCTTTTCCAGTATCAAAACAATATGACTAAATCATATATTTCAAAGTCTGTTGAAAAGTTTCTTAAGCCCTTGTATTTCAAGATGATAGCAGAGGACTTGAACTGCTGCATGCCTTATCATGCATAACTTGCTAGAAAATTCCAGTTATTAAATGTAACTTTTGATCAGATCGAACAGAACTGGGCAGGCCATACTGAGTTAAAAATAAGCCTTTATCAAAGCATTTACTATCGTTTCAGTTCTAATATTCATCAAAGGAGTTTCCTCTGGGAAGCTTGTAGATGTACACATTATAGTCAACAAGTACTTGTTTCCTGAAATAATCTTAGGTAAGGAACCAACAAAATCTACCATTTTTCTGCTGAATAGTTCGTTAAATGCAGGAATATGATATAGATGACCCTTATGAATGTTCTGATTGAGTTTCCTACCAGTTGAGAAGTATCACAAGATCTACAGTATTTAGAAACATCACTTTAAAATTTGGTCAATACAATTGCTTCAAGATCTCGTGATGCACTTTGTCCATTCCTAAGTCACCAGCCAAATTGGTTTCGAAGCCAGACTAAGAATGTTCTGTCTTTACCACTTTGTTACTTCAATTTGACAGTTCAACGACCACCCGTCACCAACAGATACTCAAGTTTTATCGATTTTTTCACAAGGACCCCATTTAATAAAAATAAAAACATGTAATCATGTGGCTTCAGTTTCACAAATAGCGCTCTTTAACAAATGGGAGATGTCGGTATCTTTTCCTGTTTAAAGACTAGTCACCATGATTAGAGTACAGAAAATGAGTAGTTAAAAGAGGATTACTGTGATCAATACCCGTTGGTTGAGCGAAAAAGGAAGTAAAAGAGACCTCATCAAAAACCTGACCAATACATGTGTCAGCTAAAGGAAACCTTCCTGATTAACATCAATCTCAAGAGCTTTCTTTGCCATAGCTCTAGTAACTGCAAACGCTGGGTATAAATCAGGAATTTCTTTTTCAATGGGATCGACTTTAAGATCCTAACAAGTTTTGTCAGTTACAAGCGGATTAGCTACAACATTATATAAAGCAAGGTCATTGCCTAGTAATAAATGAATACTCTCGATGGGTGACCGTGACCTTGACCTCTTAGAAATAAGTGCATGTTGAATAGGTCTATATTGATTCTGTTGATTATTTTTAAATTTCTAGTACTCAGAAAGTATGTGCCATTTCTTCTTGCAAAAGGTAAAAGTTGGAAGAGATAAGGAATACTCGTCAGCTGTACGATCAGCACTTTTTAACGTTTCGAAATTATGCTCATCAAAGTGAGTCGTAACGATACTATGGCCGTAGTTTTTTAACTCTTCACCTAATACGCGTTGTCGGAGATTCACGTAATCTTGACCAACTTTCGTGACTCAACACCACCTATCAAATAACTGTTCTTATTTGAGATTCTTTATATATATATATATATATATATATATATATATATATATATATATATATATATATATATATATATATATATATATATATATATATATATATATATATATATGTATATATATATATATATATATATATATATATATATATATATCTACAAGTAATTTCAGTAAATAAATAACATGACTATATTTCGACTATCTTTTTTTCCAAGTATTGCAAAGGTCTCTTAATGTTATAGGATGTATCATTAAGAATGTCATTAAATCAATTATACGAGGGTAGGAAGAAAACTGATTAAATGAGTCTGTAGATCAGTTAGATGTTGGTATTGTACTTGTGGTGCTAAAGATTAAAGGGTTGTTATGGTTTGTTACTACGGCCAACATACATATATGACACCGTGTCGAAAACGGTTTGTAGTTCGTTTACTCTGATTATGCATAGGAAACATTCGAGATTGAAAATTACGTGTAATCAATAAAGACATACTGTTTAAAGAATAAATGTTTTAAGGCCATTGCGATCACAGTTTGTCCTTTTCTAAAGGTTCCATAATGAATAAAATGAGGTGTCGAGTGTACAAAGTTACACGTATTGCATGCAAATGATTCGGTGACAACAGAGTCCACAGAATGCTATCTTAATCAGCTTGTACACAGTCCTGTATAGATAAAACCACCATTTTCATTCCATATGCAGGCTATAGACGGAAATATTACATTTTAGAATTGGTGGAATTAGTCTTGCAAAATTGAAGAAACAAAATTCTACCTGATTCCCATAATGAAATCTAGCTTACAAAAATGATGTTAGATGACAGATTTCCTCCTCGTTTCTTGTATAAGAATGCAGCAAAATGGCTGGAAAAACTAAAAACAAAGCTAGCTGGACATCAAAAGTATATCAAGTCAGGGCTAAAAAAGAAAATCTGCAGTATTTCATCGAATGGTCTAATGTGTGCCGATACACTCCTGACTAATAATGAACTGGAAGGCATGGATTGGATTTATCTGGATACCAACAGGTACGTTGCACACTATACTAAGAATATGATTATGTGTTTCATACCTTGAACATTTTTTTTTGTTCTGTTCACATCCTTTGGTTCTGCGTGTCTGTAGAATTTTGAATAATTGTGCACGTAAATTCATATCATAAGTAAACCGCAGTATGTGAAAGGATTGCGTATGCCAATATTATATATTCGATATTATTTAATATGTAATGAATATGACATCTGCAAAGGAATGTGATTTGGTGAATGTGTGTGTATGTGTGTGTGTGAGTGTGTGTGTGTACAGTGTCTAGTTTTCTGTAAGGTTTGTGCATCGTTATATCGTTTAATTCAATCATTGATGTAAAATAGAATACTTTACACGATGAAACAAGCCAAAATGCTCCATTAACACGGATAAAAGCATAATAAACTGTATAAGTTTAGTAATATATTGTGTGTATGTGTGTTCATTGTAATCAGCTTATATATCAACTAACCAGCATTACTAGTATATTACATTGATTCACACGTATGTAGAACTTATCTCCAATGGAATTTGTAACATTATTTGTTCTCTTGCGAGCATCGTCGCTAAAACCATCTGGGGTGTTTCAAGCCCAAAGGCTTTTGTCAAGCTGAACTCAAAGCCTCTTTGTATATTTAGTCATTTTATTAAGTAATAAATATTATTTAGTTATTTATGTCATGCAAAAATGTATTGCATAAATTAAGGTATTAACTCAACATCATATTCTCTATCTGCATCCTTGACGTTTGGTAAAATTTATTGAAGTAGTTTGCTCATATTAAGTGAAGGTGGTGGCCATATGTTCGTTGGTAAATTCGTTCCATAATGAAATACTATCTTTCTCAAAAAAATTAAAATATACACTTCCATTACCGTTTTTCCCTCCTGATTCGCACTTTTCATCCAGTTTAACTTCGCCGTATTGACATGCTAAAGTGTTAAAACAATTTTATCTAATGGGAGTAACTTCGTGAGTGTAGTGAGCGAGTAGCTTCGTGAGTGCAGTTATTGAATAGCTTCATGAGTGCAGGCCATGAGTAGCTTTGTGAGTGCAGTGAACGAGTAGCTTTGTGAGTGCAAGGATTGCGAAATTTAGTGAGTACTTTGAGTGAGCATTTTTGTAAGTGCAGTGAGTGAGGAGTTTCTTGATTGCAGGGATTGATTAGTTTCTCGAATGCAGGGTTTGAAATGCTTCATAAGTGCAGTGAGTGAAAAGATTCGTCAGTGCAGAGAGTGATTAGCTTCGTAAATGCACAGGGTGATTAGCTTTTTGAGTTCAGGGAGCGTGAAACTTTGTGGGTGCAGGGAGTAAGTAGCTTCGTCAGTGCAGGGAATGGTTAGGTTCATGCATGCAGGGAGTGAGTAGCTTAATGAGTGCCAGGAGCATCCTTATTATATTGCAATATGTGGCATACTAATAATATTAAAGAAATAAGTTTATTTCTTTCGTTCCCAACTCCCCCCAAAATATTAAAAAGAATGAACTGAAAATAAATAAAAAATATATAATTGATGAAGAACACGATTTATTTAATATATGTATGGTTTTCCAGTTCTGGCATATCAGGAATCATGGCAGGCCTGTCATAGTTCCTGCTATAGATTCGTAGAAACTGAGCAACCCTGTCATTCAGCACTGGTAAAGTTTACATTTTTGGTTCTCATGTAAATTTTTGCAAGAAGTGTATTGCTCTTAACGTGATACATTTAGTGATACAGCAATTCAGTCAGCCTCACGACGTGAAATACATCATGAAACATGGATGCAAACAAATGCCATCTATGGAAGTGTATCAATTCTCGTTGCGTACCATAGTTTTCAGCAGTGCAATATACCTCACGAATGGACGGTAATTACGTTTTATTATTCATGCATTAAAACGATCAAGTTGTAAAATAATTTCAAAGACAGGCATAATTGGTGAACTTATCTTCTTCAATTCCAAGACAGTAGCAGTATGGAGACCAACGGTACACGGCAAGAACGGGTCGTCTGCTGTTAAGACAAAAATGACACTAGAGTATATGTATGTTCTTTAATGACAAAATCCGTCGAATGTGTACAGCATTTATACCTACATTAAGTGACAATATTCCTTGTATTCAAATTTAAACACACATGAATCGAGCAAACGTCAATAAAGAATACAAGTACAATAATCATTTTTGGAAATGTAGGACACGTAACATATGAAGAGCTTGATAACATCCTGATTCCTTACGATTCATAATCTATTTATTTTGTACAAATTTGTCTTAGATCTTTATATCCATATCTATATTCAGCAATATTGCTATCAAAATGGCATGAAACTGGCACAGATTGAAGATGCTGGAGAATTTCAGTTCATAAGGGACACGCTGAAAAGACACTATAACGTAAATGGTATGGACATAACTTGACAATTATTAAATCTGTAAATAGATTCTAAAAGCAAAATTTGTTAATGTGTTTATGTAGTCAGCAGGTGTAAGAATATTATTTTTTTTTGTCGGCTGTAGCGCGTCGTGAGCGCGAAGAGTAATTTTGTTACGTTTTTAAAGTTATATAGTAAATTTATTCGGGTTTCTTTGATTCAAATATACTGTATATCTAAGACATACAATCAACAAATCTGAGCCCGCAAATAGATAAAGAATATATATATATATATATATATATATATATATATATATATATATATATATATATATATATATACTGCGTTTAGTGATGACTTATTAGTTTCTCGGTTACGTGACTAATATTCTGACATTTCCATTTAGCACTTGAATAAATGCATTTCTCTATATTTTTCAATTTTAATTTATTTAACTGATTTCGTTTGATCTTTGTGTCGACCGTATTTACACGATTTCACAGCTCAACAGATTCTCGAGTTTTTGGATTGATGGCTATTACAATGCAGCACTGCATTGGTGGATTTGGTTATCCAGTAATAAAAGCATCAACTTCTTCTCATGGGCGTCTGGGGAGCCCAATGGTACTGACCAATGCATTGGACTCATTAATCATGAAGATTTCTACATGAATGACGATAAACGCGAAGTTGCTAGAGCCTACATTTGTGAAGATGAGTAAGTGTATTGATTACATTTGTAAGCCTGAACTTTCTTTACATGATTAGGTTCAAGCACTCCATCTTCCTCGTCCTTGTCATCATGTTCTTCAGCCTCTATTTATTTTGTGATCACGCTGTCAATAACTTTTTTAAGTTTCTAGGTGTTTTGCACATTTTAAGTCTCCAATATCGAAATATTACAAATATGCTCACAAATTGATAGAAAACTTTTTATGAATAAAATACGTTATTATGAATAAAATACGTTATCTATTAAGTCATTCTCTCCTGCAAGCTTACAGCTTCATTTCATCGTATTACAATAAAAGTTTGTAACACTTCACAAAGGGACCAGCCTTGATTGTCAGTTATGTTCTTCCTATTAGGAATAAGAAATCGCGTCCATTTTTATTTTATGTTGATCTTGTTTATTGGTTTAATATTGGTATATCAAAAAGCCACAACTTAAAATAGTAACAATCGTAAACGTACAAGTACTTCGTATTCCTTCTTTTTTTCTCATCGCTACAATTCTTAATTCTCTGTAAAGTCTTTGAGTAGGAAATAGAAAGACATAATAAATTATCAAGCATATTCCCCTGATGAAGAGATTGTGTATCCAGATAGGCATACTCCTCAGTGTGTGTGTTTGTGTGTTTGTGCGTGTGTGTGTGTGTGTGTGTGTGAAAGATTAAGTTTGTGTATCTTTGCTTTCTACACCGAAATTATCAAAGAATACAATTTGACATATGTATGTGCTGGTTTTCTGGCATACTTTGAGAATTAATATGTCGATAATGTAAATAGAATAAATATTTTAGTTCATTTTATATATAACTGCCAGTGAAAGTTTACCTTATTATTGCATTTTCAGAAACGGACTCCACAAGAATGAATCCTTTCTCGGATAAAAATCGTTTCGAATGTGTAAATCGTCATAATTAATTTATCATAACTGGAAGGAACCATCCTATCCTAGGAATCAAAGTGCAAAGCGAATCAATGTAAAGTGGATACCAGAGTGCTTAAATTTGAATTTATATTTGTTCGAATAATTAATCAACCTATACTATTTTGACCAAAGAATGCTTTTTGTCTTGATATGAATGTATATATTACTCTTCATATTAAACGTAATAAATATTAAAACTAATATATGTTGTGACGGTAGCCTTTCAAACCACTGATATAGCAATAAAGAGCATGTAGCATTTTGTAACCGATTTCAGGTATCTTTTACGCCCCCTACTTCTGATACCGTGTCATTTTCTTCGTTTTCTGGCTCTCTCGTCACGATTTCATAATGTCCATATGATTCTTATGAAAAATCAGCATTTCAAGTTGTATCGAAATCCACTTGTTTAAGGCTTGGTTTTGCTTTGTGGGTTTAACGCTATTTTTCTTCTTCAGAATATGATACACTATACACAGGAAGCTACTAACGGGAATCTATTGTCAAGCTTTCTCACATACTTACGTTGGCCGAGCCGAGATTCGAAATTAAGTAGACAAAAGTTGATGTCAGTGATTTGCAAAGGCTTCTGCCTTAGACCTCACTGCCACCTAGGACCCCTTCATCTGTTTAAGGACTACTGGAAACGCCAACAATCTTCACGGGGGGTATGGTATAGCAAAGTCTAATGCAAAAGAAATGCAGCCGTGTTAATATCAATCCGCCAAATTCAAAATTTTCCGACATCATCTTTCATTCCTAAATAAAGCTATCTAAAATACTTTAATTAATCTCAACATTAAAAAATAACTGAAATTCATTCGTAGATGGTACACATATGTATATTGCTTTCTGCAAGTGTTTGAGAAGGCACTTCCTGTGATGCAAAAGTGTTATTCAAGAGAATAAAAATCCTAAATTTGTGACACCGAGGAAGGCATTATAAAAGCTTATGCATTCTGTAGAATAAGGCCTTTCCTTCTGCTCTGACAACTTTTCGATCGTTACTAATACTATACAGTTACTAATAATATATTTATTGTAAAAATATATTATTATGCAATTTCAATAATGAGCTGCAAGTGTAGCATAACATGGTTGGTGAAGGCGACGATTACACGGATTTGTGTTTTGTATCGTGGATACAACGGTGTCATCCAGGTAACGTATATGGAAATTGTACAGAGTTTATTTTTGAAGTAGATCTTTGTATTTTGACCTACAAACCCGACATGGTTGGAATGCAGAAAATGGCATCAAAAGTAAAATTGACATTTTCTCTATCTCAACATGGGCTACTTACATAACACTTCACGTGCCAAACAATGAGGTTTGCTTATCTGGGTTTGTTGGGCTTGAAAATGGCCGCCTCCTGCTTATATTAAGTACCTTTGCCAGAATCTGTCTTGTTATAATGTTGTCATTTCAATGGAACTAAGCTAGAAAACTCACACAAAACCACTGCCTTTTAATAGATATTCATGTACCATCGCTGGAACTCGAGATAGGAATCGAATCCAAGTACATATAGGTCTGAAGTGAGTGTCTTAACACTGTATATCCAGGATCAAACACGTGTTCATGTTAATGAATATCATCTGCTACTCTCTTTCTAATGTGAATTTAATTAGACTAAATACGAGCAAGGTACATACTATACAACACTGTTAAGCATGAAAATTATCAGTATAGTAAGTACTTACATTATTCTCAGCATCATTATTCCCAAAATAAATGTACATGTTTTTCATAGAATGCTTGCCATCGACAGTTTGGGCATGCGTTACCAAGGGTAATTAGATGATGGCTACTAAAATTTGTCATTAAGGCTTAGTATATATATATATATATATATATATATATATATATATATATATATATATATATATATATATATATATATATATATATATCCACTATCACGTGTTATATGATGCTTTAATAAAAGGAAAAACGATATCAGTCCCTATTACTGAACCAAACAAAACCCATAAAGCGTATTCAGTAATTTAGACCTCTCGGCGATAATAGAAAATAAATCAAATTAAGTTTATGCAATGCGCCATAAACATCATTGTAAAATACATCCGCTTAGGTCGTTTTAACAGTTGATCTTTTAGTTTTAAAGCAAATACGAAAGCTATTAAACACTTATTAATAGCCTTATTTTTCTGACTGGATGCAAGAAGCATATATGGATATGTATAAGAAGACTGGTAATCATCCTTTATTTTCTGTCTGGATACAATAAGCAAATATACGTAAGAAGACTGGTACTCATCCTTTATTTTCTGACTGGATAAAAGAGGCACATATTCATAAGAAAACTGGTACTCATCATGTATACAAGAATCACATATACATAATAAGACTGGTACTCGCCCTCTACACACTTTGCATTTTCTTTAAGACATAATTTTCAAACGCTATAATCTTGTATTTGTTAAATGACGTTTCGAACAAGTTTTTGCAGTGAAAAATGAAGAAGAAGAAAAAGCTTTAATGCCAAATATTTGTCGATTTCAAATAATGACTTTTAATTTTCGGAGGAGGATTTGTCTCCTTTTGTCAGTAACCTCCAACCCAAGATGAATAAAAAAGGGACGAAAATCTGTAAAAACTACAACATACTCCAATATATTGCTCCCACTATTTCCAATGCAGGTTGCCTTCCCCTCCATATCGCTGACACGACAAACATTAAGCACGTGTATAGAAAAATTGCACACTTATACACATTTCTACAAAAGCCAAAACAAAATTATTGAATGTTTCACAGCTTATCACTATCATACACACCATCTACATTTAAAATGTTTTCCAAAGTATAAGCTGGTCAAGGAGATCTTGCATATTAGCATTTAAATCGAAACGAACCATGGATAGATATTGTTCTTTTTAATTTCTCATTAGGTAAATATATTGTATTTTCTTTTCGACCACAATAAATTAACACTCATTGGAATACACACACACACACACACATATATATATATATATATATATATATATATATATATATATATATATATATATATATATATATATATATATATATATATATATATATATATATATATATATATATATTGGATATTTTTTATATATAATGGATATTAGTAAGTAGAGGAAATATGTAATATAATACTGTCATGCATAACACGATACATAGTTTGTTTCAAAAGTTCAAATCTTCTTCATTCATATCTACTTTCTTTCGACCGTACAGTTTGTAACCAGACTCTACCCAGTTTTTACATTCGGCTCCTATAGACACAATTTGATCTGATGGCTTTTAAAATATCATAACTATTACGCGTTTATCGACAGGCCTGGTCAGTTTAGGTTTATGGCAAATTCTATTCTTACATGGTATTCAAACTAATAAACTCAGTCAGTTGTGTTGCTCTTATGTTGCGTGCTTAGGCTCGAATGAACAGTAACACATCAAAGATTGAAAACAACAAGCTTTTTAAAAAATAACCAATATAATAATTTATTTCCCTGGGAAAATACTGTAAAAATGAAAAAAATGTGAACTTACGGTTTTGAGAATCAAATCCAAAAATATTCCAAGAATAATCCAAGAATAATATTTTAGAAGTCCTAATAATAAAATGTTCTAATGATTCGATTCCCGACGAAGAATTCAAGATGGAAAGCGATGACTTATGCTGTAATATGTATTGTGATGAAGTCTATAGTTCCTTGTAGAAATACAATCATTAATCCTCCATTTTTGGAAATCCAAATAGAACTTTAATAAAATGTCCTTGTTCAAGAATTCTGTATGAATGCAATACAATTTCCAGGGAAACGAATTAATCTTTTAGAGTCCAAATAATCTGAAGAAAAATTAACATATATCTAAAAAACTCAAAACTAGTCACAACAGAAGAAAACAACTTGACATCAAGCGTTTAAAAGCCCCCCAAAACTCTGAGATCTCTCTCCCTAAACATCACTATTAATACTAAGCATTTCGCAATTTTGGAGATGCCTTATTGTGAGATAGAGGCTCAAGTGATCATATTTACATATAAAAATAAAAACAAAACCGGTATGTCCTTGATAAGAACCAGTCCTTTTACTCCGAGAATAAAAGTATTTTTTATACCACGGATGAATTATACATGAGGTAAAAAAGAACTCATATAACTCACACACAGTGCACATGAAATAATATATTGTTATACATGGGAAAGTGCGCATGCTATTAAATTATCTTTTCCCTTGATGTGCCTGATGGCAAGATTATATTCCTCTAACAACAAACTCCACCTTAAAAGTCTTTGAATTTTACTTTTTATCTTGCCGATGAAAGTAATGGGTTGTGGTCACTAAAACAATAGTTGAAGAAGGAGCTGAATTAAGGAAAACTTCAAAATGTTGTAATGCAAATAGCAAAGCCAAATATTCCTTCTCGATTGTTGTATACTTTCTTTCGTGCTTATTTAATTTCTTAGAACAATAACACACTGGATGATCAATATCATTTTATCTTCTGGAGTCAAAGCTGCTCCAACCCCAACATCACTTGAATCAACAGACAATTCAAATGGTTGGCTGAATTTCTGAGCTGCAAGAACTGGCGCGATTTTAAGTATGGCTATCAACGTATCAAAAGCCTC
Organism: Sinohyriopsis cumingii; assembly: GCA_028554795.2. Taxonomy (NCBI): domain Eukaryota; kingdom Metazoa; phylum Mollusca; class Bivalvia; order Unionida; family Unionidae; genus Sinohyriopsis; species Sinohyriopsis cumingii. The sequence goes on from CM068824.1 coordinate 106,572,051, forward strand.
CTGACAGTTTTCAGTCCAAAGGAACTTGTCTTTTGTTACTCACTAAATTTATCAGGGGTTCAGCAATTATGGGAAAATTGGAACAAAATTTTCGATAGTATCCGCCCATACCCAATCATCGCATCAGTTGCTTTTTATTTAGAGGCACAGGGGATTCAGAGATAGCCTTGAACTTAGCATCTGTATGTTTAACTTGTCCATGTCCAAAGGTTTGTCATGGTTGTTGTTGTTGTTATTGTTGTTGTAGGGTTTAACGCCACTTTTCAACACACGATAGGCTATACATGGCGGCCAGTATTAATGGTGGAGGAAGAACCCGGAAAAACCCCGGAAAGAAACACCGACCCTCGAGAAGCTACTGGCAAGTTTTCTCACATACCCACATTGGCCGAATCCGAGACTAGAACCAATGCAGACAGAGGTGAGACGGCAGTGATCCGTAACGGAGGTTGCTGTAGCCCACTCGGGCACTCGGGGCCCCTGTTTGTCATAGAAAAGGTACACTAGCATGGCAGAATTCAAAGTTTAGATAACTTAATTGTCAAACATGCATCAGTGGGTCTGTCAAAGAATTTCAGTATTGTTGCTGAATGTTTTTTCCAGGTGTCGTTGTAGATGACGATATCATTGATGTAAGCATCACAATTGTCTAGACCAGAGATAATCATATTCGTGAGATGTTGAAATGTAGTTGGCGACCCTTTCATCCCAAACGGCATTACTTTATTGTGGTAATGTCCATTTGGAGTCACGAATGCCGAAATTTCCGTTGCTCTTTCCGTTAGTGGAATTCGCACAATTCTTTTAGAAGGTCAAATTCCGTAAAATACTTGGCATTCCCGAACTTATCAATACAGTCATCGATTCTTGGTAATGGGAATGAATCTGTTTTTGTCACACTATTCTCCTTCGTATAATCAGTACACATAAGGAATGTTTAATCTAGTCCTGGAACAAGTATGCATGGTGAACTTCAGTTACTTTTACTGGGCTCTATAAAATTATTCTCGAGCAAATATTAAATTTCTTTTCTTTAAGTATTCCTGTTCGAGAGGGTTCGTCCTGTACGCATGTTGTTTAACAGGTTTCGGAATTTAGAATTTCAACGTCATGAAATTATTGTCGTTTTTGAACGAAAATCTGGAAATTAGTGCTCATATTCAAATAATAACTATTTAAGTTCATTTCTTTCTTGTTCTTTGCAAATGTGAAAATTTCTGAATTCCGAAGATTTCTCACTGCAATATATGTAGAATACAACGATATTACTTCACATAAATCTTCAATGAGTGAGACAGGTACAACTAAGTTAATTGTATGTCTAACCTGGCTATCTCTTTTAATACACTCTTTTAGCATGTTTATGTGACAGATTTGTTTTTGTTTACGCCTCCCAGGAGTAGTTATGATGTAATTTAAATAAGTTATGTTCATGGCAGCTGTGTAGATACCATACTGCTTGGCCTGAAGAGGATTGTTTGGTATTGGCAAGAGAGTTAGGACTCTATCACCAGGCTGAAAGCGCCTTTCAATTCGAGTTTTTTCATATCTTGACTTCATTTTGGATTGGGTGCAGCGCAAATTTGCTCTTGCTCTTGCGACCATACAAGCCTTTGACAAGATATACTTAAAATTGAAACATAATCAAGAAGATTAATTTCCGTATCTTCTTTAGAAAGAAGTTTCTCTTTCAATAACTTCAATGGACCACGCATAGTATGCCCAATAACCAGTTGAAAGGGACTGAAACCTAAAGATTCCTGAACTGATTTCCTAACAGCAAACAGTAGTAATGAATGCTTTCTTCCCAATATTTACCCGTATCAAAACATTATGATCAAATAATATTTTTCAAGGTCTGATGGAATCTTTCTAATGCCCCTAAGCTCTCAGGTTGATAGGCAGAATATTTGAATTACTGGATGCCTAATTCGTACATAACTTGCTGGAAAATTCCAGACATGAAATTTGATACTTGATCTGAGTGGACAGACTTGGGTAGGTCAAATTGAGTAAAAAAAAGAATTTCATCAAAACATTTATTATTGTTTTAGATTTTATATCACTCAAAGAAATTGCCTCTGGAAACCTTGTTGACTCACACATATGGTCAAAAGGTTGTTTACCTGACTTGGTCTTAGGTAAGGGACTAACACGATCTACCATAATTTTACTAAATTGTTCGTCAAAGGTAGGACTATGTTTTAGATGAGCCTTAGGTATTTTCTGATTTAGTGTTCCTACCATTTGTCATTAATGGCAAGATCTACAGTATTTACCAACATCACTTTTTTTGTTTTGGCCAACAGGGGTGAGTCAAGATCTTGTGAAAAGTTTTATTGATCCTTAATGACAAGCCAAAGGATTTTAATGGGCCTGACTAAGTAGTTCCTGTCTTAAGATTTCGGAACTACATTTTGATAGTTCACTGACCATTCGTCATCAGCAGGTACCTCGGGAGGTCTCCATTTTCTCATAGGAATTCCATTTTGAATGAAATAACAGACACGAACTTCGGCAGCTTCAGTTTCTATAATGGCCCTTTGAAACATACAGAGACCTCAGGATCTTTTTCCTTTTCGACGACAAGTGATTGTCGTTTATCACCCTGATTAGAATAAAGAGAACGAGTCGTTAAAAGAGGGTCATTGTGACCAATACCTTTTGATTAATCCAAGCAATGATTGAAAGTGAATTCATCAAAAGCCTGACCAATACATGCGTCAGCTAAAGGAATGTTTTCATTATCAACATCATTCTCACTAGCTTTCTTTGCCTTAGTTCTGGTAACTGAACAAGCTGGAAATAAATCAAGGAATTTTTTTTCAATTGGATCGATTTTCTGATCCACCCAAGGCGTGTCAGTTACAAGTGGATTAATTACAAACTTGACTCTAGCTAGGTCATTGCCTAGTAATAAATGAATGTTCTCAACGGGTAAAACAGAGACTGTTCCAACTGTCACGGGTCCTGTAACTAAGTCTGATCACAAATTTACGCAATGGAGATGCACATTAACAAAGCCGCACTCTACTCCTTGAATAGGAACACTCTCATTAGAAGAAGACTTCTCTGAAAAAGGCGATGTATCTGATAATAATAGACAATGAGAAGCTCCTGTGTCCCTTAAAATTTTAATAGGGATAGGATTGGCCTAATCACCCACAAAAGTCATATAATCATTCAATACGAATGGTTCATAATTTTCCATAATAAAATCACACTTGGGTTTGTTAGACCCACCATATGTATTGCTTTCAATACATGACCGTGACACTGACCTCTTAGAAATAAGAGCATTTCGATTTGGTATGTCTTGATTCTGTTGCCTATTTCTCAATTTGTAGCAATCAGAAATAACGTGTCCTGATTTTCTTGCAATAGGTACACGTATGAAGAGTCAAGGATTTTTAATCAAGCTTACAAGAAGCTTGATTTTTAGAACTTGTGCCAGTTTGAGTTTCAGAAGGGCTAGACTGAAATACTTTCTGCCAAAACAATGTTGAGCTGAAGTCTTATTTACAAAAGAAACTTTATGAGTTAAAGAATACTCATCAGCAGCTCGAGTAGCATTTTCCAAGGTTTCAGTCTGATGCTCGTCAAGATAAGGCATGATATCTCTATGGACACAGTTTTTGAACTCTTCAAGTAATATAAGTTGTTTGAGAATTTCATAATCTTATTCAACTGTCATGGCCATGCACCATTTATCAAATAACTGCTCTTTTTCTCTAGCATATTCGAAATGAGTTTTTGCAGCTTCTTTTCTATAGTTTAAAAAATTGTGCCGATAAACTTCAGAAACTAAATCATAACCACTTAAGATGCATTATCTGACCGTATCATAGTCACCACTATGTTGAACTGACAGTGAACGGCAAATACCACTAGCTTTACCAGTGAGTACACATTGTAATAACTGAATCGAATGCTCCCTTTGCCATTTCAAATTTTCAGCAACTTTTCCAAAATAAGGAAAACATTTGTCTACTTCTTTTTTCTGAAGAGGGGCACTAATCTAATATTCTATGCAGGATCAAAACTTAAAGTTGCATGTGAAGTATGAATAAACTTTTCACTTGAAAGCGCCATTTATTTTATTCTCAACTGATATTTCCTCTCCTTTTCTCATTTTTTTCTGATCTAATTGCATTTGCATTTGTTCTTCTTTGTAATTGCAATTGTTTTTCCTTTCCCTTTCTTCCTTTTGTATTTGTCTTTCTTTCTCTTTTTCTTCTGCTTGTAAATGCATTTGTTTTTATTTCTCTCTTTCCTGTCTCTCTATCCTCTTTCTCAAACTTTGTAACTTTATTTATACTGTTTCTTTCTCAAAATTCATTTATTCTCTTTCTTTTTCCGATTTCGATTGTTCTTTTTTGTTTTTCTATTGCAATTGCATTTGCATTTGTTTTTATCGCTCTTCTTTCTGAAGTTCCAGCTTCCTCAACCTCAATTCCATCTTTATTTTAATTCTAATTCCTTCATTTTTATGTCCGAGTCTGATAGAGTCTTACTGTCAAAACAAAAGCACTATTATCCAAAACATTCTTTTCTCCCAAATACTAACCCAAAATATTTCTTATTTCTTGTTTCGTTAAGGAACCCTTTACGTCCGAAAGATTGTATTTTCTAGTACGTTGAATCAATTCATCATTTTTCGTAAAGATCTAATTGTTCCTCTTTAGGATTTGAAAGAAAGAATTCCACTTTGGATGACATTTTAGAAAAAACTTGTCGATTTCACTATAAATTTCAAAAACTAGGGGAATTCAAATTTCAAAAAACAATTTTTTCCGAAATATTCTAGCCAGAATTCAAAATAATCCCTGACGAGCCCCCAAGTCTTATGTTACGTGTTTAGGCTCGAAAAAAAAAATCAATACAAGAAAGCGTTAAAACAAGAAGCTTTGAAAAATGTAATCATTTATTTCCCTGGAAAAATACTGAAAAATTCAAAAAAAATATGAACTTACGGTTTTATGAATCAAATCCAAAGATAATCCAAGAATAATCCACGAATAATATTTTAGAAGTCCTGATAATAAAATAATCTAATGATTTCAAGTTCGAGTCCCAACGACGAATCTGGGATGGAAGGCGATGACGTATGCTGTAACATGTGTTGTGTTGAAGTCTACAGTTCCTTGTAGAAACGCAATCATTACTCCTCCGCTTTTGGAATTCCAAATAACATTTTCAAGAAATGTACTTGTTCAAGAATTCTGTATGAATACAATACGATTTCCAGATAAACGAATTAATCTCTTAGAGTCCAAATAGTCTGAAGAAAAATTAAGATATAACACAAAAACTCAAACCTAGTCACAACAGAAGAAAACAGCTTGACAAGTGCTTAAAAGTCAAAAAACTATGATCAATCTCTCTCTCTCTCTCCCACTCTCTCTCTCTGTCTCTGTCTCTCTCCCTCTCTCTGTGTCTCTGTCTCTCTCTCTCTCTCTCTCTCTCTCTCTCTCTCTCTCAAGATTACTATTAATACAAAGTATTTCGCAATTTCGGAAATGTCTAATTCCGAAATATAGGATTCAGTGATCATTTATACATATAAAAATCACATAAAATCATTTTACTCTGAGAATAAAAGTTGTTTACTTGACCATCAATCAAAGCCAGGAACTAAGTCAAAAATAGAAACAACTGTTTCTATTATTAGGTATTTATGGAAAGATTCACGTCAAGCTGAATTTTCTGGAAAATATCAAATTCCTTGTAAACAAAATTACATTATATTGACATGTTAAGAAAATAAAATGACTCTAAAACCCACAAACAATCAAATCAAATCAAATACAAATTAAATCAGATATAAACTAAATCAACTATAAGTAACATTGCTTTCATTTCAATCCAGACAAGCTGATTTACAATAATTTACAATGCCATGAAATCATGAAAAGTCTCTAGAATGACAAAGCCATCTACATCATGCTATACAATCATGAATAGTCTCTAGAATGACAACGCCATCTACATCATGCAATGAAAAAATGAATAGTCTCCAGAATTACAACGTCATCTACATCATGCTATGAAAACATGAATAGTCTCTAGAATGACAACGCCATCTACATTATGTTATCACATCATGAATAGTCTCCAGAATTACAACATCATCTACATCATGCTATGAAATCATGAAAAGTCTCTAGACTGACAACGCCATCTACATCATGCCATAAAATCATGAATAGTCTCCAGAATTACAACGTCATCTACATCATGCTACGAAATCATGAATAGTCTCCAGAATTACAACGTTATCTACATCATTCAATGAAATCAAGAATAGAAACTAGACTGACGACGCCATGTACATCATGCTATGAAATCATGAATAGTCTCGAGAATTACAACGTCATCTACATCCTGCTATCAAATCATGAATAGTCTCGAGAATGACTACGCCATCTACATCATGCTATGAAATCATGAATAGTCTCCAGAATTACAACGTCATCTACATCATCTATGAAATCATAAATAGTCTCCAGAATTACAACGTCATCTACCTCATGCTATGAAACCAAGAATAGTCTCTAGACTAACAACGCCATCTACATCATGCTATAAAATCATGAATCGTCTCCAGAATTACGTCATCTACATCATGCTATGAAATCATGAATAGTCTATTGAATGACAACGCCATCTACATCATGAGATGAAATCATGAATAGTCTCCAGAATTACAACGTCATCTACATCATGCTACGAAATCATGAATACTCTCTAGACTGACAACGCCATTCACATCATGCTATGAAATCAGGAAAGGTCTCTAGAATGACATCGCCTTTTACATCATGCTATCAAAATCAGGAACAGTCTCAAGAATTACAACGCTATCTACATCATGCAATGAAATAATGAATAGTCTCTAGACTGACAACGCCATCTACATCATGCTACGAAATCATGAAAAGTCACCAGAATTACAACGTCATCAACATCATGCTATGAAATCATGAATTGTCTCTAGAATGACATCGTTATCTACATCATGCTATGAAATAATGAATAGTCTCTCGAATGACAACGTCATCTGCATCATGCTATGAAATCATGAATAGTCTCCAGAATTTCAAACTGATCTACATTATCCTATGAAATCATGAATAGACAGCAGAATTACAACGTAATCTACATCATGCTATGAAATCATGAATAGTCTCCAGAATAACAACGTCATCTACATCATGAAATCATGAATTGTTTCTAGAATAACATTGTCATCTACATCATGCTATGAAATAATGAACAGACTCTCGAATGACAACGCCATCTACATCATGCTATGAAATCATGAATAGTCTCCAGGATTACAACGTCATCTACATCATGCTATGAAACCATGAATAGTCTCTAGACTGACAACGCCATCTACATCATGCTATGAAATCATGAATAGTCTTCAGAAATACGTCATCTACATCCTGCTAAGAAATCATGAATAGTCTCTTGAATGACAATGATATCTAATCATGCTATGAAATCATGAATAGTCTCCAGAATTACAACGTCATCTACATCATGCTATGAAATCATGAATATTATCCAGACTGACACCGCCATCTACATCATGCTAAGAAATCAGGAATAGTCTCTACAATGACATCGCGTTTTACATCATGCTATGAAATCATGAACAGTCTCCAGAATTACAACGCCATCTACATCATGCAATGAAATTATGAATAGTCTCTTTACTGACAACGCCATCTACATCATGCCATTAAATCATGAATAGTCTCCAGATTTACAACCTCATCAACATCGTGCTATGAAATCATGAATTGTCTCTAGAATGACATTGTCATCTACATCATGCTATGAAATCATGAATAGTCTTCAGAATTACAACGTCATCTACATTATGCTATGAAATCATGAATAGTCTCCAGAATTACAACGTCATCTACATCATGCTATGAAATCATGAATAGTCTCCAAAATTACGTCATTTACATCATGCTATGAAATCATGAATAGTCTCTATACTAACAACGGAACCTAAATCATGTTATGAAATCATGAATAGTCTCCAGAATTACAACGTCATCAACATCATGAAATCATGAATTGTCTCTAGAATAACATTGTCATCTACATCATGCTATGAAATAATGAACAGACTCTCGAATGACAACGCCATCTACATCATGCTATGATATCATGAATAGTCTCTAGAATGACAGCGCCATCTACATCATGCTATGAAATCATGAATAGTCTCCAGAATTACAACGTCATCTACATCATGCTATGAAATCATGAATAGTCTCCAGAATTACGTCATGTACATCATGATATGAAATCATGAATAGTCTCTAGACTGACAACGGAATCTATATCATGCTATGAAATCATGAATAGTCTCCAGAATTACCACGTCATCTACATCCTGCTATCAAATCATGAATAGTCTCGAGAATGACTACGCCATCTACATCATGCTATGAAATCCTTAAAAGTCTCCAGAATTACAACGTGATCTACATCATCCTATGAAATCATAAATAGTCTCCAGAATTACGTCATCTACCTCATGCTATGAAACCAAGAATAGTCTCTAGACTGACAACGCCATCTACATCATGCTATGAAATCATGAATCGTCTCCAGAGTTACGTCATCTACATCTTGCTATGAAAACATGAATAGTCTATTGAATGTCAACGCCATCTCCATCATGCTATGAAGTCATGAATAGTCTCCAGAATTACAACGTCATCTACATCATGCTACGAAATCATGAATAGTCTCTAGACTGACAACGCCATCTACATCATACTACGAAATCATGAATTGTCTCTAGACTGACAACGCCATCTACATCATGCTATGAAATCAGGAACAGTCTCTACAATGACATCGCCTTTTACATCATGCTATGAAATCAGGAACAGTCTCTAGAATTACAACGCCATCTACATCATGCAATGAAATCATGAATAGTCTCTAGACTGACAAAGCCATCTACATGATGCTATGAAATCAGGAATAGTCACTAGAATTGCAACGTCATCTACATCATGCTATGAAATCATGAATAGTCTCTCGAATGACGACGACATCTACATCATGCTATGAAATCATGAATAGTCTCCAGAATTACAAAGTCATCTACATCATGCTATGAAATCATGAATATTCTCTAGAATGACATCATCATCTACATCATGCTATGAAAATCTGAATAGTTCCAAGAATGACAACGCCAATCACATTATGCATTGAAATCATGAATATTCTCTGGAGTGTTAAAGCCATCTAGAATATGACAAAATTGCGTATGTGGACAATTGAAGATTTTAAAAGAGAAACATTTTGCATCCATAGATTAAGAAATTAATCTTGAAGATTATGTCTCTGATATCTAATATGAATTATCATATGCTTATAAAGTAGCAGGACGTAATCTTCAGTCTCCTCAGTCAAGAATGAAATTAAGTATGACAGAAATACAAATGTAAGGAGTATCCATCCTGGTGATAAAGTTCAGGAGCTCATGCCGATACCTCAAAATCATCTTCGGGCTAAATTGTATTGTCCTTATACAAATACAAAGAAATTAAATTACTTAAATTATATCATTAACACTCATGAGAAGCGGAAACAGAAACAACTTGCCATATAAATATGCTAAAGGAGTATGTATATAGAGATAGCCCTGTTAATCATTAAATCAATTTAGTTATACCTGTCCCGCATAGTGAGAATTTAAACGATGGCATGCAATCTGGTTGTAATGACTTTGGTGCGACGCATCTTCGTGATTCAGAAATACTGAATAACTGTATATAACCATGTGACAAAAGTTGGGAATGTCGCCATAGAAAACCTGAACAATTGAACACATTTATAGATCTTTCTTGAAAGGTGAACATGGAGGTGTCTGACGCTACGAACGCATACACTAATTCAATTAATTTTTATTTACTTATTTTAGGTTGACTGCATAAAAAGTTCTTTGAAGTCATACAAACGTGCAATCTACTACTACTACTACTACTACTACTAATAATAATAATAATAATAATAACAACAATAATAATAATAATAATAATAATAATAATAATAATAATAATAATAATAATAATGAGGACTTTGCATAGCACCTAATCTTTCGAAGCTCTAAGCGCTTTACAACATTAGACTACACCTATAAGATAAAAAAATATATAATGATGCGATTACAAAAGCAAACACCATGAAATTAGAAAACATAGAAAAACATGCTGAAAATATTTAAGGTAAGAAACATTATTAGGTCTTTAAGTTTGATCTTGCAGTCGAAATAAGTGAATTTTGAGAGCACTCTTGAATGTGATCACTGTGTCTTTGTGTCTTAGTTCAGTGTCAGTCCACGTTGCTGGTCCCTGATATGCAAAAGACCGCTGTCCAAGTGACTTTGTTTTCATAGGGCGAATAACGAGTAAACGATTGTCAGAAGAGGAGCGTAAGTATCTTGCTGGTGTGTACACCTGGGTGAGGTCGGATAGGTATGTTGGACTAGAGTCCGTCATTGAAACGTAGCACAGAGAACAAATTTTGTGCTTGATCCTGGATCATATGGATAGCCAGTGTAGGGTACATATCACCACTGGAAGAAGTTTTCCCTGACTGCAAACTTAATTATATATATTATTTTATTGAACGGAATGCAGTCCTCAAGCCTAGACAAAAGGTCACAAGATGGAAAGCGTAACGAGACCTACACATTCTACAATATATTGTATATCATTATACCTGGAATGCTCTGTTGGAATATAGATGACGAATACGCCAGTAAGTGTAGCGAATTTGTATTTATCTGACGATGATCCATTTGACCACAATAGGCATCCTTTATGGTTCAGTCATTGTCCATCATGTTGCCCCATGTGACCGAAATATGCAGCCTTTATGCCCTGTAATGGGTAAGTGATGATGTTCCATTTGAACCGAAATAAGCAGCCTGTATGCCCTGTCATGGGTCCGTGATGATGTTCCATTGTAACCGATATAAGCAGCCTTTATGCCCTGTCATGGGTCCATCACGATGCTCCATATGACCAAGACAAGCAAACTTTATGCCCTGTAATAGCTCTGTGACGATGCTCCATGTGACCGAAATAGGTAATCTTTATACCCTGTCATGGGTGAGACCGTAACTTACGTATGCATGCATGCATGCATGCATGCATACATACATACATGCATACATACATACATACATACATACATACATACATACATACATACATACATACATACATACATACATACATACATGCATACATACATACATACATACATACATATACATACATACATACATACATACATACATACATACATACATACATACATACATACATACATACAAACATACATACATGCTACCGTGATCGGGTAATGTATGTATTGTACATGACTTTTTTTCTTTCTATTCTTTGTTAAATAAATTTGATAAAATTAATCGCAGAACACAACAACAATCAAGTATATTGTTGTGTTTATGTATTGTCCTTTGTTGGTACAGGAATATTAATTTACTGTCTAGTTATTTGACTGATATCGAAGTTGCCCAGTGTATTCTTCAGAGAGTAGTACTTGTAGTGAAAACTTGTAAACATTCGATAAGCGGTATCAAACCAAATTATCTACGGCAAATTCGAGCCTAAGGTCCGCATGTTATCTCTCTGTTGACCCACTTGGTGCTGCATGGTATCCGTTGTTTGGCTGATGTGCGTTATACTTGTTATGAAAAGTCACATCCACCCGCTACACATTGAAAGGTACATGTGGAAAAAACTATTTATAAAGACACGTTTTGAGTATTCCCTGTACAAGAGTCGAAAAAAAGAAACAGAAAGAGCATTTTCAGTATTCCTCGACAAGGCAAGGCAGATTTTACGAAGCATTGGCACTTAAAAGAACGCCACTTCATAAGATATTTCTCTGTAAACACAACTGACAACGTATGCACATTCCAATTCAGACATGATTTTCGTAATAGTATGGATTACTTCAATCCTTGCATCAACAGGTGAGACAATGACACAATCATAATTATAGATGTCATGATAATGATGCAGACTGTATCTTGGTATAGAAAAGAGATTGAGAGCTATATGCTTTTAAAACAGGAGTTGCGGTTGTTCAGTGGCTAGCGTGCTGGAGTCGCGACCAGAATGGTTCGGGTATAAATCTTGTACAGACAAGGTCTAGTCTACTGTTGCATCGTGTATTTAGGTACATATACTGATATATATATATATATATATATATATATATATATATATATATATATATATATATATATATATATATATATACAATGGAATGTATTTCAGCTATAATACTATATTCCTCCACTCTATGTTTATGATACAGTGTATTACAAAAATATTATCGCTCTATATATAATCAATTAATTGAAATTCATATATTCTTCAGTCCTGGCTCAAGGACGAGATTGGTCAGTGTGTAACAGTTCCTGTTACAGATTCGAACATGACGAGCGTTGGTACTTGGCAACGGTATGCAAAATAATATACATTTATTTTATGATTATTGCATTCAATACAGTCTCAGTATCATGGTGATGTACGTAACGACAATAGAGACTAATAATAAAATTACACACACATCTAAACAAATGACGAAAGAACCAATCTAAAAAGCTTATTTTAATTAGGTACAGTGGCAGTATATTTTTGGATAATGGAAGCCAAACTAAAACCTGTGATAATTAAAGGGGTCTAAGTCCCTGATGTTGAAGAAACATCAAGCTGTGGTTGAGTCTCAGATTAACAAATTCAAACAATTTTATATTTCTTTCTTTAGTCACATTTATGCTTTGAGAAGAAAATACTTCACGAAGATTTTGAAACATTTTATGAAGAATCATTAAATATTGATAAGTAGGATTTTGTTAAAATTCATTTTATACTAATTTTCTAAGCTACTTATGGCACAATGCTGATAAACAAAATTTTTATGTTTATTACAAGCTCAAACATACAAGTATGCATACCAGATGGAAAGATAGAAGAGGAAAGAAAACTTGAACGTTCCTTGAATTTTAATAGAATTGTGCACAGAGGGAGGTCTATTATCTTGAACTTAGGAGCCATTTTTGAAAACAAGATATGGCAGAGTTGTGTTGAAGGAACATAGCATCTTTAGCTACTGAAACATATTTCAGCTATTTTACTATGGTTAAAAAAGTATTTTACACAATGTATACGTTTCAGTAAAATGCATTATATGTTGATTATATCGATTTACAATTTGTGGAAATTGACTCACAACATGTCCTTACAAAATGGTCTTTTTGGTGGCCTATCAATCGATCGTTTGGTTTTCAACCAGGTGGAGAACTTGTTCTGTTTTAATGCTCTTGGTAAAATCATCGGGCAGGTGAAAGTATATTTTATCATATCCAAATGGCATTGGGCAAATTCGTAACAGACTTTGCATGCGTATTACGTATGGTCTCCCTAGCGTCAGCGTTGCTCTGGTAAAAACTATATAGTTGATACCTTCTGATCTCACAACACCAAATCTTGATGCCAAGAGATGATCTTCTTATAGCATTCCATAGCAACCAGGTGCAAATCGTGTTCAAATAGCTCCTCCAATAAAACGTTATCATTTTAATGAAACTTTGGTAGGACTATTTTACTTGTCATATTCTGCCAAAGTTGAGTATTGTATGTCTCCTGGACAACATTTATGCTTTCATATCAACATGGGTTTAAGTATCTTGCCTTTGATTAATTGGTCAATCGACTGTTCAGTGTTCTAATTGTGATGTAGTGCTTTTATTTAAATAATATAAGTCTAGCGATGTTCGTCAATAATTTTAGCAAGGATGGATACCGATAAAGATTGATGATCACATTGAATTCAGCTTTATCCGAAACCAGCTGCAACAACACTATCATACTGACGGTGAGTAGGGCGACTGTTCATCAGTCTGTGTCTGTCTCTATCTCTCCCTCTCCCTGTATGTCTCTATCACTTTGTCTCTCTCTCTCTCTCTCTCTCTTTCTCTCTCAGGCGGTTACTTTAATGACCGGTTATATAGACTTGGAAGGGTAGCAGGATATATTCCACATGAACTTTGATTGCTATGATTGTTCAAGTAGAAAACTTTAGTAGTCTATCTAACATGAAGGTATAGAATGAATTTGATGTTTGCGGATATACACATTAATTAGTTTTTCTTCTACAGCCAAATGACATTCATACGATATAAATCAGGCTTCACATTTAATCGGTCAACGACTGTATCAGTAGTATCAGTAGTATCAGTAGTTAGGAAGGCCTAACAGCTAAGTAGAATCCAGTTTTGGGTTCAGGCTGTTTGTACGTGATGTATACTCCATTTTATAAAGAAATCTTAACATGTTAACACATTTATAAAGTTTTTGTCACATTGTCAGTTTCGGTTTTAGACTCTAATTTACTCCACCGAAAATAAACGACTGTGATTTCAGACACGCGTCCCTTGGACAATTTAACGAGAAAAATACAGATCATTAAGTCTTGGAGCTAAATTCTGGCTAACCTCAGAGCTTATGATTAATTGGGCGCAGGGGGATTTCTTAAAAGCCTGAATTCCGTCTGGGAACACGCACACCCTCGTTTAGTTTAGCCAATCCAGATTACTTCTTCAAACCGCCAATACGTTTTTCACTCCCACCGAAGTCAGAACAATCTTCTCTTGTCCGCCTTTATTATTAGCTATGCTAGAAGATGCCATTTTATGAAACCTGTTTAAAATGGTCCAAGTTTTCCCAAAATTTACTTTGGTCTGTCTCAGCTCTGATCACGACAGAATGTACTGCGAAATTATCTCAACAAAAGTTTGCACCATTACATACTGACTGAACACAGTTGCATGAAGCTTTTCTACGATGTCAAATTAATTTAATCCATCAATATGAATAAAAAGGTCTGAATATTTACAGTAAAAATGAATAATCTATCGGCTTTTGTTATTGTCATTTTGCTTATTTACAGATAACAACTCTCGGTGTATTCAAATTAAGAAATAAACTAATGAGGAAAGAAATTCGCAAACCAAAAATATGAAATTACATATTTATAGACTTAATCTACACTTTCCAAGAGTGTAATT
Organism: Sinohyriopsis cumingii; assembly: GCA_028554795.2. Lineage (NCBI taxonomy): Eukaryota > Metazoa > Mollusca > Bivalvia > Unionida > Unionidae > Sinohyriopsis > Sinohyriopsis cumingii. The sequence continues at coordinate 106,587,202 of CM068824.1, forward strand.
AAAAAATTTTTTGTATAAGTAACTTACAGTTTTATGTCTGAATCAGACATTTTGAGTGTAAATATATTAATTGACACACCTGAAGAAACAACACTTCTTTCGGGAAACACCAGATTCATGGATAGATATCCTTCCTTTACATTCATCAAACATCCTTCAAATTAGGCTTTAAATGCTTTCCCTGTTTTCTCTGACACTTTTGTATGAGGCTTTCTTTTGTGTGAAGCAAAACTAGGACATCACCGAGTGTAGTGCCTACCTAAATGGAACTCCATTTCTGCCGTTACATGAGCAAGATCAGGGTCGACAATGTTTACATAAATCATAAGGGAAAAGAACTGCATATCTATAAATCATCAAGAATAATGCTAAGGACGATCTGGATTTATTCTGTTTGTGCCCTAGTGTGACATTTAGTCAAATACAGTAATTTCAGATCCTTCAGTGCGCAGTATACACAGCTAAATATTAGATCCTTTTTTCAGATCCCAGAGCAATAGAGTTTTGGATCGGCGCTTTTTACAACAGTTCCATAGGTCACTGGATGTGGTATCCTAACCATGACGTCATGCAATTCAAAATGTGGGCGCCTGGAGAACCTAATGGTCATGACGCCTGCATAGGGCTTCTTGAACATGAGAATTTCTACATGAATGGCGATAATTGCGACAGAGCTGCATACTTCATTTGTGAAGACGAGTAAGTTACGGGGCTTCAAATAAGTTAAAAATTTAAGGATTCACCACCACCACCACCATCATTATCATCATCATCATCATCATCCTTCTTTTCTTCTTTTCAACAAAATTATAGAACACAAATCAATGAGACAGTGCAGCTACTTCTCATCTGGCATATTCCTATACAACAATGGATTAGTAAATCACGTTGAGGAGACGTTAAATTTTTTCTAGCATCTTGAATATTCCGCTTATGCTGACAAGATTTAAGGCCATTGTATGGACAATGAATGCTATGTATAGCGGCCTTCTTTGTTTCTGTGCTTCTTTCGCTGTTGTATCATTCGGAAAATCATATCGATGTTGGCCTTCTCTGCTCTGAAGCCTCGTTGTGACTCAATAAAGACTTGATAGCAAGGCTGTAACACGATTTGAACAACCACTTTTCCTATGGTCCAGATTGTTTACATTTCTAAATTCCGATGATTCGTTGAAACATAGTCACTACAGTCATATTGCATTCCATCATTTACATCCTCACTGTGGGACAGGTACGACAAAGTTTGTGGAATAATTATATGTGTTGTCTTTATCAATATACTCCTTTAACACATTTACAAAACAAACTTATATATGTCTCCGCTTCCCATGAGTGTAAATGATATAATTTTGGTCATTTACTTTTTTTCGATTGTATAAAAACAATACAATTTAGCCCCAAGAGGATTTTGTTGTACGGGCAACAGAGCTAGAACTTTATCACAAAATGACTGAAAACTCCTTAATTTCATTTTTCACCGAGTAGGATGTAGATTAGTTCTTGCTACTTCAAAGACGTTCACGACATAAAAATGAAATCAGGCATAGTCAAGTAGAGTAACTTTTAATCTTCATTTGAAAGAAGATTTCTCTTTAATGACTTCAATGGTCCACGCACAGTATGTCTAAAAACTAGTTCAAAAGGAATAAACCCCAGTGATTTCTGAACCAATAACCTAACAGCAAATAAACGAGCTCGTCCAAATCCTTTCCTGTAAAAATGCAATATGACAAAATCATGTTCTTCAAAGTTGGATAAAATCTTTCTAAATTCTCTTGACTTTAAGGATGATAGGTAGAAGCTTTAAACTGTTATGTCTAACTGAGTCACAATATGTTGGAAACATGCAGACATTAAAGTTTACCTTTAATCAGGATAGACATTTTGTTGGGAAGACCAACAAGTGCTAGAAAAGAACTTAATCAGAGCTTTTACAATAGATTTGGTTTAGATATTTCTAAAAGAAAATGCCTCCGGAAATGTTGCGTACGTAAACATTATGGACAGCAAGTATGATGGGTCCTATGAAATGAGCCAACATAGTGTAATATTATTCTGCTAAAACCTTCAGCAAATACGAGAATACGTTGCAGATGAGTCTTGGGCATCATTTTGATTGGATGTTCTTATCAATTGATAAGTGTGTCAAGATCAACAGTATTTAAAAACATCACTTAATTTTCGGCCAATAAAAATTATTCAGGATATTTTGATAAGTTTCATTGATTTTGTAAATGACCCGCCAATGGAATTTCATGAAAAAGACTAAAATGTTCCTGTCGGTACAACCTCGGAACAAGCACGTGATAGCTCAGGGACCACTCGTCATTCGCGGGTACCACAATTGGTCTCCATTTTCTCATAAAGACACCATTTTTCATAAAATAACAAACTGGAACTCGTGTGGTTTCAGTTTCACTAACAGCTCTCTGAAACAAACATGAGATCTCAGGATCTTGTTCCTGTTTGACAAACAGTGATTGTCTTTGGTCAAGCTGATTATAATTGAAGCAATTAGTAATAAAAAGAGGATCAAAGTGATCAATAACTATTAATTGATCAATATCAGGACTAAATGTTAGCTCATCAAGAGCCTGACCAATAAATTCAAGAACTCATGTTGCCATAGGTCTGGTAATTGCACAAGAATGATGCAAATCAGGGATTTCACTTTGAACAGGATCAACGTTTGTGACCAAACAAGGCGATTTCTCAACGTTTGATAGATTGAAATTTGGAAGTACTTGTACGAGATTGAGATAAGATTTTAACATAACATTACTGGGAGGAAAACTTACAGTCAAATGCATCTCTCTCTGAGTCAAGGAATAGTCATCAGCTGTGCAAGCAGCGCTTTATTTCAATTTTAAAAACAATTTTTAATATTTCTGAAATGTTTTAAAGAAATTTAGATCATGGTCGAGGCCCCACATTATGCTAACACTCTAGGTCATATATAAAATGTGTAACAGAAAGAAAGTGAAACCACCTATGCGAAGTAAAATCAACAATCCATTTATTTGCCTGAAATAATAAATGAAGATTTAAGAGATTCTAACGTGAATTAAATCTCAAATATTTCGAAATATACTATCAAAAGTAATAAATATAGAATGTTCAGAATTAATTTCAACAGTCTTGATTGTCCTTATGCAACACTGATGCAGTCCAGAATGCCGTTGAATGAGTGCACACATATCAAAAATAGTTTGCATAAATCCTCTTATCAATGAATGATCACTTCAGTAATTTCAATAAATATTTTAAATAAATAATTTCTCTTTAATTATATTTAAAATAGGAACATATAATTTGTTTATAAAAGCACAATGTATACACATTTTGACGTGACCTATAATGTAATAGAACGTAGAAATTTCCAACGGAAAACCTAGTTTAACTGGCCTTGAACTCTTGCTACGTAAACATTTTGTTAGCTATGTAAAGATGTTGTCTACAAAGTACAGATGTGAACAAAATTTAAGCTTACAATATAATTAAAAATGTGTGGTTCACCTAATCATATTACCGTTTTTATATTTAATCAGGATTATTGTGAATACCTCGTGCTAACTAAGATTCACATATATAGTCTTCTATTGAGAGAAATTATGTGCATTTGCTGCGAGGTAACTTTCATTATCACATGCCAAATTTGGACTTCTTCGACAAAGGACTGCACACAGCTCCCTAGAAATGTATCTAAGGTAAATATAAACAGTATGAATTAACAGGTTGTTTGAAATATTTCACTTCCCATATGCTTTAAGAGCGTCTTGTGAATAACTTAGCATTATTTGTAGTAATTATTGACTAGGTGATCATTTGCAATATATTTCATTACATGGAACTCCATAAGCAACCAAACAATCACCAATATCTCCATTTAATTTGGAAAGAAAGGTATCTCAAACCCAGAGTCGTTGCACAGAGATAAACACACAAGCCAATTACTGTTTTGAGTTTTAAAAGGAAGATATAAATCTCATGAGAAGCCAACGGTGTTTCATTTTGGAAGGTAATACACATCTTCATAAGACAGAAAAGAATCCACGAAAAATATACGTTTTATAGCTTTTTCTTATAAACAAAATCACAGTTGAGTACACACGATTGGTTGCACTGATGCACATACATCTTACAGTGGATATATACTATTTCTGTCTTTCGCCCGCCTTTGCGGCAGGAACCAAATAGAGACACGAATAAACTGCAGGTTTCGAGCTCACTCCCTCTGATACAGCAAGCACGTGAAATGGATCGTGTTATACGCATGCGCATTACATATGCTGATCATATGGAATTTACCAACCGATCTAATTCAGTCCATAAATAAAATAACGATATCGCGATAGGTAAAGGTCATTATGCATATTAAGTGGATCGTCTGTGCCAACATTATTTGATGACTTGATAAACTTAGTAAATTATTGTTGTTCTTGTTGTTATTATTGTTTTGGGTTTAACGCGATTTCTCTGTGCATGATAGGCTATATATGGCGGCCAGAATAACTCGTGGAGGAAGAACCCGGGAAAACTCCGGTAAGAACCACCGACCCACGGGAAGCTACTGACAAACTTTCGCACATACCAATATTGGCCGAGCCAGAGACTCTAACGCACGCTGACAGGGATGAAATGGCAATATTTGCTAGAGGGCAGTGATTTTGCCCGCGCTCGACTCTCTTCGTGAATTACATAATGTATAGACTGCATTGGTGATACAAATAAACTTAGTGAATTTCATAACGTCTAGGTTTTACTGGTAGACAATTAAACTTAATGTATTACACAACGTCTTGGTTGTATCCTTAGAAAAGTAAACTTAGTATATTACATTCCATTTGGATGGATTGTAGAAAGTAAACTTAGCTTACTACATAACGTATATGTATTGGTAGAAAGGTAAACTTAGTGTATTACATATCATTAGCTTGTATTGGTAGGAAAGTAAACTTAGAGTATTACATAACGTCTTTGTTATATTGGTAGATAAAAGTAAAAGTGTACTACATAATATTTGGCTGCATTGGTAGAAAAGTAAACTTACTGTATTATATACTATTTGGATGCATTGGTGATACAAATCAACTTGGTGAATTACATAACGTCTAGGTTGTATTGGTAGAAATGTAAGCTAAGTGTATTACATTCCATTTGGTTGGATTGTAGAAAAGCAAACTTACTGTATTATATACTATTTGGTTGCATTGGTGATACAAATGAACTTGGTGAATTACATAACGTCTAGGTTGTATTGGTAGAAATGTAAGCTAAGTGTATTACATTCCATTTGGTTGGATTGTAGAAAAGCAAACTTAGTGTATTACATACTATTTGGTTGCATTGGTGATACAAATAAACTTGGTGAATTACATAACATCTAGGTTGTATTGGTAGAAATGTAAGCTAAGTGTATTACATTCCATTTGGTTGCATTGGTAGAAAAGTAAACTTAGCATATTACATAACATTGGCTGCATTTTTGTAATAAACGTTGAGCAGCTGAATAAACCAGGATGCCTAAACAATATATATATATATATATATATATATATATATATATATATATATATATATATATATATATATATATATATATATATATATATATATATATATATATATATATATATATATATATATATATATAGTGTGTGTGTGTGTGTGTGTGTGTGTGTGTACAAATAGTGTGTAGCTTATATGCTTACTGGTTTCACCATAGAAATCATTTTTGTTTTACCTTAGTACGAGTATCAGTTTTTCAGAATTAGTGATAAAATACACATTAACAAAATATTTTAATGATGTCAAAATATATTGACACATTATACAGAATAAATAACATGTTCACACCTATCTGATAATTGTTATTATATTGGGTTTACTATAATAAACAATTAGACTGTACGGTATGAAGGAATTTTATTTTCTCAGATTAAATGAAATTACGCTGCACGAATACAGTTTTGATGATATCAAATAGATAGATATATTGATAAAAAGGTATTTACATGCATTCAGTTGATATTTGTTTTTTTTCGAAATTATCACACCAAACGATATCTTCGCAAATGTCGGTTTAGGCAAATTCAAACTTTATTCAAAAAAAGCAAAATTTTCTTGCACTGGTCCAAACCATATTTATAGATGATACATTTATTCCATTGACATACCTATCTGCACATGGAGTAGAGGGTGGTCGTGTCTAAACCTGTATTTTTCTGAGCCAGAAAAGTAACTACACTTGGACAATGTTAACACATAAGCGACGCATGTACAGACGGAGATGAAAAATAATATAGGTCCATTACAGAACCCTAGATAGTATTGCAAACAAAACCGGAACTTGTCCAATCCAGATTGGATATAATAATAAAGTTAATCTTTACTGATTTTTCAGCCTAGGATTTTCAGTTGGTTCTTGTTTGAATAGACCTTTCGGTAATTCACAAAGTTAACTATAACGTTGGTGAGTCCATATTAAGCCTTGATAGGAGATGGGATCTGGTTATATCGGACTTAGATATCTACTTAGATCTGTCAGCAAACATCTCTGACAACCCTATCGATATGTTTTTGTGTATAGATGTGGGAATCGTATGCAATCTCTTCTTGTATATAATGCTCAGAAATTCTGAACTTTAAAATGCAAAGGTTAAACATTGGATACCAAGGCTGACACTCTAGACTTCAGCTATCAAAAACACACTCAAAAAACTACTTGTTCAATAAATGCTTGATGAACGATGTCAATGTGTCAAGAATATATTTTTTCAACTTAATGACGTGAAGAAAGGCAGGACCAGTTACTGTGATGTAGAACACTTCAAAAATATTAAAATGTTGTGCAAGGTTACTTCATCGAATGAAAGCAATATGCTAAGGTCTGAAATTGCCCACAGAATCCTGCATCTTTGGACTCTGGCTGGATCACCCAGGACTCTACTTAACTTGTCTCTTGCTATCTGCTATTGTTTACAACACGCAACGTGAAACTTCCAGAATGCGGGCAAGTAAGTAGCAAAGTGGGGCACAAACACAAAGTCGAAACAGCAAAACGTGATTTAAGAACATTATATAAACAAAGTATACAATTCTTGCCTTTCATAGACTAAGAACAGTCTCACATCAAAAACAAATGTTACCAACGGATTAAGAATCACGAAATCCAAAATTGTTTTGCCTGCTATCTCTAGAGTGCTTGCATAATTTCATATGCGTGAATGAGAATTATCAATTTGTTAAAAAAAAAGCATTTCACAGTTGTGCAATGTATCTTTATTTAACAATTACTAAATTAATATTCACACACGTGAATTAGTTTGACTTAATTTCACTTATGTAAAATAGAAAAAAGTAAGATATGCAAATTAGGGGTATAATATTTAATAATTAAAGGAATTTCACTATTCAAAGCAAGCCTTAATTACACATGCCTGGAATTCTTTTCTTAAATTTCTTGAAATCTTTCCACGGATATGAGAAACAATTATGGATAAAATGTATCTTCATTTATGTAATTTAACCCTTTTGTATGGCTTGCCAACAATATGAGCTTCATAAATTCAATACGCAGAGTTAACGTGTGGACAATTCCGCCCCAAACATTCAAAACATTTTCAATTGACATGCCGAGTGGCCGTACCGAGACAAACTTCTAACAGTGCATGTAGCTTGAATATTGCGATAGTTACCTGTATGAAATTCTCTTGCAAAATTTCCTTTGAGGAGCTTTGGACTTGACAACTACTGTTTTCAACGAGAAGGTGTAGCAAATGAAGTATGCAACTGATAGGCATGCCTTTGTTTTCGCCGTTTTGTCCAATGTTTGAGATAATAATCGCACATGTCTCCGTTAGAGCTGAACAAGGGTATGTTCAGGGCAAATATCGATTGTCGGAAAATGTTTATCTATCTATCTATCTATCTATCTATATATATATATATATATATATATATATATATATATATATATATATATATATATATATATATATATAGCATGCTTAAGACATGACAATAAATGTATAATGGGAATCGTACTTTGGTTCATTAGGTAAGTTTAACGTTATCTGCACAAACAACCACATCTGTAATTTATATTTGAAATGAGTGTGATCGATTGTAAGACCATTGATGGAAAGACGATGGAAATATTCCATTGTATTCTTGGAATATTTTATTAAAGGACAGACACCCTATGTCACCAAATTAGGAAAATTTTAACATTTAAAAAAAATATAAATGAAAATAAAATATTAGTGCTGCATAACCTACCTGGGAAGGAGACGAAGAAAATGCCCCACTCTAAATACAACTCTTTCTAATTCAGTGCTTGAACTGTATACCGAAGAAAAGTGAATAAATCAAGTACCTAGTTAAACTATTTGACAAATATTTCACACGTTTTCAGTGAATTTTGTTGCAATAAAAACATCTCTTTTAAATGAAAAATATTTGATAAAATTATTTAAGGTAGGCACGTTTTATATATGTTATTATTTTGATTCATGGAAGATATTGGTATATCAAGAAGAAACGTGCTGTATCCATTGCGTTTTTCAAGAGCAAAAACGCCTAATTTGCTCCCACTTCTAAAGATAGAAAGTTAGCTGCTTTTCAAAGACTTCACTAAATTTTCATAAAAAACATTTATGTTATGTTAGAAAAATTAACAAAACAGTTTGAAACATACCAAGAGAGAACATGAACAATACCTGTTTATCTCTTCTACTTAGAGTCGCTCAAGAATGTAATCTATTTTTCAGACATGGAGAACCGATTGTTGGGTGAAAAGAATGATTTGTGGTCTATCCGTGTCACATACCACTCATATAGGACAATTGGTACAATACATCCAATTTAAAAATGAACATTCCACTGGAATATGTTTTCAACGCAAGTATACTTGTTTGGGAGATAGATGTTTCCAGTTTCAGAAAACGCTGATCAGTATCTATCCATTGTCATGCATCACATTTGTTATTGGTTTCTAATCTACAAATAAAACTCCGAATGATTATGCAGTTGTTTATCTTTACATCGGTATTGCACATCCGATATTGTGCTGTTATGCTGACATGCAGCCACATCCTACTCACACACACACACACACAAACAAACACATACACACACAAACACACAAGAAAACATATAGTATTTGATTATGTGCATTAATTGCTTTTAATTTATATACCTTTTCAAAAGTAATACATATTGTAAAGACGAAATCAGAAGTCTCTCTCTCTCTTTCTCTCTCTCTCTCTCTCTCTCTCTCTCGCGTGTATTCACAGCATCGTGCATTGATTCTACGTATAATTTCAGCCCTTATTAAGTATTTCTTATCAAGACCCAAATTCACATACGTGATACCTCTTCAGCAGATTTATATGGAAAGAATACTGATTATCATCATTAATACTTCGAATTTGTTAGATTTTTAAATTAAATTTTATCTCCGATCAGGAAGTTTCCGTGCTGACAAGCTGGGCATCATACATGGACACTGTAAAAACCAAAGCCACAGAGGCTACAAGGAAATTATAGAAAAAAGAACACATACGAAAATGATAGTCTGTAAATGGCGGCCAGTATACTTGGAGGTTGAAAAATCCAGGAAAACCATGGTAAGGACCACAGATCGACGGGAAGCTACTGTCAAAGTTCCTAACATGACCGCTTTGGTCGAGCCGAGACTCAAACGCACGATGATAGAGGTGAGATATCAATGATTTGTAAAGGCGAGTGACTGAGACCACTCGGTCACCCGAGGGCATCCAGCAAACAGCATGGACCCTAATCCGACGACACATTATGAGTTGACAGATCTGAGCCTACACTGTTGACTGTTGCATGTGCATTGTGCACAGATAAATCTGAACATAAACTGTTTAGGATAGGGTTAAACTAGTCACTACCTTAGTGACACCACTTATTATTGCAGATCCCCACCCACCATCCTCACCCCAATACAACAAAACTATATAAACGGAAAATACAAATACAAACGAACAACAAACATGCCAAAACAAAAACAATATTTACTTTCATGACTTAAATGTACAACCTGAAAATGTTTCACGGTAGGAAATTGAACAAATAAAACCGGCAGTTTTTGGAATATTAGACAACGTTCCTAAGGTTTTATATCCACAGATATCATATGTATAATCGAAGTATATATGACATATAATATGGGCAATGGAAATCTGTAAGGAAAAAGTAAATATTAAAATTGCACAAAGTATATAGAAATAAGACAAATCAGCTTTACAGTGTATCAACATCAGAAAATATCAATTGCACAAATTACAGGTTACCACACAAACTGCCGCAAAAGTTACACATATGCATATGTTCTGATACTGCGTATGCTCTAAAACCTATTTGTACCAAATGAATCAGGTGCTACTTTCATTACTGAGTACTCCTAAGTCAAGCCTGTAAAAATACTAAAATTGCATCAATAGAATTTTGTCTATAATTTTTTTTTTAAATTACAGATAGGATAAGCTCTCAAAAGATGTTTTTACTAAAATTTTAATTTTCATTATTAACCAATTATGGACCACCAAACCCGTAAATACTCTATTATTTGTTCACCAATTTCTAGACTGGTTCACAGTTCTTCCGTATAATTAGTACCGTGTGTCCTTTAGCAGTGATTGAGTTGAAATCACCACATACTATTATGTTTTCTTGTGTAAAGCCCTTTAGATAGTCCATTAAATTAAGAATAAAGGCTATCTTGCAGTTTTGTATTGGTGGTACATAGTAATTTACAATATGAATTTTCTTTAGTACTAGGTGTATGTGTCTTCCCTTCAGAAAATATGGGGCTGATAGTATTTTCCAGTCCGATTTGAGATATTTTGCATTTACAAGTATTCCTACCCTGATCTGCTGCATATTGGGTATTTTTGGATGATAAAGACAGCATTTAGTCTGTCCTCTATATAGTTTGTAATTACCTTTTCTATGTTATGTATTTCCTGAATGCAAATTATGTCGAAAGTTTTTGTTATGTCAATTAGTTTCTTTGCCTTTTCGACCTTTAGTCCATTTGTGTTGATTGATAGTATTTTAATAATACTTTTTGTAGTATTCATTTTAGATAGGGGAGGTCAGTGTGGCAATGTAATAAAAGTGGTATTCGTGTTTGTGTTTGCATTATGTATATGTTTCGTTAGTTTAGATTTGGCGTGTTAGAGTCCATTTGGGTGTGTTGGTTGTTTTCGTTTCCCTGGTCGTCTTTATGGTTGGTGTTGTTGTTGTTTGTTTGGTGTATCTGGTCCGTTGTGCTATCGTTGACTGTGTTGGGGGCCTGGTCTGTTAAGTTATTATCGGCGGGTTCCTCTGGTGGTTCCGGATGTTTGCTGTCTTGGGGTTGTCTGAATTTGTGTTGTCGCTTTCTTTCCTTCCAGGGTAGGGAATATGTCGCTTAGAATCATCTTCGTCAGGTAGGATTTGCTTTTTTGTGTTTTAGGAGTGTCTTTCGTCACATGGCTTCTCTTCATCGTAGTTGTTACCGTTTTGGCTTTTTTGCCTGCTTCTTCTTTCGTCGTTGTCGCGTTGCTTGTGTCCTGGGAGTTTCCATGTCTTCATCCGTGTTAGTATCTGTCTCGGTGACAGTCACGGTCGAGGTTCCCAGTTTGGACTGTTCCTTTGCTTCGTGCTTGAAAATCGTTCTCTTTGTTTTGGAGGTTTTGCTCTTTGGAGATCTGGTCTGTCTGCGCTTTGCACCCTTTTTTCCTTTGGTTGGTGTCGCTATCTCTATGGGTACCTACATGTTTGTTTCAGTAGTAGGTGTGTCATTATTGTTTGCTGTGAGTGTGTTAGTGATGAGTGTTGTTATTGGTGCTTCTGCCATAGACTTCGCATCTGTACTGTAGGTGGTGGGTGTTTGTGTTAGTGGCACACTGGCTTCTACAGTATCCGGGGAAGGCTCTGGATCACTGTCATCATCACTGACCTCCCCTATGATCTCATTGACTACTGATTTAGCATAGGTTTTGTTTGGTCTAACAGTACAGTCTTTTTTGTGGCCTGTATTGCCACCGCTGCCACATGGCATCACCAAGTGGCATTTATAATATTAATCACACTTTTCTAGCACATGTTCCACCCATCTATGAAAATACAACAGCATATATTTAACTTTATATTAATTTTAAATGCAATGTGGGCAAAGAAATGTAAAAATACAACAACTATTATAAATATAATTACTGAACATTTACTGATTTAAAGGAAGTATAACTGTTATTATGATCTTATTTACGTACGAGAGGTATGATCATAATCAACGTTTTGTTAATTTTGGTCCATATTGGCTACCATGAAATGAAATAACAACTTTAACCTTGTAAGGACATGTATGTCACCATCAGTGTATGACCTATAATCATCAAACATCAGACGATACACTGAATATATTTCATAATCAAAGGCAATGCAGGTATAGCAAGTTCTACTGGAGTTTTATATATGATGATTAAAGTAAACGAATGCAATTTACAAAAAAGTGATGTTCATTCTTTTTCATTGAAAACTTATAACAAATGTTGACATTTTTGAATAAATTGTGTTGTAAGATAGTTGCGTCCTTACTGGGTACATCTTTACATCTGTAAACAACCGCTAGATGGCGCGTGTCCAAAAATAATCGGAAAATCCCGTTTTGTCGCTATAATATAGAGCCCGCGATAATACAGCGTTGGAGTATACTGCCGTGCAGGTAAAATAATGCGATCTTATTGCTAAACCACGAAAAATGATAGCGGTAACAAATGGGTATGGCGTGTATACTGTATGTTTTCATTTCAATTCTAATTTCAAAACGTATATATTTAAAAAATATAAACGTACAAAGATTTCATAGTTACGGTTCAAATAAAAACTTTAAAAATTTTAATATCAAACAAACTAAAATGTAATTACCAGCTCTGAAATGAAATGTACAATGAATTATTAGCAGCGGTTAAGGCAAATACACAACCGGTCAGATAACATGATACTAAATTTCTAGTAGCACAAGTCTCAGTGTCAATCTTATTTTTAAAAACCACAATGTCCAATGAAAACCATCGTTTCTTCCAAAGTCATCTGCATATTTGCATAAATGAATATTTAATAAATGGGGTTTGTATATAAACAGTGCGCATGCAGTGATTGGGTTTGTAGTTGCAACGCTAAGGTGTGTGTATGTGCTTCGACAAGATGACGATGGTGTCGCTGATTTTCGTTTCAATCCTCGTTATAACAGGTGAGACACGCCAAATGCGTTTAAATTATTCTCTTCGTGATAAAGCAGCAGTCTTTTAGCCACACGTTTATATATGCAATGTTTAGGGCTACAGTTCTTGGATAACAGACAATTTGTCAACACTAAGATGAGCTCGAGAGAAGTATCATATCACTCAAGGGACGAAATAGAAGCAGACGATAATGAATGAAATATTAACGTAAAAAAAAATCAAACTGTCACAAAACAATAACCTGTTAAGGATAATTGTATTGTACTGGGCTCACAGTTTTAAGATAGGAATTAGACAAGGGTTGATATTTTTCCGCATCCAAACTCGGTCAACAACTTGTATCAATACTACGACATTTATTTTTTGCAGTTACTATATAAACTGTAATGCTATTGTTTCCAGGAAACATTATATGTAGTCCAATAAAGATTGTTTTACGATGATGCTAATTATTCAAGCGATGTGTAAGAGCAGTCGTTGTGGAACATTTTCTTATTGGTAATCATAGAGTGAATACAAAAGTCTTAACCACAGTAGATAAATTTATATTTACATGGGCCTAAAATTGAGCCGACTGAGTAAACGACATCTGTCACTATTTAGCGTTTGTTTTTACCCAGTAGCTTTGACACAAAGTCAACTTTGTCGCAGTTTCGTGTCCGTGATGCAATCACGAGACCTCATGGAGATCGAGGAGATATTTTATCAATCACATCAGCAATTTTTAAAATCGTATTTGCCTGAAATATAAGCAGACGTTCCTTTCGTACATTTGCTTTCAGCATCGGCTGATTCCCATGATCTTCCAGTTATCAAAAGATTAATCATCTAATAAAAGAATGTAGTACTATTTTATAATCAAAATTTAAACGTAAAAGTGAATAATCATCGATATTAATATTTGTGTAAATATATCTAATTTCAAGGACCTCACACGGTCTCAGTGTTGTGCAGCATTTACGATTCAGTTTTCATTGAATTCGTCATTCAAAAGTAACATATGACGCGAAATATAATCATCAGTTCTTAGCAATGTCTAAAAAAATTGTATTATGAATTTTTAGCTCTTGGCTGTGATCCGGGCTGGTATTCGTTCGAAAATAACTGTTATGCCTTTGTGAATCGACCGGAAAAATGGACTGTTGCTATGGTAAACATATGTCTGTCTGTCTCTTACATATATATATATATATATATATATATATATATATATATATATATATATATATATATATATATATATATATGTATGTATTTTTAAAAGGGTAGTTGCATGCACCCATTATTGACTGATTACTCAAGGTACGGTTGCATTGTTGAAAAGTAGAATAAAGAGAGTGAGTTTCTAATGAGCAGAAAAAAATTAATTTTATAACTGATGGTCAAGAAACCACAGCCACATTTACAGACACATACATACTTCAAACTGAGTCTGGATGATTGCCATTTATCTGTATTCCCGTTTCAGCAATACTGCGAGGCCGTCGGAGCTAGTCTTGTTAGGATCAAGAATCAAAATGAACTTGGATTTCTTCGGCTTATACTGCGTACTCAGTATAAGACAAATGGTATGTAGTTGATATTGAACTTTAATACACACACACACACACACACACATACGTATATATATATATATATATATATATATATATATATATATATATATATATATATATATATATATATATGTATATATATATATATATATATATATATATATATATATATATATATATATATATATATATATATATATATATATATATATATATATATATACATAATGGCGTCTTTGAGCCCTTGAGTTTAATTTGCATTTTGAATTCAACAAAACATTTGCCGACAACGATGCAGCAATCATCCGTGTTGTACTCGCTTGGGAAAATAAAAATCAAAGGTTGCTCATAGTTCAGACTACGTGGGCTACTAATACACAACAAAGTACACCGAGCAGCAGGAAGGGGTCTACCTACCAGGGGCCGGCCGGACCTGAGTGAAAAAAATGATGCAAAAAAATTACATGGAAGTTTGGAATGACCAACGAACAGCAACACAGCTATATATGACACATCGTGATGCTTTTTTGTGTTATAAAATGTGAATACTTTTATTTTATATGAGAAATATGGGGGGGATTTAATCAACCTAAGGGGTGCCGGACGAGTCTTCACTAACTTGTACAACAGATTATTCACTAATTTGATCAATTTTATTGTTTTTAATATAACGGTCGATGTAATCTTGATTTTTAATTTTTTCATAGTCTGAAGCATTTGTTACCTCGAAGTATCTTTTCAACGATATTTTCTCCCAAAACAAGCTACACATAATTGTGTTTTTCTTTACCGCCAACTCCACAAACCATTTAAGATTTTGGACTGGTACTTCCAAGTCGAACGCTTTGTAAATGAATCGCACAATAGTCACTGCGACATTTTCTTTCACAAGGTGTAGAAGACCCCATCATCAGGCACTTGCAACTGTTATATGTTTGGTTGACCAATATAAGATTAGTAAAATTCTGATTAGATGAAAGCCTAATTAGACAAAAACTATTATGTATATTTTTAAAAGAAGTAATCATATAGCTTGGGACGAGGGGACGAAGCTAGATTAATGCAACAAAAATATCAAGATCTCGCCGGGAACAAAATCACATTACCAAAATCTAGAACAGATTTATATCTCGTCAAAAATTAAATCAGATCACTAGAGCAACACAAGATGAGTTTACAAGGTTATCTGCGATTGAGCCAGAGCACATCACCAAATCCGATTTTGACAGATTACCGGGTGACAGAAAGCAAATACCATCTGAGTTACAACTGTATCATTTTATCAAGCAAGCAAAGAACGAATTTATCAGCAAGCAAAGAATGAATTTATCAACAAGCAAAGCAGCAGAGAGGGTGAACAGACCACTTAATTCGTCACGTACGTTATTTAGACAAAAATAAATAGTGACCATTCATAGAGGTAACTAGCCTACCGCGTCATTGATTGACCCAGACAAACAGGGGATGTGGTCCTCACCCTCTCTGCTGCTATAATCTTGGAAATCTTTATCAGAGTACAATCATTCTGAATCTTCGTCATTTATTTTGTTCTTCAAGTAATATTCAAGTTCTGATGGTGGTTTTTCTATTTTTGGATTTATATTCTTTCGTTTTCTGTAATATATCATTAAAGTGCTGTAGCGATCTCCACCGCAATTTTTGCAAATCTGATATAATCCTCTAACGCCGTTGTTACATCCAACACAGCGTCGTGAGGATTTTTTGATAAAATATAATTATGTCTCCTGCAATATTCTCCATGACACCTTTTGTTGCATTTATTTGTTGTTCCTTGAATTAACCAAGTACAATTGTGCATATATTAATGATATATGTTTAATTAAATTTACACCCTCTCTGCTGCTATCCAAATATTTTATCAAGACCCACACGATATCTTGTTCTTGGAGCATGTAAATTTATCGTTATAAATCCATGCGGAGTAGCTTGCGCTCGTGAGAAGAAATTTCTAATCCATGTCGCCACCACAGAATATTTCGCAGCGTATGTGTGTCTACGCCATTAAACACAGCTAAAATATTACAGTTGTCTCTGATCACTTTTGGTATTTGTGTATATCGAGATCACATCTGTATTTTGCACCAAAAAAAAATACTTTTTTGTTGCTGTTTACTAAAGATCATTTCACGACAAATAGAGGGGTTGTGAAATATTTTCCCGAAGAAGGTTCCGTTCGATGTATTCGTCCATCGTGATAGGTTTTTCTCGTCTCATACAACCCGGTGATCTTATTTTGTAATATCGATCTAATGATCTGAATTTATGTCCACCGAAATCCGCACAAAGATCAATTTTGCTCTTAACGCCTTTCTGGCACGGACGAGGACCATAAAGACCTCGCCGCATAAATTTATTATGAAACCAGCAGCAATCGCCGAAACAACTTCGAGGACATTTTTCTGTCGAGTTTAATATCAACCATGAGCATCGGTTCATTATGTATATCTTTAACAAATAATTAAAATTTCCATGGAGAGGTTGACTCGGTATTTTGTGAAATCACTGGTATATGTTGAAACTAGCTGAAACAATAATATTATAGTTTCAATAACCATCGTGGAGTGGTTAAATCAACAATCCGAATGTTCACGGGTATATGTTGAAACAGTAATATTATAGTTTCAGCAACCATCTTGGAGTGGTTAAATCAATAATCTGAATGTTCACGGGTATATGTTGAAACTAGCTGAAACAATAATTTTATACGAATTCTGCTAGTTTCAACAATGGTCTGAATGTTCACGGATCAATAATATTATAGTTTCAACAAGGTCAGATTATCACAACGACGATAAATACTCTTCTAAGGCTGGTATCGGTCGATTCGTTTTGGTGTGATATTTTACCATTAATATCTTGTTCCACCACAATCCATACAGAGCGGAATTTTATCACGAACGCCTTTTCCGCAGTTAGTACATCTCTGAGGACCTCGCGAATTATTTGATTTTCTTGATACTTTTTTTATGATCGCCGCAAAAATCACCACGGCAATTTTTTCCACATAATTCGGTTGATCCCTGAAGAAGCCAACTACATTTATTGACCATCTTATATTTAATATCTATTTATTTAATTGGTGATTAAAAAAACAATCAATTAGAGAGATGGATATTTAATATAATGAGCGAAAAAAATACGAGACGGAAAATTGCGAGATGAGCGACGCGACTGATATATGTACTACAAACAAATCTTCAAAATAATTATTTGTGTCTTGAAAATGATCCAACATTTATTCTGGAAAATCTATTCGATAATATTGTTGAAGAAGATGCCCAAATTTTATCTAGGCGAATTATTTCATGTTACGTGATTATTATAATATTTTCTCAGTAACATCATTAGATAGGTCGGTTTCAACAACAAGTAAAGAAGAAGCTATTCGCGGTAACGGTAAAATAACGGTTGAAAATAATTATGATAAAGAAATACGAGAATATTTCGCAGGAACACCAAATAGCGCAGTTGATGCTGTTGTACAGTCTGTATCGATAAATCAACGAAATCCAGATTACATAAAATATTTAATGTCGTCGAAATATAAGAAAAAAACCTACCCTGGAATTATAATCGATAAAACAACCAATTACACCTATATGAGTAAACCGTTACATAAATCTGGTCCAGATTGTAAAATTATTGGCGGAGATTATTTAGATGGATCGACATGTGGCATGGGGAAATCTATCGCAGCGATTTCATCAATAAACGCAGATCAATCTGTGCTGTGTATATCATATCGAAAAACATTTACGGAAAAAATTAAATCAGACTATGGATTCGAATCTTATACAGATATCACCGGTGATATAATATTTACTAAATCCAGAAAAGTCATCGTGCAGTGGGAATCACTGCTACGTGTTCGCGGTGTTCCAGACGTTATTGTCGTTGACGAATTACACGGATTACTACGCCAGTGTTTCTCGAGTTGTAGCAGACGCAGACGCGAATAATGATGATCTTGTATTGTTCCGGGATAAATTAGCGCACTCGGAGATGAAATTCGTTATAAATAATTATCAACCTGATCACGGTAAAAAGTTTATCGTGGAAAATTCCCACAAGGGACAATTACATTAATCTACTAAAATATCTATCTGATGGAAAACGAGTAGTAATATTTACACATAACAAAATTAACGGATCATATTCTGTTGAGGTGTTAGCAAAACAACTACAACACCTAAAATATCGTGTCAAGTATAGTGGTACTGTGCACAAAAAAAAAGATTTCTCTGACATTATTAACGCGTTTAATGACACTGACGTCGTAATCTTTAATCATACATTAGAGGCAGGTGTTAGTATCGTAGATGAGCGATTTAAAACGCTATTCGTGTTCTCGTCTGAATTGGATCAGTAGAAGCCACTAAACAAGCTCTTCACAGATTCAGATGCGTCGATGAGATTCATTATTCAACAGTGCCACGTTACAGCAAAAATCTTCCATTGACTCGCGAGTACATAATTGCAACTATCATCAACAACGAGAAAAACCTGACAGAGAAAGAAAAATCGTTCAGAACACCGACTCCTCGTGAAATTAATACCGCATTCGGATTCGCGTTTATCAGTTACATCATCGAAGAAAATAATTCGAAATGTTACTTTACTCCGCGGCTGATTGACTCAATCAGAAATACCGGTTATGAAATAATTCAGACGCAACCGGACGAATATTAAATCTGGCTGGCAAAAAGAAATGCGAAGAAAGCTTCTGGTGAGGATATTAATAATGATCCAGCCGTAGATGAGTTTCTTAAGACGTCGATCGGTGGTAGAATAAAATATTCCTGTGCCAAGAATACTGATCTCGGTATCAGTGAAAATAATACCATCGAAAATGATAATACCATCGAAAATGATAATACCATCGAGATCAGCGAGAATACCAGGGAAAGTGTAATACCGAAATATTACAAATACTGATCTGATGAAAATCTAGAACCGTATGAGAAGAAATTAAAATATTTAAATTACTTATTCCAGTGCAATTGTAGTAAATTTGATTCAGACGAAATAGAACATCTCCACAAAAAAGATCCACACAGATGAATCGAGCACAACGAATAATAGTAAATAAATTCAATAACGGCGATATCACAGAAACTTTCAGATCAGATAAATTATCACAGCGAGAAAAACTAACAATAATCCGCGACGTCCTTGAGATGTTAAATTTACCAGACATTGTTCCGGATAATCTATCAACGACGTCATTGATAATCAACCGTGAGAAACTTATCGCGGATATCAAATCAGCACTAACTAATCCTGCACACGCAGAAAAATATAAGAAATTTATAAAATACTTCTCAGTAATATTTCCTGAAGCACATAGAATACAAACAACAACAATAACAACAAAAAAGTCATTGAGAAGATCAAATCGATTTATAAAAGATTCGCTGCAGAATTAAGACCAGATGATCGTATAAATGCTAGCAGGGGTAATTATATGTTATATTATCCACGGTGGCCCGAATCAGACTTTATTAACAATGATACGTGGAAAAATACAACAACAACCGAAGAGGGATTTGTTGGTGGTGGTGATGTTAAAATTATTGACGAACACACGAGATGGTTGAAGTATCATGTTTGGATCGTTAATAGATGGTTTGGTAGATACGAAGAACCAGATTGTTTAATCTGACCATTGTTGAAACTAGCAGAATTCCTATAATATTATTGTTTCAGCTAGTTTCAACATACATCCGTGATAAAAAATATTTAATCATCTAACATTTTCACTATCATCATCTGTCTGATACATCTGATCCTTGTTGAAACTAGCAGAATTCCTATAATATTATTGTTTCAGCTACTTTCAACATATACCCGTGATAAAATGTTTTTAATCATCTAACATTTTGACTATCATCATCTGTCTGATACATCTGATCCTTGCTGAAACTAGCAGAATTCCTATAATATTATTGTTGCAGCTAGTTTCAACATATACCCGTGATAACAATTTTGTAATCATCTAACATTTTGACTATCATCATCTGTCTGATACATCTGACCGTGTCGAATCTTTCAGAAACAAAAATTGTGAAAGTTTCAACATATACCGTGATGATCTTTCACCACGTCATGATTGAAGTTTCATAAATAATGAAACAGTATCCTGGATGACTTTTGACCTTTTAGCAAAGTCTGGATCAAGTAAAAATGTTTCAACAAACCTGTTTCAGTAAAATCTGAATCAAATAAAATTGTTTCAACAAAACCTGTTTCAGTAAAATCTGAATCACATGATAATGTTTCAACAAAACCTGTTTCAGTAAAATCTGAATCACATACTAATGTTTCAACAAAACCTGTTTCAGTAAAATCTGAATCACATAATAATGTTTCAGAATATAATAATGTTTCAACAAAACCTGTTTCAGTAAAATCTGAATCCCATAATAATGTTTCAGAATATAATAATGTTTCAACAAAACCTGTTTCAGTAAAATCTGAATCAAATAATAATGTTTCAACAAAACCTGTTTCAGTAAAATCTGAATAAAATAAAAATGTTTCAACAAAACCTGGATCACATAATAATGTTTCAACAGAACCTGTTTCAGCAAAATCATAATCTGGATTTTCAAAGATTAAAAAATTAAAATATGAGATAAAATCAGTTCAAAATTCCCTGGATAATATTATTGATGAGAATAAACAACTACAACAAGAACTAGAAAGATATAAGAATAAATGCGATAAAATTCTCGATGATAATAATCAGCTGCAACAAGTAATTGTGAAACTAAATAACAGATCCAACGATGACATGAAGAAACATCTTGACGAGTACAGCAGTGAGATAATAGCAAAAATGAATAATATACTGAACAACAACAGCAACTTGATAAAATGACCCAGGAATATAATGCGCGGCTGGATAATTTTAATTCTCCTGCTGTGAATAAAATTCATAATGATATCGTAGTTGGTGCGACATTAGATCGATTCGATTATGTTAAACCAAAATTGATTATACCTGGCATTTATCGGTAACAGTGTCAAAACATCTGTGATACTCTACCCCCATAACGTCATTCAGGTATAACCAGCATGGTGGAACTTTCATTTTCTCAATATTTATGAAAGTTTCAAACATCAGATTGTGAAATCAGGGGTATCAGAAACAATGATATTATAGTTTCAACAAACAATCTTGCGGTGGAGATACATTGAGATCATTAGATCGATATTACAAAATAAGATCACCGGGTTATATGAGAAGAGAAAAACCTATCACGATGGACGAATACATCGAACGGAACCTTCTTCGGGAAAATATTTCACAACCCCTCTATTTGTCGTGAAATGATCTTTAGTAAACAGCAACAAAAAAGTATTTTTTTTTGGTGCAAAATACTGATAAGTACATTAGATGTATTCATATAAATATAATCAGATACCAACAAGTAATCAAATATACTTTGTTTCAAAGGAGATTTATGCCTCCAGGTATAATGTTTAAGTCATGATCGGAATTTCTCCCGGGGTCGATTAATTCCGGTTCTTTTGTCAGGTCTTGGATTGCTGCTCTAGACTCAATTCTTTACACTGAAGGTATTATAAATACTTTGAATTAAACACCATGCAAATTGTGTCCAGGAAAAATGCATAGCTATTGATCAGCTGTGCGAGTTTCTAAAATACCTTTCTGGAATGAATTGAAAAGCAGTTCAAATGGCTTCTGCATGATTTTCCTAGCATTTTATCCAGTTCACAATCTTTGTAGACCAGGTTTTAATCTTAACTTTTGTATTTGTTAATTTTAAAATCTGTGTGATGTAGTTTTTATGAACTTTATATTGTTAAATGCTGAATGTAGTTTCAATCAACTTAATATTGTTGAATGTTGTCTATTTTTATGAGTTGTGCATTGTAATTTATTATCGTATTAGTATATTGCCGGCACTGCAGTTATCTTGTGTACCATTTTGTTATATAATATTGATGCTTTGGGACAGTCTGGTCTCATGAATGCATAGGACCTGCACGTTAAAACTCCTTTATATTCAAGTAAGCTGACTTATCTCATCTGTCACATAGTACAAATTGTTTATCTTTCATAGGCTCAAACTTTTCATTGTCTTTGATAGTGATGTACATGAATTGTAATTCCACTGTTTAACTGTTTTCTGCTAGCAGACAACTTTTAAAAGATGAATTGTATTTCTTCCATTCAACATGTGCATATTGTTTTCCTTAAATTCTCACGGTCTTCACAATCGTTTCAAACTCTGAGTCCATCATTATTTTCCCTTCAAGTCTTCAAGTCTTCCAGTAAGTAAACAATAAAATCACATCATTACCTGCCCTAATTTG
Organism: Sinohyriopsis cumingii; assembly: GCA_028554795.2. Taxonomy (NCBI): domain Eukaryota; kingdom Metazoa; phylum Mollusca; class Bivalvia; order Unionida; family Unionidae; genus Sinohyriopsis; species Sinohyriopsis cumingii. The sequence goes on from CM068824.1 coordinate 106,610,381, forward strand.
AGAATTTACTCGGTGGAGTTAGGAAGTATCCCTTGCAAGTATTGTTGTGATTTTGAAATTCTGCTTCGATACAAGATACCACGTTTCAGCACGAACTCATCCCTTGCATGCCCGCGTATCCTGTTGAGGGTAGAATTTTCCTCTTGAAGTCTCATTAATTCACCAGGAAGCAAATTGTCTATGGGCGAAGTCGAGAGGTTCAGCGGCTTCGACCCTGTCTTCTCTTCATAGACCGCGTCTCTACGGAACCCACGTGTACGGTGCACACGTCACAGGATTAGGCTGTGGCAACACATACCTACATCCTAAAATTACGTTGTGCGACAATCCTGACAAGCACGCTGCTTGAATTCGTCCTTTCACATACGGCGAATCAAGTTCGATGTATACAGCCTGGAGAGAATCTTTGATCCTATTAGCAAATTGGACTTCCACTGTCTCACCTTTATAATCAGCAGATTTGATAAATGTGCTATCCACCAAGGTTGGATAACTACAGTCGGTGTCATACAGCACGGTAGCGTTCTCTCCATTTACCGTAGCGGTTGTTGTATTCGACCATTTTACTGGTTTACACCCACTAGTGCCTAATGTCACTGCATTTATCGTGGGACGATATTTCCTGCAGTCTTTGAGAATATGGCCAGGTTTGTTTTATGCCGTAGCATACAACTTCAGCTTTCTTACCAAGGGTACCCTTATCTATCCCTTGGGGTGTTCCTGGGCCACGGAACTGATTACGGCTGGGATTATCAGCCCCTAGCTTTCCACCATTTTGACCATTCCGCCTATGAGGTGCCAAACCGTTAGTTCTTCTAAAATCGGTGACGCTGGATCGATCCTTGCCACCCCAGGTGGTTGGACGAGAGTGTGCACTCTCATATCGCTCAGCCATCACAATGATATCTTCTAACGTCGCAAAATCACGCTCCGCTAAAAATACGATCAGGTTTTTCCGATAACGTACTGAGGACATGTTCTTTCAAGATCTCTTCCCGTATGCTTTCATAAGTCCATTTATCGAACAGCAAGCGTACGCGAGTATAAAATTGCGCGTGAGTCTCCGTTGTTCGCTTAGACGAATCTCTGAAAAGTTTGCGAAAACGTTCAGCCGTTAGCTCGTAGTGCCTTAACAGAGCTTTCTTGAGAGCGTCGTAATCATCTACTTCAGTCGGTGCCATATTATGATAGACATCCTTGGTAGCTCCTTGGATAGATATTAATGGCCCACTGGTCTTCGGGTATACAACGGATTAAAGCTAACTTTTCAAACTGAATTAAAAAGTTATAGACGATTTCGTCTCAGTCGTTAAACATCGGCAATTTTATCTGAACGTCTATCCTCTTTTGCTTGTGGGTCCTGAATGTTCATTCACTTCTCGCCCTTCCTAGATTCTGCTTCGATCCTTAGTCTCTCCCTTGCTAACGTATGTTCTCTCTCCCTGGCTCTTTCTTCTGCCTCGAATCTGGATAACTCGATTTCTCTTTCTTTTTCCTTGGCTTGTCTAATTCTTTCTTTCTCTGCCGCCTGCTTTGCTCTGTATTCTCTGAGACTCCGCTCATACATATATACATAAAATGTATATTACATACATACATACATACATACATACATACATACATACATACATACATATAATATATATTACATACATACATACATGTAATATATATAATATTCATACATACATACATGCTTACATACATATAATATATAATATATACATACATACATACGTCTAATATATATAATATACATACATATATACATATAATATATATAATAGACATACATACATATATACATATATGTATACATATATACATATAATATATATAATATACATACATACATATAATATATATATATATATATAAATAAACATATGTATACATATATATACATATAATATATATAATATACATACATACATATGTACATATAATATACATAACATACATACATACATACATATGTACATATAATATATATAATATACATACATACATACAAATATAATATATATATATATATATATATATATATATATATATATATATATATATATATATATATATATATATAATATATACATACATACATATATAATATACATATAATATACATACATGCATACATACATATTAATAATAATAATAATAATAATAATAATAATAGTAATAATAATAACAATAATAATAATGAGGACTTTGTATAGCACCTAATCTTTAGAAGCTCTAAGCTCTTTACAACATTAGACAACACCTATAAGATAAAAAAACATATAATGATATGATAACAAAAACAAACACCATGAAATTAGAAAACATAAAAACATGCTGAGAATATTTAAGGTAGTAAACATTATTAGGTCTATAAGTTTGTTCTTGATGTCGAAATAAGCAAGTTTTGAGAGCACTTTTGAATGGGTTCACTGTCTCTTTGTGTCTAGGTTCAGTGGGCCATTCATTCCACTTTGTTGGGCTCTGGTAAGCAAAAGAACGCTGTCGATATGACTTTGTTTTCATATTGTGAATAATGAGTATACGATTGTCAGAAGAGGAGCGTAAGTAACTTGCTTTTGTTTACACATGGGTGGGGTCGGATAGGTATGCTGGGCTAGAGTCCGTCAGTGAAACGTAGCACAGAGAACAAATTTTGCGTTTGATACTGTATACATACATATATAGATATATATAGATATATATAGATACATATATATAATTTCAGATTTTACACAGCCTATAATAGAGTTTTGGACAGCTGGAAATGACATTATTGTTGACGGTAGGTGGGTATGGGCCCCTGACAATGAACCCATGGAATTTGCTCCATGGGGCGCTGGAGAGCCGAATGATCGGAGTAATGGAAATGACGATTGTGCAGCACTATTCAACTGGCTAGATTTTAATCTAAATGATGACAGCTGTGATGAAAATCGTTTTTTCATCTGTGAGATTGGGTAAGTCCCTAGAAAGATAATTAGTATTTCAAATACGATTAAATTGGTATCACATATCAATTTTTAGTATCGTTAATTGCTGGCTCGGGATCCTTTTGTATCAGTTTTGTAAATTCTGGTAAAAAGACTTTCATGACGTTGCATCACTTCATTTATATAGTATATCTCGTTCATTTCGTATCTTCAGCACGTGTTAGACAAGAGCAAGTACACGAAAACCTCTAAATATTCATTACATAAACACGTGCATTATTCAAAGAAAATATCAGCCGCTTTGGTATAAATACCTTAATTAAGGCAAACGTATACGAGAATGTTGGCCCAGGATTGTAAAATAATTTGATAGTCTGGTGCTGAAGAACCGGTGATATGAAGGTAAGGGAACAATTACTTTTAAACAACGGTTATCAGGAACCACTGGAATGCACTCATGTTGTCCAAGTTGTATATTTTAATTTATTTAACTAAATACTATTACTAGTTTTCAACTCGTTTCTACAGTTTGTACTAGTATTCAGTTCAGATTTGAAAACTAGATGAAGAATCATCACAAGAAGACACACCTTGGCAAAGAGTTGTTTACATATCCGATTTAATGTCTTCCAGTTGATTTTCACCAAACAGTGTCGATACTTCAATTTGTATCTTTTCCAAGTTCTAAGCAAACTAGATGAGTATTTAGCACCAAGGTAGGTCAATGTATAATCATAAAAGTCATGCATTTCGAACTTGAAACTTTGTGAAATTAACAATCTGTTTTTCACTTTTAGAGCCAAGTGATCAAATTCTCAGACGCCAAGGAACTGGTTACAACAGCTTGTGTAACAGGATGTGACCTCAATGGATGTCTGGATTAAATGACAACACAAACAATGTGGTGAAAGATGGAATTTTATGAAATGAATTAATAAATATATGTATATTCTTTTCAACATGTAGAGATTGATTCTTTCAAGCTCTAAACATACGACACATTCAGTTATTCACACATATATTTGTTATATGTGAATGAATTTGTGACTTTATGAAACCTTATGATAAAAACAAAAATTCATACTATCAATAAAAAATAGAGAAACAAATGTGATTCATATATTCAAAATTTGAGGAAACACGATACAGTAAAACCAAGATATGATTCATATAATCTCGTGTAATAAAGGTGATATTCATATAATCTAATGCAAAAAGATGCAACTCATTTGTACTCAAATGTGCTCAATTGAAACACAACATATTCAAATCAAACAAAACATGATCAATTGTAGTAAACATAACAATTGTATCAAACATGACTCATGACTCAGTCATTTGTACAGCACATACAATTCATAACAACGTAAGACTCGTTTATATACTTTTAAACCTTGTCAACGAGAAAGCTTTACCTGATTCACTTTTCCATAGTCAAACCTCACGTCTCCTGAATTATTGGGTTAGCTCACACTTGTATTGGCCAAACGCACCCTTCATGGATCCACCATGCGCACAAGTTTACATATCAGCACTTACGTGCTTGCATGGCCTTGAAAGTCGCACGCGTTTCCATCCCCATACAGACAGACATAAAAACGGCAAGAACGACAGCCTGATATACCCGCACGCACACAGCTAAAAATAAACAAATAACAAGTACGGAATTAAAATCTATAAACACATGCTACTAAATTAAACTCATAATAGCGACCTGAAACAGTTCAAAATTTCATAAAGTTTCAAATCCCCCTACTGATAAAGGCAACATTTCACGATACGTCATTAAAACTGAGTATGCTTTACATATTTGCAAACAAAGTAAAATGTAACATGAAACCAAGTCATTTCTTGCATTTTTCTGTGACAGCTAATAAACAGGGAGTGCAAATTGGTGACCGCGTTGTTTATTTTGAGACGTATTTGTATTTTAATTTAATCTGAAAATAAGTTCATTCTTTATACGACAAGCAGAATACAGTTTTCAAGATTGACAAATATTTAAAATGTAATACATTTTGATCGTGTTAAATCTATTGATGAAATGGATCTTAGAACACTTGCTATACTCGATTTAAAGAATGTACAAATCTGATGAAATCTCAGTCGAATTATATTGAAGGAGATAAGAAAATCAGAGATGACAAACAATTATAAATTGCAAGTGAATGTGGAAAAACAATTAAAAAAATCAGAGTTCCATCATTAAAGGAACGTTGCAGATTAATTTTATTATTGGAAGAAATCCTAAATAATAAGCAAAACTATTTTCACTGAATTTGTGTGTGTGTGTGTGTGTGTGTGTGTGCAAATGGAAAAATTTAATCCCTTAGAAGGACATTCAATATAGATTTATTAAAATGGATACAAGATTATGAAAGCCTATTATACTAATTAAGATAAGATAATATACGTAACAAGTTTTCTTTATACGGTAGAGGCTACATAATTATAATTTTGGCACATATAAGTATTGCTCTAATAAACGCTTATTAAATATAAAATATATAAAGTAATTTAAAACTGATATGAATATAGGTGTATATGATCTGAATATGAGGATGATGTCAGTACAGCCTTGTGGGAATTTGTAATGCCAGTTATAGTAGCAGAAAGTGTAAGAGACAGCCAAGTTAATATGTTAATAATATATAATGAACGTAATAATCATTATTTGTCGAGATTGGTATCATCTACAGATAAAACAGTGACGGTAAAACACTTGTATAATAAGTGTATGAACTTTTTTTTAGTATGTACTTAAATTGGGAGGACATAGAATATTATGCAATCGAACAACTAGCACGATAAACATTACGTTAGAAAATAGTCCTGTTATTAAATTAGAATAATACCAAAATTAGCTAAACGTACATTTTGTTTTATATTGTGATTATGTGCGTATCACGGAGCCTACACGTTGTTGCTAAGAAGTCAATTGTATAAAACAAACTCAAATAAGTAATAGACAATAAAACAGCAAAACACACTCCATCAGGCCTAACCTAAAATCGAAAACTGTTCCGTGAATACAACTCAGAAAGAGATATCTACTAAACATATACATAACAGAAGAGAAGACTGTATATCAAATTTATGCGAATATTTCCAATCAATTTCAGAAACTATTTATCAGGGAATTCGAACAATCAACGCAGCCAAAATTATATTCACTAATATAAATAGACAGAATTATAATTCCACTAATATATACTATATCTGTGTAAAGGAGATTACTAAGGAATACGGCAAGGTCTAATTATATGACAATAATTCCTTCTGTGGCATAGCTGAAGTTTTAATGAAACTGATGATGAAGTTGCTGAACTTGGCTAAACGCCACATTCTATCAAGGGTCCTGATCGAAAACAGTCCGGACTCACGTGGTGATGAAGAAATGACTAAAACTATAACATAACAGATTATCTTGAGTGAAATTGGAAAATTCAGAGGTCTTTCTATCTAATGTATGCCTTAATAAATAAACATCCTGAATATTTTTTACTATTTAATCATAACTCTTCTGGGTATGACTCTTCTGAAAACCTATCCAAATCAAGCGGTGCGAATTTGTAATCATCATAAATATATTTTGGTTTGTGAAACTGTTATTGTTGATCGATTTAAATAATAATGTAAAATAAAAACGACAAAGCGGTTCTCATTAAAGTGCACTAAGATTTTTAGACAATTATAGAATGATGTATAAAAAACTTGGGCAACTTGGTGAAAATCTAAACGATGATAATATGGTTCATCTGAAAAACCGAGAAATATTTATGCAAAAGCACACTGACTCAGGATTAACGAAAAAGATGGTATTGAATGTTTCAAATTTAATTATATTGGGGATATTCATAACTTCTATGTACAGAAAGATACTTAAATCTTATCTAATATTTTTTGAAGAATACCTATCCATGTCTAGAACTAATTATGGACCAGATATGGCTCATTTTTAAGTGTGCCAAGACTAACTCATGATGCTAATTTGAAAATAACGTTGGAACCATTAAATAGATAACAGGTTATGGTGTTTTTATTAGCTGAATATGGATCCTGAGGCGGAATTAGCATGATACCGAAAACATATATTAAAGCAAATCATTAGTATTTTCTGACGACGAGGCCTACTGGCGTTGACCAAAAAAGAAATGATGTAGAATATGGTAAATCAAGGTCAATGTCATTTATTATGTTACCAAACATACACACACTTTGTATTGCTTGGCCATCTGTCAACCAAATGTCTATCAGAAGCTCTACCTGTGTAGGCAAAGAACTAATCACGCGAATGGAAAAACAAAAAGGCATACTATTCTGGGGTGACTATTCTAAGATGGAGCAATTTTGGAGGTACATTTACAAAAGACCAACACAGTTGCAAGACTGTTTCAAACAGTATCGTCTTGCACCATGATAACAAATAACTATTGAGGATGATTGACTTCCATTACGAAAGACGTTAACTGGTGATTTAAGGGGCAAAAACCTTCAGTAACATGATTAATATGCACGTTAATGTGAAATGATACTTATCGTTCAAAGAGAACTAATGAAAGGATGTGAGCTGAGGTAAAGAATCAAAACTTCAAAATGATATTTCGTTTGCAGAAAAACAATAATAGATACAAAAATAGTAGTATTATGTTCTGCGAAGACAAAACAAGATGCAATTAAGCCAATGCATGGATAATGGCTTTACCGTGCTAGATGTTTAGCTGTTCCTGCAATAATGTTAGGAAAACTATTCTGATAAACTGAAAATGTAATGACTGACACAATTACTGTGAACAAGTGTTGAAGCAGAGCTTCTAAAAGAATATTAAAAAGATTATACATTTTCACGACATGAATGATTACAAAGTGATAAACATATATTCATTGTCATGAGCTAACAGCAAAGCTGTTGGACTATTATAGTTAATGAGATGAATAGCAATACAAGAAGTGTGTACCCTTAGAAATAAGTCCTATGCTTTTAGGTCTGGTAGAAAACAACGCACGCAAGGCTATTAAGAAATCAGTTATTAAAAGGGATCTAAAATTAGACATGCATAAATATTTTAGGAACTATAAATAATCAAGAAATGAATTTAATTGTATCATACAAATAAGCGATATGACATGTTACGACAAATATTTTGCTCTTTCACTATTTTTAAAAAACAAAATCAGCATTATCTTAAAGTTCTTACCTGATATAGTTAAACAAGAGCTATTTGGAACGTTCTGAGTATTAATGCTATGTACAAAATATATTTTTTGCTAGTAAACAGGACGTAAGTGCGTTTGCTCAAAGTATTCTCCATGTATCTCTTTACACTTTCTAGGTCTTGTTATCATACATATTTTGGAAGTTTGTTCTACACTGGAAGACTGCTCTTACAAAGTAATGGCGGCTTTCAAATCCAATGTTCTTTAGCGCATCTTTGAGAATGGGTTCAGCCCCAAATCACTTGAAGATAAATGATGACAGTTTGGTGGATATTCCAAAGTGTGTATGCGAGGCTTCTTAAGGACGTATGTTAAACTACAGTGGATTTATGCGCTGGTACGTCGTCAGAGTAGATGGATACGGCACATGGACGGCTGGTTTGGTGGTGTTCGGCAAGATTTGGCGATACATTGTAGACTTACAAATATCCAAGCAGAGTCAGACCCAAGTACCTGGATAGCAGCAGAGGGGGCGAATCGGACATTTTGTCCAATCGTTATTTTGCTTAATTATTACTTCTGCACTCAGCGGATCCGGTGTAATCAGCGCTGGTAAAAAAAAAACGACGTCGGTCCATCCTACACGATGGTGACGTCATTTGGTTTAATTAACACCTTCTGCGCGCCGATCCCCAGCGTCGTCAGCGTCCGGTAAGCACATCGACGACCGCGTCGATGTCATCGCCCCCTCTGCTGCTAAGTGGTTATTTACAATGAAAATTATTTACAACTAACCAAATATTTGGTCAAGTCCGATACGATATCGTGTCCGAGGGTCATGTAAATTTATCGTTACAAATCCATGTGGGGTCGACTGAGCATGACTAAAAAAGTTTCGAAAAACATTAAAGTCCATGTCACCGCCGCACCATGTCTGCCAAATATTTCGTAGCGTGTGTGTATCAACGCCGTTGAATACAGCAAGAATATTGCAGTTGTCTCTGATTACTTTTGGAATCTGAGTGTATCGTTGAGTGACATATATCACGTCAGTGTTTTTATGCCTGCCTCTGGAAAATATCCTAGCTGGGTTTTTTTGATTGTCTAACATAACATCATCGTACACGACTAGATTGTTAACGTCGCCATCAATATCATCGATACCCGGTGCATCATTGATATCCGTAATAAACTCAATAACATTTTTTTTAGCGATCGCTGATGCATTCTCGTTGAAATCTTTCAACACCTCGTAGCATCGTTGATCATCTACGCTAGGAGCAACCAAATACAACTTATCCCACTTCATCCATCTCATTATTAAATTGAGTAACAATTGCGTCTTACCTGATCCAGATGGTCCGATGATAATCATCCGGATCGAGTTTGGTAACGCTGCAACATGCTTAACTGGTTCTCTTGTTTTAGTCGCCGAAAAATCAATTATATTCATATCTCTATACATAAATTATGGATCTATATTGTGTGAAGTGTAGAGTGCGTACTGGCACAAATGATATGACAACCGTTACGACAAGAAATAACAGATCGGCGCTTACTGGTAAGTGTGTACAATGCGGTACAAAGAAATTTAGATTTATTTCTATTAGACCCGGAGATGTTTTAAAAAAAAGCGAGGAGGTGACATCGCAGCCAAATTGGCAAAACTCCCCGGAACACCGTGGGCAAAGTATCCAGGAGAAAAACACCTCCCAGGATATAACTACTGTGGCCCCGGAACACGATTAGATATTAGACTCGATGATCAAAATCAGCCCAAACCCGGTGAGTATCCAATAAACGCTATCGATAAGGCGTGTCATGCTCATGATGTTGCTTACAAAAGTAGCGATCTGCAACAGCGTCATATCGCGGATGTAAAATTAATTCACGCGCTAAATGCTATTCCTGATAAATCCGTCAAAGAAAAATTGGCCTCATGGTTGGTAAAATCGGCTATGAAAGGTAAATTAATGATTGGCGCTGGTAATTAATAACAATCATCCAAGAAAAACGATGGATTCCATCTATTATTCTCCGAGAGGATACTGGAAGGGGAAGGCCGCAATTGGTAAGCTTGCAAGCGCTGCAAAGGTAACAAAGACCACTGCGGCTAATTGGTTATCCAAACAGGCTATATGGCAAATCTATCTACCACCGCCTAAACAAATCAACTTCTCGCGCTTTGATGTCAGCGTACCTAATGAAGTTCATCAGGCTGATATACTATTTCTGCCGCATGACAACGGTTACAAATACGCGCTAACCGTAGTTGATGTTGCGAGTCGATACAAACAAGCGGAACCGTTGAAAACAAAGTCAGCAACTGAAGTAGCCGATGCGTTTGAGCGGATTTATCGAAGAGGTCCTCTGCGCTGGCCAAATCTATTACAAGTTGATCCTGGTAGTGAATTTCGCGGCGCTGTTTTATCAACGCTGAAACATCATAGCGTCGCGATACGACGAGGTCATACTGCGCTACATCGTGATCAGGCAATTGTTGAACGATTCAATCGGACTCTCGCTGAACGGTTATTTGGATATCAATACGCGAAGGAATTCATCCAAGAAAAACGATCTCGTGAATGGGTTAAAAGGTTGCCAGGTGTAATTGCAGCGTTAAATAACGAGATTACCCGAGTAATCAACATGAAGCCCAGCGACGCGATTAAATACGAGTATATACCCGGAAAATTAAAAATAAATAGCGTTTCTAAGCCGATTCTTGGCGATGTCACTGTTAGATATCTATATGAACCAGGAGAGCTTGAAGGCGGTAAAAAAAGGGCTACCGATCCTATTTGGAGTGTTACCACACATAACATATCAACGATAACACGATCAACTGGTAGACCACCGATCTATAGACTGGATTCAACTGCTCCTCAGCGCGGATTTACACGCGAGCAACTACAAGTGATACCTAACGATACTCAATTACCCCCGCGTGGTCTTAACTAGCGCCGTTGCGTCTATTGCACTCAAGACAGGTCAACCTCACATTGTTTTTGACATGACCGAGACTGTTATCGATTCTATCCACGGTAAATTGGCGAGTGTCTTTATCCGAATAACGCCAACTCATTATACAATTGCAACTCGCGCAGTGATTATTCTGTTGTTGTCGTAGCGAGATTATTAATTCGGCATCAATATCAAAACGCCGCTGTTTTTTTTTATCCTGTTGGCGGTAACCCGAGAGTTTTCTATTAATGACGCTTGCATCGATGGTGACTTTGTCGCCGGCTTCGTCAGTGACTCCGTCGGTGACTTCGTCACTGACTCCGTCAATAACAATTCTTCGAAGCTGATTTATCCTTCGTACTCTGGACACTGCAAGATAGACTAGATTCGACCATTCGATGCGATTATCAACTATCCAAACAATTGTGTCCGTGATGGTTAGTCCCTGCGAGGAATGTATTGTTGTTGCGTATCCTAGCGTCCACGGGGATTTATCAGCACGTAGCGCGTCCTCGACGACGCTGATATCAACGAGCACGATATCATTCAGCACGAGAATTTGTTTTTCTGTCCCTGACGCTGTCAGGCCTGGAATTTCAACTTCAATGTTCTGCCGCCGTGTGTCCGCGGGTCTATAACATAACGGCACTGGACGCGTTGGAAACTTTTCCTTATGCAACGTAAACAACTTCCGCTGAAGTGTGTCTCTGACTATCTTTCTACTCGCTACAATCAAATCGTTTGGTCTCCATGTTTCCCAGAATTCATTTAACGGCGTTTCCGGAATCACCTCGCGGATTATTTCACATTGAATTCTATCCGGCTGTAATCTGATTAATTTTTTAACCCCGCGCAGTTGTTCATCAAGTGCCCGGTAATCAGTATCGGTTTCTTCATAATAGTCCACAAAACCCTTTAACCAATCATGTGGACCCTCGCCGACAAATGGTGGTGGTTGGCCATGGTCGCCACACATGATTACCGCTGTATTCGCGCGCAGCAACCACTCAAGAAACATTTGTAAAGTATCTAACGAAACAGTACATATTTCATCCCAGATGATAATGTCGGGAATAAATTTTTCACCCATTCGATCAGGAGTCCACTCACCGCCGCTGTATCGAAAAAAGCTGTGATAAGTAACGGCGTCAACATTTCGTTGTTTTATCTCCCGAGCTAGTCTATGGGTCGGTGTAAGCACGATTATACTTGCCCGCGTTCGAAATAATTCAATTGCCCGAGTCGTCTTTCCTGACCCGCCACAGCCGCTTAAATAAACTGTTTTGTGTCTACAAATTGGATCAGAACACGATGGTGCATTAGACCATTCTGACAATTTATCACCGCGTAAGTAGTCGTTCTCAACGGTGACATCTGCTGACGGGGAATAATCGCGTCGTATTTCATTTTTAATTCTCCATGTACCCCAACTCTCGTCCGGACTAGTAAACTCGGCTACGTTTTTCTTGTACTTTACGTCTATATAAAATGAATCAACGGCTACTCTAACCGCGGTGTCAGGAAATCTATTTATCATCGAGAATAAATTAATAGCGGCATAACCCAGCATAGACGCCCTCAAATGCGGGTATGCCGGGCTGTCTCCATCGCTGTAGGTAACAACTGTACCCAACCTCGTTCCATTGGACAAGAAAGCTGTTTTGCAGTTCACGTATCTATTTTTTGCCACTGCGTCCTTGATTACGAAATCATATTCTGCGTCATCTATAATCAGCCGTGAGCAATATCGTTTGTAGTCGCAGTTTTTTTCCACCTTGTGTGAACTTACCGATTATTCTTCTACCGAGATCTTTTGCCTCGCGGTTTCGTTGGTTAAATATCCTCCTGGACCATTCGATGATATATTCCTCGTCGGCATCAATGCGCTTTCTGGACTCGTCAATTATGCTATCTAGACGCTCCGGTTCTGGTAACCAGACTTCAGTCTGTGCCCGGTATGATATAATCGCGTCACTGACAATCAACGAAACTAGCATGCTACAATCAATCATATACCATAGCAGCGCTATTGGCAGCCACTTCTTTTCAGCCATGTGTCTACCGATCCAAATATAGCAACAGCGATGGAGTCCTGCCGCGAATTCAAATGATACTATGCGAGCGAATCCGGTTAAATCAAAATCAGGCAGTGGTCCATTAATAGCAACACGAGTCATTTCATGACTGGGATGTCCAAATCGTTTGAAATACTCAGCGGCGGATCCATACCCGAGAAAACTCGCTGGATAACAGGCAACCATATCAACGGAAATCATAGCGTCGCGGTTGTATTCAGTGTTCCATAGCCCACCGTGATAGTATTCCAAACAACTGGATTGTACATCCGGCAGAAATTCCTTGTGCGTTGGTCTCCACGCATTTTTCCTTGCTGCAACATGAGCCGCAACCGATGGAATCGTAAAACAATTTGTTAACAGTTGTTCATCATGCTCCTCAAATTCTATAGCGGTTTTTTTCATCCTGTTGTGAAATGCTTCAGTGCGATATAATTCGCCGTTTGGTCTTACAAACTGATCAAAGGTATCCGCATCGTTTTCAGCGCTGCGAAGTAACCACACTGATACAGGGTCGTTTTTACACAAGTAGGCAATAGCATCAAATAGTTTCCTCTCCGCGAGAAAACCATCCCTGGAGAATTCTTCTCCTAAAAATTCTTCGGGTATATACTTTACTGTTCTATCCCGTGGAAATATTGTGATCGCGGGCGTCCATGCGTGTTCGTTATGATCAATAATTTTGATTGGGGCTCCCTTCGATTTATACTTCGATTCGTATAATACTTCACCGGTTATCGTTGTAACGGTTATTGGAAATCTCAGCGATGTTTCCAATCTCGCTATGTCGCTGATGGTCGCTCCACGCTCTTTTACGGTTAGTTCCCACTGGTTGATTTTGCTACGTCGTAAATCAGTCAATTTGTTTCCTCGACATGCATTTGTAAAATGCTCTATTATTCGTTCTGCTACACAATTTATCCCCGTTGACTGTTTCATCGGTTTCAGTTTTCCGATATCAGGTTTCTTATTTAACGGGTATATTCCATAAACAACTGCTGTTTCAGGATACGCTCGTTCATAGTATGGTCTGTCAATTCCGGTTAACAACCCCGGCTTGGAGTCGCGGCTGACAGTGACTGTTTTCTTGTCGCTGAAAACTGGTTCAAATTTATCACGTATGATCCAATCGCCTGATTCCACCCGGACAATGAATTTTACTCTGAAGAAATACCTTTTACCGTCAAGTTGTGATATTATCGTTGCTGCGCGGTTGTCGTTCATGGTAGCATCAACAACACCATCAATTCGAAATGTTGACCAACTATGAGATGCACCATCACGCTTGAATTCATTGATACAATCGCGTATTTTATTCAACAGGGTTCTATCGTTTATTAACGCTTTTGGTGTGTCCTTGAGGACTCTATCGAGATTGAACTTAATATTTTTCCGGGGCTTAATTACTGCTAATCTCTCGAACTCATCCATATAATTAAAACAAGTATTTAAATGAAAGAATATAGTATAATGAATCACTGCAAATGGTTGATGATTGGGTCGACAACCCCGTGCAATAAATCATGCAGAGGTGAATTCTGCGGGTATCATTTACAAAGCGTTCGTAATGGTTCTCTTGGCCCCCTCCCGTGCTTGGTTTGTCACGTCGGTGTAAGAGGAAAATCGCAGTTGTGTATTAATTGTGGCGGAAAGCGATACAGGGAACTAAAACGCTATTATGACAAGCGAATTAAAAACGCCGTCATTGACCCCACCGCCGATTTCGTCATCAAAAACCCCCAGGACTACGTTGAAAGATTCATAATTAAACCAAATAATAAATTAGACAAATAGTATTATTATACAAATGGACCAAGAATTTCAGCCGCATCCCCTGGTCGTCAATTACGAGGCATCTCGCGACGGCATTGTTAGAAACCGCAAACTGAAGAAACCAGTTGGCACCGTAAGTAATCAGGGATACTTGCAATTTACTGCAGGAGGAAAAAACTATTATGTTCACAGGATTGTATTTGAAGCATTCAACGGATTAATCGAAAATGGGCTTGTGATTGATCATATTAATAATAATAAGACTGATAATTCTCTTACAAACTTGCAAGCTATCTCGCAAAGTCAGAATACCAAAAAAGGCCAAACCGGTAAATACCCAAAGAAAGCAAAACCCGTAAAGTCATTTGATACAACAACTCACGAGGAAAAAATATTTCAGTCGATGAATGAGGCAGGAAAATATTTTGACATTTATATCGCCTCAATACGATTTGTTGCAGAAGGAATACAGAATTCAGCGATCTCAAAAAAGACCGGGCATAGAATTCGATTTTCATATATAACAGAAATCAGCGAGTGACAAGGTCACCGTGACGAAGTCACCGGCGCCTATGGCGCTGACGAGGTCACGTCTAACGAATTATTAAACACCTTCGGAATTGATACACGGGGTTTCATTTTTTTTATTTAAAAACAAGATGTTTTATAAGAATAATGAATATCGAAGACATCAATAATATATTAACTGAGATTTCAAAATTAAAAAATCAAGGAATTGAATTATCTGATGGTCTCGACAGTGAAAAAATATTATCCGATTATGAGATTATTAACGAACAGTCGAAACGGGGGCGTTTTACCCTGGCCCGCGAGTATTTTTTCATAAAACGATTACAACATACGATCAATGAAAACTTGTACCACAATGACGCAAATGCATTCATTGGACTATTCACTGCCGTTGAAATAATACGAAAAAAACTCGGACGTGTTTATGAACGACGCCGGGAGATTTCTAGTAAAATCAAAAACATTAGAAGGATTATAGACGAAAACTCCGGCGGGAAATTAGAAATTGCTTCGCAATTGCAATAATGGTAGGTGAATCACTTACTACTCGGCTAGCCAGAGAGCGGCTAGCAGCGCTTAGAAAGTTCATACCGTTACGAGACAGGGTCCGAGAACAACTTCAAACGCGGCAGCAACTACAAACCGATTTTACTGTTGGAAGCGAACAACTCTTTGCCCCGGTAACTAAAGCGACCAAAGATGTTACGGCGGCAACTGTACCCGTTCTTGGTGCGCTTGAAAAGATAGCGGCTCAGACCGAACAAACAAAAAGGTCTTTAGAAACACTCCCTGCGAAAATAGCGGCTGCTACAACGCGGAGGCCACCACCACTCGCTATAACCGAACCACAAGAACCTTATGTTACAATGGCCGACGAGGAAGAACTAGGTGCTACTGCGAAAGAACCAGAAGAAGAAATACCGGGAGAAGAAATACCGGAAGAAGAAATACCGGAGGAAAAAGAAGGGAATATACCCCGTATTGTACTCAAGAAGAGCACAATAGATCAAATTAGAGGCTTCAGCAACAGGGAAGAATTAATTAATTTTACTGCCAACAATTTTGCTAAGAGCATACGAGATAAGAAGCATATCAATAGCGGTTACGAGAAAAATATAAAGTCGTTAAAGGACTGGGCAAGAATAGTGTATTTAGCGAGTAAACATAAAGATGCATTACCACATCGTAGTAAATCCGATTACGACGCATTCCACAAGGAAGTTAAGAGTATAACACCAAAAAAAGGAAAAGGATACTCTGTTGGTAAAGAATCCTACGGCGTTACCTGTCCTGGCAGTGTTCTCAGTGATATATCACGGCTAGAGGTACTAATTGGAGGAAAACGAGCCGGAAATAACTCTCCGGAAATAATCAATGAGGCCGCTGATATTTGCAAGCGTTTATTTGCAGGCGGTATTATGGACATTAATGCATATCGAACGCTCATAGACGAACTCGTGGATGATTAATTGGAAAACTGGTGTTTTTAATAAAGATGATCATACACTACAACCACAATAAACCAGTACTCGTCTACGTGGTAAACTCGCGATTGCCTGTTTACCGCGCGTACTATGGAGATGGTCTCGGTAGCACCATTGCGGGGTTATTTACAAGAATGGCTCCAAAAGTAGCGCCGTTAGCCAAACAATTAGGAATGAAGGCTATTGATGTTATTCGTGATAAGGGAATTAGTGCTATTGGAGACGTTGCCGGAAAGGCGCTTTCAGCCGCGCGGGACAAACTAATGTCGTTGGTGAAATCCAAGAGATTTTCAAGAAAAAAACAGAAACCACCGGTGATGCCATCAACGACGGTGATGCCTGCGAATGTCAGTAAAGTGATAAATAACGCCGTGGAAGAAAAACTAGCGTCGTTGGTAAACAATAATCAAGATGACATCGCAAACATAATAGCGGGAAGTGGTTTAAAACCACGACGATGATTTAGATGCATCAGCGTATTATTAAATAAAATGTTTAAACGAACAGCTGACCCGGCGTTTGATATGGACGCACCAGTGCACAAGGATGATTCTGTCCGTAATTATCAATTTTATTCCTATCATGCAGTACAACCCGACATACGATCGCGAATTGAACTTCAAGTCCATGATACCAGTAAATATTTTTTACCGTGTGAAGCGTTTATTGAAATCGAAGGAGAACTTGTAACAGAGGCCGATACTCCTGCTGTACCAGCACCGTATCCAGATGGTACCAAAGTTGGCTTAGTCAATAACGGCGTAATGGCGCTGTTTGAGAGCGCAAAATATCTCATTGACGGGCGAGAGATCGAGTCTATAGAACGCGATGTTGATGTTGCTACAACAATAATCGGGCTAGCAAGATATTCAGACGATTATACAAGATCAGCGGGTCCATCTATGATGTTTGCAAAGGATACTAGAAACACTGCCGGAAACTCGCAATTTGTGGTAAGACGACCAAGAAATAATGCTAATAACAATGATGCTGATGTTGAGAATATGATTATAAACAGCGATCCTAATTTTAACATCGGAGCTGCAACACGCATATCAATGTTAACAGGGGCGCGTAGATCTTTCTCATGCGCGATTCCACTGCATCATATATTTGGATTTTGTAGGAACGTGCGAAAAGTTATCTACGGAGCAAAGCATACCGTGGTGCTTGTGCGAAAAGGTGATGATAGAAATGCAATTTGGAGAATTCCAGCGGATCCTGCAAATCCAAATAATGACCCTGGTAAAGTCGTTTTAACTAAAATATTATTGTGGATGCCAGTAATGACTCCATCCATTACCACAGAGGCACAATTGCTATCCTTCATGGAGCAGGGAGGAAAATCATTACTAAGTTGGCTAACAACAACAACAGATACTAAGCAATCAAATATCAATGGTATATTCACATGGAACCTGGCATCACAACAAGGCATTTCGGCTCCGCGTCATATATTTGTTGCGTTGCAGGATATGACGAGAGTTGATAATCAATTATTCAGCCATATGATATTTGATCGATTAGGCGTTACTGACGTCTCGCTGAGAATAAACGGCCAGCAGGAACCATCCGAGGATATACAACTTAATTACGGTCAAAACCATGTCGCACGTGTGTACCATCGGTTGCTGTCATATATGAGTCGTGATCAAAACGTCGACACTGGTTTGCAAATATCACAATATGATTTCAAAGAACTATATCCGATCTATTACTTTTCGCTGGAACATCTTGATTTAACAAGACAGTCCGTCGTTGATATACACTTCCGAGCTAATGTAACTCGCGGCGTTATTGCTAATTATAGAGCTATTGCTGTCATCCTCAGCGATAAATCAATGCTGCTAGAAGGTGTTGGTGGACGAATGAGAATCATTGATGCACCAGTAGAAAACATGTAATTGAAAACACAAACGCGTTTACAATAAAATGTCGTATAGTGTCGTCAGTGTAGAGTTGACTAATGGTCAAGTCAAGAAATTACGATCAAAGTCGGCTAAACAATGCGGGACCACAATAACGCTGAAGCCGTCGCAGATGGCAGGTGGTAATCATAAGATATCGTTGACGGCGCGTCAAATAAAACATTTCAATGATGCGATGAAGAATAAAAAGGGTGTTCAAATAGATTTTTCAGCCGCAGCGATTAAAAACATGGAAAAGACCGGTGGGATATTTCCGCTGTTAGCCGCGATTCCGGCATTGATTGCCGCGGCCGCACCAGCAGTGGCTAAGGCGGCGGCGTTGGGGGCCGTTGGTACCGCGGCGGGGATGGCATTGAAGAAGGCAACCGGGAAAGGCTACAAAAAAAAACGACCCGTGGCCGGAAAGGGTCTAAGACTACCGGGAACCCCGTATTCATGGTACTCGGGAAAGGGTCTAAGACTACCGGGAACCGTTTATTAACGCAAGAGTCTATGACTCCTGAGTCAATGACTCCTGAGTCAATGACTCCCATGTCTAATTTTGATTTAATAGACGCCGCAAACGCGTTAGCGATAAAAAACTTCAGAGGTGTTTTTATGAGGGATCAATTACCGGCGGCCCCAAGGAATACTGAAACAGGCATAATTAACCTCGATGGGTCCTCCGGAGCGGGAACTCATTGGGTTGCATACGCGATTGATCCGCGTGCGATCGTCTATTTTGATTCATACGGGTTAGCCCCGCCGAAAGAGTTTATGCGGTATATCCGGGCGTGTTCAGCCCGGGTTTTTTATTCCACGCTGCCAACACAGCAGTTAAGTGACCCACCAATATGCGGCCGTGAGGTATTGAACGTACTCGCGGCGATTTCATCATCGCGAAAACCACCTCATGTGGTTGTAAACGAATACACTAGTGGGGTCGTAGAGGCCCGGCGGGTTAATTAGAAACATCGTTTTTTTCTACAATAACGATGATTGATATTTGGGGACGACCGGTTTCGGCGCTGAAAGAATCCACGGAAACGGCCGCCGCCGACATAAAAAAACTAATTGAGGATGAAATCGCTGATATGTTAAATTTAATCAGTGTTGACCCAGGCGAAATAGTTGTATTTCAAGACCGCCAGGGTAAATTGAAATCCGGTAATGTGTCACTGAATGATGTTTTAACACGACAGCGTGATGCCGCCGAGGACACTATCGCGTTATATACCGGCGACGGACGACTCAAACCGGGTGAACATATATCGGCGGTAACATTAGTCAAAGACGGTTTTATAAGGTTGGATAGATCGGTGACCGAACGCGCAGGTGAAAAAATCTGTCACCGAGGTGAAAAAATCTATCACCGATATACAACTCACTACCGCTAGTTTTTTCGGGACCCCGGCGGTAACCGAACCAAATCTTGCAGCAATAATGGGTGCTATTTTGGATTTTGCAACGCTGTCGGGCCAATTTGTCTCGTTACGGAAAAATGTTAACAGGATCGATGACAACTTTGATAAATTCTTTGGTAAAAAAAATACCAGACCGGATGAGATTACAACAACTATAAATGATATCACTGCGTATGGACAGAGAATAGAAACAATCAAAACTGATGTTGCAACGAACAAAAAGAGTGTAGACGTGCATGAACGGGAAATAGGAATAATCGGCGCTAATGTTGCAACGATCATAAATAATGTAGACTCGCATGGACGGGAAATAGAAATAATCAAAACTGATGTTACAACGATCATAAATAATATGGACACGCATACACAGGAAATAGGAACAATCAAAACTGATATTGAAGCGAACAAAAAAAATATAGACGCGTATTGGCGGGGAATAGGATTAATCAAAACTGATGTTGCAGCGAACAAAAAAGGTATAGACGTTCATACATATGAAATAGGAACAATCAAACTTGATGTTGCAGCAAACAAAAAAAGTATGACCGAGAATACACGGGAAATAGAAACAATCAAAACTAATGTTGTAACGATCATAAATAATGTAGACGCGCATTGGCGGGAAGTAGGAATAATCAGAACTGATGTTGAAACGATTAAAGACGGACTACCGAGAGTAGCAGAGCAATTCGAAAAAATAAAAACCCCTCATGAGAACATCATCAACACAGTATACACAATTCGGCATGGATCATTCGATTGGACTCCTACACAGAATACAGTAAATATCACCGCAACTGTTAAGGGTATTTATCGACTGACACTGGTTTCAATGATGCAGTTTAATATATTATCGTCGAGTTCATCCGGGTTTAACAATACAATATCAACAATTATAGACAAGAACGCAACTGAACAGTTTACAATTTATGCCGTTGATGGAAATCTAGCCCGGGCAAACATTACATGGTATGTGGAATTTGTAGCGAATCTAAGTAATTAAAAACACTAACTCTTTTAAAATAAAAATGACCACCAAGGAAATTGAATCAGAGGTATCACCGACGTCACATCAATATCGATTCGATACCGCAAAAGAATTTTCCGCGAACTTGAAAACGCTTTCCGAACAATACCGTGCAAAAATAAAAAAATACCGTCGTAAAATAACCGCCATCGACGCGGTCGTGTACTCGGTATCGGGTATAGTAGCTGGCGCCGGTGTTATTTTATCCACGGTGACCACGATAACCCCGATCGCTGTTCCAATCGCTATCTCCGCGATGACAACAGTTGCTGGAGTTGCCAACGCAATCACTAGGAAGATATCATCGTGTTTTCAGAAAAAACTCAACGAGTATACAGTAAAACATCAAATAGTATCCGACGCGTACTCGAAATTATCCGGGTTGATCTCGTTATCGATTGATAATTTGTTCGTATCCGATGTTGAATTCTCCACGATGGTCCAGTTGTATAGCTCCGCGATGTCAAAAATCGAGGATTTTCAACTGGAAGCCGGAACCACCTGGTTGTTGAAATTAGACACTAAAAACAACGAATAATAATAATGTCGCTGAACCCCGAAGGGTCTCAATTACTTCAGCGGATCGCGGAGAATACCACTCCGGTACAAACAAATATGATATCGATAACATCAACGAAACCCAAATTCAGTGTGAACTTCCCATCACCGGTTCCAGTGAAGGAAATAGCGCTGGCAAAATTGCGAGTATATCACAGTTGGCCTAATATCCGAGCGGACGCATTTAACGGACAACAACCTAATAACTCGCTGGTTTTTGCATGGACGAATAAACCCGATGGGACCCCAGACTGGAAGGAGGTTACAATACCAACTGGGTCATACCAAATAGAACAAATCAATAAGGAATTTCAACGCAGGATAAAATCGATCACAGGAAAAGAATCAAAAATCGCTATTACGGTTCATGAACCGACGTTATCGTCGACGATTGAAATAAGCACACCGGGGTATATGGTTGATATCTATAACAGTTCAATAAGAACCATACTAGGATGGCCTAAGAATCCACCCGCGGACACCCCCCCATCAACTATCCTCAGACACGATAACGGAGATGGTGGTAGGCATATTGCTCCATACAACGTAAATATTGCATCGGTGATAGCGATTAATCTAGTGTGTGATGTTATCGAAGGGAGTTACCAGGTGGATACCAAGCAATCAAATCAGGCTCAACAGGGGTATATCCTTTATTCGTTTTCACCAACAGCCCCTCCGGGATTTTTGATCATTGAGAGTCCGATTAATCCGGTCTATATGCGATGCCATGATCGGTTTTTAACGAGAATTAATTTCAGACTTACCGATCAGTCAAATAACCTAATTGATCTGCAAGAGGAGGAGTTAGTGATCACTCTGTTTGTAAGATCATAGCAGCAGAGGGGGCGATGACATCGACGCGGTCGTCGATGTGCTTACCGGACGCTGACGACGCTGGGGATCGACGCGCAGAAGGTGTTAATTAAACCAAATGACGACGCGACGATCCCCCAACGACGTCGTCGTTTTTTTTTTACCAGGCGCTGACGACACTAGATCGTTGAGTGCAGAAAGTAATAATTAAGCCAAATAACGATTGGACAAAATGTCCGATTCGCCCCCTCTGCTGCTTGGATAGACAGTATTGCGGACAAATTTCTATTGACGTTGTGGCTACTTTGAGCGATATGTGGACTTGGTTGTTTTTCTTCGATCCAAACTATATTTTTTCTCTTGAGTCACATTATAAAAGCTCGTCCATAATTTATCACTTGTGACATTCTCATACAATGTTTCTGTTCACTCTTTCCTTGTTTGTCACTGGTCATCTGCATTTGTCGAGACGTGTTTGGCGATTAAAACCTCATGGTGTTTTTGATCGGCCGTTAACAAGTACAGCCACTATCTTGATTTCAAATAATTCATTAATATGATACAAATTGGTTACGAATTAATTTCCATAATAATATAAATATGTTTCACAATGCAACAAGCAGTTTCGTCTATTATTGTTGATTTTGCCTTAACTTTACAAAATAATTAGTCTTCATCGGTTGCAGAATATCTGTCACGGGATATTTTGAAACTAATTATCAATATTTTGATAGTTATACTTGTTGGCGATCAAATGCATTTGTACCTGTTCAACATAGCTTTGATGCTCTAATCTTGTTTTATTACGTTTCAACAACAAATAACTGCATAGAGCACTTTGCAATTGCTACAGAAATATCAGCTCTGTGTAAAATAAGAATTCATAAATTTAAGAAAACATGTTTTGCAAGTTTATTTGCATCTTCTACCATCTAACATTCTTGTTTCTGTATGCATTCTTTTCGTGTACCAGTGTACTGATGTTACCGCAGTAGTTAAGTAACTCATGGTCGTAAACTAAGTAACAGAATGTATGTAACCCAACAAGATTAGTATCATCTGACAAACAATTTAGTTATCAAAGTTATAAAATGATAATTTAAGAGCTGACTTACTATTGTATAATTTGAATCCAAAATAATCCTGAAAAGGTTCTACACAAATCCAAAAGTATCAAATGTTCCAACTTGATTCTAGGCCCTTGAATATACTGGTCAGCCAACAGTACTTATATATCACAGTGGCATTGTGCATAAGTAATACATTCACAATAGTCCCAGAATAATATGGTAGTCCAATGTGCACTCTGTAATCACAATGAATAATCCAGAAAAGGTTTCCTATCAAATATCTAAACACAACATTAAATATATCTGCAGACTTGATATTACATCCCACATCGTAAAAGAACCCACCTGATATATTCCATTCAATGGGGAATAACTTATATCTTCTAAGAACTCGACTGACTGATCTATCTAATGGGAAATGACCGCAAACGTTTTAAACATGTTTTTAAAGATGTTTATTTTAATAAACTTGAACATAGCTACTAATAAGGCCTACGCAAGCTAGTCACCCTTAATATCTTAAATTAGAACCTATACCCGCTTACAAACTTTAACCATAGATAATCGCTACTATTTACTGCTATGAACAAAAATTACAATAAATATAGATATACATAACAATGCCAAGGGGTAATCGGTTAGATGGAAACCATGCATACGTTAACAATTGTTTTCGAACACTCGTAATGTTTCATTATACATAATTATGTTTTTATGTTGTTTTCAAGTTGTAAAAGCAGAATTTGATTCAACGTGAGAAAATGGAGGAAAGCTAGTTAATGTACATAATAAATATAGGTCAAACAAGGAACCGTCTTTTGTACTGTACGGGTTAACAGGTAGCTCGTCCACTATAGTCAGGCCACTATAGAGCAAAACCATCCATTACCTTTTACCAATCTTACGATTGTCGTCAGACCAAACCTCTTATGAAGAAAAAAACATTCCTAACTGTGAAATACTGAGTATTTTCAAAACTGGTAGTTATTCCCATTAAATGTGCGCTTATCTGTCTTGGTACAATGTTCTTGTAATGTCACATAAAAACTAAAAGATTCTCGCAAAGCAACAAATCATTAACTTTTTTCTTTAATAAAACTCCCAGACCCTATTCGATGTACGTGTTACATTGATATCAAATGGGTCACAACCCTTCGCATTCAAAGATGTAAGCTTAAAAATCCTGTATGTATAATGTAGATGGTAATACAAGTCTTATAACCTACAGTGACTAACTTTCAGAACGACGATGACGATGTGGAGGAAGCTCGATATTACAATGACTGAATTATTAACAGCGAAGGAGACTTTATCAATCCCCTAACTGAGCCAGTCAGCAGTAATTACATCATATTGTAGTACCCAAGCAGGGAAGAATGCTACAAGCATTGAACATACAGGGGCAAGAGGCACTAGAACAATATTTATAGAGTTCTGCCAGTTGACTTAAGCGGAAGATGACAAATCTAAAAGCTGTGATTTTGGCAGGCTCCGAAATGGTCACTTGCAGTAAAACTTTAAGTTACGTAACTGATATTATAGTATTTGTACAAAAATTAACACATCCTTTCTAATGTTCGAGTCTTGGATTCCTAAAATGTTTCCCAGGGTGCGCAGCGTACGTAAAATAGTATTGATACAATGTATTTATTTTCAATCAAAATGTGGAAAATTGAAGGCGATATATGTAGAAGTTATATAATATGATGATAACTTGTATCTCATAAATGTGACTGTTCAGGAGTAAAGCAGAAATCGGTAATCATTTAAGAGAATTCCCAAAGATAGTTATGTCATTTGTATAGCTTCGTGTACGTTTCCACTGCCGTAGAGATTTCACAACCAAGACTACTGATTTCGTTAAAGCAAGTCTGTTTCTCCCCTGTACAGGCAGTAAGTTCCATATGGATGTGACTGTTAATAATTTAGCTATGTTCCATTTCGTTTCCATAAATGAAAAATCGTAGATTTACAAAATATAAGGAAACAGGTATAATGCTAACCAAAAAAACAAAAATAAATAAACAAAGCCAATCCAGGAACTTCAGGCCGATTTGACAATGGTACAGCATCAAATATAAGACTTTAGCAAAATTGACAAAAATACTGACTGTTGCAGATTTTGTCCTATTGTAGTTATCTACCTGTATAATTATATCTTGAAATGTTCAAGCAGTCTGCGTTGGTCTATGCATACCGCAAGAACTTCAAATTTTGTATTTCGATAAGGAAGGGAATTTTCTTTATCTTTGTCAAATTTCCATTCGACGTCTTATCTCTCAAGCCACCACTTTGCCACCTAATGCTGTCTCAGGCAAAGTTAGTGCTATGCTAAATATTTATGACTATATATTTTTTCAATCCTGTTTTATTTCATTATAAGGTCGATCTTCACCACAACATTGTGCGAGGATTGTATTTACAACTAGACGTATTAACTTTCGCTTAATACAATAAACTTTAAATACTGCTCAATAACTGTCTCGAGGAGAACTATCCATTTCAAAACTAAATATAGGCACTTAGAAGGGTAAATGTTCGCTATACGTATTTGTTCATTTGGAATTAGTTATGTGTATATTTAAAACTTATATATAAAATGGCTGTATTTAGACTGTCAATTATTTCAATGCTGGTAATAGTAGGTAAGATATTGTGTGTGTGTGTGTGTGTGTGTGTGATTTGGATTTTTAACCTATCTTCAACAATTCTTCAGTCATTATGCCACGATGTCTGCAGTGTGGCAGTTTATAGTGATGTCTAGCACTGGGGCATCATGCTGCAGACATGTAGCTGCATGTTCCACCCAGTCACATTATCCTGACTCCAGACCGACCAGTCCAAACACCTACCTCTTAATGCTGAGCGCCAAGCGAGGCAGCTGCTAGTAACATTTGTATAAGTCTTTGGTATGACTCGGCCGTGGAGGACGCTCTAACCACTAAGCCACCGGGGCGGTCTTAAGACGCTCGAGAGTAAAGCACTGTATCACATTCTCTAGAGTAAACCACTATATTACACTCCATATACTAAACCACTCTATCTCAGTCTCTGACGTAAACCACTGTCTCAAACTCTATGTAGTAAACTACTCTCACTCTCTAGAGCAAACCATTATATCTCACATTTCTCATCCTGGTTCATGGGTTTCTATTTTTTTCCTCAGCAGTTGTTACATGTAAGCCTGTTTCTCAGTAGGTAGACGACGAGGACCGTGTATGCCAAAACTGAATGACCTCGTTAGTTACACACTTGTTCTGTGTGTAGTTTGACAGTTTGTAGTCATTTTATTAAGAAACACCGTTCGTTTCTTCATGTCGTGGTCAAACGGCAAAATAAATGGGGTGGGACATCGGTCGGCATAGGCTTTATTTTTCAAACGATTTCTTGTTAGAAACTTCATCAGACTTCGATTATTTTTTGTAGCCAACTTTAATATCAATTCTTACATTCTTTATAGGCTGTATCGTCCTAAGCTGTAGATACATGTCTTTAGGACTAGAGAAAGGCGAGGGAATAAATAAATAAATAAATAAATAAATAAGAATTTACCACGATTTTATTTTCTTCTGTTCATTAACCTGAAATTTGATAAGCTCTGTGCCAGAATCTGCATCCTTGATAGAAATGTCTGTCTGAGTCGTCTTCCTGTTCTGCTCAGGACCTGCAAAATGCAAATATTTTTAATGCTCGAACAGAGTCATATATTTCAGTAATGTTTGATCAAAGAGGTTTCATCATAGAGGAACTCAAATAACTAACCTTGTATTTTTAAAGCCTCGTTGCGTTGGGACATACTTGGGAGTAACAATTGCTTTTGTTATCCTGATTAGAATACAATCAAGCAGGACAAATATGTAATCAGTTGCTTTGTTTTGCTGTAAGTTCAGTCCTAATGAGACTAGGTATAGTATCCTCTATTCAAATTTTGCTGCAGATTCAAGAGTCTTCTTGCATCTGAAGGATTCTTTTGTCCGACCAGTTTTAGAGTTTTCTGAAGATTTTAATGTCCTGATGGGCAGGGAAAGGGAACTGTTGCTTGGTCATGATACAGTGTTTTAAAACAATTCGCCCATTTTACTGTAGGATTTCCATAATCAATTTAGATTATGAGAAGGAAATCAAGCAAGAATTTGATTTTATATTTTAAAAATGATTGTTATTTACAGCTTGATATGTACTCTTTCCTGTATTGTTATTTACAGCTTGATATGTACTCTTTCCTGTATTGTTATTTACAGCTTGATATGTACTCTTTCCTGTATTGTTATTTACAGCTTGATATGTACTCTTTCCTGTATATTGAGAAAACATTAAGTGTCCTCTTAGTAGTTTAATGTATTATTAGTCATAATGGAGAGGCATCAAAAAAAAACTATACCAAAAAGGAGTCAAAAGGAAGAAAATCTAGTTTCACCAGGGTCTAAACTACAAGAATTTATCACATTTTCTTATTTGGCCATCTGATATGATTAGATAATATACTACACAAAACATTTAAGATTGGTATGCTGACAGAAATTTGTATTGGTATTCAGTGTCGCGGTCACAATCGGCGCCATTTTCCCCCTTGTCATACCGATTTGAGATATTCAGTTATGCACATTGTTGAATTGTATCAGATGTGACAATATGTGATGCATTTGGATATATTTGAACCTACCGAACCTAAATTGTCTTCCTGTCAGCTGCCTGCTTCCCGACTGTTAGCGTCAGTGACTTGGAATATTGTTGTTGTTGTTGTAGGGTTTAACGCCATTTTTCAGCACACGATAGGCTATACATGGCGGCCAGTATTAATGATGGAGGAAGAACCCGGGAAAACCCCGGAAAGAACCACCGACACACGAGAAGCTGGTTGGTGTGTGTGTGTGTGTGTGTGTATGTGTGTGTGTGTGTTACGAGGTGGAAATTACACTGAATATAAGAAACTTTGCTTTATGTAAGATAATTTATAAAACAAAGAATAACTTATTCTGACAAAGGCCCGATATCATTTTGAAATAGCAAATTCACTATGACATATATCTTGGTAATCATAATACATCAATTTCAATTTCCTTTTCATTTAATATAAAAAATAAATTTAAAAAAGTATAAAGTCAAGAAAATCGTTGGAAACAAATTGTATAATGACGGCAACAACTATTCTAAATTCGAAACCATATATACATACATGAGCGGAGAGGCAATGGTTTCTTATTTTATATTAAATGATTTTGCAGAATGAAGGGAAATAAAATATAGCTAAAACAGTGAACATATTCTTACAAATGTATTTGCTCCAGGGAGCATCATCCGTCATTTCTCGATTAATTTGTCTCCATCATTACCGTACTTATCCGATTTGAAGTCATTATTATTTTTAAGAGGATACAATGCATTTATTCCTTAAGCTCCTCTCTCTCTCTCTCTCTCTCTCTCTCTCTCTCTCTCTCTCTCTCTCTCTTTATGTCTCTCCAACACATACAACTCGAATACAGCTATAAATTTTGTGATCATGAAACAATATAAGGAATGATTAAATCGAAATAATAACAAAAAAGTGTATTGGAAGCTTGCCCCGCCAATACATACTCAAAACACATTTGGTCGCCGATCTTCTGAACATTCGGGTTTAATTCTAAATATCATACACTGTAGTAACATCCATCTAGTACTAATGTACAAAATGTCTGTAAGACTTATGTTTTATTACATGAATAAGAAATACATATATTGTTATTCTCTGTTGATTATGGCCGAGTATTCAGCTTTTGTTTTCCATGTCGTATCCGTAAGTGTGCTTGACTGACATATCCGTAAGTGTGCTTGACTGACACTAGAGGCGGCGTAGTAGAAACAGTTCTTTATGTCCGACGGACAAGGACCGTCCACAAGGTATTAAATTTTCTTCAAGCAGTATGCCTATCTATCGCTGAAAGCAAACTTTGTTTTATTTCATGGGTGGCAATTATAGCTCAAAAAATGTTGACTAAAGTTTAGGATGCGATTCAACATCAAAACGGATCGTTTATCTTTACCTTAATATGTGGAATCAAATGTGTCACATTGTCTTCATCACGCACAATGTCGGTCGAAAATGTGCCCTTGTGTTTTCAATTTTTCTTACTCTTGAAAATGGTGCGATCTCTGTAATGGCAGATGCATACTCTTCCATCACAGTCTTGTAAAACCATCGAACACGGAATGATTTATTGTGGGTACGACCAACTATCCTTCCATTCACTATGACATCTTTGATGAAAACCTTCTACGTTCCCACACATGTCCAGACACCATTCAGACATCCAGCTTTCAGCTTAATTACAAGCTGATCAGAATCAATCGAGGTCCAAGTTTCAAGTTCAGTATATCAGGCAAATAAAAAGATTTCAAACCCTTGTGGCCACGTAAACTGGGTACGTATTGTTTAGGATGCAAATTCCAAATGCCCTCTCGCTCTCTAAAATGGTAGATTTAGAAGGTATTTGGATAGCTTGTATAATCATCTTCCAGTACTCTAAAGTAGCTGATGCTAGCTCTGTAGCATTCGTCACAAATGCTGGTGCATCACGCTTTTCTTCTAGAATTGCAGCTTATGGGTGGAAACGATGTATCTATACTTTCCCTAAGATGTCTCGTATATGCCCGACTGTTTTACAACACCTCATAAATGCACTCGTATATTTCGACATTTCTTGTCGCATAATAAAAGTTGCTAAATGTGAAACCACCTGGCTGTACTTCTGAAGACATTATTAGGATTGCATAAAACTATGATTAACTGTATTTCTGTTCTTTTTTCGATTCGCCAGTTGTCCTAATGAAGCAGCTTGTGTTATCTGACTAGAAACTTAAGGCTTGAACTTGACTGGCCATGACGATTTGGAATAACAATTACATCCCATGTTGTCCAATCAACGTGTTCTGGCGCTTACAGTTGTTAAACTGTCCAGCTACGTTTTTGACAGAAGTGATTGAAATCTGTCAAGCAATGTGGAAAGCAGGAAGGCTTTCCTATTTTTTCATCAAGTCAGCGTTGATCGACACAGAATGACTGCCATAAGCCCTTACATAGGCTGATGAACCATTGGTCGTTTTAGTCACAGTTGGGAAATATTGTAAGTGCGTTGCTAGACGGGCAGATTGATACCCCGTGTCTCTGGCTATTGAATTTTCCTTCGACTTTCAAAAGCATTTATTCATCATTGCGCCTATGTCATAGGTTTAGTTTGCGTCTCTCTCCTCTGTCTCACTTTTGTGTAGCTTGGTCTCTTTTGATGTCTTCTTTTAGGATAAACGATGCAGTTTGTTGCATCGATCTAATGGTATTGCTGCCCATCTACACAACATCATAACAGGCGCAATAATTGTCTTTATAGAACACCGAATAAAAAAGGCTTTCAAAGTTAACTGTGTCTGACGCTTTTTCGCCCATTTCAATAATTATACGTCAACATTGCGCTTCCTAATAAAACAACATTCTTGCTTGTATTCGTCCGCACATTCAGAGTGATCGGTTGGGTGAAGCTAAATTACTTTGATTTCTCTCTTTCTTTTTCTCTTGTGATCGCTGATCTTTACATATGATCTTAACACTTTTCCGATGGCCAAATTGAACATATGTGAAAACTAGAGAAATTAATCATAATAAAAGATATCGGGGTTTCGCAGTAAATGTGCCGGCCAATTTCTCCTAGTCGCTAACCATACAACTAAAGACTGACGGTACAGTACTATACTCCTACCTTGGTATCCTCCTTAGGGACCAACCATTCAAGTTTCGGAGGAATATAAGCTGATATTTTCTTTCCAGCTATTAAATGGTTTTTAAAAAGTATTGTTATGATATATAAAAAAATATTAGTTGGAAAATACATCTTGAAGGAACTAAAAATCATGTTTCGCAAGAAAATTCCACGCAACCCCTCCACATCTAAGGGAAGTAAGCGATTGGTCCCTTATTTCCGTAGACAGGAAAGGGACCTCGAAAGCATCTGCTGAAAAATAATCCGAGCACATCCAATCGTGTTTCACGGGCACAAGAAGATCGAAACGCCATTCCTCTAAACTTGTTTATTTCACTCACTCTAAGGTGCAGAGAAAGAGAGAGAAGGAGGAGGAGGAGGGACGGAGAAGACGTTTATCCACAATACCTCAAGATGATATTTCCTTCTCAGCTTATTTAAGACTTGGTTTTTGTTGCTAGATATCGGAACAAGCTATCTGAGAGCCAGTATTTGTTTTCTCTCCAAGCGTCGACGATCCCCACCCTACATCGCAACCGCAAAAATAATTCAACGGTTGGTCTGTTAAACAACTAGTTGTGCTACTGTGTGGTAAAACATAAAACATATATGCTAAATATTTGTATTGTTAAATGAAAACTGAAAATATCAAGTATGATATGTTATTTAATAAAGATAGCCATGTTATATTTGAGCATAATTTATCACAAATCGATATTATGTACGTAATAATTGAAATGAATTATATGTAGAAATGTATATTCGTGTATGGTGCTATGAAATAATTCGCATTTAACCCATGGTTTTAATGTTGCAATTTTAATATAAGTATACTTATTACCCTCAGTTGTAGTGACTGAGAAACAGTGGAGGGACTGGATACAAGAGTGTCGTCCTGGCTACTCCTGCTACAAATTCATAGACAAGGAAGATATCTGGACTTCTGCAGTGGTAATATATGTCTTATAAGCTGCATGTACACGGTATTGATCTATACCAATTACATTGAAATTTCTATAGCTTAATGACCGAATATTTATGTTTCGGAGAAGGTGAGGGGGAGTGGGGATTTATTTGCAAATCGATTCCAGGTACTCTATGAGCAGAATAGAAAATAATCTTGATATAATTATAGAATAAAAGAACCAAGTGTATCCAAGAACCAAGTGTATCCATTATAATGGTTGCAAACGAATATTATCTTGAAGTGTGAAAAACAAAATAAATCCTAGCTTAAGAGAAACTCCTAACACGCCCACTCCCCTACCCCATCACCCCTCGCGAAAATTAAATTGTGGATCCCTTTGGAAGTGTTAAAATAAAGCAGTTTGATTTACAGCACTGTATGTACATCAAACTGTGATCTGAACATGGTGTTTGAATACACTTATAATTATGGTTTCAACAGTAGACAAGTGATTATATATCTGTAGTGATGAATTGTTAGTTACTACTCATTAAAAAAGCGACAAAAATATCCATAATTACTGTTAAACCTACACTTTCTAATTATAGAAAACAATAAGCAATTTCGCTCAAATGCGCCAACTCTCCGTGATGTTGTTCTTTCTCTCTCTCTCTCTCTCTCTCTCTCATGCCGTAATTGATATGGGCTTCATCAATGTCCTAAATCAAAAAGTGGTTGCATTTCTGTAATAATAAGAACTTGATCATTATCAAATCTAAATGTGGTGCAACATCATTAAGTTTTGTAGTGTAGTGACCCAGTGACCCACAATAGTCAGCGCATCAACTTACAAAGCATAAATGTGTACAATAAAATGTTTACACTCTGATTCTGTACTTTCTGTAACCAATCCTTCCACACTCAACTTGACGCAAACTTTGGCACAGCTAGCTGTTTTGATCAGTTGTTATGGGTTTAACGTAAATGTTTAGAGCATGATAGACTATATATGATGAACAGTATATTGAGTGGATAAAGGTCCTGGGGAAAACACGGGTACAACCGTCGACCCACTGGAAGCTAGGGGCAAGCTTTCTCATATTCCCATATTTCCATGTTCTTCGAGCCAGAGACTCGAACCCACGCATATATATATATATATATATATATATATATATATATATATATATATATATATATATATATATATATATATATATATATATATATATCCTTAAACTAAGTAATATAAAATAACGAAAATCGTCAAGTACAGTTAAATTCAGTAGATAATTTATTTCCCTAAAATAAAAAGTGAAAACATAAAACAAACTCACAGTATTGTGAATAAAATCTTAAACAGTCCACAAGTGTAATGTATTTCATATGCATTCCAATGGTGTTCCAAATGATTTCCAGTCTTGAATTTTCTGATGCGTCAACAATCAGGAAGTGTTGATGTGCTAACAGTGTCGATATGTCACAGTCATATAATGTAGAATATCTCTAAAAGAATTCATAATATATCGAAAATAGCGATTTAGTCCAAAAAATAATAATGAGCACTTTGTAATTCCATTTAAATAATTGGAATAAATATATCCTCTGAAATTAAAACTGAATACAACTAAAAGACTGATCTCACGTCTCACATCCAATATTAAAATAGGATTTAAAAATTTCTGCTTACGTCTCCCATATAAAGAAACATAAGAGACAATATTAGTACCAAAATGAGAGTCAAAAGCTCATTTACAGAACATGCTAAGTTGTAAATAAGATCATGTCCTTACTAAAACTCTAGTAAAGAACATGACAAACAACATGTAGATCAGGAACTACCGATGAAAAAACAAACGTCCTCAAGCAAAAATGTTTTCCTACATATAATAAAAATCTTAGTATATAATCTGTAGATGGATAAGAAATATGTAATCTTTTCAAAATGTGTATTATATTTTGACACACAAAGCCTAATTAAGGGATATTGGCAAATACATATTGCAGTCCATGTCGGAGGGTGATGATGTTCTAATTGTGAAGAACTGGCTGAAGTTATGGTAATAATGATGTCCCATTTCCATAAATTAAGTACCCTGTAACATTTAGCAGTAAATGTGTAAAATAATAACTTAAAATAGGAAAATGGAATTACCACTTTGCGAGTGCAGAGCCTTTTAACTGATCATAAAGTGAATTTACCTTGTTATCAAGAGGTAAGATTTTATCTGCACAGTGTAGTCAAACCATCTTACATTGAACTCAATATGTACATTTGTAATATATGAATTTAAGCATAGAAATGTACTTCATGATTTGTGTAATGCAAACATGTGGTAAATAATAATGACATAGCTCGATAATTTATGTATATTTCTTCTTTTTTTTTCTCTAAATCTCCTTCACATACCTGTTACTGTCTGTTTATCACAATGCAATTGTTATTTTTATACATCGATTTTAAGCATTTAAAGGAAACACTAAGAATCTTGTACTGTAAAACCCTGAGTAATTATAGTGACATAGTTCATTATGTGTTTATGTTTATCATTTTTAAAAGGTCTCTTGGTCGAAGTAATTTACGCAAAATGAGATTTGTTTCAGCGTCCCCACGAGTCTAGCCAGTCGTCTTTATAGATTGCTTAATTGAAAATGCTACGATAGTGTGCTACTAAACGAATCGGGTTGAATAATACAGCACTTATCACAGTTTACAAATTCCAGACCTGAAAAATCAGGATATCGATAAAAGTATACAGAATCACAGATGTCATGATATCTCCAGGTACTAAGTTGGAATATTGCAAAATTGATTTTTACACATGTACATTTTTTTGAAAATTTACTTTTGTGCGTACATTAATCGATTTGACCTGAAATTTTAGCAATATTGTGAAATCCGTGATTGGCATTTGGTTGAAATCGAAGACTTAGCCGAGTTCCAGTTTATTCAAGAGAAGCTTCGTTTACACTTTGGTATGCCAGGTAAATGGTCCATAATTGTTTTATATATGCTATTACAGGCGAGTTTCTGGTATTATAATTGTAATTAAATCCATCACATTTTAGATTGTTTAAAATGATGACGGTCAAAGCATACAGCAACTACACATTGTTCTAACCATTAATCATTCCAGAGGATTGATGTATTTGTACCGTCCGTACACCAAATCAGACAATGGCACAGCTAAATGAATTGTGTGTCACAAGGGAGACAATCCATTAAGTATGAATGATGAGGATCTAAGAAAATTAAAATCTTTTATTGTAATGTATATCTTTACATGCAATTTGAACAGTTAACTGGGTATTGTTTACACTTTCTTAGATACATCTGCATGACTCATTTTAAACTTTTCTTGTATAACTAAAAATGATACCAGTTGAACATTCAAGGAAAGAGTAACTGCTTGAAACGAACGTTTAATACATCTTATTTATAAGAATATTCAAATAAAGTGTCAATTTGTAAGAGATTATTAACTTTACTAACTCCAATTGATATTGTTTTGTCCTATTGTTCCTCTTTTTGCTTCGCAATTTGTAAAGCACACATTAATTTTGTATGCATAGAGACAGTACATTGTACAGATTACTCTGTTGATTTTGCTGTTCTATTCAACATGAACATGAAAGAACTAACAGTATATTAGCAATTGACCCCTTTTGAAGTATTATGGCAGAAATCTATATATATTCAGGTAAATCTCCTGTCACAAATTTGCTGCTGAAATATAGCTTAGATCAAAAGGAAAGATACAAAACAAACTATATATATATATATATATATAGAGAGAGAGAGAGAGAGAGAGAGTATTAAAAGACAACAAGAAGAAAACATGACATTTTGGAAATAATGATAAAAAAAAACTTTCAGCTGGCAAGATCGTAGATTATTTTAACAGCTGGGAAATATGATCGGACTGTCATTCAATGGCTGTGGTACCGTTGCAGGAAAGGAGTTCAAGTTAATATGTGGGCGCCCGCAGAGCCAAATAGTAAAAGACTGTATTGGGCTCTACAACAATGAAAATTATTACATGAACGATAACGATTGCTTCGTAAAAAGATTCTTCATTTGTGAGGGCAAGTAAGTGCAAGAAATTAAAAACTATTCAATCAATTAAACATTGTAGTATTCATCGTCTATTGAATGCAGTGCATGGCAAATCTCAAAGACAAATCAGATTAAACTATAAATGATTTTTGAGGGACTGCAATAGGATTGTTGTTGATACATTAAAGAGATGAGAAAAGCTTCACCTTATTAAATAGTTTGCGTTTCTGTATCTGTAGCAGCATTGAAGTTTACCTGCAAATTTGTTTGCATTTTCGCCTGTATGGTTGCTTCAGCGAACAACTTACCTTACAAGACAGCGCATTTCGTGAAATGTGCATTAGTGACAAATGTAGGTCCAAAAACATCTACTTGCTTGCCACACTAATTGAAAACTTAAACGTTTTTGAGATATTTAAGCTGGTTAGTATAGTTTTTGACAGCAAATCATTACTTCATTTGTACAAAACAAATTTTGCTCAGTTTTTATACACATTTAAGCATTTAAACTTTGAAAAGAAAGTCACATGTGGTCAGAATCTCCATCCAGATTTGATGCTTTGAAAGCAAGATGCAATAAAAAAGGTTTAAAATAGTACCCGTATTCTCTAAGTAAACGGATCTGAAGAAAGGATATCAATTGAGTGTATTTTAAGTGAAGTATGAGAATTTTGGAGATCCACGCACCATTATCAGAAATACAAAACTGCATAAATAGTAATTGTCTTAATTAACAATGGCATTACATTTTAAAATCCAAACGAGTGTCATAAATTCACTCCATTTATGATTTATTTCCACTTATCAAAAGATATATAAATTGCTGAGAACGGTAATTTAAGAATTCGATGATTTTCAAGCCAACAAATTGCTATAACCCTCACAAATGACCGAACTGGTATCCTCAATTTTATCATCGCTCTCCTTGTCATCTTGAATGAACAGGTCAAACACTTTTCTATATCAAATGGTAAGGACATGTTGGAGTTTGTATATCTTATCACGACAAACTAATCATTGCTCTATTGATGGTGGTAGAGCTTGAAACATTACCATGATCGCATCAAATTGGAAGAACCAAACAACACCTATGATGACACTATACCAGTACCCGAAGATATATTGATAAGTATTTCAGTCAAGATTTTATAATCCAAATAAAGTTTTAAATAACTCCACATTAATGCAACCACGTGACACAATTATATGTATAATAGGTATGTTTGTAAGAAAGAAATCTCGTCTAAGTCTGAGATTTCCAACCTTCATAAAGGAAACAGCTATATGTTTTCCCACATTATATTCATGAAATGTGCACCCAATAATTGATTTATTTTCTCTTATTTCATTTGCATGCATACACAATGGATATGAACTTCATTGTGATACTCAAATCTAAAAACAATATGTTCGTGATGGTTTCCCTTAGTTTCCACGTTTCTGATAACATTCTGTGCATTAACTATAGATTAAGATGCACTGATACTATCTTTAGAACATCCAGGCACCAACAACACTGACAAATATATATCCTAAAATAATCATACGTTTTAATTATTTTTCCGGAAATAATTGCATTTTAATGAAATAACTGGAGGTTTTAGTGCAGGTGACCTTTCTGGCACCACACTCAAAACCGGAAACCAATATACATTTTAGTTATTGTTTAGGCTTGAACGCTGTTTTCTGACGAATCCAAGTAGTATTTTCACTGCTTAGGAAAAATATCCATGAAGAGGAAGAGAAATTGTATAAATGATTTTCTCAGTGAATACAGAAGCATGCAATAACTGTTGATTGGAATAACGTTATATTATATCGTCTCCTTTGCGCTTAATTAGTCTACAATTGTAGTAATTAGCTTCATCATCATCCTCATCTTCGTGGTCACCATCATCATAATTTGCTTATACTTTATGCTTTTTGGCAAGATACTAATGAAACTAAGCATTTTGTCTAAATATTTGCCAAACATTAGTAGCGAAGTTAATTCTCGTAGGTTGCACCAACAGGTATTTCCAAGAATCTTTTACGAACGGAAAAAGCTATATTGAATACGATTTTCTCTTTTAGTGCACCTTTCTCATGTGCCAGCTTGATCAAAGTGTGTGTGTGTGTGTGTGTGTGTGTGTGTGTGTGTGTGTGTAGATAGATAAACATAAGATATTCATTCATGCAATGATCATCTATATTATTTTTCCTGATAAATTTTGAATGTTAATATTTAGCTAGAATTTTGTTTAAAATTGTTGAAAGAAAAAAAAAAGTATACTTTTGGAAGAGTCACCATTGTATATAATTATGAACTAAATATGTTATATTCGAATTATTTGTGCAG
The DNA here is from genome assembly GCA_028554795.2 of Sinohyriopsis cumingii. Taxonomy (NCBI): domain Eukaryota; kingdom Metazoa; phylum Mollusca; class Bivalvia; order Unionida; family Unionidae; genus Sinohyriopsis; species Sinohyriopsis cumingii. The sequence continues at coordinate 106,649,135 of CM068824.1, forward strand.
TGGTGCAGCGTACTTTTGTACTGCGGTATACACAAAATTATTTTAGAGACTAACAACGAACTGTTCTAGGGCAGGGCCCAGTGACTTTTTAAAAAATCCTTCTTCAATATTTGGTAAAATCTCTTGCTCTGATTGATAGCAAAATAACACAATGTTATATTCATGATAATATTTGAAAAATATTAATTATCTTGATAAACAGAAATTTAAAATATCTCAGCTCAAAAGCAAATTGCAGCTGATGCCCTTTCTTAAAATTAAACGACCTGTACCTTATAGTAGATAACTTTGCTATGTGTATGTTGATTGTTGTACAAGTTGTGATCTAAAAATTGCATATAAAATAGAATGATTCAGCTTACCCTATAGCTAGCATTCTGTAAAAGATAGTGTGCTGAGTTTAGATAGCTTACTGTTAAAAATGGGAAGTCTTGAGACTTAAGGCTACAATTTACCAGCTATCCTATTGATATGATAGGCAGGGTAACTTTTAGTGGGATGCCAATTGTCCGGTCAAGATATAGCCAGTACACATAAAACATGCTCACTCAACGAGGAAATATTTAGTATACTCAATAAATTACTAAAAATTCAAACATAAAACAACTGTTCTCTTGAAAATCTAAGGACGATTTGCAGTCTTACAAAGGTATACATTTCAGTAACGTACTAAGATACGCTAGTAAATAATTAAAAATGGCATTCATTTCAATCGGAAACTTTCCTTACAGTTAGATTTGGCCTGAATATCTTTCATAACATTCCATTTAGTCATATAATTAAAGGATCATAAATATAACTTTAGTTGTAATATCTAAAATTATTCTGTAACAAGTACAGCTGTTTTCTAAAAAGAATTGGATTATTTTGAAAATTCAAAATGAAAATATCTTGTTAGTATAATTCAATTTTTAACACGATTAATCAGGAATTTCTGCAAATGAGTTTCTGACGGAAACTACCGAAGTACTGATACAGTTAAAATTTACTGTGGTAGGTACTACAAGGGAAATTTGTTTCGGTAAACCTATATAGCGGTAATACCACGAACTTATGATGTTCATCTCTAATAATGATAATAATAATAATGATATTAGCTTCGTACCATCTGTCCGTGTGTAATCCAGATTCATCCATCTTCATGTCTACTTTCTTCCATTGTTGGAGATGAACCCCTCGTCGGATGAAACTGTGTTATGTCGTGTTTAACATTGGTGGGCATTAAAGAAAGAAAGTTATCAAACTATATAGTTTAAAATCTACACGAGCGTCCTGCAGTTAACGTACATAATTCATGGTCTGCAACATTCAATATTAATGTCACATGTTCAAATTATCTCACATATTAGATGCTTCTATAGCTTGTCAGTCGTGTAAAAAAAAATGGATTGTTATTTGCTAAGTTTATTCTCCGTTAACTTTACACTGTCAGAATCATGCAGTATTTTTCTGTACTACACGGCTTCATACTTCACGGCTTCATACTTCACGGTGCGTGCGTTTTTAAACAGTATCGTGTATTAGGAACTACTTTGTGAACAAACCATATACACACGTTATAGATCCTTTAGCTTTTGGTTTATTAGATTTGTTAGTGAATGAACTAAACAAGGTATTTCGTAATTTTTAAAGTAGAGATCAGAGAGTTAACGATGTGGACGAGTTCACTGAGTCATAAGCGAAACTTTCAAACAAGCAAACGAATGAACGTGATATTCGCAATGTCAACAACAAACGTGAGAGACGCAGTAATTGAAAATGCCATTCTGATATTTTAAACAGTTCTTTAAGAGAAATATTCGTAACTTTTCGAAGAAAGAATGGCTCAGACTATGACCAGTGCTCTCTAGGATCGATAAAAATAGCACAGAAAAGCATATTGATGGCAAGGGATATTGCATATCTATCAGAGACGTACCAGTTTACAAATCAGTAAAAACACTAAGTTTGAGAAAGCAAATGCATCTGAACGTATTATTTCCGCTGGCTAGATGGACTGTCACGCAACAACTACTTTGCAATTTTCTCCACTTAGCTATTTTGATACTATGTTAGGCTAGCGGTACAAGCCATATAGGTCATGGCTGGAGTCCCTCCAACAGCAAGCATGCAAGTGGCACGGCATAAACGTGTCTTCTTTAGCTGGTAATAAGAATGGTAATAAATATACTCCCATTTATGCATCTTGAATTTCCTCAAAATGATCATTCTTAGCTAGGACCGTCAATCATAATGACATGACCAAGCTTGATACGCACCGCAAAATTGTACTGTAATTTCGACTACATTTCCAACTGAAATAACATTCTCCTTACTGTACTTAAAAGAAATGAATGTGATATTCCATTACGTCTTTTTCATAATTTCAGTTAAAAGAATTAATATGTTTCTCGAGCTATGATTCCAAACAATCAATGGCAGAACATAAACAGAGGAGCTGTTGGTTCAATGCCAGTCCACTGATCAAATCCTACTGATATACACAGCTATTAAAACAAAATCCAGTCCATCACAAGCAGAAAAGGAAATTAAGTCGGATCAGCAGGAAAACAAAATCCATCCATTCCAGACCAAATCGAAATAAAAATTGTTTTAATGCGCATTCATTCACAATATGACTCTAATGGCGAAGTTTAAAGTTTGCTGGGTGATGATATGTGCAGAATAAAATTCCAACGGTTGAATCTACGGTTGTGTATATAATTTGGAATGAAGTATAAATTCAATAACTTTGTTTCCTGTAGTTTGTTCTTTTATTATTAAGCCTTGGGTAGAAAAACAAAATGAGTTTATAATAAAAATGTTACGGCATTTGTATGGGAAAAATTAACTCGTTTTTCTCGGACTAATACTTCACTCCCAAGGTCGTTCAATATTACTCAGAAAAACTCGTCCATATTTTCCCATACAAATGCCGTAACCTATAAATACAAGGTTTTGCATATTTGCATTATACTCAGTCATTGTCCAATACGGTCGGAAGGAACATTTATCACACGAAGGACCTGTCACAATATACTCTCAAATACTTTATATGCTACGCGTGAACTGTATGTTCTTGTTGATCACACATTCATATAAGGTATGGATCTTGTTAACTGTGCAAACAGTATTCACTATGACGGACAGTATAAAAAGTATGGACCTTGTCTGCTGTACAAACATTGTTCACTCTAACAAGCATTATGAAAAGTACTGACCTTGTATATTGTACAAACAATATTCACTCTAACTGACAGTATAAAAAGGTTGGACCTTGTCATGTGTACATAAAATATTCACTCTGACCGGCAGTATAAAAGTATGGATCTTGTCTGTTGTATACACAATATTCTCTCTGACCGACAGTATAAAAAGTATGGACCTTGTCTGCTGTACAAGCAATATTAATTCTGAATGGTAGTATAAAATGTATGGACCTTGTCTGCTGTACAAGCAATATTAATTCTGAATGGTAGTATGAAATGTATGGACCTTGTCTACTGTACAAGCAATATTAATTCTGACTGGCAGTATAAAATGTATGGACTTTGTCTACTGTACAAACAATATTAATTCGGAATGGTAGTATAAAATGTCTGGACCTTGTCTACTGTACAAACAATATTAATTCTGAATGGTAGTATAAAATGTATGGACCTTGTCTACTGTACAAGCAATATTCATTCTGATTGGCAGTATAAAATGTATGGACCTTGTCTACTGTAAAAGCAATATTAATTCTGAACCGTAGTATAAAATGTATGGACCTTGTCTACTGTACAAGCAATGTTGATTCTGAATGGTAGTATAAAATGTCTGGACCTTGTCTACCGTACAAGCAATATTCATTCTGCATGGAGTATAAAATGTATGGACCTTGTCTACTGTACAAGCAATATTCATTCTGACTGGCAGTATAAAATGTATGGACATTGCCTACTGTACAAGCAATATTAATTCTGAATGGCAGTATAAAATGTATGGACCTTGTTGTCTACTGTACAAGCAATATTAATTCTGAATGGTAGTATAAAATGTATGGACCTTGTCTACTGTACAAGCAATATTATGAATGTTGTCTTAATGATTGGAAGTACGGACAAAGTTTCTGAAAGTTTGTTCAGAAAGAGGATATATTGAAGATTTAAAAAAACATCGAGTATTTTACCACACATTATTATACAGGGATCTTGTTTGCCCTGGACAGCATGTTTTAAAATTGGAATTTTCTTTTACATTAAATTATTAGAGGACTAGTGAATGAATAATAATTTATATTTTTATGTTGATTCCACAGACTTTCAGGAGGTTTGTTAAGAAAGAAATAACGCGGAATATGAAGAAAACAAGTTAAAAAATATCACGATATGAAAGCAATCCAACGATACATTTTACAAGTAGAGTAGGATAAGTCTATACATCTATGTACAGTAGGACAAGTATATACATTTATGTACAGTAGGAAAAAAAGTATGCATTTTTCACCAGACAACAACTAACTTGTAGAAATGTATAATACGCATTCATTCATAAGCAATTAGACTATATAATTTACCATAAACATTATTTGAAATTGTTTAAATAAGATTTTGGCCAGACGTGTACAATATTTATGTTTTCTTCTCTATTCAGAATATCGCCGAGTCGCATTTCTTGATATAAAAATATGTTACTATAATGCATAAATATGCGTATACTTGCTATAATCGCGACAAAAAGGATGGCTCCAAATATTAATATCAGTACTCATTTCTCTCCTGACTATCATCTCACCCGTCAATGCCTAAATCTGTATATGAATCATTCACTGCTGATTTGTCAGTGAGGTTGGGTGTTCACATAAGGACTGAGAACACTAACTGCTGCCACTATTTTAGCGACGACCCTTGAGATCTCCGCTGTTTTCGAAGACTAATCGGGGACTAGACCAGAAAAGTAGCAGCATAAATTGGACATACGTAAAATATATGTTAAGCATAAGACTATCAAATATATGTCAAACGTATACTGACTATCGTATAAGTTCAATATATATGAATCGCATATTGCAAACATATGAAACATATTTAACGTGCACGTATGGAAAAACATGTTTTCAATTATGTATAGTTTCCGCACCCGAATACAGGTACCTGTTTCACACATTTATTCCCATGTTTTGCATACGAAAATCAACAAGCAATTTAACATGTTGTAATGGTTAGTGACCGTTGATTACTTTTTTATCTTTCTCCTTTGAATAGAACAATCCCATACACTACTGACACTTTATTTGTTAACGACACCTGATGCAATAAACTGGTTCAAAAGTAGGACAGAACCAGACCTTGGCACACACATTCAACACGTGTATTCAAGATGCAAAATTAAAATAAAATATAGAGCAATAAATCAAATAATCAACAAGTATCTATATTCACGGAAATAATGCATTGTGGTGGAAACGGTCGATTTACTTGCTTGCAGTCAATGATGTGCAGGGAAAATATCACAAAGTTTCTGTATCTGTGTGATTGGAGTTCTACTCAGATTACCATTCCTTAATGAATGTGAGGAACGGGATGGATTGAGAGGATTGTCTTTATTCGTGCAATATTCAATCTTGGAAAACTGTCGGCAAAAAACGACTTTATTGCTTGAAATTCTTGGGGATAATGTTAATAGAAGGTAACAAGAAAACTATAGATCAGGGACGAAAACTTGTCCTGTTTCTGTTTCAAAGACAGAAAAGAGTTGTTTCCCTTGAAGGCCGTCCTCTCTGTTGGAAATTTGGTATGGTAGGAAAATTATGTTCGCTCGACGAAGGCAAATAAGTTCATCAGATTGAGAGTTTCAGTCTAAGAAAGTGTGATATTTAAAGATAACTATATACATTCAATGATTACACGTATATTCAACGAATGGTAAAGGCGTCATATAAGGAGATAATGATTTTCATCGAATGATCACACAGTCTTTACTAATACATGCGTGGTAAGCGAGGGGGAAAATATACTCATTGAATGACCACATACAAATTAATAAGAAAGAATCTATACGTGGTGAGAAAATTTCACCAATGATTACCCATACCAACTGCGAACTCTTTTAAATTTATACAGATGGCAATTGTTGCAAACAAATCTTTTCAGAGGACAAAAACTAAATGATGAATATACTAGTATTTCAAACTCATGAAAATCGATTCTAGATGATATATAGAAATAAAGAAACTACTCATGTTATAATGATACGAAAAATTAAAGTTCTACTTTTAAGTACTGAAATAACAGTATTGCCTGTATGTAAATCTTTAAATTCTTTAATTAAATAAATTCTTTTGCGGAAAAAATATAATTCCAGAATAAACACTGGAAAAGTGTTGGCTATTTGAGAACTTGGTTAATTGTTGGAAACCCTAATTTGTCTTGAGACAAACAGGATAATTATTTGCAACTGAAAAGATATACTTGTTGAAATTATCACCAAGGAAAAATAAGTTATTGATGTAACAGGGGTGAACTTTTTTTCTGATTTCAAGTTGCGTTCGAACGTATCCTAGATCAAGACGGTAAATAGAGAACTATGAAAAATGGTATAAGGGTTGTATGGTATAAAGCATGCACATCCTTTGCAATAAACAAAGAAGCATCCCCAACCCCTACCCCACAGAAAAATGAGACAACAGCTAGAAGAGCAGAAGTACATGAGGAGTTCACGAAAGATCTTGCTGAAAATGCATCACAAGCTGTGATTTGTTGTCTCAACCGTCGAAACAACAGCTTCTAATTTGATGCATATTCCTAACGCACCTCCAGCATACGATACGATTTCTCAATGACGAGACCGCGTTTTCAATACCGAAGCCGCGTCAACAGGTTCGGCTTGCCTGACAACTAATGTTTTTTTCGCAGCGTTCCATATTGATCAAAAAATGAAAACAGTAGTGACTCTGCTGATGTGCATACAGTGGCGTCACTATGGGACCCCCCCCCCCCACGGACCTACTTCCTGCACAGAAATTCACAAATTTTATAGACAGTCATTTCGTGTCACCCCCTCTGATTGTGTCACCCAGTGCGGTACGCACCACAGCACCCCTCCCCCCTTAATGACGCCACTGTGTGTATATATAATTTAGACGAGTATGATCGTGATGGACAAGTGACCAAAAACCAATCCATCGATTTTATCTTGAATCGGATACGTGAAGTAGTCAGGGACAATTACTGGATGATAGCGTCCTCTTGCTAAATGAAGATACAAAGTTAGTTTAGAAGGCGGTGCATGTCCATACAAGTTAAAGTATAAAAGGTGCAACGCTCCACAGCACGTCCCGCCGATTTGTAAAGGGTCGAGGTCCTTGATGCCAATTTCATGTCCGCTGCGTCCTAGTAGGTGTGCTAGAGCAATGATTAAAGACCTGGGTCATATTCAGCGGGTCAAGTATAACGCCGCTGTGGCAGACACAGACCTCGGTATTTTCTTAAACCACTGCCAACTGTACTAACAACGCCAAGCTTTGTTGCCATGTAGACTTCTATCAGAGTTGGAATAGCAAGGGCGACGAGATGCTGCATGCCGCCATCCTTGTGCATGGCTTTTAAGGTTAAAGCTAAACTTTCAAATCCGATACCAGTTTTGACTCAAGTACGACTTTTGGGTGAAAGATTTTGCTGGATGCCTATGATTGCAGTCTGAAGGTCCTGATTGCTCGTGAGACCCGACCCCACTGTGTAAAGTTCAGCAGGCTGGTCTCTTCCACCAGCAAAGGAGTTGTAGCGTGCTTTGAGAGCGTATCCTGCCAATGCTTAGCATGTCATTTACGCGGAAGATGGCGTCATTGTCAGTTTGTGTCAGGGTCAGCACGATGGTATGTTTGGCGCCGAAGATGATCTTGCCTATATTCCGAAAAGACGAAAACGCGGGTTAGCGATATTACCAAATATTTTAGCTATTTTGCTCGTCTATCTGTGATTACCGCAACCACGAAGGATAGGCTCAATTTTGAGTGTTGCTTTATTTTGATACATTTTCGAAGCCATTGTCTGCGTTGTTTCTGATGACAATCAAAGTTTTATAGGCATTTTCGGCATGGTTTGTTGTGATCTTTGAAAACAGCATCTACGGGCTGGTGCTGTAGGTGTATTTGTCACTGTAGCGAACGCAACTGGGAATAATCGTGGCCACATCAATGTTATCCAGGCAGGACTCAACCTCTTTATCATTATTGAGATGGTAGGCACTGTCGAACTTTGCTGTCACACCTTACTGACAAATGTCATATTGTACACAAGGGTGTAAAGGTGTAATCTATCCAGTATTGTTTGTGTGTTTGTCGACAACATCGATGAAATTTTAGGCAGAACGTCCTGCACCTGCAGCTCCACACGACCCTCATGGAAGTGATATTTGGGTTCTGTAGGAGAGCAGCAGAGAGGGTGAACAGTCTCTAATTGACTTATATGTCAAATCGCAAAATAAGGCTTCCTTGAAAATCGCAAAAACTCTAATTGACTCACTCTCAAATCGCAAAAATAATCCGTTCTGAAAATCGCAACAACAAAAAACAAAACGATCGCGGCTGTGACTGGTGTGCCGAGACAGCACCCTCGTTGCTGCTACTATCCAAAATTTTATCAAGACCGACTCTGTATCTCGACCGCGGATTATGTGATTTTATTGTTATAAATCCATGCGGAGATAACTGAGGCTGACTAAATAAATGTATAAACTTAATTATGTCCATATTTCCGCTGAACCAAGTCTGATAAAGTTTCGCAGAGTATGTGTATCAACTCCTTTAAATACAGCTAAACTATTACCTCTGATCACGTTTTGGTATTTGTGTATACCGCTAGGTTACATAAATTACATCTGTGTTTGTATGTCTACCGCATGAAAATATTCTAGCAGGATTTGATTGAATATCCGTAATTACATCGTTGTATACAACTATATTATTAATGAATCCTTCAATACCATCTACAGATGGCGATTCATTAATATCAGTAATAAATTCAATACCATCGTCAACGTTTTCATCCAACAACTTTGCGTTTTCATTAAGGTCTTTAAGTACAAGGTAGCATCGCTGATCATTTACAGACGGAGCGACTAAATACAACTTGTCCCATTTGAGCCATCTCATTATCAAATTAAGCAGCAGTTGCGTTTTACCAGACCCAGATGGACCTATTATGATCATTCGGACAAAATTTCGTAGCGCAGCCTGGTGCTTGACCGGCTCTTGCTTTCGTGTCGCCGAAAAATCAGTTACATCCATGATGTAGAAATATAATAAATAATATCGATTTATATTGTGTAAAATGCTGGACTTACAACTATTACAACAAACAATAACACATCAGCAGTTACTGGTAAGTATAAACGATGTGGTACAAACAAAATATAAGTTTATTTCAACAGGCTGAGTTTTTTAAAAAAGGAGCTGATATTGCCGCCCAGTTAACAAAGTTACCAGGAACTCCATGGGTGAAATATCCAGGAGAAAAACATCTTCCAGGATATAATTAATGTGGTCCTGGTACTCGACCTTATATCAGGCTTGATAACCAAGATCAGCCAAAACCAGGTGAATATCCAGTAAATGCTATTGATAAAGCGCGTCATGCACATGATGTAGCTTATAAAAGTAAAAACCTACATGATAGACATATTGCAGATGTAAAATTAATTAAAGCGTTAAATTCCATAGAAAATAAATATTTCAAACAATCATTAGCTAATTCGTTGGTGAGATCTGCGATGAAAGGTAAACTAGCATTAAGAACTGGTAATTAATCAACCGATTATTATTATAATGGAGTCTATCTATTCTAGTCCAAGTGGATATTGGAAAGGGTAGAGCAGCGATTAGTAAACTCCCGAAGCAGCAGGTGTCAAACTTTCTACTGCTGAAAAATGGTTAGCACGACAAGCAATATGGCAAGTTAACTACCACCACCAAAGCTATTCACTGTGCACATTTTGCTGTTAACGTTCCTAATGAAGTTCATCAGGCTGATATTTTATTTTTACTACATGATATTATCAAAACTGGAAGATGTCGTGTAACAAAGAAATAACTGTCGTTGAGATTGCAGGTAGATATAAAGAAGCAGAGCCGTTATCAGCAAATACAGCAACTGAAGTAGCTTCTGCATTTGAACGAATTTATCGCCGTGGTGGTCTACGATGGCCACAGCTACTAGATGTTGATCCTGGCAAAGAATTTCAAGGCGCAGTATCATCGCTGATGAAGCAACATAACGTAAAAATACGAAGAGGACATGCTGAAATTCATCATGAATAGTCAATTGTTGAATGATTTAATCAAACACTTGCAGAGCGATTATTTGGATATTTGTATGCAAAAGAAATAATTCAGAACAAAAGATCTCGCGAATGGGTTGCAAGATTACCAAGTGTGATAGATGCATTAAATAATAAAATGACTCGTGAAACTTCTATGAAACCTATTAGCTCAATTACAACAACAACAAAAAAACATATACCCGTACAACGAAGTGATTTTTCAAAACAACCAGAATTAGGTAGTGTGACTGTAAGATATTTATATGAATCCGGTGAACTTGAAGGTGGTAAAAAAAAAGAGCGACTGATCCTATCTAGAGTATTACGACACATACAATTTTCAACGTGGTAAGATCCGCGGGTAGACCTGCAATCTACAGATTAAACTCAAGTGCTCCTCAACGTTGATTTACACGTGACCAATTACAAGCAATTCTCGGAGACGCACAATTACCACCGCGATCACTTAACTAGCGCCTCTGCGCCGATTACATTCAAGACAGGTTAGCATAACATTTTCGCGTGTATGACCAACAATACTATCTTTTCGGTCCACGGTAAATTGTCTTGGATCATTATTTGAATATCGCCAGAATATTAGGCAATTACAACTTGCACAATGATTATTCTGCTGTTGTTTCAGCGCTATGATTAATTCAACATGGAGATCAAAGTCTCGTTTTTTTTTGTCATTATGTTTATAGCCAGCTAAATGTGTACTTACTATATCACTATAATCGAGGACATCATCAATGGTTTCTGTAGCGTCTATGACAATTCTCCGGAGCTGAGATATTCTTCTGACCCGAGACACTGCACCATCATCGACAATCCCAACTCGAATATCAGAAATGGTTAACGCCTGAGATGAGTGAATTGTCTTCGCATATTCCAGTGTCCATGGAGACCTATCCGCGCTCAAAGTATCCTCAACAACACTGACATCAACCAAAACAACACCATTTAATACGAGATTCTGTTTCTCACTCTGTCCTGGTATATCAACGTCGATATTATGTCGTCGTGTATCTGCTGGTCTATAACACAATGGTACACGTAGGTCTGAAAATGTTTCATTATGTAACTTAAATAATCGCTGTTAAAGTCTATCATGAAAAATCTTTCTACTTAACACTATTAAATCATTTGATCTCCACACATGCAGAAAATCATTCACAGAAGCTTCTGAAATTATTTTAAGCATTATTTCACATTCAATTTTATTCGGTTGTAGTCTGATTAATTTTTTAACTCCCTGAATTCTAGATCAAAAGATATATGATCATCAGTTATTTCTTCATAATGATCTACAAAATTCTTTAGCCACCAGTGCAGAGATATTCCAACAAATGGCGGTGGTTGACCATGATCGTCGCATATTATCATAGCTGTACTTTTTATAACAGAGAATCGAGAAACATTTTTAATGTATCTAGCGACACTGTACATATCTCATCCCAAATAATCATCTTTGGAATAAATTTCTCCCCCATTCGATCAAGAGTCCATGCGTCCCCCTTCCATCGAAAAAGCTAAGATAAGTACATGACTGCACTCCTCGTTGTTTCTTGTCTCTTGAGTGTCTGTGTGTAGGTGTTAAAGCAATTATATCATCCGAATACTGCCGATATAATTCAACAACTCGCGTTGTTTTACCAGAATCCCCCAGTCCGTTGAAGCAGACCGTCTTGTGTCGGGATAATGGATCATACACGAACGGAGCAGATGATACTTCTGATATCTGATTATTTTTTTAATAAATATCTTTGATTTCAACATCTGCGGATTCAGAATAATTATATAACATTTGTTTTATTTTCCATTTACCCCACGATGTATCATGAGCAGTAAATTGAGTCAGTAATTCTGTATATATAATTTTCGATATAGAATGAATCCGTTGCAACTCTGACTGCAGTGCTAGGAAATCTATTTATAATCTACAATAAATTTATAGAAACATAAGCGACTATTGGGGATCTTAAATGAATAAACTGAGGTGACTCACCGTCAGTTTAACCAACAATTGTACCTAATCGTGTTCCGTTAGACAAATATATCTCTCTCTGTTGCATCGGCGATTATAAAATCATATTCAGCATCATCTAGAATTAATCGTGCATAATGTCGTTTATGATCATATTCCCCGCCTTGAGTAAATTTACGGATTATTCTTCTACCGAGTTCTTTGCGGTTTCATCATCAGAACTTGTATGTGGTGGCAACCAAACTTCTTTCTGAGGATGGTATGATATAATTGCTTCACCTACAATAAACGATATCCACATCGCTGCATCGAGCATATATCGTAATAAAACTATTGGTGCCCAACGTTTTTCTGAAAAGTGCCTACCAAACCAAAACGTAACAGATCTTTAGCAAACTCGAAGGTTACAATAAGAGCGAATACGGTCAGAGTAAAATCGGATAGAGGTCCATTTATCGATACTCTAGTCCTCTCGTGTGTGTGTGGAGTGTCTAAATCTTTTAAGATAGCCAGAACACTTTCCGTAACCAAGAAAACTTCCCGGATAACACGCGACCATATCAACCGAGATAACGTCGCAGTAATTATACTTAGTATTCCACAATCCACCGTGTTCGTATTCACAGCACGTCTTTGAGAAATTCAAATCGTGTTGGCTTCCACGGATTTTTCTCTCTTGCAACGTGAGCTGCAACAGATGGAACAGTAAAACAATTATTCAACAATTACTCAATATTCTCTGTTGAATATTTCTGCGCAAGATTTTCATTTCTTTGTGGAGAGATTCTTTACGACATATTTCGTTGTTAGGTCGTAAACATTGATCATATTTTTTATCATCGGAACGCTTAAATACCCATACATTTACAGGATCGTTTTTACTTATTTCGTGAATAATATGAAAGATGTTTTTCCCAGAGTTCTCTGGAGAAAGGTAAAATTACACGGTTCGATCTCCTGGATATATTGTTGCTGCGCTGGTCCACGTGTGCGCATTATGTTTAATAATTTCAATTCGGTCTCCTCTCGATTTATTCTTTGATTCGTATAAAATCTATCCTGTTATTGTTTTAAATATAATTGGAAATTTCAATTTATTTCCTAACTCGGCGACATCATTTATTGTAGCTCCGGTATCATTATCTAATTCAGCCCATTTGTTTATTTTTTCACGTTGTAGATCCGTTAACCAATTTGTACTCATCGCGTTTGTAAAATGTTCGAATACTTGTTCAGCTACTCAGTTCGGCTTTGAAAATCTCATTCGTGCAAGATCATTAATGTTGAGATTAATATTTAGCTGTAAATTATGTAATAACCGGGCTCATAGGATACGTTCGAGTGTAATATGGTTTCTCAATACCAGTCAGAATTCTTGGCTTGGAATTTGTCCTAAGCACAGCGGTTTTTCCATTACGAAAAACAGGTCACGTTTGTCACGAATAGTCCACTCAGCGGAATCTGTTTATGTTAGCACAATAAACTTTATTCTAAGAAAAATATCTTTGTTCGTTATAATAATAATCTTTTTCGCCCGCTCGTCGTTCATTGAAACATCAATGACTTCGTCGACACCTGTGTCGATGACTTTGTCATTGCGTATAATTTTGTATGTCGACCACGTGTGAGATGCACCATCATCACGAAATTCTTTTTAGCATTCCGAATATTATTAATCAGACTATTCGTCGGATCATCCAGAGCTGACCTCCGCAAGTCAGGGGTTCTTCTGTCAAGATCGAATCTGGATTCAGGAAACGAACTTTTCCAGGGCTCGATTGTGTATAATCTCTCAATCTCCTCCATATTATATTTTAGACAAGTATTTAAATGAAAAATATTATATGTACAATGACTCAAATATGGAATCAGTGCAAGTGATTGATGATAGGGGCTTCAACTCCTTGTAACAACTCTTGCGTAAATGAAATCTGCGGACAGCATTTGAAAAGCGTAAGGAGAGAGAGAGAGAGTCTTGTTGAAGTTAGAAAGAAAACGCAGTTGTGTGTGCAATGTGGTGGTGAAAGATATAGATAACATGATTACAAAATAATGACAGTGACAAGGTTATAAACAGTGTAGAAAATTATCTAACAAGATCTTCAAAGTAATGGTTAAGACAAATAATCAATTAAACAAATGATATTATAAATAAATCAACAAAAAAGACTTTGTCAATCATCCTATCATAAAAAATTACGAAGCATCTCGTGATGGTGTAACCAGGCAATGTCGACGAAAAATACCAGTTAGTTTTGTCATTAATGCTGGTTATCTAATGTTTGTTTGGAAGAAAAAGTAGTACTGCCATAAATTTATATTCGAATGTTCAACGGAGTACTCGAAGACGGTCTTGTAATCGATCTATTGGCTCAAATCCCAAAAATAATAATTTATCTAATCTAATAGCTTATACGCAGAGTCAAAATTGCGAATATGGAAATACTGGTAGATGTAAAACAATGGGAATAATGGCGGCTAAGTCTACAAATGCAGAAGAGACTGGCGAAGAAATAATCTTTCAATCAATGAATGCAGCTGCCAAATAGTTCGATATTCAATCAAAATCAGTATAATTTGTCACAAATAATAACACTAGATCTGCTTTCTCTAAGAAATATAAACAAAAAAATGATTTCCATTACTTCTAAGAGAGATAACTCTTTGCGGTATAGATATTAAGTAGTTATGCCGTTTATATCTACTAAACTATTTCATTTCTTTTTCTTTTTTCTTTTTTTTTGTATGATCATAATCATTGTTAAAACAATTTTGATAATGTTACTCTGAGACCTTCGGTATGAAAATGTGCTCAAAATCGCCAGTAATATGCCAATGCTTCTTCCTTTCTTACGGTCAATGACCTGAACGAAAAAAAAAATAACTTCGTAGGTCGTAATTCATTTTGTCATGCCAATTAATTAACTATCTGTGTAATAATTATCATCAGTGAAGTAGCATGATTGTATAATAGTTCAAATTAGTAAAGGGATATTTATGATTTCTAACTTGCAAACGAAATCAAGGCTGTACATGTAAGTCATTTTTCGATCTGTAAACATGCAAAAATTCAGCTATCTGCGTAACAATTAACACACGTAATTTAAGAAAATATTTCACTTACCTCTTCTCCACTTCAAAATGCAAATTTCCAGACTGACTGAGAGAGAGCGATTCACTGTCTTTTATAGTCAAAAATTTTGGGAAAACCCATAATTCTCTAGGATATTCCAGAATAACTTGACCACATGATTCTCTAGAAATGATATCGTTATTATTTTCAAAATTCTTTTATATATATATATAAAATATATATTTAAATTATATTCCTCAGCCATGACCATATAGTACAATTATGTAATATAGCGCAGACACAACATCCATATTACTGAATACATGTTTTACTTATCTGTTCTCTCGAATTCAGGTGCAGTCTGATTGCGATAGAGAAATTCTGGTTTCTTTTATAGTCAAACATTCTGATAAAAACCCATAAGTCCAGAACATATTAATTTAAATTTTATAAAAAAAATGGGTATAAAGATTCAACTTTATCCTGAAAACATTATGTCGATTTTGAATCGTTACAAAATCGTACGTTTCAATGTGGTTATATGCTATCGACCGAATATCGATTGATTAAAATGATCCAGCAGATCATGTTACAATCTTTATCAGCTGCGAAAGATATAGAAGTGGAAAAATTCATACCACTTTCTATCCCGATTCACAACATGAGATCAAAATTATCTTACGAATATGAAACACAAACAGTCATCAATATACGAGTATGACAACTAAAAAAGATTTTATATCAGATCGTGAAACGAAACCGCAGTCACATATGAAAGCGAGAGTAAAAGTGAAAGTAGCGATGAAAACTAGTGAGAATCAGTTTAAAAAGTATGTTATAATATATTATTATATTTTGTTTTTATTTTTTTCAAATATACCAAATCAGATTTTTTATTCAAAATAAGACAATATTTTTTAAGCTGATCAAATTTAATACAGGAATGTGCATAATTCAGAATCTGATCTCTATCATTCGTTATCATAGAAATATGTTCTCGGCGTAGTTGATTTAATTGTTCCTGTATCAATAAAAAGTCTTCGTTGCTGTATTATGCTGGAAGTATCTGATAAAAATATTAAAATTCATCAATAACTATATCAACACTAAGTTATTTTGTGTTGACTGGAGACTATGTCACTATTGTTCTCATGGCATTTTCAAGTACCTCCCCCTTGTCGGGTATGAAAATTCTCACATGTTGGTATCTTATATAATATACCTCTTCATTTAATTAATTGCAAAACACTTTGCATGATCAAAAAATCTACGCACAATATTTTTATTATAATGATTTTATTTTTCTGAAATATTCTGAATTTTGTTATTTTTTTCCATGAAAATGAGTCAAAGTTCATCTTTTTGTTCTCACTTATTTTAGTCGCTTTTGTCAAGGGAAATCTATCAGATTTATAAAAAATATTAGGGTGAAAATCCAGCGATTCTCTCAATGATTTGTCAAGAAATTACTAAATTTTCATAAAACACACCTAACAAATATTTTTCGTGAGGTGGGGGGTGTCAGTTTTTTGGACTGATTTTAGTTGTCTTTTAAGCAGAAAAGGATTATTTAGTGATTTCTCGACGATATCATTTAGAGAATTGCTGGGGTTCTCACCCTCAAAAATTACGAAATCTGAATAAAAAAAATAATCTTTTACGCTGCGGTTGAAAGTCATTAAGATTTGACAAACATATTTATATTAAGAAATTCTCCGCACAGGTCAATTTAATGTTCGGATTGGTCAGTAAGTTTAAAATTTATTCTTGATAATAACGGATAATGACAACGTAGATAAACATGATTAACAGGTTATTGTACAATCAAAATATCTAGGAGGTACTTGCGGAGTAAAATTATGCAGAATATATCCTTGCTGAGCCTGATTTGATTTTTCAAGATCTATTTGAAAGAGGCAATCAATTACGTCGCATACAATATTAACAGCAATCATTGAGGTTATATTAACGATTCCTGGTGAAATATGACGACCTTCACCATAAGGATTATTATTGTGATTGACAATAGTTGGAGGGGGGACTATTTTTTCCATGACTCGACAATTTGCGGAATGTGTTCGTTGATAAGATCGTTAAGTGATTTTTTTCGTTCGTCAGTTCTAAAGTCTGTTATTACAAACATTGGTAATTGTTCTTTGGTTATTTTATAATGATCGAGAAATAATTTGTCTGTATTGAAATCATCAAACTTTGGTTCTGGTGGTCCTTCATATTTTGGTGGAATTTCAGGCTAACCTCAATCACATCTGATTGATGATTGGAAAATATCTACAACGTTATCTGGAAAATATATTTCAATAGCAGATGATAAAGTTGGAACTGAAATATTTATTTTCGCTTCCTTTCCAGATATTGATTTTAGTCTGCGTTGAAATGCATTATTGATTTGTTCGATTTGATAACTTCCTGTAGGAATAGAAGCAATATTCCTATAAAGCAGGGGTGTCAAACTCAATCGCTCAGCGGGCCAAAACTCAAATCACACGTAAGGTTGCGGGCCGAACAGGATAAACATTCAATAAGTGGAAAATTAAACCTTTTTAAACATTAATATAAATTAAAACAGAAAAAAGTTTTAACAATAAAAAATCATTGGCATACCCATTTTCGCTCTTATGCCAATTTGTCAGAGCTGGATGTTTGGCAAGGCTGCTAGTCAGGGAATTTGAAATGCACTTTATATCGCAGGGCCATTAAAAAATATTTTTGCCTAAAATTCTCTCTCGGGCCGGATATAATTGTACGCCGGGCCTGATGTGGCCCGCGGGCCTTGAGTTTGACACATGTGCTATAAAGTGTTCAATCTGGTTTATTTTTATTTGCAAATGCAAGCGAATAATTCGCATCGAATCCAGCAAATGATTTTGATCTGATATTTGGCCAACTGTAATATACTCGTAATTGTGCTAGCGCGATTTCTTTCACTCGAAATGCAATTGGAAAGCTAAAACTAAATTCTGAATTAGTTGAGCTTACCGTTATCAGTTTTGTTCTTGACCGAGTCGTATTATTTACAATCTGTTGTAGTAGCTCGCTTGGCGATATCATTGTTATTTAAATCTTGATGTTCTAAATCAATCACTGTCATTGCTTCTTTGTAGATTTCGAGCATCTCTGTGAACATAAAATCTTATATTTCAGCATCACTAAGGCTTATGATAATAACGAGGATAATTTGGAGAATGCTAGCATTGATGTATGTAATTTTATCATATAATCGTGTAAATTTGCATTTGTACACGTACATATTTTGGGCAATGATGTTGAGCATACTGGCAATCGTTGTTGCAGTTGAAACATATATTGTTACAACTGCTGGTGCCATCATTGTTATTATTGATAATACACGCCGGTTCCAGCAATAACAGCAGACTCTGGGTAAACAATTATGTCAACAATGACTACACGTCTGTGATATTTCTTTTTGTTAAACTATATTCTCATCAACGATATTTTTCAATTTTGTTTGCCATTCACGTGCATGATTGTGCCTGAATTTCTGAACGTCGTTTGGAGTGCTCATTATATTTTATAAAGGAACCAAGTGAGGTGTTTCAGACATAAATTCCATACACCATCAGTAAGATGTTGTGGTTAATTGTTATTCAGATACTTCCAGCATAAATGTTTCTTCGTCTCCTTCATTTATTACAATAGACACTATGGTGACGCCATGATACCGTTGTTGACAAAACCAACTCTAATATCAGCTGCGTATTCAGTATCATCTGCTTTTATAATGTCACCTTCTATCTCAATAAACGCTTCAGCGGGTAAGAAATATCTGCTTGTATCTTGAACTTGTTAATTCAACTTGCCCATGCTGATTTGGTTGTAGTGCGTCTTAAGAATAAAATTAATAATCGCGTATATATTCATCTTTAAGAACCGGTGCGTCTATATCGAACGCTGGATTAGATACACGTTTGAATATTTTATTATAATTCTTATGTCTAACACAAAGACCACTGCCTGCTATCAAACTTAAAGCTATATTTGTTTTTTTTTTTGCTTCACCAGCCAACTCTGATAGTTTCTGATTTGCGGCTTGATTTATTATTTTACTGACATTTGCAGGCATAACTTTAGTGCTGGGTAATTTAATTGGTGGTTGTGGGGGTTTTTTTTGTACTAATCGACCTACTCTATCCTTGACTGTCGAGAATGCTTTACCGACAAAATTGCCATTAACATTAATACCTTCATCACGGGGAACATCAATAGCCTTCATTCCTAATTGTTTTGCAATCGGTGTTACTTTTGGAGCCATCCTTTTGAATAAACCCATAACAGTATAACATAATCCATCTCCGTAAATCATTACTGACCATTACAAGTCCACGTTGTGCATTGTGTACAACCCTTTTTTAAGTTACATGTTGATAAATTAGTTGTTTTTTAGTCGCTGTGATAATCATAAGCAATTTTATCAATGAGAGAACGATAAATACTGCAATCCATAATACCGCCAGTAAATAATCTTTAACAAATATCAGATATTTTATCAATAATTTCCAGCGAATTATTTCCTGCGCGTTTTCCTCCAATCAGAACTTCTAATCTATCTACGTCGGTAAGAACACTTTCAGGATAACCATTGAGACCGCTTCCTTGAGTAGAAAAACCACTTCCTGTAGCGCCTGACTTAGGTTCGTAAATTTCATCAGGGTCATTATATAGCTGCTAAAGTTCTTCAACTTTGATTCTTGAGCTAGTTTTTCATATATTTCATTTCTATGTTATCATTGTTTTTCGTTTAAAGTCAATAAAATCCTGACTAGTAGTATCTAAAAAATCTCGAGTTATATGGGCGTCATATACTGTAGCAATCCATTTTTTAGGTTCTTACCGTTCAGCAGAATGTTTATACAAAAATTTCTCCCTATTTTCAAAAAAAAAAAATGCAACCAAACCTGCTGATTATCTTCGATTGTTGAGTAATTTATATTTTTCAGCAAACATTTTTCTGTAAGCCCATGGTTTTTGCTGAGGAGATTGTGGTCTTTGTTGTGACTGAGAAAGTCGTGAAGGAGATTGTGGTTATGATTTTTGTTGTCGTTCTACTTGTTGCTGCGGTGGAGGAAGTTTTAAAGAAGGTTCTTGCTGGAGAGGTTGTGGCGAGGAAGATTTTTGTTAAATATATTGTTCCAGTGTCTTATAAAGTCTTTTTATTTCACTATAAAATAATTCTATATTTTAGATCATTATCTCTGGCTTGCTTTTTGCTATAATATATGCGATATACCCACTTGCTTGATGAAACTTTCATCGCTTACACTATCATGATCAGGTTTTAAATATTTACACTTATTAAAAATACCATATTATGTCACACGAGGTAAATCTTTTTCTTTATAATTTCCAAGCTCTCCAACAACACATTCTCTAAACATTTCAATCAATTCAGTATTTTCTTTTTTTTTTACTTTAGGTTTAGTTGAAGAACTTCCTTTATTTCACCAATACCTTCAAGTATTACTTCATCTGCGCAGCAGCTATATCAGTTAAAAGTTATTGTAAAATCTTTTATTTTTTATTTTTTATAGTTCTGCTATTTTTCTAGTGTCTGCAGCAGTCTGTTCTAACGTTGGACAAAGACCTTCAGTTGCCTCTGCAACTCCTAACTTTTGTTATAGGTTTAAATAAAAAAATTCTGTACCTTCTGCATATTCAACTTGAGATTTTTGACTTCTTGAAATTTTTGCTTAAGAGAATCACAAACAGGCAAAAACGTTTTGATTGCTTCTAATTTTTCTCTAGCTAATCTAGCTGTATAAGATTCCGTACCCGATGTCATTACTGATATATAAATAATGATCTAATTATAGCAGCAGAGGGGACGCGACCTCAATGAAACGTCCGGTGGGTAAAAGACAACATATATAAAAATATTGAAACAAAAACAATGACGATAAGGTAACAAAAAAAAAACTAAACCCCAAGAGAGACTCTGGGAGATACACTCTCGGTAGAGTTTGAGGCTTTGGTTTAGCGTCAGTGACCTTTTTTAATTTGTTTTCGTATGGGGCTTTTAGTTTTTAAAGTTGCGTTTAAGCAAAAGGTCTGTTCGCCTCCTCTGCTGCTTGGGTACTTGAGAAAGCCTGCCAGTATCTTCTCGTGGGTCGGTGGTTCATCCCGGGTACTTCCTCCACCAGTTATATTGGCCACCATGTCTTTCCTACCTTGTGCTGAAAAAATGGCATTAAACCCACAACAACCTACACTGAACAAGTGGTGACCAAAACGGGAATTTAACATTAAAGGTAAATGATAACATTGTTAAAAGTGGTTGACCAACAATGGGTATACGTTAATAGGTCCAAACGTACATTTATCATGGGACTTGCACTCTGGACCAAAACAACTCCATGTGTAGTGACCAGTACTTAATTATTTACCATCCAACATGCTAAATGTTATGTATATCTATATTTTTGTAACTTTTTGTACAGGATTTCATCTAATTTTATAATTTTATTCGTGGCTGTAAACTGTACAAGACATCTTTCGTTGAATTTTGCCTATATGACCTGAAAATATTAAGAGCAAAATATTACATACGACATGTAAGTAAATGCTTACGTATGTGTTGACAATATTAATAATAATCTTAATAATAAGATTTAAAAAATTAATCCAAATATTTAACTGATAATGGTACTAAAATGGAAGTGACTAAATATAGTATTAAAATTCTGAAACTGTACAGGACTTTGGTAGAGACTGAAAAAGAAATCCTGCGAAATGAATGCAAAAACAAAATTGGGCAAGACAAAACGGTAGTACTACAATTATGAAACTGTCTTATTTCTGGGCTACACTAAAATTAGTACTAAAATTTCGCGAAGTACCAGACTTTAGCGGCAACTGAAAAAGTCTGGTGAAATGTATTCTTAAAAAAATGTTCTGGAGTAAAAGTAGTACTAGTATTCTGAAACACATCAGACATTTAACGAAGACTGACAAAGAAAACCGGAACATATGTAAAAAAAAAAAATTCAGGAACTGTACCGACCTTAGCGGAGACTGAAAGAATTTGGATCAATAGAAAATGTTTAGCTTGGGCTGAAATTAGTAGCATGGTTCCAAAACTGTACTTTAATGGAGACTGAAAAATATCAGGGAAAAGAAACCCAATGTTGCTTATACTAAAAATAGTTCTAAAATTCTGCATCTCATACGAACTTTATTGGAGATTGAAGCTATATCCCAAAACTGTAAAAATGTTGGCCTAAACTAAAAGAAATACCGAATTTGGAAACTCACAAGGAACTTAGCAGAATCTGAGCAATGTATGGCTGAAACTACAGGTAATACAACAATTTCTAAACCTTCCTCAAAATGTAATGTTTTTTAAAAAAGTTGACAAATTTACACATTACAAAATTTAAAATGAACAATTTACAAATTTAAATTGTTTTAACAAATAAATTATACTGAATTAAGCAAAGACTTGGAAATGTCAAAATAAATTAAATTTGGTTTTCGAGATTCTTTTTTTTCTTTTTTAATTTAAAAAGTTTAATTTTAAAAAACTTTTAATTCACATTTTTAGATTTGTTTTCTTTTTCATTAATTTTCATGTCTATGTTTTCATTTTGTTATTTATTGTGTTGAAATTGCTTTGAATATATTCTTTGTGCCATACAAAAGTCTGACGGAGAAAAAAGAGAGAAAAACGACGATGTATTTTATATCGAAAGTATTCTCGACCAAAGAACACATAAAGTGGGAAAACATCGACTCCAAGAAGTGAAAGTTCGTTGGAAAGGATATCCACGCCGCTTCCATTCTTGGATTGCTGCTTCAAAAATCATAGACTATACAAAGCAGTTGAAGTCACAAATATAGCTAGATAATCCTCTCAGCATCTACAGTGGGTGTGGTGTGGAAAAAGTACATTGCACTTTTAATTTTTGTTAGACCAACCATGTAGTGTCATGAATTTCATGTCCATCAGATGAAAGATATGTCATAAATTGAAAGCTCAGTGCTTAGTATTGTCAAAATTGTGCATGTCAGAATAGGTTCAAATTAATTTCTATACATACATGTACATATATTATTTAACAAATGTCATTTTCATACTCAGTGTTTGTGTCTTTGCTAAGCCAGACTTACTGTATCCATCCTAGTGGCAGACCCACCTCCAACAACATCACTCTTTCAAATTAAATCAAGAAAAATTATACCCCAAAGTTAATTCATAGTATTTGTTTCATAAAAGAATTTAAACGTAGTTTCAACGCACTTCTTTTTTCATTTTATGTAATGCTTCATGCTTTCACATTCCTTAAATCATCTTTGCAAGCCAATGGTATCAATTCACTTGGCTCGCTTCAACCAAAGTAGACTGACTACTTTTGGAAAACAAAAATGTCGTTACATAAGTTGCATGAAACATTTATCAGCTGCACCGCGACTGTGTGTCTTGATTGGGCTAGAGTGAGTGACAAGAGTCACAATAGGCTCTGTAATGATGCAACATATTAATAAAAAAGTCACAATTCTGTCCAGAAAGAACATGATTTTATATGTTAAGAAGACAATGTTCATACCAGATTGTATCAGAAAGTGTTCAGTGGTCCCCAAGTTATGCTGGTTATAGGGCTATACTATAAAAGAGCAGGAGATTTACAACAAACAGAAACAAAGTCAATAACTCTGTAAAATTAGACCAGAAGAATGGGCTGTAATGGTTAAAATTGGACCTGAAAAGATGAAAACTCTGAAAGGCATGTGAACAGTGTACATGAAACAGGCAATATACAATTGTAATGGTATCCAGTTATTTTAAAGATTGCAAGTCTGTGTTAGGGGTACAACAAGTGTGAACAGACAGACAAAACAATGGATAGAAAAGGTGACAAGTTTTAGGACCCCATATCACCAAGCAGGGTCCTAAATTTCCTATTCGTGAATATTTACCTTTGATGGCTATATTTCAATTCTTTAATCTATACTGTCCTATTGTTGGTGGCATGTGAAGAAACTCTATGACAGACCAAGAGAATGGAAAAAGTAAACTTGCAAAACAGAGACTTATTGTAACCGACAGACAACACCAAAATTAATAATATTTCTTGACTGCAGCAAAGCAAATTTCTAATATTTTAACATTAAAGTGGAAAAATAATATTTAGGAACATTATGCTTTGGAGAAGAAAAAAAAAGTCCAAAACAAATGAAAAGCACAAAATAAAATTTACAGGTAAGACATGAACAACTGAGAAGGTAATTATTTGTATTTCATTCATAGAAAAATATAATATATTGACAAAATTACATTAAAAGTACAGGTTCATTTAAAGTGTTACACATAAATGAATCATTTTGCTTTCATGACAAGATTGTATTCTTTATTATGTACACCATCATGATACATAACTAATATGTTGTAGATACCAGGTTATAGTCAATTCAAATACAAGTAAACTATTTCAACAAAACTCAATCATAAGATACGGCTAACCTTTACAATGAACCTTTTAAAAATATTAATTCATGTACAGAAAGCATACAGAAATGTTAGAAATAACTTTTTATTAAAAAATTTCCAAACATATTATTTTTAACAGAACAGAAAATTGATATTGTCAAAATGTTTCCAGATTTATTATATAAATTGGACAATGCAAATCATACAATAAAACCTGAATACTGTCAGTTATCAGCTATATTTTTGAGCATATTGTATCGCACTGTATGTACAGTATTGGGACCTGGATTCTGTTTTTTACTGTAGATTTTGTATACCTTTCCTTGGTGTTAAATGTCACATATAGATAACAATATAAACTTTAAAATAATCAGGACGACAAAAACCAGTTATAAGATTTCAGATGGACACGCATATTACATATTACTGCAAAAGTAGCAGAGGCACGCTGGTTCCGATACTGCAGTCATAATAAAAACATTTCTTCTTTGAGATTGTATCTTCTCCTGGTCCATGGTATCTTATATGTACTGCACAGCATGGAGGGGGAAAGGATGAAATGCAAGCTATGTCATATATTTGTTCCTGTGTGATGCACAGCCCAATGAAAACTGTAGATCAAGATCTGCCATCCCATAATGTACTGATCAGTATCTACACCTGCATCCCATAATATACTGATCAGCATCTACACATGCCATCCCATAATGTACTAATCAGTATCTACACCTGCATCCCATAATATACTGATCAGCATCTACAGATGCCATCCCATAATGTACTGATCAGTATCTAGATCCGCCATCCAATAATGTACTGATCATTACAGTAGAACTTTGATTATCCAGCACCCAATTAACCGCCAGGGCATGGTACGTCAAAATATTAAAAACAGGTACATCTACATAGGTAGACATTATGATTTTTTGATGACCCAGTCTATTGTGTAATACTTTTAATGTACATATTATACCACCAGTCTATTCTCAGATCCACCATGGTCTTGTCCCGCACCCTGATGGATAATCAAAGTTCTACTGTATCAACACCTGCCATCCCATAATGTACTTATCAGTATGTACACCTGCCATCCCATAATGTACTTATCAGTGTTGATCAATGTCTACACCAACCATCACATAATGTACTTATCAGTGCTACACTGTTCAGTCAACTCATTCCTTTCAGTAAAAATAAAAATAAAAATGGGTGATGTCTACATATCTTGCAGTTGAGTGTACATTAAAAATATGGTTCAAACAAAAATTAAAGGACTTGACATGGGTTTGCCAATTTTTTTAAAAGTTTATTGAAACTAACAAAGTTAAATTCTAAAACCTTATTTACTGTATTAGTGCTAAGTCCATCTTCCGAATTATAAAATATGGGGTGAAGATTTTCAGTCCTCAAATAAAAACATCAACATGTACACAATAATGGAACTGTCAACAATGTTAAAGTCATTACTTATTTTCCAGGTACATAAAATTCACTGTGTTCTATCTTCCAAGCTATGCCCAATTCGTATAGTTTACTTATTTGAGTATTCAATCTTTCTTCCAAATTATTCGATTCTGGGCTTTTTCTTTAAATCTTTTCCAGAGAAAGTTTGACAGAATGATAACTGTAAATTTTCCTGTGATATTCTCCATCTCACAGAGAATTTCTGCTTTAAATGATTGCTTGGGTGGGTGATCTGGTCCAAAAGCAGGTCTGTTCCATCAGCTTCCAACGACGAAGGGGGAGGGATATGTTTCTGATGGATATAATTTTTCTTAGAATCTGCATTCAAAAAAGAAGTTACAAGTGACAGTAGAGAATCCCAAAATGCTCAATTATGATTGGTGTTTTTCTTCAGAATCTTATATGTGAGAAAAGGGTTTACTCCCCCATTTTCCCCATATCTGTTAACTATCAAAGGGTTTAGGAAACATTGGTAACGTCTTATTACAAATATTCAGCAACTGTGACCTTGACCCAAGATAAATGGAGAAATGTAACCAAAACTGTAATTGTTGATGATTGTTGCTTTGCAGTGTTACAACTGGCATAATGACTGCTACATCTAATGTCCAAATAATGTGGGCTCGACATATCCAAGCGACTAAAAATCATAAAAAAAAGATACACATTGCAGAATTATCTTAGAATAGAATGAACCTGATTGAAAATGCTTCTCGACTTTTGTCAAAGCTAAATTCATGACATCAAGTGAAAGCTCTAATAACATTCAGCAATGCAAATACAGGATATGGTGAAAAAATGAATATGGAATATACTAAAGGGAAAAGGGGAGATAATTGGTACAGATTAAAAAATTTAGGGTGGAATGTTGCTGTCATGAATTTTAAAATATTTAAAACTACCAATTTAAGTTCTCTACATTTTCTTCTACTTAAGAAACAATGTTCCCATTTTGTATTCTTACTAATATGCTTAGCAAAATCTGTATATATCAACAAATAAATATATATGTGAATGTCATAAAATGCAGTGCAGCATGTAAAGTGTGCAGCTAATTTGACCTATAACACTTTAGCCAGCGTAAATGGAGCAAAGTGACCTTTCCCTGCATGAAACCCTTTTTGGGCTGCACCGCTAAAATGAAAATATGTTTGACTCTTGCAAATATTGTGTTTATTAAATAGGAAAAACTAAAACTATCCATATTTAATACAATTTTGCAACAGTACTGAATCAGGTGCAACTTTTAATGTACTGGCATCTTGTACGAAATAACATTTAGTATTGCATGTACACCAAAACTTAAAACACAGGAACGAGTGGTTTGGCTATTCATTCAAAAAAATTTCAGAACCTCCTCCAACTTACAAAGCAGAGTAAATGCCCTATGCATAAATGGTTAAATGATATGCTTAATTGTGATATCTCAGAGTGACAAAATAATCTCAAACATACTGGGCTGATTTTAGTCTGTTTCTGTGCCTGTAATTTCCCAGTGAATAAAATTCTGATGCTAAAATTGTCTTGCTATATACTTTTTGATTTATCGTAAATGATCATGGACAGGTGTGTACATATTAAAGGCAAATCGTAATGACAAGTCATTGTTTGAGTACTGCTTAATGATGACACGTGTAAATCAAATAAGGATAATTAATTTATTATTTCGGGCTTGCATGATGTAATCAGTAATAACTTAATTTCTGATATATGTGAATCAAAATAACAATAAATAACTTTGGGATTAATGTATATAAAAACATTCTTTTAATAGAAATGTATTCATACAGCATGGATACCTCACCAAAGTGCCTAAAAATGATCCCCAAACGCAAAACCTAACAAATCTGTTATAGATAGGTGAACTGATGGACAAAGGTTAATACTATAAAGGTGGGAAATATATAAGTATCTCCAAAGTTATAACTCAATTCACACAGAATATTTGACCAGACCTCAGGGTAAAATACCTGGAAAATATCACAATTCTGGGTATGACATTTGAGATAACTTGTCCATACCACTTATACAAGACTCATGCAGGACAATGCCTTTTTTATAAATACATAAGATACTAACAAATATTCAGTCAAAAGGTCAAAATGCCAGTTCACTTTGTTAAGAGTTCCAGAAGTTTAAAAGACATAGGTTCATGTGAATAGACCAGAGTGGTCCAACTACAGTCCCATGGGCCAAATGTGGTTCAAGGGTCATTTTTCTGTGGCTTGCACTTGTACAAAGAGTGAATTCTATAATTATAGTATAATTGATTTGTATCATGCATCTTCCACAAATTTTACATTTTTGGTCCATGTGGTCTGCAGTGTTGATGTTGGAATAGAACACCTATGGTCTACGATGTTGGAATAGAACACCTATGGTCTACATATCTCCAACATACAGATTACTACCTAGTACATGTACTTATTGATAATAACCATAATGATTACACCTGAATACAGCTAGTGATACACTGGATGCAGTCTGCCTCGATTCTAAATAGTTTTACAAAGTTTCAAACAAATAAACTATTTGTTCTCATATCAATCTTTCAATTATCATGAACTATTGCTGTTTTGTTTCTTAGCAGAAATGAAGCCCTGTTTGTTTCTCATTAAGACTTGAGTCCTGTCTCTTTGTTTATCATCAAGACAGAAATTCTGTCTTTTTGTTCATCATAATACTATGCTGTCTCTTTGTTTATCATCAACACTTAAGCCCTGTCTCTTTGTCTATCAATACTGTGCTGTCTCTTTGTTTATCAACAATACTAAAGCCCCGTCTCTTTGTCTATCAATACTGTGCTGTCTCTTTGTTTATCAGCAAGACTAAAGCCCTGCCTCTTTGTCCATCAACACTGTGCTGTCTCTTTGTTTATCAGCAAGACTAAAGCCCTGCCTCTTTGTCCATCAACACTGTGCTGTCTCTTTGTTTATCAGCAAGACTAAACCCCCATCTCTTTGTCTAACAACACTCTGCTGTCTCTTTGTTTATCAACAAGACTAAAGCCATATCTCTTTGTTTATCAACACTGTGCTGTCTCTTTGTTTACCAGCAAGACTAAAGCCACATCTCTTTGTCTATTAACACTGTACTGTCTCTTTGTTTATCAACAAGACTAAAGCCCTATCTCTTTGTCTATTAACACTGTGCTGTCTGTTTATCAGCAAGACTAAAGCCCCATCTCTTTGTCTATCAACACTGTGCTGTCTCTTTGTTTACCAGCAAGACTAAAGCCCTGTCTCTTTGTCTACCAACACTGTGCTGTCTCTTTGTATTTCATAAAAACAGAAGCACTCTCCATTTGTTTGTCATTACTACTCAAGTCCTAACTCTGTTTATCATCATACCTTGAGACTTTTTAAATGTATTAATGACTAAATGAATATATAAAATATACCTTATATGTATTGCCTCGGTCTTTAAGATACAGGTAGACTTTATTGCTCCTGTAAACAGCTTTAATGGAAGGAAGTGTAGGTAGATACTCAATGAGCCCATCATTACTCTCACACAACATTAACAGACTAAGGGAGACAAATCTAAACAGTTGATTCAATAAAACAATACTCCATGGTCTAAAAAATTAAAAGGAGGCAAAAGTCAAAAACAAAAAAAAAAATTCAAGAAAAGATTAAATGAAGCAACTTAAACCTGATATATGTAAAGACAACAATATTCTTTATAACAGAAATTACATAACTGCTTCACTTGAAACAATCCAGAAAACCTCAATATCTTGTGGGAATGGGGTTAATGAATAAATTCATGTAGGTCCACAATAAAATTTGAACAAATTACCTAGGTTTAAAAATTCACATGTTTCAAGATAATCTAATTTTGTCAAAATTCTTAAAAAGTCCCCACAACAGGTACTCTTCTGGCGAAATATGTCTGTACAAAACTGTACATAAAATAAGTGTCCATCACAAAGATTAAAATAATAATAATAATAATAAAAATCATAACAATAATATTACTTTAAGTGTGACAATTCATCATAAACAAATGATATGATACAGAGCATTCAATATCGTTTGTAACTTTCATATGTAAGAGGCAAGCAAATTAAAAACCTTATTTAGGAAGCCTGAACAAACGCATGTAAAAGACTGTCCAACTTATAAAAGATATGAACAATGTTTCATTGTTTCCATTACTATTTTTTTTATTTAAAAAATCTAAATTATTTGGGCAATATTAGTTTGCTTTGTTTGAAAAATCATCACACCTTGTTAAATGAAACAACTAAAACAATGACAATCCATTAAACTTAATATAAGATCTTTTTAAAAATATGCACATTAAAGAAGATGTCCTAAAAATATAGTAATTTTATTTTCAAAAACAAAAGCCAGAAAAGAAATACCAATAAAATATTGCATAAAAATAAATTAACAGAAAAGGGGTGATAGTGTCAACAAAATTACGTTAAAAAAAACATGCATGCCTTGTACATCATCTTGTACAAATTGCACCATGTTCTGTGATCAAGATCTATTTAGAATGGCACCTAATTCATGTACACGCACTAAATGTAAAGGGAGATAACATAGTTTTTGATTACTTAAAGAATTGTGTTGCTGATGAAACTGGCAACCAAAGACTATAAACGAGATACCAAATAAAAAAAGTTTTTGATCTGGCACTGAATAATGTCACCGTATGGTTTATACATTTCACTGCTGTGAATATTTTAGTTTCTGGACAACTTTGATATTTCTATTTTATCTGTTCCTCAGAATTCATCACAGTTTTTCAATGTTTTTCACAATTACAAAGAGTCTTTTACAGCAGAGATATACACCTTGTTCAAATTTGTGAGGCCATGTTTCATGAGTATTAACAGCATTCTGCATTTAGCTAGGCTGAGTAAGACCAGTCTCGGCATACACAAAAGCATTTAGCAAGGGTTGAGCTGTACCAGTCTCAGCATACAAAAAAAGCATTTAGCAAGGCTGAACAGTACCAGCCAAGGCATACAAAAAAGCATCTAGCCAGGCTCAACAGTACAGTACCAGTCTCAGCTTACACAAAAGCATTTTGGCCAGGCTTAGCAGTACCAGTCTTGGCATAAACAAAAGAGTTTAAAGTAACTATAGTACTCTTTGAAGTCTGCTATCCAGCAAACTGTTTAATTTTATAATTTTAATTGTCAGCACTTAGTATTAATGACACTGCACTATGAACTCAGAGGTCCAGTATGCTTTCTTTCTGCTAGACACTGGCAGTGATTCTTTTGAGTGCTTAGTGGCAAAAGATTGGCTAGCTTGAAATAAATGCAACTTTAATCGACTTTTGCTAAGGCATGCCTAAATCAATTGCTAACACCTTAGACTCTGTGATACAATTCCTAATGTCCTTATTGGGTCAATAAGGCAATGAAGGCAGAAAATGACACAAGTCAATATTGTTCTGTTCTTTATGGTATTGTAAATCAAGTGATTGGCACAATTTACAGACTCTGGTAACAGAGAAAGATCGCATTTCAGAATGGTTAGGACAAACGTGGTCTATTACTTGGGTAGGTAGGAGAAAGGAAAGTCTCGTTACCATCAAACTGCATAATTCTCAATATCCAGAAGAAGTCGGGCACACAATGTAACATCCATTAACAAAATCCCTGAAAGGAGTTATTTAGAAAATATTCAGTATTTTCAGGATAAAGATCACAAAGTTATGTAAGTGTTTTGTAGAATGGGCTATCTTGACCCCATGATCACAATGATAAGCAGGTGTTTTGTAGAATGGGCTATCTTGACCCCATGATCACAAGGTTAAGCTGGTGTTTTGTAGAATGGGCTATCTTAACCCCAAGATCACAAGGTTAAGCAGGTGTTTTGTAGAATGGGCTATCTTGGCCTCGCAACCATTTATCCAAAGTATAATAAGAATCCAATCATGGGTTTAGGAAAAAGAAGAAATTGAAACAAGTTCAACCTCAACTGTAAAGTAACTTTCCTATGACTGTGACCTTAACTAGTGTGCAAAACTACCACTGGCCCACCAGTCTGATGCCAGCTAATTTTATCACAGACTGGTGTCTAAATTGTTTCCACATGCGTTCATTCAAAGTGCGTTGAAAACGTTCCACGATGCTGGCTTTGGTTTCGGGATTCTCGGTGGTAAAAAAAAATGAATGTCACGTTTCTTTAATTCTTTTTGGAAAGCTTGGTTCAGAAATTCGGTACCTTTGTCCGTTTGCCATCGAAGAGGGTGACGACCGCTTTGTTTCAACACTCGTTGCAGGGCTCGCACTAACTCGCTGCTCGATTTGTAAGTCAAGCGAACGACCCAGGCAAATTTGGAAAAGACGTCGATGACACAAAACAAATATTTGTAGCCGCGATTGTAGCTGACCAAATGAGAGACATTGGCTAAGTCGGCTTGCCATTGATGATCGATGCCTTCCACTTGGGTCCGACTTCTGGACAACATGCGTCGAATGGGTTTGTGTAAAGTGTAAGTAGCTTGTTCTTGTAACCATCGTTGCACTTCAGGTAAACGGAGACTTTTCAGTCGAGTTTTGGCAGCACGATACAATTTTTGAACTCCTGCGTAACCTGCAGGATGGGAGAGATCGTAGTAAATGCTGGCTAAGACTTTTTCCATGTGTTGGTTGGTGTGTTAATAAGGCACCCACTCTTTCTCTTGGGGCATTTTCTTGGATTGTAATGCTTTGCGTGTGCGACCGGCAATAGGTGTCTGAACAGGGGATCTTTTTTCTTGTTTCACTTCTGTCTTCACCTTCATTTTCTCCTCTGATGAAGAAGGGGTGGTCATCATCTTTTTAATCCATTCAATTCTGGAGGTAGGTGGGGTTGTTAACTTGCGTACTTTTTCTGGTGGAGTTTGAAACCCTTCCTCTTCTTCTTCTCTTTTTTCTGTCTTGGTCACTGGCAGTAGTAGTGGTGATGGTGGCGCCGGTGATGGTGTTGGGCTTTTCATCAAGGTCTTAAAATCTTTCAGAGTGGGAAGAGCTGTTTCGTCGTGGAGGCAGTCCTTTCCTTTTCTTTCCTTGCGGTTTAGAAGAGGAATGTTTTCTGGAGGGTGACATCTTTGAGTCTTCAGCACCAAAAACACTGATGCCCCTACTTAGTCACAGACCTTTTTTATACTGGAACGCCTCGCCACTGATTGTCTTGACGTCGTATCAAATTGAGGACAATCATGACACGTCGTGCAGGGGTACGCAACGGACTAAATCGAGCCAGTTCTTGCTTGGACAAATCCAGTAAACTTTGTAACATGCCCGATCTTTCTTGGACTTTGATTTTGGGAGCAGGTACTTTGTGAATCGCAGCCACTGCCGCTAAACTGGAGAGTCCTGCCACTGGGGAAGTTCTTTGTGTTATCAATGGAGAAGTTCTTGGTGTGATCAATGTCTCCAAGTACTGTTTAAATCTTGGTGACATCAACGGAGAAGTGACTGAACCTGAGGCTACCGGAGACGCAGTTACCGCCGTGGCAGGTCGTGGTTTTCGAGTGTAAGTTTGCGTCCTGGCCGAGGTGCCTCTCTTGCGACTAGTTTTCTTCTGTGGGCTTTTCTTTTTCTGGGGACTTTTTCTCTGTTTCTTTTTCTGGGGGCTTTTCTTTTTCCGGGGTGGTGTCTGGTAAGAGGAGGGTCCCGCCACTGGAGAAGTTCTTGGAGACACAGGTCTCTTTGGGGATCTGGTCATTTTCTTCTTCTTCTTGGAGCTTCGTTTGACTTCTTTTTTTGGGGGGAGAGCTTTGGGCGCATTAGGATCCCATCCTAGAGTACCGCTCCCTCCAGGTTTCAAAATGATTTGTTTTTTGGTTTGAGTGTCGATGCGGAGATCGGCCACTTGGGTCAAAGCGACTTTGTTTCGATCGAAAAAGCGTTTGGTTTCATGAGGAATCTGAATGATCCCTTGGAGTAATTGACGTGCTGTCACTGTGAACCATCATAAGGCTTCTTTGAGACTAGCTTCTAAGACACGAGCCCGTATTTGTGGATTTTTTTTCTCGACTGCTGCCATACAAGGCACGAATCAATTTGACGGGAAGATGGGATTGAAGGGACGTCATGTTCACACTGTGTGAGACAGACGAAAATTGTCTGAGGTTTTTATAGATTTTTTTTGGAGTGAAGTTAAGTCGAGGACGGAGACGTGTACAGGACAGGCCCACCGTCTTGGCACCAGTGGTGAAACAATTGGGTACGAAATCGCAACCCCTCGGGAGTCGTAGGTTTCAAATCGACGAGTAAATAGGCGTGTGGAGTGTGAGTGGCATCGTCGTACGCCTGAGTCAGCCAAGGCGTTCCTAACTGTTTGGCTAAGACTTGCACTTGCGATTTATCTCGAGGGCTTTTAAACAAGACCACTTAATGCGCATTGAGACTGATGGTGCGATGGGCTTTACTTTGTTGAAACAAATTTTGAGTGATGTAAACGACACTGGCATTACGGTGATGCCCTTTGCGCGTGAGCCACAGTTTAATTTCTTCTTCGTCTTCTCCTAACATGTCGTCGAAAATGACCAAATGGGTTTGACGGGAGTCAGAGACGATGCCATTGTCTTCTTTAGGAATGCCTTCCACAAACACGATGGAATCGCCTTGACTTTCTTGCAAGAGTCTGTACGCCGATTGCCACTCTTTGTAACACCACACGATGCGCTGAGGTGGTCGATCGATCAAATGATGTTTATGTTCGATCAAACGTTTGACGAATTCGGTTTTGCCTGAACCGCTAGGTCCAGCAATGAGCATGTTAAAATGATGGCGAAGATACAAAGCCTCCCAACTGGCACGATCTAAGTGTTCGTCGATGACTTTGACAGTAGAGGAAGAGGGAGCAGAAGTAGCCATAGTGTGAGGAATGTCACTTGTGACACGAAAACAAACAAGACAAGAGTTTAGATACTTTTTTCAAGACACGTTTATTGAATGTTTTAAACATGAATACGAAAGACAAAAATACATAAAAGCCAAAGACTTAAGTACAACGATAAAAGGCACATCGAAATTATCAACGTGGAATAGAAACAAGTGTCTGTACAACACGTTTTGGGTAAGGTTCTGACCAGTTCTATAGGGGGTAAGGTCACACAAGTGTCCTCCCGAAAGAAGGGTCTTTCAGACCTGTTCACGACAGTCCTGTCCTGGGTGACGAGTTCTTCTGACACCGTCACTAACACAGGTTGAAAAGTGACTTTATTCCTTGAACAACTCTCGTGCATACTGGGCCACTTCTTGGGTCCAAGCCTCAAAATCCCATTCTTTCCAGGCACGGACATCTGTCCAATGGGGGTGTAAGTCATAAGCTACACACACATCGTCATACACGTCTTGGGTAGCTAAAAGTTGACGAATCTTTTTTTCCCGTAGAGGTCGAGATGTATCCAGATGAAACCGCAAGGCTTTGAGCAAAAGGATTCTTTCGTGACCATATAAGGCCATTGGGGTGGTAAGTACTGATCGTAAAGAGTCCACAAGGAATCGGCTGGTATACGAAATCCCAGAAAACAAGTCACTAAGACACACACCACTTGTCGACCCAAATTAAATGGATACAGTTCTTGTAATAATCGATGGTAATGATCCACGGTTTGAATATGGTCATTGAGTTCTTTCCACGGAATCTTTTCAATCACATGTGACATAAGCCGTGGCATGGATTCCTGATTTTATAGTCACTTTATTTAGGAAGCAATAAAGGTACTTTCTAACTAGACATCTTCGTTCTTCAAATCTTGCATACTGTGACCTAAACTTCAGAGTTTGTTTAGATGTTTCCTCTTCCGCTAAGCAGATTCCACGTAAAATATATTTGTAATCCTTTAACTTGTCTTCCTCAATGCGTTGCTCTAGGTGAATCTCGAAGTAACCAAAATAATGAACATTTCGTTCATTCACTAACTCAAAGTGTTGAACAAGGTCTGACCACTGAAACAATTTGTGACGAATCAGTTCTTTTATACCATTCAGGTACCAGTGGTTAAAGATCTGGTGACGTAACGGATGCAATTGTTTTTTACGTTTGACTTGTATTTTGACCAGCTCTCGGTAACTGCGTTCTCTCAACTCCACAGGCAAAGCACGAATGTTCTCTTGTAAAATATCCATAAATAGGTTAGTCAGTACAATTCACAATCTTCTCCTAGAGCAAAAGTAATTCACATAGTGAGTAATTTCTGGCCACTGCCATTCGGGGTAACATCCAAAAATCTCACTGAACTCTTTTGATGTAAACGGTTTCGAGTGATATAATAGGACGAATGCACACTTGACCCAGAGAAATCTAACACTTTGATTAATGTTTTTCACTTTCCTCTTGTGAATTTCTTGGCATACAAGTTCTACAGTTACCCATTGAGATTTCACTCTGGCAAGTCCCTGCCAAACTTCCTTGTAAATCTTCTCTTGCAGTTCTTTAGGTAATGATTCAATATCGTTTTTTAAATGGAGCTTAAATACTGGTCTCGGTGATGTCCAACATTTGATTCCTAACCAGTCTGGTTTCTTCTTCAACGACATGGTAAGTTACTTCAATGTCTCGGTCCCACTAAGGGTAAGTAATGACAATTCGGTGACCATCGAGCATGTTCCACGTAGGCTGAATCTTGTGGTTCCCAGTGGTGAAGTGACACACCGCAACTGAAGCACTTGACTTTATCCCCTTCGCCCAAGTAGAACAATCCGGCTCTGGCTAATTCTTCGGGGGTCGGTCCTCCCAGATACTTAGGCCATTTTCCTTTGAACGATTGAAGACGATTTTCAAAGTCGCAGTATTCCGACAAACGCACAGGAAACGAATATTCGTCTTTCACAGGTTCGTTTCGATGAGGGTTGGGTGACATGGACAGGAGTTTGCTCAGGGCTGGATGACATCCGTAGGGGGGTAAACGTGAAGATGAACATCCACCTTTAAAATGAAACCCAGTAAAGTGTCCAAGAGGACGAGTGGCATCGCTTTCGCATCCCTCAGGTTTGGCACGCACAGCATCACTTTCCATGATAGGGGTAGTTCAAACAAAGTTCCCATGATGCTTTACGGCATCGCTCAGGTCACAGCGTACAGCATCGTTCCCATCGCAAGGCTCACAATCGCATTCTACTTCCGAAGCCCTACACTTAAAGTGTGCCTGTCTGAACTTGTTTTGTGTTTCTCTGAAGGTATTCATCTTGTTCGCTTGGTCTTGGTAGTCACAATGCACTATCGATCTTGCGTAGGGTTC
Organism: Sinohyriopsis cumingii; assembly: GCA_028554795.2. Classification (NCBI taxonomy): domain Eukaryota; kingdom Metazoa; phylum Mollusca; class Bivalvia; order Unionida; family Unionidae; genus Sinohyriopsis; species Sinohyriopsis cumingii. Next base: position 106,686,599 of record CM068824.1, read on the forward strand.
CTTTTTATACTAGTCGCAATGCAGTCTCAAGCTTGTATATCGTTCCTTTTTTATGTTTTTTTATGTCTTGTTTTGGAAGGTACTGTCTCTAAGATGCCGTCATCATTGTACCGTAGTGTCATGGGCGGAAAGGCCATAGAAAGGTAAGGGCAGTGCGGAGACCATCGAGTATGTTCCAGAATAACTGAATCTTTATAGATACATAGATCCATTCGTAATATCAGGCCACAACTGAAACACTGTACTTCGTATCCCAATCCAGTCTCAGGTCCCAAGTAGACAAATCCTGTTCTAGCTTAAACATGCGAAGAAGGTAATCCTTTCCTATCCTTAGGCCATTTTTGAAACGTGTCCAATCGACGGGCACAATCACAATAGTCAGGTAAGAAGACCGGAAAAGGATGGGGTTTGAACTTGGAGTTCTCATCGGGTTTCTCATTCGATTCTTGTTGTGGCGAAGTCATTCTTCTGGTGAGTGACTATCCTCTTACAACCAATGTTTTATACCAACGTGTCCATACGGCAAAGTAACGTGGTTGGGAAGTCGCACTCGTTTCTGGTACACGATTTGATAGACTTTTTCCAAGGGTCGACTGACGATGTGGTGAGTGGGTAAACGTACAATCTTGTTGGGTTGATAGGTGGTTACTTTAAAGTGTTTATCTTTTCCAGAGTGTAAGGCTTCTTTCAATACCCCAAAGTTGACCACTCGACTGATACGATAATTCAGAGTCAATCCTTTCACTTTACACTTCGTGTGCACTTCTCCTTGTTTGTCCCGGTATTCGTAGCCGTAATTTTTAGGACCGCCACTGGCGAAACTTAGAATCTTGTCGTCGGGGTGCTCGTCTGTCCAGGCTCCTAAACGGTCTCCTTCGATGTCAGGGTGCTGTTGACTCGGGTAATCGATGTAAATACAACTGTCCGTGTCAAAGTACAGGACGCGTTCCCTTAACAGTTCTAAAGCTTCGTACAATTTTAAGCGAGCATGAGCTGTCACGTAAGCCGCAATGATGACATTTCCAAAGGGGTCTTCTTGTACAAAGTCCAGATCTTCTTCATAATTGACTAAGATCAAATCTTCGCGAACGACGTCCACGTGTTTCATGAATTTGGTTTTGGCGTGAATCATCTGAAAGTAGCGGGAAGGTTCTGTCAAATATTCCGTCTTGGGTAAACACGGGCGTTGTGCCATTTTGCCCCACAAGCAATTTAACATCACTTTGGCAAACGATCGCCTGCCTTCGTTTCTCTCGATGTGATCTAAAGTGATGCCTTCTTGTGCCCGGTATTTCTCTTTGAATGTCTTTTGGTCTTCGGGAGTGTGACACCAGGACGGATAGCCGCTGACTTCTTGCTTTAGTTTCAAAAGGGCATCCACATAGTCTGCGAAAATGCCTTTCTGCGTGGGGTCACCATTGTTGTATTGTTGTGTCTTGGGAAAGGGACAAATTTCGTACACTTCTAACAGTTGGTATCCATGTCCAGAGCTTTGAACAATTCTACTCTGACCCAGGTTCCCGTCAAGGCCCGTTCTTCCTGTGTGTGCTGACAAGTCTGGTCTTGGTTGCACGTTTCGGCACAAGTACGGCACAAAGGAAACATCTATTTGCCTTGGCAATGGTGAGGAAAGACGGGATGGTACAAGTCCGTGAGAGGCAAAACTTTGCACATGATCAGACCTTCGTATTGTCGAATGTTTTTCAGGTCGATGTGTTCGGTGAACAACTGTGGGTGCCCTGCAGGAAAGCGACAATATTTGCACACGTAGGGATACAGCGAACACACGTCCAAGTATTTCATTTCTTCTCCTTTCTCTTCGTCGGCTTGGTACAGCAAACAGGTGGCTTTGGTACTTCCTCCGTACAAACTATCCCTGGGGTTCAGGGGGTCCATGAACTGGTAACTTTCCACAAGACGTTTAAACTCGGGATCGGTTTTCATACGGTGATCGTACTCGTGTTCCCACATTTCCACCACTTGGTATCCTTCCTGTTCTAACTTCAGACGTCGCTGACAAGTGGCCTGGTACAAGTCTTCCATGGTTCGTTGTAAAAACTGATTTTTAGTGTCACGATCAGGGCAACAGACGGGACATCCGTGAAATAAGCAGCCGTTAAACTCGTACACGATCTTGGGGTTTTCTAAATCCCAGCCATCGACCGAATACGTTCCGATGGTCTTTTCGCCCCCTCCGTTGCGGGCATGCTGAATCCATTTGTCTTCCTTGTCGCACAAGTAATGTAACCAGCGTAGGGCTTTGACCGAGTATTGACGTTTGACATAGTTGGTCGTTTGAGGACTGATGATAGCCACGATGTTTTCAGGCATGAATCGTTGCCGGTACACTAAGGAACACGCTTTGGCAATGTTGCAAGCTTCTTTCAAAGGATCGACCCCTCCGTGTTCCATGAACGGTTCTCGAAATTTTCCACAGCATCGCCGTAAAATGTCCACGTCGGAACGACAATACTATAGCATTTCTTCCTGAAAGTCGAAAGGGTCAGAGGCGTGAACTTGGTACCAAGCGTAGAAAGCTTCTCGTTGTTCGGTACGCATGTTGTCGGGGTCGTAATAGTGAGCCTCAGGTAATTGGGGTAGAACGGCATGTTGATTGGCTTCCGTATTGAAAAAGTGTGGAAAATACCCTTTAGCCATTTCTGTCATTCCAAACGTTTTAGGCATTCGACTCAAAGGCACGGCCAAGTAACTCATCGAATCTTTAAACTGTACTTGTGCCACTTGCATGAAAATGATTTTGGCTCCGTTCAAAGTGACTTTAGGACGTTCGGTGCCATGTTCTGTATAGTATCTGAGAAGAAACTGTCCATCGTATCCGGAGAAATTGTGAGCCATCACCGTGGCATGAGGATGACAATCTCCGTAACGTTCGATGTCCTCTTGGCTCCACGTCTTGTCGATGGGGTCTAAGACCCATCGAGCGAAATCGGCTAGCGTGTTCGGTCCTCGAAAGATTTCTTCACGCCCTCCAGGAATCTTGCTGCAGTGAGGGCAATGACTGAAAATAGGTTCTTGAATGCACTTCTCGCACGCTCGATGAGCCACGCAGAAATTAGGAATGTGAATGCCGGTCTCTTGCATGCATTCGAAATCGAAAAAGATGAAATTGCCTTTTTTATTCTTGTGACCGTCCTCTTTCTCTGGTTGGGGTTGGTATTTTTACACGTAGCATTGGTGTTCCAAGTCCACGATGTGGTGACAAATGTGACATTTTTTCTTTCCTCGACATACGTGTGCCTTGGCATTATTGCTAAGTATGCCTTGTCCACATGTATTGCACAATCTCAGCAGTTGACAAGCACATTTCTTCTGTGAACCTTGCGTCTTCAAATGTTGTTGGTAACAAGCAGGGCTGACAAACGTGCGCAGACAAGTTGAACAATGTACTGGTTCTTGTCCTTCGCTCAGACAGGGTGGAGAGGCCAAACATCCTGAGCATTTCCATCCACAATGTTTGTGTTGCTCTCGATTGTTATAGCAATAGTCAGATTTCTCACAGTAATAACTGTATCCCAGGAATGCGGTGATACTGGTAATGGTATCGAAATGGTCATCGTGATGATAAAGGTGAATGTATTTTCCATCCTTAAAGTCTTTCCCTCGAAACAACAGAGGTCCGCGCACTTCTTGAGGGTGCACTTTCAAGGTGTAGCGTGGAGCTAGGACATCTTGCAATTTTTGCATTTCAAGAATGTCGCAGGGTTTGTCTGTGGACAAACCGGCTTGTTGTAACAGGAGTTCTACTTCACGTCATTGTTTGGCTCGGTCCGATTGTCGAATAGTTTTCCAGGCTCTTTTCCATTCTACCGTGTCGTTCTTGTTGGCATAGGATCGTCCCACCACGATGGCTCGGGCTAAGCACATCTGGTCTTGAGGGTTGTGAATTTGGACGAGACTCTTTTTGGTGATGCGAAGGTCGTTCACCAATAACACCTTACTGCGTCCAGTCCCTTGAGGAGGAGAGACGTGGGTCATGGCCAGTGTGGCTTTTCCATCGGTGATGTCAAACTGGTCATCGGATTGTTGCACGTGCTGAATCTTGTCCATGACTTTGGAAGCGGTCAATTCTGCAGGGCTACTAAACTCGATCCAAACAGGGGATTTCAAACCCCTGTTTGGATCGAGTTTAGTAGTATGGAAAGTCTCAAGCGATCGTCTTCTTGGGTTTACATTGTCGCTTGAGTGTGGTGAGTAAACAATCCCACACCCCGGTGATGTACCTTTCTGCTTTCTCTAAAGGTACTTCGGACTTGAAATCTTTAAACTTCACCGTGTATTTGTAAGCCGTGGTTCTAAATTTTCTAGAGGAGCGCTTTTCGGTCTCTCGAATGGAATAGTTTTTGTCAGGGTTAACTAAGGGTGGTGAACTTTGTTTAGAGGGTTTGGATTCTGGTTCACTCATGTCCTATTCAATATCACTGGCATGAATTTGTGCCAAGACTTCAGCTCTGGTACGAGGCGATAGAACACGTTTCTGCCTCTTACTTTCTGCTTCTTTCTTCTCAGATGAATTGGATCGTTTCATCTTGAGTGTAAAACGTCAAATGACTAAAGTTTAAACACCATGGGCTACTTTATAGTCCTGGCAAACCAGCGTATATATAGGGTGTGTGTCTTGTCCTTTCACTATTCATTTCACTCTCTAGCCGAGCACAACGATGGAAGAGACTACCCAAATCGAACGTTTCATCAAAGCTTTGCCCTGGGTCATTAGAAAATTTTCTTCAGACCAGCCTTCGGACTACTCTCCTTCCTTGCGAGATAAAAGTGAAGATACTTGCTATATCTGTCAAAAGAAAGGGCATTGGTCTTCAGAGTGTCCAGACCGTTAAAAAAAGGGGGGTTAGAAAAGACAAAGGTCAAGATACCTGTTATCAATGTCAAGAAAAAGGACATTGGTCTCCAGATTGCCGAAAAAAGAAACAAGAGGAGTCAGAAGAAGAAGAGAGGGATTGTTTAAAGAATGAAGAAGAAGAAGAAGTGGAGAAAGAAAGTAGAGAGGTAAAGAAAAAGAAACAGGAAAAGAAAAGAAGAAGGGAAGAAAGTGAGGAGGAAGAAGAGGAAAAGAATGTGAAGAAATTTAAAAAACAGAGAGTAAATAATGAGATAAAAGAAGTCTATGAACTTTTTTAGTGTTTTGTTGTGAATTGTGAATTGAATTGTAAATATTAATAAAATAATAAATTAATTATAAAAGGTAAGTGTCTTTGGGTTTTTGATTTTAAAATAAGAACCTACACTCACGCACTCATACACAGACATGTACTATAGGGGTAAATGAGTTGGTTTTTCTGGGGTTTTTTTTCGAGTTATTGGCAATTGAAATTGTATCTCTTTTCGAGAGACGTGGGTGGCCCTGAAAAGGGCCTTTTATTTGGTGAAGGGGTGACTTTAAGCAATCAACTTTAACTGCCTTAAGGCTTTGCCACGGCCGAGGCCTACTTCTGATGATGATTTGGTTGAAATCACTAAGGGCGGTACGGTAGACTTAGTCCCAGGGCTGGAGTGTTTAGCTCGGGAAGGTCGTATTCTCTTCGGTCGTGATAAAGAAGTCAGATACATTTGTTTCAGACTTCTTAACTACGCTAAAATGTCCAACAGTACCGTGACGGTTTGACTTTTACCCTCTTGTTTCTTTGCTACTTCTTCTTCTTGCTGTTGTTGTCTTACCTCTTCTTCTTCTTGCTGCTGTTGCTGTAGAAGAAAAGCTTGTTCTGCTCCCTTTTGCTACTGCATAAATTTCTCCAATTCTTCTTTCTGTCTCTGTCTAAAATTCTCCACGTGTGGTAATGAAGGAGAAGGTGACGAAGGTTCTGGAACAAATTCTTGTGAGGTAAGAAAATCCACATAATCCCAATTCACCTCTTCTGAAAGTAAGTCCGGGTTCCCTTGTGTAGTCTCCACGGCTGGTGCATCCCAATTGATCGTTTTCTGAGTTTCCGTCATGTTGAAAAGCTGTCGCATAGCGAATCTATATAGACTACGTGACGTCAATGACTGCTCTCTTCGGATTGGATGTGGGCTGACTGAATTTTGTAACGCGTGTTTGGATTGGTCAACGAACTCAATCTGTTTCAATCCTTTCTGTCCCTATAAATAAGCGCAGTTCACTGTATTGATTCACCTGTTCTCGGAGCCTCAAGATGTGGACAGACGTTCAATCTTCAACCCTTGTGTCAACAATGATGTTCAGGATGGACATACCCATGTATGTCCGATCCAAGTGGACCGTTGTCAGTAGGACCACCACCAGTCAATGGATACGTAGGATTTACGTGGAGAGGCAAGGATGCCTCCAAAGAGTACTCATTTACGGTCCTACAGTCAGACGAAGTTTAAGGCAAAGAAGATGTCGCAGATGCCCTTTATGTTAAGGGCATATTAACATAAACCAAAGACCCTTTTCAGGGCCACTCCAATTTCTCGAAAAGAGATCTACTTTCAATTGCCTAGCCCATTTTTTATTTTTATTTTTCAATTTTTACCTGTTCCCTTTCCATAGACCCATCAGGTCGGGACCGTATTAAAATAGGGTCCCCACCCTTGAGGCTATACAGGCCCACGATTTTTCTCCATGTTAAATTTCCATTGAGGCTAGACAGGCCCAAAATATATTCCCATGTTAATTTCACTTGAGGCTATACAGGCCCACGATTTTTCTCCATGTTAAATTTCCATTGAGGCTAATCAGGCCCAAGGGGTATTTTAATGCTAATTCCCACTGAGGCTAAGGTGCCCCACCTTACTACTAACGTTTTTTTTTCAACAGCTGCAAGACGGAAAATTGTATTAACCGGGAGCATGCTCTTGCCTCGGACATTAAAATGTTGGTTCAGAATATAATTGCGGTATACTATGTTACCTATTGCGTTATATTTAGAAATACTTCGGTATTCCGCGGTTATCATGTATCGTGGTACCCACCTCTCCTCTCAAAGGTTTACTTGATGGAAGGTATATGGTCGAAGATTTATGGTTGCTGTATGTCATTGTACGGAGTATGCGTATATATAATTACTTAGCACTAGTTTAGTTTATAAACAGTGCGTATGCAGTGATTAGGTTTGTAGCTGAAAAGCGTAGGTGTGTAGATGTTATTCGACAAGATGATGAAAGTGTCGCTGATTTTCGTTTCAATCCTCGCTATAACAGCTGAGACACGCCAAATATGTTTATATTATTTTCTTAGTGGTAAATCGTTTTAGCCACCCGTTCCTATATACAGTTGTCTAGGGTTACGGTTCTCGAATAACAGAAAATTTGTCAAAGCTAAGATGAACTCGAGAGAAGTATTATATCACCCAAGGTACGAAATATAAACAAACTATAGTTAATGTGATCTTAAGGCATTACAAATAAAAATTGTTGTTGTTGTTGTTCTAGGGTTTAACGCCATTTTTCAGCATAGGATAGGCTATACATGGCGGACAGTATAAATGGTGGAGGAAGAACCCTGGAAAACCCAGGGAAGAACCACAAACCCACGAGAAGCTACAGGCAGGCTCTCCCACGTACCCACGTAATGGTGGATATTTAAGCAATTGAAATGACTAGTGCTTTTCTTACATCGAATGCAACTGTTATAGACAGAAAAAAAGAAAAGAAAACGAAAATATTGACAGTTTTTAAAAGACTGAGGACAATAACATGCATTTCAGTGCAATATAGCGAACTCAGTTGTTTTGAGGTGGTAGGTTATGGTTACGTTTTCTAAAACGTTATAGTATATGTCACAAAGACAAATAAATAATCCAGATATATATGAGGCTCAAAACGATAAAGGCAAGTTTAAGAATATAATTGCAGCTCTCTGATAGTCTCAACCCACTTAAAATTGACACTTCATATCCTAGCGAAATCTTTCACACTTTACAAGTTGATATGTGATGTTCTTAGTTATGTCTCCTTCATTTAATTATATTACAATGTTTAATACGAGTGTTTGTTTTAACAATTTAATTTCTGTACTCCATGAAAGAATATGACTTATTTATCAGTTTCTTCTTCTCTCATTTTCTGCAAATGATCACAAACATTTGATTTTTATTTTTTCCCCAATTGTTTTTTTCAAGTTTGCAAGGTTTTCTGATACTTGTATGGCATGTAAAGTTCTTTGAAGAATTTTTTGAATGAACAGCACACACAGTCCTATATGATACTGCGTCGTTGGGCAGTACATTCAGTGTGAAGGATGTTTTCTGGTTGGACAGTATACAAATAGAGTTCTTTAGGATACTTCCCGTTTGGAAAGTATTCGCATGGTTCTTTAGGATACTTCCGGTTGGGTAGTACACACACACACACAGAGACACACACACACACCTTAGGCAAACTGACTGGAGAATTCGCTACTGTAATTTCACTTAGTAAATGATTGATGTTATTCTCTAGCGAAAGTATTGGTCATATTACGCGTGTCATATCTGTGCGTACTGTTGGGAATTGCTTTGTATGGTTTTCTGCATGGAGAGGCGGTAAGGCGATAAACTGACTTGTTAAAAAATGAAAAGAAAATCATCCAATGGAACCCCTTTTTCCCCACCCACGCACCCACCTTCCCGTCTCTAAAGGAAAATAGATGCTTACAAAATCTTCTTTTTCAGCTCACTCAGTTAAAATAACTTTCCATTTGCTCTGTAATGCGCACGTAGTGTATCGTGAAGAAATCTTAGTTACTCGTGGTCATCCAAATTCAGTGACATTATTCAGATCTATTTTTGAAAACTGCTAGTCTAATAGCCTTTCAAGTATACAGATTTTGCTTTCCCTCTCTTTATTGATGTCGCCGCTGTCAGTTCGTCATTCAGACTGTCTGCCTATTTATTTATCGATCGAGCTAACAAGACAATAATTTTGAATATCCCGGTATGTACAGGTAGTGTTCTTTAAAGTACTCCTATCTTTTCTACTAGAGAGAGAGAGAGAGAGAGAGAGAGAGAGAGAGAAAGTGAGAGAGAGAGAGATGGATGTACCACAGCGGCATGCCAAGATTCCAGTCTTTCCATCATTACATAACAATGGTTTCCAAGCGATTTCCGAGTTTTGTTCGGATCCATTGACTAGAAAATTTGTAACGACGAATCGGTTAAACAAATGGTTGTGAAAGGGGTGTGAGTTAGTATTACACACAGAATAATAAAGGCCTATCTGTCAAATAACATGGCCCTGGTGACTGATGTCCGGTTGACACTTTTCGTTTTATATTCTGTTAGCAGAACACTATTCCACTTTACCAAAATTTAAAACCAAAAACAAAATCGAATTATGGATAATATTCGTTATTTGGTCTAATTTTTTATTCAAGAACTACAGAAATACGATTTCATATTTTAAATATTTATATTTGCAACTATTGTCAACACAACAAACTAACAACATTCATTTGAGATGAAGGCATGTTTTGTAAAACAAATTATATTTACCATCAGTTTTTACTTTTAATTATTTATCTCGCACGTTCCCATAGCATCGCTTCATAAATAATAGATAATCATTCTTTCATGTTTTGGAAAGTAAATAGATAACCCTATATATATATATATATATATATATATATATATATATATATATATATATATATATATGTATATATATATATATATATATATATATATATATATATATATATATATATATATATATGCCTGTCACAACTGTATCTGTGCAAATAAATATTGTATTTGACATTTTGACCATACGACATCAACATCTGGGTGCGACGTTTGGAACTCATACCGATTTCGTGATCTTCAAAATATGTGGAGAGAGAGATAGAGAGAGAGAGAGAGATTTGACGCCGTCTAATATTATACTTCAAATATTAGTGAGCTCGTAGTGAACTATGTCATTTTGTGAACACCTAGTAACGAATTTTACATATCTGCCATCCGAGTTTACTTTGGAATGGACACGATAATAAGGTTTTATTAAAGTAACCCTTCTTTTAAAAAAAACAACGGATAAAGGTCTATAATATTCTTGTTTTTGCTGAGCTTTGATCAAAGTATTAACTTTATGATTTTCAATGGCATATCTTTTCGTTTTCTGTTGATTTTAACGTTTAACTCAATATTTTAACGTCAAATATGGTGAAAATATTCAGACAGAAATCTTTTCTACATTTACTTGTGGAGTTTGTAAGTAATAAATCCGTTTCTCTTGTAAAATTTAATCTGATCTAATTCCAGAAATTCTCCGCTTGAATCAATCAAATGACAGATAGCCTGAAATAGTCTCCTTGATTTAGTGTGTGCGTGTGATATAAAATGTCAAAGCTGTGACCCATGTACTGCCCAAGCGAGAAGTATCCTAAGGAACTGTGTGTGTGTGTGTGTGTGTGTGTGTGTGTGTGTGATATAAAATGACAAAGCTGTGACCCATGGGTTAGATACACGATGTAGAGAAACGCGTCCAGAGGAAATAGTCACACCATAGAAATCATCGCATCTTTGCAGACTTTTATATATGGTTCTGTCACGGGAATCTCAACTGAAAATAGAGCAACCCTTTTGCTAGTTTTTTCGGCCTTAAGGCATATATTTTCATATTTCCGCGAAATCAGTGGACTATTTACCGCCAACATTTCCAATCAAACAGCCTTTTTTAATGGGAAGGGTCCTCAGAATTAAGTTTTTCGTGGAAGGGGCACATAATCATTTTGCTAGTCCATCGTATGAATCACAATATATTCGCCATTATTTAAAATTGTATTATCCAGAGTCACAGGCAACATTAAACCGTAATTCACTGCTATTAAAATATCGTTTAAAGAAATTTACGAAATGTATTGGGCTGTTTGCAGACACGATTGTTGTTGTTTGGTGTTTAACTGCAATTTATACACATTATTGGCTATATCACAAAGTGAAAGTTTCAGATTTGATCCGTAAGATTGTATCAAGGCCAATAGACACTATAGGTGTTAAAACATTTGGACATAAGGAGACACTTTTTTCGAATTGTCACGAAACAAGAAAGATATCCATTTTAAGCTTAATAAATATATTGGGTACATTAAAGTATGACTCATCGGATATGCCATAATTCTTCTTTTAGAAGTTAAAATGAGTAAGATTACATAACGATATTCTCACCTGATCAATATTTTCTGAACGTAAATTGACATTATGAACAATAATTCTGGGTTAGTTTGCCGTGTTAGATGTTTTAGTAAGGTTCAGTCGGTGTTACAGAAAGACTGGCACATATACACACGCCAAATGAAAACATATATATATGTTATTTTAGTAATTGTTTCGATGGATAAATTCAGGTACAAGTCACCCAATCATAGAATATTGGACAGCCGGAAATGACATCATAGTTGAAGGTAGTTGGGTCGGGGAGCCTAGCAGTGAAGAAATGGAATTCAAGCCATGGGCACCTGGAGAACCGAATCAAAGTCTAAATGGTATCGACGATTGTGCTGGGTTGTTTAACTGGCAAGATTTCCGCATGAACGACGACAACTGTGATGAACCTCGATATTTCATATGTGAAAATGAGTAAGTCCACAGAGATTGAGCAATTCCTTCGAACATGAATCGTGGGTCAAAGTACTACAGAGAATAGAGTATGTGATAAATATGATCACCTCTTTAGTATTTATGCGGTCGTAGACTGGAGTGATCACTCCGGTGGCATCGGATGTGGGTTCGAACTCAGGCCGAGTCATACCAAAGACTTATAAAAACGGTACTAGCAGCTTCATAGCTATGTGCTCAGCATTAAAAGTTAGTGTTAGGACTGGTTGGCCTGCTGTCAGGATAATAGACAAGGAAGTATTGTGGAGGAAGTGTAACGTACTCATTTTATTTTACAGCACATAGACTAGAAGTGACTGTTGCTATTCAAGGTTAACCTGCAATGGCGTGAATGGGACTGTAGTACTAGTTTCAGCCATTGCACCAGTTACTCTACTGAAATCAAATTGTTACTATTTTTCGCGTGTCTTGACCTTTTAAACAAACCTTTTATTTCTGATATGGTATCAAAACCTTAATATGTTCCTGTTTAAGCGCAAAACAACTTTTGTTAAATCAAGTTTTAGGATATGGTTTCCAGATATCTTTCTGAATGCATTTTATGCCTGACGTGTAAGAGACGCACCCCCGCCGAAAAAAATCCAAACATTAAACAAAATCAAACAATACAAATAGCCCAAAATTTAGCAAAACAGACAAGAATACAAATGACAAAACAATACAAAACAAAACAACAAACATGTGTAATGAAATTAATTCTTTATTGTATGAAAAACTTTCTGTTGGCTATTATAAACGTGCATGTGTCCAGAAATGATTCCTCATTCATCTTGCCACGTCATTATCCCGTTTAAACTTTGGCCTAAGGAGCGACGTCGTCCGTCCACAACCAAGTAAATTGAACAGCAAAGCATTGATAAAATGGAAATATTTTTGTGGTGACACTATCACCAAGACACAGTCGAGCTATGTTACGTAAATATATAAATGGTGAGAGCGAAGAGTAATCTTACATAGATATTTAAAAAATGAAATATCGACATACATGATAATTCAACTAAAGTTTTAAACTGTTATATGTGTCCTATACTTTTCAAACGATTCTAATTCTATTGGCAGTCAGGGTGAAACACAGAGTTTACAAACGTTTCAGTTTTGAAGTGACTCATTTGGCCATGTAGATAGCGTTTAAAAGGTCTATTGTAATCGGATGACCAAAAACACATTTATATCACTTATTTTTCGTCTTTGCAAGAGGTCACCGATTTTCTTTTTCTGTACTATAAATTTAGCTGTATTTGACAGATACCAAAATCACTATTATAAATTACCTTTTTATGTTCCCATGGGCGAAATCAGTTCAAATTGATCAACCGGTATGTTGTTCCCCTCAAAACAGGAAGCTTTACCGTCTACTATTTCTTCTTTCAGAAACAAGCCTAATGGACCAGTAGTTGCCTGAAAAGGAAGATTCAGCACATGGCTATTGAAAAGAAACATGCTGTTTACAACGCGTATTTCGTGTATGTTTTCTTGCCTTGAATAAATGCTATATGCTGTAACACTTCGCAATTTATGTTCTGTTTTAATACCGAAATACGCCCATCAATCTAATTTGATCGAGATTTGTTTCCCCTGACATGGGTGTGAGATTTTTGTACAACAAAATATAAAGAAACGTTTCTCTATAATGGTTTTGAAATAACAAGACAAGCGAACCAATAGCAATCTAATTTTACATTGATTATGCATAAGGAAGACTAATCTTAGCAGTGTGCGAACGTTAGAAGAAACATGTAATTCAGAATGATTAACACAAGTTCTAAAGATCGATATATAACTAGTATTCGGGTTCTGAATAGCACTTGGCCTGCAGAAAAGCCATGGTCTTATCGTTCCAAGTAAACATATATTTCATGGCATTTTATAACAATTGTTATAATATTTATTACAAAACAAGCGAAAACTGTATAAAATGCAGAAATTTAATGTTGACAATTGATCTCCTTTACAAAATGGAATTCAAACACTCAGTCTGTCTAGTGAGAGTTCTCTGCCTTAAATGAAGGCGCTTCATGTATTCAGTCTTTCACTGTGAGACTGCACTTTATGAGAACTCAGTAGCCTCAGGTATTAAACATATACATTGCGTGCTGTTCAACTGATTATGAATGAAGTATGCAAGAAAAGTAAATGACACCTCATCAAACACTAATACTGCTCAAACATTTCAGTAAGAAGGGAGAATGGAAACCTGCATGATCATTGACTGATGGTGTATTTGCCTCCATTTGGCAACGTCACGTACTTCCCAGGTGACAGAAGGTAGGTTCTCGTGAGAGAATAAATTGCACATTACCAACGGAATTCAAGTTTTCACAAAATCCTTCATGGTTTTGTAATTAAAGTTGTTCGGAAGATTTGAATTCCTGGATCCATAAAATGACGCCTGAAGATTCAGTCTAGTAGGTTATCACCATCACTCTCTGACACAGACTTCCTATTACTTAACAAAGACGTAATTCTATCATTGCTTATTCCTATGTTATTATTATATCGATTCAGTTCTGTGTTAGAGGTTTCATTTGTCAATCTTTAACGCAAATAAAATACTAATCTGACTAGAGAAATGAATAAGCTCATTGGATAACGTCCCGGACTTGAATCGTGCTTTCGGATTATCCTGAATCGGCTACTGCGTGCATCCTTGGGAAAGGACTTAACTCTAATTATCTCGGCACAATATAACCACTAGTTACTGTGTCGAAAGACACTACACCCTTACGCGAATATAAACCCTGTAGATCAACACTTTTTCACTCTCCCCCAAAATGTATTTCTGGTTTTTTCCTTCAATTTGTTTTAGTTTTCCTTATTTATTTTACATTAACCATTTCTATGAAGTTTATGGTTCTACATTTTATTAGATAATCACGGTTCGTTTTTAGATAATCTTACCTCTAAATAATCAAAATCTGACAAAATAAACGTTAGTATAATCTAATAATATGTTGCAAAAATATCTAAGAGTCAGCTATTGAACTATTCCAAAAGTATCATAGTTTAGTCCAAGCAGACTACCTTGCCAAAGAGTAGTGTCTCCACTAGATTTCCCTTTAATAAATATTTTAGATCTCCAAAATTCATTTTTAAAATGAATCAGTCAGAAACTCACTACACAAAGGCCACCACAAATTGACGATTCTATTGGTGGCAGTTTAACTATCCCTTCTCAAAAATTATGTAGCTATAAAAGCAGGTGACAACATATATGTACAAGGAATTTGTCGATTGAATGCACTGATGTTCGATGGAGTGGTAGGTTCAACTGGGCGTGATAAATAGATAAGACCTAAAACTTGTTATGTATTGTCAGTAGCTAGGTGTGTTTTACAAAATTTAACACCTTATCTTACCACCTTATGCGTAATAGGAATTCTTGCCATACATTGAACAAGCAGAGGCTGATTCAGTTAGGTTTGCAGGCTGCTGGATGGAGGGGATAGCAGAGCCAGCATGCCACTCCTTCCCCCGAAAAAAGAATGACCACGACAAAATCCAGACCGTTACTAGAATAAGTTTTGCTTTCAGTTGGATGGTTAAATGATTTTCTTGAAACGCTCACAATGAATGAACTTTCCTGAGGTTTCGATCCTGAGCTACAACGAAGGGTTCCATCCCACAGACTCCTCGACTACTTTTTTATGTCTCTCCTAGCCAACATCCTTGTATCTTCTCTGGCAAGACCATGTGATTCTCACCAAAACTGGATTACTTCTTCCAATAACACTATATATAAAATCCAGTTGAAAATCCCCGGGTTCTTTTGCTGTGATTAAAATAGTTGTATTTGGTATGATGGTCGAACTCAGCTTTAATAACTCAAAGTCATTCAAAGTGCTGTGGTTGTTTAGAAGACGACACCATGTCCTACTTTGAATAGTAATGGTGACTTACGAATGTGTCTGAAAAATATTTCTAGAGCAAGTAACGATCCCTATCCGTTTGATAATGGAGCTACAATATCATGTGACGACATTTCCGCATAAGTAATTTCTGTTTGAATGCCAATCGTTCGTATAGATGCTGCATGCTTCGTGGATGGGACCCTTATGTATTGCATATGCCGATCGTTGTGCAAGCCGATTCGTATTCTGGCTCCGACCTTGATATTTAACGCAAAATCATTGTATAGTTTTTAACCACCCTTTCTGATTTAACTGTTGAGTCGTCAAAAGTGCTTTTAGATCAAAGAAATATAATTTAATTTTGAAATAAAAAACTAAAATTTAGCAACAAAATATTTTAGAAACGTTTTCATGAGATATCATAGCTATCGTTGTCCTCGAGTTCTTTCCTCTAATCTTAACTACTTTTGTAATTTGCTGGTATTTCTTCCCTGATGTAAGATCATCGTGCAATGAACTAAGCAAAGTATTTATGTAATGCATTTTAAAAAGTAAAACCTTAGAATCTACTTGCAGTGTTTCATGCCAATGTTTGAGTGTTTGACTTTGAATCGTTTGGTTGAGGTCACACAATTGGTTTTCGTGAAATTCATAAAATGATGAACGAAATTCAACAGAAAAAAAAAAACACTTCATATGCCTAGGTTCAGGTAGTATAACAGTACATACCATACTGCGGTCTTAAAAGATGCACATCATAAAGGTCAATGTTAAGCGAAAAACGTGCCCTAGATCTTAAATGGCAAAGTCCCGTTCTTTATCACCATCACTACTGGAGTTTTTAATAAATAGACACGTTTCTGACTATTTCAGTCTTGTGAGATTTTAGTGGGACAACTGCCTGAAAGGTTTATCATGGCATTATTTAGCTGATGTATGTTTATTACAACAAAAGAATATGAGCTTCTATAAAGAAATATCACAAGTTGACATAAGACATATTATGATAGTAGCACGTAATGCCTGTCATTTTCTATGGCATGTAGAGTTTAAGAATACATACACAGTTCTATTCTGGTGTTTTGAGCTTACAATGTCTTCTGTTTCCGTGTCACAAGACGATCTTTTGACCAATCTAAACGAGTGTTAGAAAGACTTAGTAAATTTGTTGGATTGAAAATCTGTCTAATCAGTTATTTCCTTTTTAACACTTCACATGCTTTTCCTTTGTCATTTCATAGTATAAAGTCCTGTTAATATTAATTAGACGAGCTTGATATGGCCATGTCATTGTATGCTATTGATAATGTAACATTGTATGTTGAACTTGACATTGTCCAAAATCAAGTTAATTTTCTACTTGTCCTGAATCATTGATTTGTTTTATTCTGTGATCAACTAAATATTATTTCTTTTTAACATAAGAGGAATGTTCCAGAATCCTTTCAAACGGTCAAATTTTGTAACATAGTTTGCCTTGACAATTTTGTCAATGCGGTAGCTGATTCTTGGCAATAGAAATGAATCTGTTTCTTTTGTTTTTTTTTTGTTTTTTTTGTCACACTATTTTCCTATAGTCTGTGCAAATGCGGAAAGTATTATCTGGTTTTCGTACAAGTATACATTGTGAACTCCAGTCACTTTTACTTGATTCTATGAAATTATTCTCCAGCAAGCACTGAATTTCGTTTTAAAACAATATTGTTTGTGAGGGTTAATCCTGTATGGAATCTGTTTCAAAGGTGTGGAATCTTTAATTTGAACGTCACAGTAGATTTTATTTGTTCGTATAGGAACATCAGAAACAAGTGCTCATATTCAAGTAACAGCTCTGTCAAAGTTTCTATATTCTGTTGCTTAAATCTTCCCTATTCTTATGTCACTTGTTTAGGCTCGAATAAACAGTAACACAAGAAAGAGTGGAAACAAGAAACCTTTAAACATATAATAATTTATTTCCCTGGAAAAATTCTGTAAAAATGAAAAATATATGAACTTACGGTTTTATGGAATCAAATCAAAAAATAATCCAAAATTAATCTGCGAATAAAATTTTAGTAGTCCTAATAACAATGTGTTCTACTGATTTCACGTTCGTATCCCGACGAAGAATCCAAGATGGAAGACGATGACATATGTTGTAATTTGTAGTGTTGCAGTCTACAGTTCCTTGTAGAAATAAATATTATTACTCCGATTTCTGATTGCTGAATAAATTTGTATAAAAAAAACTGTTCTTGTTCCACAATATTACATGAGCACACGTATTTTCCAGAAAAATGCTAGAAATAATCCTTTTGAATCAAGGTAATTTGAAATAACTCCAAACCAAGTAATTTAAAATAACTCCAAACAACACAACGTACAACTAACAGTTTATCAGCCCATATTCTACTGACATTAATTCTCCAAAACATGGGTTATATGGGCTTTCTAAAACGTAAACAACGGTCACGTGATCATCTTCTGGAAGTTTAAACAAGCAAATATTTGTTACAAATCACGTTTACCCAGTGTGACCCTGACGAAAACCAACCATGTTTACTGTAAGACATAAAATATAAAAAAAATGTTTATATCTTAAAGACAAAGTCTCATCATTCCTTGGAATAAACCAATCCATTTAAAACAAAATAGAACTTGTTTACGAAGGTTGCCACAAATTCTGAAAGAAATTTAGGATTTGGATGAATACGTGGTGTTTATAAACTAACAGTCAATTGCAAACTATTTTCCAAAAAGTATCATCTTCAGTGGATAAATTTACATTACAATATCATGTAATGACAAATAAAGAAACAAACTTTAAAAATGACAAACAATTAAATTGAAAAAATCATATTCTAAATCAGATTTAATTAAATAAAATATACATAACACTATGTGGGACAATAAGTGATTGCATGTTTAACCTGGCTATCTCTCTCAACATACTTCGTTAACATACTTATATAGCAAAGACTTTTGTTTTCGCCTCCCATGAGTATTGATTTATATATTTTAAATCACTTACTTTCTTTTCAACTGTGAAGGAAAATATTACTTAGAGTGAAGAGGATTTTGTGGTATGGGCAAGAGAGCCAGAACTTTATCACCAGGCTGAAAACATCAGTCCGTTATATTTAAATTATACTCAATTTCATGTTTGATTGAGTAGAATGCACATTAGTTCTTGCAAACTCCCAAGACTTTCACAACTTGTTTTTAAAATTGGAAACATGTTTGAGAAGATTAATTTCTGTATTTTCATTTGAAAAAAATGTTCTCTTTTAATAACTTCCAAAAACTAAGTTCAAAAGGACTGATTCCTAACTGATTCTCTAACAGCAAACAACATTAAATGAACCCTTTGTCCCAATCTTTTCCAGTATCAAAACAATATGACTAAATCATATATTTCAAAGTATGTTGAAAAGTTTCTTAAGCCCTTGTATTTCAAGATGATAGCAGAGGACTTGAACTGCTGCATGCCTTATCATGCATAACTTGCTAGAAAATTCCAGTTATTAAATGTAACTTTTGATCACATCGAACAGAATTGGGCAGGCCATACTGAGTTAAAAATAAGCCTTTATCAAAGCATTTACTATCGTTTTAGTTCTAATATTCATGAAAGGAGTTTCCTCTGGGAAGCTTGTAGATGTACACATTATAGTCAACAAGTACTTGTTTCCTGAAATGATATTAGGTAAGGAACCAACAAAATCTACCATTTTTCTGCTGAATAGTTCGTTAAATGCAGGAATATGATATAGATGAGCCTTATGAATGTTCTGATTGAGTTTCCTACCAGTTGAGAAGTATGACAAGATCGACAGTATTTAAAAACATCACTTTAAAATTTGGTCAATACAATTGCTTCAAGATCTCGTGATGCACTTTGTCCATTCCTAAGTAACCAGCCAAATTGGTTTCGAAGCCAGACTAAGAATCTTCTGTCTTTACCACTTTGTTACTTCAATTTGACAGTTCAACGACCACCTGTCACCAACAGATACTCAAGTTGTATCGATTTTTTCACAAGGACCCCATTTAATAAAAATAAAAACGTGTAATTATGCGGCTTCAGTTTCACAAATAGCTCTCTTTAACAAATGGGAGATGTCGGTATCTTTTCCTGTTTAAAGACTAGTCACCATGATTAGAGTACAGAAAATGAGTAGTTAAAAGAGGATTACTGTGATCAATACCCGTTGATTGAGCGACAAAGGAAGTACAAGAGACCTCATCAAAAACCTGACCAACACATGTGTCAGCTAAAGAAAACTTTCCTGATTAACATCAATTTTAAGAGCTTTCTTTGCCATAGCTCTAGTAACTGCAAACGCTGGGTATAAATCAGGAATTTCTTTTTCAATGGGATCGACTTTAAGATCCTAACAAGTTTTGTCAGTTGCAAGCGGATTAGCTACAACATTATATACAGTAAGGTCATTGCCTAGTAATAAATGAATACTCTCGATGGGTGACCGTGACCTTGACCTCTTAGAAATAAGTGCATGTTGAATAGGTCTGTATTGATTCTGTTGATCATTTTTAAATTTCTAGTACTCAGAAAGTATGTGCCATTTCTTCTTGCAAAAGGTAAAAGTTGGAAGATATATAAAAATACTCGTCAGCTGTACGATCAGCACTTTTTAACGTTTCGAAATTATGCTCATCAAAGTGAGTCGTAACGATACTATGGCCGTTGTTTTTAACTCTGCACCTAATACGCGTTGTCGGAGATTCTCGTAATCTTGACCAACTTTCGTGACTCAACACCACCTATCAAATAACTGTTCTTATTTGAGATTCTTTATATATATATATATATATATATACAAGTAATTTCAGTAAATAGCTAACATGACTATATTTCGACTATCTTTTTGTCCAAGTATTGCAAAGGCCTCTTAATGTTATAGGATGTATCATTAAGAATGTCATTAAATCAATTATACGAGGCTAGGCAGTAAACTGATTAAATGAGGCTGTAGATCAGTTAGATGTTGGTATTGTACTTGTGGTGCTAAAGATTAAAGGGTTGTTATGGTTTGTTACTACGGCCAACATACATATATGACACCGTGTCGAAAACGGTTTGTAGTTCGTTTACTCTGATTATGCATAGGAAACATTCGAGATTGACAATTACGTGTAATTACTAGAGCATAATGGTTGAGATACGTATTATTGTCATGTCCGACATCGACCCTATTCTTTATTTTTCGCGAAATTTGTATATATGATGAGCATAATTTAATCAATAAAGACATACTGTTTAAAAATAAATGTTTTAAGGAAATTGCAATCACAGTTTTTTCTTTCTTAAAGATTCCATAATGAATAAAATGATGTGTCGATTGTACAAAGTTACGCTTATTGCATGCAAATGATCCGGTGATAACAGAGTCCACTGAACGCTATCATAATCAGCTTGTACACAGTCCTGTATAGATAAAACCACCATTTTCATTTCATATGCAGGCTATAGACGGAAATATTACATTTTAGAATTGATGGAATTAGTCTTGCAAAATTGAAGAAACAAAATTCTACCTGATTCCCATAATGAAATCTAGCTTACAAAAATGATGTTAGATGACAGATTTCCTCTTCTTCGTTTCTTGTATAAGAATGCAGCAAAATGGCTGGAAAAGCTAAAAACAAAGCTATCTGGACATCAAAAGTATATCAACTCACGGCTAAGAAGAGAATCTGCAATATTTCATCGAATGGTCTAATGAGTGCCGATACACTCCTGACTAATAATGAACTGGAAGACATGGATTGGCTTTATCTGGATACCAACAGGTACGTTGCACACTATACCAAGAATATGATTATGTGTTTCATACCTTGAACATTTTTTTTGTTCTGTTCACATCCTTTGATTCTGCGTGTCTGTAGAATTTTGAATAATTGTGCACATATATTCGTATCATAAGTAAACCGCAGTATGTGAAAGGGTTGCGTATGCCAATATTATATATTAGATATTTTTTAATATGTAATGAATATGACATCTGCAAAGGAATGTGATTTGGTGTGTGTGTGTGTGTGTGTGTGTGTGTGTGTGTGTGTACAGTGTCTAGTTTTCTGTAAAGTTTGTGCATTGTTATATCGTTTAATTCAATCATTGATGTAAAATATTATACTTTACACGATGAAACAAGCCAAAATGCTCCTTTAACACGGATAAAAGCATAATAAACTGTATAACTTTAGTAATATATTGTGTGTGTGTGTGTTCATTGTAATCAGCTTATATATCAGCTAAACAGCATTACTAATATATAGCATTGATTCACACGTATGTAGAACTTATCTCCTATGGAATTTGTAACATTGTTTGTTCTCTTGCGAGTATCGTTGCTAAAACCATCTGGGGTGTTTCAAGCCCAAAGGCTTTTGTCAAGCTGAACTCAAAGCGATCTTTGTATATTTAGTCATTATATTAAGTAATAAATATTATTTAGTTATTTATGTCATGCAAAAAAATATTGCATAAATTAAGGTATTAACTCAACATTCATATCATATTCGTTATCTGGATCCTTGACTTTTGGTAAAATTTATTGAAGTAGTTTGCTCATATTAAGTGAAGGTGGTGGCCGTATGTTCGTTGGTAAATTCGTTCCATAATGAAATATTATCTTTCTCAAAAAATTAAAATATACACTTCCATTATCGTTTTTCCCCTCCTGATTCGCACTTTTCATCCAGTTTAACTTCCCCGTATTGACATGCTAAAGTGTTAAAACAATTTTATCTAATGGGAGTGTAGTGAGCGAGTAGCTTCGTGAGTGCAGTAATTGAATAGCTTCATGAGTGCAGGTCATGAGTAGCTTTGCGAGTGCAGTGAACGAGTAGCTTTGTGAGTGCAGTAATTTAATAGCTTCATGAGTGCAGGTATTAAGTAGCTTCGTGAGTGAAGTGAGTGAGTAGCTACGTGAGTGTAGTGAGCGAGTAGCTTCATGAGTGCAAGGATTGCGAAATTTAGTGAGCACAGGAAGTGAGCATTTTCGTAAGTGCAGTGAGTGAGGAGTTTGTTTATTGCAGGGATTGATTAGTTTCTCGAGTGCAGGGTTTGAAATGCTTCATGAGCGCAGTGAGTGAAAAGATTCGTCAGTGCAGAGAGTGATTAGCTTCGTAAATGCAGAGGGTGATTAGCTTTTTGAGTTCAGGGAGGGTGAAACTTTGTGGGTGCAGGGAGTAAGTAGATTCGTCAGTGCAGGGAATGTTTAGGTTCATGCATGCAGGGAGTGAGTAGCTTAATGAGTGCCAGGAGCATCCTTATTATATTGCAATATGTGGCATACTAATAATATTAAAGAAATAAGCTTATTTCTTTCGCTCCGAACTCTGCCCAAAATATTAAAAAGAATGGACTGAAAATAAAGAAAAAAAGATATAATTGATGAAGAACACGATTTATTTAATATATGTATGGTTTTCCACTTCTGGCATATCAGCAGTCATGGCAGGCCTGTCAAAGTTCCTGCTATAGATTCGTAGAAACTGAGCAATCCTGTCATTCAGCACTGGTAAAGTTTACATTTTTGGTTCTCATGTAAATTTTTGTAAGTAGTGTATTGCTCTTAACATGATACATTTAGTGATACAGCAATTCAGTCAGCACGCGACGTGAAATACATCATGAAACATGGATGCAAACAAATACCATCTATGGAAGTGTATCAATTCTCGTTGCGTACCATAGATTTCAGCAGTGCAATATACCTCACGAATGGACGGTAATTACGTTTTATTATTCATGCATTAAAACGATCAAGTTGTAAAATAATTTCAAAGCCAGGCATAATTGGTGAACTAATCTTCTTCTATTGCCAAGACAGTAGCAGTATGGAGACCAACGGTACACGGCAAGAACCGGTCGTGTGCTGTTAAGACAAAAATGACACTTGAGTATATGTATGTTCTTTAATGACAAAATCCGTCGAATGTGTACAGCATTTATACCTACGTTAAGTGACAATATCCCTTGTATTCTAATTTAAACACACATGAATCGAACAAACGTCAATAAAGAATACAAGTACAATAATCATTTTTATAAATGTAGGACACGTAACATATGAAGAGCTTGATAACATCCTGATTCCTCACGATTCTTACTATATTTATTTTGTACAAATTTGTCTTAGATCTTTCCATCCATATCTATATTCAGCAATATTGCTATCAAAATGGCATGAAAATGGCACAGATTGAAGATGCTGGAGAATTTCAGTTCATAAGGGACACGCTGAAAAGACACTATAACGTAAATGGTATGGAAATAACTTGACAATTATTAAATCTGTAAATAGATTCTAAAAGCAAAATTTGTTAATGTGTTGATGTAGTCAGCAGTTGTAAGAAGATTATTTCTTTTTCTCGGCCGTAGGGCGTCGTGAGCGCGAAGAGTAATTTTGTTACGTTTTTAAAGTTATATAGTAAATTTATTCGGGTTTCTTTGATTCAAATATATTGTATATCTAAGACATACAATCAACAAATATGAGCTCGTAAATAGATAATATATATATATATATATATATATATATATATATATATATATATATATATATATATATATATATATACTGCGTTTAGTGATGACTTATTCTTAGTTTCTCGGTTACGTGACTAATATTCTGACATTTCCATTTAGCACTTGAATCAATGCATTTCTCTATATTTTTCAATTTTAATTTATTTGACTGATTTCGTTTCATCTTTGTGTCGATCGTATTTACACGATTTCACAGCTCAACAGATTCTCGAGTTTTTGGATTGATGGCTATTACAATGCAGCACTGCATCAGTGGATTTGGTTATCCAGTAATAAAAACATCAACTTCTTCTCATGGGCATCTGGGGAGCCCAATGGTATTGACCACTGCATTGGACTCTTCAATCATGAAGATTTCTATATGAATGACGATAAATGCGAAGTTGATAGAGCCTACATTTGTGAAGATGAGTAAGTGTATTGATTACATTTGTAAGCCTGAACTTTCTTTACATGATTAGGTTCAAGCACTCCATCTTCCTCGTCCTCATCATCGTGTTCTTCAGCCTCTATTTATTTTCTGATCACGCTGTCAATAACTTTTTTAAGTTTCTAGGTGTTTTGCACATTTTAAGTCTTCGACATCGAAATATTACAAATATGCTCACAAATTGATAGAAAACGTTTTATGAATAAAATACGTTATTATGAATAAAATACGTTATCTATTAAGTCATTCTCTCCTGCAAGCTTACAGCTTCATTTCATCGTATTACAATAAAAGTTTGTAACACTTCACAAAGGGACAATCCTTGATTGTCAGTTATGTTCTTCCAATTAGGAATAAGAAATCGCGTCCATTTATTTTATGTTGATCTTGTTTATTGGTTTAATATTGGTATATCAAAAAGCCACAACTTAAAATAGTAACAATCGTAAACGTACAAGTACTTCGTATTCTTTTTTTTTTTCTCATCGCTAAAATTCTTAATTCTCTGTAAAGTCTTTGAGTAGGAAATAGAAAGACATAATAAATTATCAAGCATATTCCCCTGATGAAGAAATTGTGTATCCAGATAGGCATACTCTTCAGTGTGTGTGTTTGTGTGTGTGTGTGAAAGATTAAGTTTGTGTATCTTTGCTTTCCACACTTAAATTATCAAAGAATACAATTTGACATATGTATGTGCTGGTTTTCTGGTATACTTTGAGAATTTCTATGTCGATAATGTAAATAGAATAAATATTTTAGTTCATTTTATATATAACTGCCAGTGAAAGTTTACCTTATTATTGCATTTTCAGAAACGGACTCCACAAGAATGGATCCTTTCTCGGATAAAAATCGTTTCGAATGTGTAAATCGTCACAATTACTTTATCATAACTGGAAGGAACCATCCTATCCTAGGAATCAAAGTGCAAAACGAACCAATGTAAAATGGATACCAGAGTGCTTAAATTTAAATTTATATTTGTTTGAATAATTAATCAACCTATACTATTTTGACCAAAGAATGCTTTTTTGTCTTGATATGAATGTATATATTGCTCTTCATATTAAACGTAATAAATATTAAAACTAATATATGTTGTGACGGTAGCCTTTCAAACCACTGATATAGCAATAAAGAGCATGTAGCATTTTGTAACCGATTTCAGGTATCTTTTACGCCCCCTACTTCTGATACCGTGTCATTTTCTTCGTTTTCTGGCCCTCTCGTCACGATTTCATAATGTCCATATGATTCTTATGAAAAATCTGCATTTCAAGTTGTATCGAAATCCACTTGTTTAAGGCTTGGTTTTGCTTTGTGGGTTTAACGCTATTTCTTTTTTTTCAGAATATGATACACTATACAAAGGAAGCTACTCACGGGAATCTATTGTCAAGCTTTCTCACATACTTACGTTGGCCGAGGCGAGATTCGAAATTAAGTAGACAAAAGTTGATGTCATTGATTTGCAAAGGCTTCTGCCTTAGACCTCACTGCCACCTAGGACCCCTCCATCTGTTTAAGGACTACTGGAAATGCCAACAAGCTTCACGGGGAGGTGGGAGGTGGGGGGGGGGGGTATGGTATAGCAAAGTCTAAAGCAAAGGAAATGCATCCGTGTTAACATCAATCCGCTAAATTCGATATTTTCGGACATCATCTTTCATTCATAAATAAAGCTATCTAAAACACTTTAAATAACATCAACACCAAGACATAACTGAAATTCATTCGTAGATGGTACACATATGTATATTGCTTTAAAGAGGAGAACTATTTTTCTTGTAGGACGTGTTTCTGCAAGTGTCTGAGAAGGCACTTCCTGTGATGCAAAAGTGTTATTCAAGAGAAAAAAATCCTAAATTTGTGACACTGAGGAAGGCATTATGAAAGCTTATGCATTCTGTAGAATAAGGCCTTTCCTTCTGCTCTGACAACTTTTTGATCGTTACTAATAATATACAGTTACTAATAATATATTTATTGTAAAAATATATTATTATGCAATTTCAATTATGATCTGCAAGTGTAGTATAACATGGTTGGTGAAGGCGACGATTACACGGATTTGTGTTTTGTATCGTGGATACAACGGTGTCATCCAGGTAACGTATATGGAAATTGTTCAGAGTTTATTTCATATTAATGAATATCATCTGCTACTCTCTTTCTAATGTGAATTTAATTAGACTAAATACGAGCAAGGTACATAATATACAACACTGTTAAGCATGAAAATTGTCAGTATAGTAAGTACTTACATTATTCTCAGTATCATTATATTCCCAAAATAAATGTACATGTTTTTCATAGAATGCTTGCCATCGCCAGATTGGGCATGCGTTACCAAGGGTAATTAGATGTTGGCTATTAAAATTTGTCATTAAGGCTTAGTATATATATATCCATTGTCAGAGAGATGATTAATAACTCCACATTGATTTACTTTACATCGAAGCATGTGGACAAAGTTTTGATTTTTTTTAGCTGAATTAATTTAGCCACATGTCGACTATCACGTGTTATAAGATGCTTTAATGAAGGGAAAAAAGATATCAGTCCCTATTACTGAAACAAACAGAACCCATAAAGCGTATTCAGTAATTTAGACCTCTCGGCGATAATAGAAAATAAACCAAATTAAGTTTATGTAATGCGCCGTAAACATCATTGTAAAATACATCGGCATAGGTCGTTTTAACAGTTGGTCTTTTAGTTTAAAAGCAAAATACAAAAGCTATTAAACACTTATTAATAGCCTTATTTTCTGACTGGATGCAAGAAGCATCAGTGCATATATATATATATATATATATATATATATATATATATATATATATATATATATATATATATATATATGTCAGTAAACATCAGGAATGTTTAACCTGGTTTTGGAACAAGAATGCATGGTGAACTTCAGTAACTTTTACTGGGCTCTATAAAATCATTCTCGAGCAAATATTAAATTTCTTTTCTTTAAGTATTCCTGTTGGAGAGGGTTCGTCCTGTACGCGTGTTGTTTAACAGGTTTCGGAATTTAGAATTTCAACGTGATGAAATTATTTTCGTTTTTCAACGAAAATCTGGAATTAAGTGCTCATATTCAGATAATAACTATTTAAGTTCACTTCTTTCTTGTTCTTTGCAAATGTGAAAGTTTCTGGTCCAGATCTTTCATAATTTCTGAATTCCGAAGATTTGTCACTGCAATATATGTAGAATACAACGATATTACTTCACATAAATCTTCAATGAGTGAGACAGGTACAACTAAGTTAATTGTATGTCTAACCTTGCTATCTCTTTCAATACACTCTTTTAGTATGTTTATGTGACAGATTTGTTTTTGTTTACGCCTCCCAGGAGTAGTTATGATGTAATTTAAATAATTTATGTTCATGGCAACTGTGTAGGTACCATACTGCTTGGTCAGGAGAGGATTGTTTGGTATTGGCAAGAGAGTTAGGACTCTATCACCAGGCTGAAAGCGCCTTTAAATTCGAGTTTTTTCATATCTTGACTTCATTTTGGATTGGGTGCAGCGCAAATTTGCTCTTGCGACCATACAAGTCTTTGACAAATTATACTTAAAATTAGAAACATAATCAAGAAGATTAATTTCCGTATCTTCTTTAGATTGAACCTTCTCTTTCAATAACTTCAATGGACCACGCATAGTATGCCCAATAACCAGTTGAAAGGGACTGAAACCTAAAGATTCTTGAACTGATTTCCTAACAGCAAACAGTAGTAAATGAACACTTTCTTCCCAATCTTTACCCGTATCAAAACAATATGATCGAATAATATTTTTCAAGGTCTGATGGACTCTTTCTAATGCCGCTAAGCTCTCCGGTTGATAGGCAGAATATTTGAATTACTGGATGCCTAATTCGTACATAACTTGCTGGGAAATTCCAGACATGAAATTTGATACTTGATCTGAGCGGACAGACTTGGGTAGGTCAAATTGAATAAACAAGAACTCCATCAAAGCATTTATTATTGTTTTACATTTTATATCACTCAAAGGAATTGCCTCTGGAAACCTTGTTGACGCACACATATGGTCAAAAGGTACTGTTTACCTGACTTGGTCTTAGGTAAGGGACTAACACGATCTACCATAATTTTACTAAATTGTACGTCAAAGGCAGGGATATGTTGTAGATGAGCCTTAGGTATTTTCTGATTTAGTGTTCCTACCATTTGTCATTAATGGCAAGATCTACAGTATTTACCAACATCACTTTTGTGTTTTGGCCAACAGGGGTGAGTCAAGATCTTGTGAAAAGTTTTATTGATCCTTAATGACTAGCCAAAGGATTTTAATGGGCCTGACTAAGTAGTTCCTGTCTTAAGATTTCGGAACTACATTTTGATAGTTCACTGACCATTCGTCATCAGCAGGTACCTCGGGAGGTCTCCATTACAAACTTGACTCCAGCTAGGTCATTGCCTAGTAATAAAAGAATGCCCTCAACGGGTAAAACAGAGACTGTTCCTACATGTATCTGATAATAAAAGACTATGAGAAGCTCCTGTGTCCCTTAAAATTTTAATATGGATAGGATTGGCCTAATCACCCACGAAAGTCATATAATCATTCGAATTCTCCATAATAAAATCACACTTGGGTTTGTTAGACCCAACATATGTATTGCTTTCAATACATGACCGTGACACTGACCTCGTAGAAATAAGAGCATTTCGATTTGGTATGTCTTGATTCTGTTGCCTATTTTTCAATTTGTAGCATTCAGAAATAACGTGTCCTCTTTTTCTTGCAATAGGTACACGTATGAAGAATCAAGGATTTTTAATCAAGCTTACCAGAAGCTTGATTTTTAGAACTTTGCCAGTTTGAGTTTCAGAAGGGCTAGACTGAAACACTTTCTGCCAAAACAATGTTGAGCTGAAGTCTTATTTACAAAAGAAACTTTATGAGTTAAAGAATACTCATCAGCACATTTATAGATCTTTCATGAAAGGTGAACATGGAGGTGTCTGACGCTACGAACGCATACACTAATTCAATTGATTTATTTATTTATTTTAGGTTGACTGCATAAAAAGTTCTTTAAGTCATACAAACGTGCAATCTACTACTACTAATAATAATAATAATAATAATGAGGACTTTGCATAGCACCTAATCTTTAGAAGCTCTAAGCGCTTTACAACATTAGACTACACCTATTAGATAAAAAAATATATAATGATACGATTACAAAAACAAACACCATGAAATTAGAAAACATAGAAAAACATGCTGAGAATATTTAAGGTATGAAACATTATTAGGTCCTTAAGTTTGATCTTGCAGTCGAAATAAGTGAATTTTGAGAGCACTCTTGAATGTGATCACTGTGTCTTTGTGTCTTAGTTCAGTGGGCAATCCACGTTGCTGGTCTCTGATATGCAAAAGACCGCTGTCCATATGACTTTGTTTTCATAGTGGGAATAACGAGTAAACGATTGTCAGAAGAGGAGCGTAAGTATCTTGCTGGTGTGTACACCTGAGTGAGGTCGGATAGGTATGTTGGACTAGAGTCCGTCAGTGAAACGTAGCACAGAGAACAAATTTTGTGTTTGATTCTGGATCATATGGATAGCCAGTGTAGGGTACATATCACCACTGGAAGAAGTTTTCCCTGACTGCAAACTTAATTATATATATATATATATATATATATATATATATATATATATATATATATATATATATATATATATATATATATTTTTTTTTTTTTTCATTGGACGGAATGCAGACCTCAAGCCTAGACAAAAGGTCACAAGATGGAAAGCGTAACGAGACCTACAATGTCTACAATAGATTGTATATCATTATACCTGGAATGCTCTGTTGGAATATAGATGACGAATACGCAAGTAACTGTAGCGAATTTGTATTTATCTGACGATGATCCATTTGACCAAAATAGGCATCCTTTATGCTCAGTCATTGTCCATCATGTTGCCCCATGTGACCGAAATATGCAGCCTTTATGCCCTGTAATGGGTCCGTGATGATGTTCCATTGTAACCGAAATAAGCAACCTTTATGCCCTGTCATGGGTTCGTGATGTTCCATTGTAACCGATATAACCAGCCTTTATGCCCTGTCATGGGTTCATCACGATGATCCATATGACCAAAACAAACAAACTTTATGCCCAGTAATAGCTCTGTGATGATGCTCCATGTGACCGAAATAGGTAATCTTTATACAGTCATGGGTGAGACCGTAACTTACGTATACATACATGCATGCATGCATGCATGCATGCATACATACATACATACTACCGTGATCGGGGAATGTATGTATTGTACATGATTTTTTTTCTTTCAATTCTTTGTTAAATAAAATTGATAAAAGTAATCGCAGAACACAACAACAATCAAAGTGTATTGTTGTGTTTATGTATTGTCCTTTGTTGGTACAGGAATATTAATTTACTGTCTAGTTATTTGACTGATATCGAAGTTGCCCAGTGTATTCTTCAGAGAGTAGTACTTGTAGTGAAAACTTGTAAACATTCGATAAGCGGTATCAACCAAATTATCTACGATCAAATTCGAGCCTAGGGTCCGCATGTTATCTCTCTGTCGACCCACTTGGTGCTGCACGGTATCCGTTGTTTGGCTGATGTGCGTTATACTTGTTATGAAAAGTCAAATCCACCCGCTACACATTGAAAGGTACATGTGGAAAAAACTATTTATAAAGACACGTTTTGAGTATTCCATGTACAAGAGTCAAAAAAAAAATAACAGAAAGAGCATTTTCAGTATTCCTCGACAAGGCAAGGCAGTTTTTAAGAAGCATTGGCACTTAAAAGAACGCCAATTCATAATATATGTCTCTGTAAACACAACTGACAACGTATGCACATTCCAATTCAGACATGATTTTCTTAATAGTATGGATTACTTCAATCCTTACATCAACAGGTGAGACAATGACACAATCATAATTATAGATGTCATGATAATGATGCAGACTGTATCTTTGCTATAGAAAAGAGATTGAAAGCTATATGCTTTTAAAACAGGAGTAGCGATTGTTCAGTGGCTAGCGTGCTGCATTCTCAGTTGGTCAGTGGCTAGCATGCTGGATTCTCAGTTGGTCAATGGCTAGCGTGCTGGATTCTCAGTTGTTCAGTGGTTTGCGTACTGGAGTGGCGACCAGAATGGTTCGGGTATAAATCTTATACCGACAAGGTCTAGTCTACTGTTGCATCGTGTATTTAGGAACATATACTGATCAAAATATATATATATATATATATATATATATATATATATATATATATATATATATATATATATATATATATATATATATATATATATATATATCCAATGGAACGTATTTCAGCTATAATACTATATTCCTCCACTCTATGTTTATGATACAGTATATTACAAAAATATTATCGCTCTATACATAATCTATTAATTGAAATTCATATATTCTTCAGTCCTGGCACAAGGACGAGATTGGTCAGTGTGCAACAGTTCCTGTTACAGATTCATAGAACATGACGAGCGTTGGTACTTGGCAACGGTATGCAAAATTATATACATTTATTTTATGATTATTGCATTCAATACAATCTCAGTATCATGGTGATGTACGTAACGACAATAGAGACTAATAATAAAATTACACAGACATCTAAACAAATGATGAAAGAACCAATCTAAAAAAGCTTATTTTAATTAGGTACAGTAGCAGTATATTTTTGGATAATGGAAGCCAAACAAAAGCCTGTGATAATTAAAGGCGTCTAAGTCCCTGATGTTGGAGAAACATCAAGTTGTGTTTGAGTCTCAGATTAACGAATTCAAACAAATTTATTTGTCTTTCTTTAGTTACATTTATGCTTTGAGAAGAAAAAAAATACTTCATGAAGATTTTGAAACATTTTATCAAGAATCATTAAATATTGATAAGTAGGATATTGTTAAAATTCATTTTGTATTAATATTGCAAGCTACTTATGGCGCAGTGCTGGTAGACAAATGATTTATGTTTATTACAAGCTCAGACATACAAGTATACATACCGGATTGAACGTGAGAAGAGGAAAGAAAACTTGAATGTTCTTTGAATTTTAATAGAATTGCGGCATTTCATTATTTAATTCCAATATATTTGTTAGTATTGCAATAGTACATCTGTATATAGGATAATTTGATAAACATATGGTTTACATTTTTGTTATAATAATAAGAATAATAATATATTACATATATTTTGTGGCATGTATGCGTGCGCATTGTGGTCTGTATTTTGTTGATTTCTCTTGTCTGTTTATTTCTTATCGGATGACGTTCATTAGTTGTCGACTATGAAAGAACCACTTAAAGTAGTATTATAAGTTCAATTCATAGATATGTAATTTTATTTCTGGAACAGCACAGTGGGAGGTTTAATATCTTCAACTTAGGAGCCATTTTTAAAAAACAAGATATGGTATAGTTATGTTGAAGGAACATAGCATCTTTAGCTACTGGAACATATTTCAGCTATTTTACTATGGTTAAAAAAGTATTTTACACAATGCATACGTTTCAGTAAAATGCATTATATGTTAATTATATCGATTTACAATTTGTGGAAAAATGTCTCACAACGTGTTCTTACAAAATGGTATTTTTGGTGGCCTATCACTCGATCGTTTGGTTCTCAACCAGGTGGAGAACTTATTCTGATTGAATGCTCTTGGTAAAATCATCGAGCAGGTGAAAGTATATTTTATCATATCCAAATGGCATTGGGCAAATTTGTCACAGACTTTGCATGCGTATTACGTATGGTCTCCCTAGCATCTGCGTTGCTCTGGTAAAAACTATATAGTTGATACCTTCTGATCTCACAACACCAAATCTTGATGCCAAGAGACAATCTTTTTATAGTATTCCAAGGAACGTTTTAGCGTCCATTGCAACCAGGTGAAAATCGTGTTCAAATAGCTCCTCCAATAAAACGTTGGCATTTTAAAAAAACTTTGGTAGGACTATTTTACTTGTCATATTCTGTCAAAGGTGAGTATTGGATGTCTCCTAGACAACAGTTAAGCTTCCATATCAACTTGGGTTTAAGTATCTTGACTTAGATTAATTGGTCAATCGACTGTTCAGTGTTCTAAGTGTGATGTAGGGGCTTTTATAGAAATAATATAAGTCAAGCAATGTTCGTCAATAATTTTAGCAATACTGCATTAGCCGTGGATGGATACCGATAAAGATTGATGATCACATTGAATTCAACTTTATCCGAAACCAGCTGCGACAACACTATCATATTGACGGTGAGTAGGGCGACTGTTCATCAGTCTGTGTATGTCTCTATTTCTCCATCTCTCTCTCTCTCTTTCTCTCTCAGGGGGTTACTTTAATGACCGGTTAGATAGACTTGAAAGGGTAGTAGGATATATTCCAAATGAACTTTGATTGCTATAATTGTTCAAGTAGAAACGTTTAGTAATCTGTCTAATATCAAAGATATAGAAAGTTTTTGAAATTTGCGGATATACAGATTAATTAGTGTTCCTTCTACAGCCAAATGACATTCATACGATATAAATTAGGCTTCGAGTTTAATCGGTCAACCACTGTATCAGTAGTTAGGGAGGCCGAACAGCTAAGCAGAATCCAATTTTGGGTTTAGGCTGTTTTTACGTGATGTATGCTCCATTTTATAAAGAAATCTTAGCATGTTAACCCATTTATAAAGTTTTTGTCACATTGAAAGTTTTCGTTTTACACTCTAATTTACTCCACCGAAAATAAACGACTGTAATTTCAGACACGCGTCCCTTGGACAATTTAACGAGAAAAATACAGCTTATTAAGTCTTGGGGCTAAATTCTGGCTAACCTCAGAGCTTATGATTAGTTGGGCGAGGTGAATTTCTTAAAAGCCTGAATTCCGTCTGGAAACACGCACACCCTCGTTTAGTTTAGCCAATCCAGATTACTTCTTCAAACCGCCAATACGTTTTTCAATCTCACCGAAGACAGAACTATCTTCTCTCGTCCGCCTTTATTATTAGCAATGCTAGAAGATACATTTTATAACTCATCTTTAAAATGGCCCAAGTTTTCCCAAAATTTACTCTGGTCTGTCTCGGTTCTGATCACGACAGAATGTACTGCGAAATTATCTCAACAAAAGTTTGAACACAGTTGCATGAAGCTTTTATAAGATGTCAAATTAATTTAATCCATCAATATGAATAAAAAAATTCTGAATATTTACAGTAAAAATGAATAATCTATCGGCTTTTGTTATTGTCATTATACTTATTTACAGATTACAACTCTCGGTGTATTCAAATTGAGAAATAAACTAATGAGGTATGAAATTCGCAAACCAGAACTAGGAAATTACATATTTATAAACTTAATCTACACTTTCCAAGAGTGTAATTAAAATTTATTTTTTGTATAAGTAACTTACAGTTTTATGTCTGAAGCAGATTTTGAGTGTAACTATACTAATTGACACACCTGCAGAAATAGCACTTCTTTCGGGAAACACCATATTCATGGATAGGTATGCTTCCTTTACATTTATCAAACATCCTTCAAATTAGGCTTTAAATGCTTTCCCTGTTTTCTCTGACACTTTCAGTATGAGGCTTTCCTTCGTTTGAAGCAAAACTAGGACATCACCGAGTGTAGTGCCTACCTAAATGGAACTCCATTTCTGCCGTCACATGAAAAAGATCAGGGTCAAGGATGTTTACATAAATCATAAGGACGATGTTTACATAAATCAAAAGGACGATGTTTACATAAATCATAAGGGAAAAGAACTGCATATCTCTAAATCATCAAGAATAATGCTAAGGACGATCTGGATTTATTCTGTTTGTGTCCTAGTGTGACATTTAGTTAAACACAGTTATTTCAGATCCTTCAGTGCGCAGTATACACAGCTAAATATTAGATCCTTTTTTCAGATCCCAGAGCAATAGAGTTTTGGATCGGCGCTTTTTACAACAGTTCCATAGGTCACTGGATGTGGTATCCTAGCCATGACGTCATGCAACTCAAAATGTGGGCGCCTGGAGAACCTAATGGTCATGACGCCTGCATAGGGCTTCTTGAACATGAGAATTTCTACATGAATGGCGATAATTGCGACAGAGCTGCATACTTCATTTGTGAAGACGAGTAAGTTACGGGGCTACAAATAAGTTAAAAATTTAAGGATTCACCACCACCACCACCAACACCACCACCATCATCATCATCATCATCATCATCCTTCTTTTGTTCTTTTCAACAAAATTATAGAACACAAATCAATGAGACAGTGCAGCTACTTCTCATCTGACATATTCCTATACAACAATGGATTAGTAAATCACGCTGAGGAGACGTTCAATCTTTTCTAGCATCTTGAATAATCTGCTTATGCTGACAAGATTTAAGGCCATTATAAGGACAATGAATACTATGTATAGCGGCCTTCTTTGTCCCTGTACTTCTTTTGCTGTTGTATCATTCGGAAAATCATATCGATGTTGGCCTTCTCTGCTCTGAAGCCTCGTTGTGACTCAATATAGAATTGATAGCAAGGCTGTAACACGATTTGAACATCCACTTTTCCTATGGTCCAGATTGTTTACATTTCTAAATTCCGATGATTCGTTAAAACATTGTCACTACGGTCATAGTGCATTCCATCATTTACATCCTCACTGTGTGGGACAGGTACAACTAAGTTTGTGGAATAATTATATGTGTTGTCTTTATCAATATGCTCCTTTAACACATTTACAAGACAAACGTATATATGTTTCCGCTTCCCATGAGTGTAAATGATATAATTTTGGTCATTTACTTTCATTTCTTTTGTATAAGAACAATACAATTTAGCCCCAAGAGGATTTTGATGTGTGGGCAACAGAGCTAGAACTTTATCACAAAATGACTGAAAACTCCTTAATTTCATTTTTCACCGAGTAGGGCGTAGATTAGTTCTTGCTACTTCAAAGACGTTGACGACATAAAAATGAAATCAGGCATAGTCAAGAAGAGTAACTTTTAATCTTCATTGAAAGAAGATTTCTCTTTAATGACTTCAATGGTCCACGCACAGTATGTCTAAAAACTAGTTCAAAAGGAATAAACCCCAGTGATTCCTGAACCGAAAACCTAACAGAAAATAAACGAGCTCGTCCAAATCCTTTCCTGTAAAAATGCAATATGACAAAATCATGTTCTTCAAAGTTGGATAAAATCTTTCTAAATTTTCTTGACTTTAAGGATGATAGGTAGAAGCTTTAAACTATGATGTCTAACTGACTCACAATATGTTGGAAACATGCAGACGTTAAAGTTTACCTTTAATCAGGATAGACATTTTGTTGGGAAGACCAACAAGTGCTAGAAAAGAACTTAATCAGAGTTTTTACAATAGATTTGGTTTAGATATTTCTAAAAGAAATTCCTCTGGAAATGTTGCGTACGTAAACATTATGGACAGGAAGTATGATGGGTCTTATGAAATGAACCAACAGAGTGTAATATTATTCTGCTAAAACCTTCAGCAAATACGAGAATACGTTGCAGATGAGTATTGGGCATCATTTTGATCGGATGTTCTTATCAATTGACAAGTGTGTCAAGATCAACAGTATTTAAAAACATCACTTAATTTTCGGCCAATAAAAAATTATTCAGGTCATTTTGATAAGTTTTATTGATTTTGTAAATGACCAGCCAATGGAATTTCATGAGATAGACTAAAATGTTCCTGTCGGTACGACCTCGGAACGAGCACGTGATAGCTCAGGGACCACTCGTCACTCTCGGGTACCTCAGCTGGTCTCCATTTTCTCATAAGGACACCATTTTTCATAAAATAAACTGGAACTCGTGTGGTTTCAATTTCACTAATAGCTCTGTGAAACAAACATGAGATCTCAGGATCTTGTTCCTGTTTGACAAACAGTGATTGTCTTTAGTCACGCTGATTATAATTGAAGCAATGAGTAATAAAAAGAGGATCAAAGTTATCAATAACTATTAATTGATCAATATCAGGACTAAATGTTAGCTCATCAAGAGCCTGACCAATACATTCAAGAACTCATATTGCCATAGGTCTGGTAACTGCACAAGAATGATGCAAATCAGGGATTTCACTTTGAACAGGATCAACGTTTGTGACCAAACAAGGCGATTTCTCAACGTTTGATAGATTGAAATTTGGAAGTACTTGCACGAGATTGAGATAAGTTTTTACCAACACATTGCTGGGAGGAAAACTTACAGTCAAATGAATCTCTCTTTGAATCAAGGAATAGTCATCAGCTGTGCGAGCAGCGCTTTATTTCAATTTTAAAAACAATTTTTAATATTTCTGAAATGTTTTAAAGAAATTTAGATCATGTTCAAGGCCCCAAATTATGCTAACACTCTAGGTCATATATAAAATGTGTAACAGAAAGAAAGTGAAACCACCTATGCTAAGTAAAATCAACAATCCATTTATTTGCCTGAAATAAAAATGAAAAATTCAAGAGACTCTAACGAGAATTAAATCTCAAATATTTCGAAATATACTATCAAAAGTAATAAATATAGAATGTTCAGAATTAATTTCAACAGTCTTGAGTGTCCTTATGTAACACTGATGCAGTGCAGTATGCCTTTGAATGAGTGCACACATATCCAAAATAGCTTGCATAAATCCCCTTATCAATGAATGATCACTTCAGTAATTTCAATAAATATTTTAAGTAAATAATTTCTGTCTAATTAGATATGACTGATTTAAAATAGGAACGAATAATTTATTTATAAAAGCACAATGTATACACATTTTGACGTGACCTATAATGTAATAGAACGTAGAGATTTCCAACGGAAAACCTAGCTTAACTGGCCTTGAACTCTTGCAGAGTAAGAATTTTGTTAGCTATGTAAAGATGTTGTCTACAAATTACAGATATGAACAAAATTTAAGCTTACAATATAATTAAAAATGTGTGGTTCACCTAATCATATTACCGTTTTTATATTTAATCAGGATTATTGTGAATACCCCGTGCTTACTAAGATTCACATATATAGTCTTCTATTGAGAGAAATTATTTGCATTTGCTGCGAGGTAACTTTCATTATCACATGCCAGATTTGGACTTCTTCGACAAAGGATTACACATAGCTTCCTAGAAATGTCTCTAAGGTAAATAAACAGTATGAATTAACAGGTTGTTTGAAATATTTCACTTCCCATATGCTTTAAGAGCGTCTTGTGAATAACTTAGCATTATTTGAAGTAATTATTGACTAGGTGATCATTTGCAATATATTTCATTACCTGGAACTCCATAAGCAACCAAACAATCACCAATATCTCCATTTAATTTGGAAAGAAAGGTATCTCATACCCAGAGTCGTTGCACAGAGATAAACACACAATCCAATTACTGTTTTGAGTTTTAAAAGGAAGATATAAATCTCATGAGAAGCCAACGGTGTTTCATTTTGGAAGGTAATACACATCTTCATAAGAGAGAAAAGAATCCACGAAAAATATAAGTTTTATAACTTTTTCTTATAAACAAAATCACAGTTGAGTACACACGATTGGTTGCACTAATGCACATACATCTTACAGTGGATATATACTATTTCTGTCTTTCGCCCGCCTTTGCGGCAGGAACCAAATAGAGACACGAATAAACTGCAGGTTTCGAGCTCACTCCCTCTGATACAGCAAGCACGTGAAATGGATCGTGTTATACGCATGCGCATTACATATGCTGATCATATGGAATTTACCAACCGATCTAAATCAGTCCATAAATAAAATAACGATATCGCGATAAGTAAACGTCATTATGCATATCAAGTGGATCGTCTGTGCCAACATTATTTTATGGCTTGATAAACTTAGTAAATTATTGTTGTTCTTGTTGTTATTATTGTTTTGGGTTTAACGCGATTTCTCTGTGCATGATAGGCTATATATGGCGGCCAGCATAAGTGGTGGAGGAAGAACCCGGGAAAACTCCGTTAAGAACCACCGACCCACGGGAAGCTACTGGCAAACTTTCGCACATACCCACATTGGCCGAGCCAGAGATTCTAACGTACGCTGACAGAGATGAAATGGCAATATTCGCTAGAGGCCAGTGATTTTGATCGCGATCCTCTTCGTGAATTACATAATGTATAGACTGCATTGGTGATACAAATAAACTTAGTGAATTTCATAAAGTCTAGGTTTTACTGGTAGACAATTAAACTTAACGTTTTACATAACGTCTTGGTTGTATCCTTAGAAACGTAAACTTAGTGTATTACATTCCATTTGGTTGGATTGTAGAAAGTAAACTTAGCGTACTACATTACGTATATGTTGTATTGGTAGAAAGGTAAACTTAGTGTATTACATATCATTAGGTTGTATTGGTAGAAACATAAACTCGGTGTATTTCTTAACGTATAGGTTGCATTGGTAGGAAAGTAAACTTAGAGTATTACATAACGTATTTGTTATATTGGTAGATAAGTAAATTTAGTGTACTACATAACATTTGGTTGCACTGGTAGAAAGTAAACGTAGTATATTACATAATATTTGGTTGCATTGGTAGGAAAGTAAACTTAGTGTATTACATGCTATTTGGTTGCATTGGTGATACAAATAAACTTGGTGAATTACATAACGTCTAGGTTGTATTGGTAGAAATGTAAGCTAAGTGTATTACATTCCATTTGGATGCATTGGGGGAAAAGTAAGCTAAGTGTATTACATTCCATTTGGTTGCATTGTGGGAAAAGTAAACTTAGTGTATTACATAACATTAGTTGCATTTTAGTAATAAACGTTGAGCAGCTGAATAAACCAGGATATCAAAACAATATATATATATATATATATATATATATATATATATATATATATATATATATATATATATATATATATATATGTGCATATATATATGAATGTGTGTGTGTGTGTGTGTGTGTGTGTGTGTACAAATAGTGTGTAGCTTATATTTGGACTGGTTTCACCATATAAATAATTTTTGTTTTACCTTAGTACGAGTATCAGTTTTTCAGAATTAGTGAAACAATACACATTAACAAAATATTTTAATAATGTCAAAATATATTGATACATTATATAAAATAAATAACATGTACACACTTATCTGATAATTGTTGTTATATTGGTTTACTATAACAAACAATTAGACTGTACGGTATGAAGGAATTTTAGTTGTTCAGATTTGATGAAATTACGCTGAGCGAATACAGTTTTTGATGATATGGAAATCAAAAGATATATTGATAAAAAGGTATTTACATGCATTCAGTTAATATTTGTTTTTCGAAATTATCACACCAAACGATATCTTCGTAAATGTTGGTTTAGGCAAATTCAATTTATTTTAAAAAAGCAAACTTTTCTTGCACTAGTCCAAAACATATTTATCGATGATACATTTATTCCATTGACATACCTATCTTTGCATGGAATAGAGGGAGATCGTGTCTAAACCTGTATTTTTTTTAGCCAGAAAAGTAACTACA
Source organism: Sinohyriopsis cumingii (assembly GCA_028554795.2). NCBI lineage: Eukaryota > Metazoa > Mollusca > Bivalvia > Unionida > Unionidae > Sinohyriopsis > Sinohyriopsis cumingii. The sequence continues at coordinate 106,727,593 of CM068824.1, forward strand.
CTTGGACAATATTAACATTAATATTAGGAATCTTATGTACTCTCTCTTTGTATATAATGCGCCAAAAATTCTGAACTTCAAGACGCAAAGCTTAAACCTTGGCTACCAACGCTGACAATCTAATTTTCAATTCAGCTATCAAAACACTCAAAAAGCTACTTGTTTAATAATTACTCGATAAACGATGTCAATCTGTCAAGAATATATTTTTTCAAGGTAATGACTTGAAGAAAGGCAAGATCAGTTACTGTGATGTAGAACACTTCAAAAATATTAAATGCTATGCAAGGTAACTTTCATCGAATGAAAACAGTATGCTAAGGTCTGAAACTGCCCACATAATCCTACATCTTTGGACTCGCTTACTAGATCACCCAGGACTCTCTTTATATTTTCTCTTGCTATCTGCTCTTGTTTACTACACACAATATGAAACTTCCAGAATGCGCGCAAGTAAGCAGCAAAGTGTGTCACAAACACAAAGTCAAAACCGCAAAACGTGTGATTTAAGCACATTATATAAACAAAGTATACAATTCTTGCCTTTCCTATACCATGAAGCTGTCTCACATCAGACACGAATCTTACGAACGGATTAGGAATCACGAAATCCAAAATTGTCTTGCCTGCCATCTCTAGAATACTTTCATAATATCACATGCGTGAAAGAGAATTATTAATTTGTTAAGAAAAAATTTTACATTTGTGCAATGTATCTTTTTTAACAATTATTAAATTCTTTTCACACACGTGAACTAGTTTGACTTGATTTCACTTAAACAGAGGAAGAAAAAAGAAAGACATGCAAGATAAGGGTCTAACATTCATTAATTAATGGAATTTCACGTATGTAAAGGAAGCCTCAATTTCACATGCATGGAATTCTTTTCTTACATTTTTTGACATCTTTCCATGGATATGAGAAACAATTATGGATAACATTTATTTTCACATATATAATTTAATCCCTTTTTATGGCTTGCCAACAATTTGAGCTCCAAAGATTCAATACGCAGAGTTAACGTGTGCTAAATTCCGCCCCAAACATTCAAAACAGTTTCAACTGACATGCCGAGTGGCCGTGCCGAGATGCGCCTCTAACAGTCCATGTAGCTTGAATATTGCGATAGTTACCTGTACGATATTCTCATGCAAAATTTCCTTTGAGGAAGTATGGACTGGACAACTTCTGTTTTGAACGAGAAGGTGTAGCAAATGAAGTATACAACTGATAGGCATGCCTTTGCTTTTGCCGTTTTGTCCAGTGTTTGAGACGATAATCGCACATGTTTCCGTTAGAGCTGAACAGGGGTATGTTCATGGCAAATATCGATATAACGGCAAGTTTATATATCGCATGCTTAACACCTGACCATCAATGTATAATCGTAATCTTACATTGGTTTATAAGGTAAATTTAACGCTATATGCACAAACAACCACATCTGTAATTTATATTTGAAATTAGAGTGATCGATTGTAAGACCATTGAACGTAAAGACGATGGAAATATTCCAATGTATTCTTGGTATACTTTATTAAAGGTCAGACACCCTATGTCTCCCCACTAGTCTGAAATGGAAAATTTTAAAATTAAAAATAATTATGAATAACAGTAAAATATTAGTGCTGCATGACTTACCTTGCAGGAAGACGAAGAAAATGCCCCACTGTAAATATAACTCTTTTTCATTCAATGTTTAAATTGTATCGCGAAGAAAACTGAATAAATCAAATACCTAGTTATACTATTTGACAAATAATTCACACATTTTTCAGTCAATTTAGCAACAAAAACATCTCTTTTAAAAGAAAAATATTTGATAAAATTATTAAAGGTAGACACATTTTAAACATCTTAAAAATTTTATTCATGGGAGATATTGGTATGTCAAGAAAAAAAGTGCTGCATCCATGGTGTTTTTCAAGAGCAAAAAGGCCTACATTTCTCCCATTTCTAAAGATAGAAATAGAGCTGCTTCGCAATGACTCCACTAAATTTTCATAAAGGAAACATTTATTATATTATCTTAGATATATTAATAAAACAGTTTGAAACATACCAAGAGAGAAAATGAACAATACCTGTTTATCTCTTCTACTTAGAGTCACTCAAGAATGTGATCTATTTTTCAGACATGGAGAACCGATTGTTGGGTGAAAAGAATCATTTGGGGTTAATCCGTGTCACCTGCCACTGATATAGGACAATTGGTACAATACATCCAATTTAAAAATGACCATACCACTGGGATATGTTTTCAACGCAAGTATATTTGTTGGGAGATAGATGTTTCCAATTTCCGAAAACGTTGATCAGTATCTATCCATTGTCATGCATCACATTTGTTACTGGTTTGTAATCTACAAATAAAACACCGAAAGATTTTGCAGTTGTTTATCTTTACATCGGTTTTGCATAGCCATTATTGTCTTGTTATGCTGATGTGCTGCCAAGCCCTACACACACACACACACACACACATACACACACTAAAGCACTGTAGTATTTCATTTTGTGCGTTGATTGCTTTGAATTTATATACATTTTCAAAAGTAATACACATTATAAAGACGAATTAAATCTCTCTCTCTCTCTCTCTCTCTCTCTCTCTCTCTCTCATATATTCACAGGATCACGCATTGATCTTAGGTATAATTTCAGCCCTTATATCGTATTTCTTATCAAGACACACATTCGTATGCATGATACCTTTTCAGCAGATTTCTATGCAAGAAAATACTGATTAGAATCATTAATACTTCGAATTTGTTAGATTATCTGAATCCAATTTTATCTGCAATTAGAAAATTTCCGTGCTGATAAGCTAGGCATCACACGTCGAGACTGTAAACACCAAAGCCCCAGAAGCTACAAGGAAATTATAGAAATACTGAACACATACGAAAATGATAGTCTGTACATTGCGGCCAATATACTTGATGGTTGAAGAATCCAGAAAAACCACGGTAAGAACCACAGACCGACGGTAAGCTACTGGCAAACTTTCCAACATAATCACTTTGGTTGAGCCTAGACTCAAACGCACGAGGACAGAGGTGAGATATCAGTGATCTGTTAAGGTTTGTGCCTGAGACCACTCGGCCACTCGAGGTCCTCCAGCAAAGAGTATAGGCCCTAATCCGATGACACATTATGAGTTGTCAGATCTGAGTTTACACTGTTGGCTGTTGCGTGCGCATTGTGCACATATACGAACGGTAATGCTGATAAAAATGTTAGGGTAGGCTTAAAAAAGTTACTACCTTGCTAGTGATACCACTTGTTATTGCACCTCCCAAAGCCATCCTCGCCCCAATACAAAATAAATCTATATAAAAGGAAGAAAAAATATAAACGAACAACAAGCATACAAAAACAAAAATAATATTTACTTTCAGGCCTTAAATACACAACCTGGAAATGTTTCAGGGTAGGAAATTGAACAGATTATACGGGCATATTTTTGACAATTAGACAGCGTTCGTAAGGTTTTATATCCATATATATCATATCTATAATCTAAGTATATATGACATATAATATGGGCAATGAAAACCTGTAAGGAAAAGTAAATGTTAAATTGCACAAAATATATAGAAATAAGACAAATCAGTTGTACAGTGTACCTGCATTAAACAAATCTCAGTTGCACAGATTACAGGTGACCACACAAACTGCAGCAAAAGGTTACACATATGTATATGTTCTGATACTGCGTATGTACTTAAAACTATTTATTCTATTTTCAGAGATTGTATCTTCCTCATGCTCTATGACATATGGTATATGATACAATGTAACAAGAAAGGATATTAAACAAAATAACTTATTTGCTCATGTGTCATACAAACCCCAATGCAGGCAGTATCCGTAATGTCCATTCGGTTCATTCTATTAAAAATTGTGAATGGAAATTATAACACCCGGACTGGGTGCGCATTATTTGCAGTTAGGTGTCGATTATCCAGAATCGCTTCACAATAAATCATAGAGGGAGGCCCACAGTATGCATCATTATGAATTACATTATGATCTCTGACAATACCTTACTTACAAAAGGAACCGTGATATAATGATGTGCGTTATAACGAGAAAGTGCTGTACAGAGGTTAACATAGTAATCGGTGTCTTCAAAGAAAATTCCTTATTTTCCCTTTTCGTGGAGAGAAATGTTTGTCTTACAGATAAGTTATTTTTTGTCCAGAATTGTTTGTTCTGTTAAAATCGATATATATATATATATATATATATATATATATATATATATATATATATATATATATATATATATACATACATACATACATACATATACATATATATCAAACGAATAGGTTGAAGGAAAATACATTTTAACATAATTGCCTTAACATGGAAAGCAAATTCCTGAAAACTGTTCTTGCCCTTTAAACAAAGCAAAAATCATAACATAAATTGAAAAAATAAATGCCCTAAAATACAAAAGAATATGTAAAGTATGCAATTCTGAATTGAATAAATACTTAACTATTACACTTTATCCAGCCTAGCTGGACCATAGTTACCTAACCCCGAATCCAGGAACACCTTAACTCGATGTGTGCACTCAAACTCAGATATTGTTTTTCTTGCAAATATCATGTTTAAATAAGAATAAATTAACAGTCTTCCATTTAGTAATATTCTTCAGGCTAATTAGTTGAAACCTTAAGGTATCTTGCATGTATTATTTCTTTCCCCATCCTATTTTTTTTTTTTTTATTTTAACATCAAGATGTATTTTGCATGTACTCTAAGCCTTTACTACAGGAATCAATGGTTTGATGTTTGATTTGAAACCTACTCTACCGTACAAATTGGAGTAAATACATACATGATATACCTACTTGTGATATCTCACGAAGTGACAAAAGCATTTCACAGATGCTAGGTTAATATTAAAGTCTCATTTTGTAAGCATGATTTCCCACTGAATACAATTTGTGATGTTAAAATTGTCTTGCTAGGTTCATTGTAAGTGATGATGGACAGGTAGTGCATAAATCAAAGGCAAATTCTAATGATAATTGATAGGTGGAATTCTGCTAAGGAGGACATGTGTAAATCAAATAAGGATCATTAGTTTGTTATTTTATGCTTAGACGGTGTAATCGATAATTAATTCATTTTTAGTTCATATGTGAGCTAAAATAACACTGAATGAATGTAGAATTAATGTACATGGAAACATTCATAATATAGAAATGTGTTCATAGAACATGTATGACCCTCCGCTGTGCCTGAAGTTGACCAAACCGCAAAGCCAAACCAAGGTGAGATGGATAGACGGACAGACGGACAAGGCTAACACAATATGGTCTTCCACCATGTGTCTTTTGCACATTAAACAATGTCAAAAAGCTTGACTCAAATTACACTGAATATCTTATCAGACCGCAAAACCTATACTAGGACAACATCGCAGATAAACAATGACGTCAGATATAACCTTTCTATAACACTTACGCAAGACTCGTACACAACACAACCTAAGTTATAAATGATGACGTCCTTCACAAACATTACATAGCTAATGTTCTTAAAAGATTATATGACTGTGCATAACAAGTTTATTACAGAAACGGGACTAAGTTTTTCCATCCACATAGTATAATTGCATTCACTATACGGTTAGAGCGTCCGCTCGGATGCCGCAGGTTGCAGGTTCGAATCCAGGGCAAGTCATACCAAATATTTACATAAATGGGACTAACAGCTGCCTCGTTTGGCGCTCAACATTAAGAGGTTAGTGTTAGGACTGGTCGAAATATTGTCAGGATAATGTGATTGGGTGGAACATGATGCCCCGTTGCTAGAATGAAATTATGAAATGAAGCATATAAGCATTGATGTAGGGGACAGAACATAAAATGACTGCACTTAACTAATTCGTTATTGGAAACAATCCCACAAACTACACACATACACACACACACACACACGAATTCACTATAAATGCATTGGGCTAAATGTGTAACAACACATTTAGCGATAAGTATCTAAAGTCTGTTCATGCTTTCCATGCATTTAGAAATTTCAAAAGTAAAAATGTGTGTAGGCATATATTCAGCGACCCTCCCCCCCCCCCCCACATATACATACAATAACTTAAAAGACCAAGGGAATCGAATCTAAATTGCCAAATACCAGATATGTGAAAAGCTACATTTTTAATATTTTAAAAACAATTTTATACGGCCTGCGTAAAACACTGACCTTAAGACGTTTCAAATTTATAGCCTTAAACTAAGTAACAGATAAAAAGCGAAAACTAAAAGTTGTGTAAAGTTCAACAAATAATTAATTGCCCTAAAATACAAAGTGAAAAATAAGAAAGAACTCACAATATTGTGAAGTAAATCATAATAGTCTTAAACGTTTTATCACTAGTCCAAAGGTACAGAGTAATCTGAACGAATTACTAAGGCTACTAAGGCGCTCCTAATGAATTCAAATTTTGAATGTGCCACTAGCCTCGAATGTGAAATGTACCAACTATCGTGATGTATCACAATGGTATAATCAAAAATGTCTTTTAATGAATTCTGAATAGTTCCAAAAATAGTGGTTTAGTTCTAACTCAATGAACACTTTGAACTTCAAATGAGTAATTGAAATAATTAAATTATCTCAACTGAACACAACTAAGATTGAATCCAGTAAGACTGATGTTAAGATAAGGAATGAGCAGTTCTGATTTAATCAACTTTAATATAAAACCTAAGGCATAATTTGTGGTTCATGATGAATGGCAATTTTAATGGTAATTTAAATGAAAGTTTAAACAAAATAGCTTTTGTTCCCGATCTCAACAGGCTTCTTTCTTATTCAAAGTTTAAGCCACGCACAAACTTTGGTGACAGTACATTGTGAAGAACTTCAGTATTTTACAGAAACGGGTTTTCATTAAACTCAATCGATGGCTTTCTTGCCACAAATGCAAGCCATCAACAAATTGTTCTTTTTGTTTTTGGCATGTGATTTCAGTAATTTGGTGGTATCCTGTTCTTCTTGAGATCCCTCTGACAATGACCTTTGACCAACAAACTTCTTGAGAAAAGGTTTCTTTACAATGCAAAATATCTTCAAATTTTATTTAAGGAATGTGTACATAACTTAAGTAGTTTTGTGGAAATATTCTTTCATCTTACAGTTTCTGACACCTTGACCTTTGGCAATTTGGATTCCAAAATGATCCGGCGTCTTGCTTGTCTCAAATACGAACAATACACGAGGTTTGTTCAAAATAGGTTATGAATCACCGAAAAAAGTGGATTTATCATGCAGGCCCAAAAAGAATTGTGATAAGGTTCACACACAATTTGCTAAGTTTTAACATTTATTAGTGCATACAGAATCTAGATTCAGACCCAAACGTTAAGTCAGAGGCTTTACAAATTCTCGTACGTCAGCAAATGTTTCATTCTTAGGAAATCTTGTATATAGCAATAATGCATAATCACAGAAAAATTTTAAGTCTTTTTATGAAATACGTAAAAAAAGCAGGAGCCTATTCATTTGCCATGTTTAGAAGTCCTAGAGATCCGTAGTTGGAAACTGGGAAGTCCCATAACTATAACGTGAAGTCCCACTTTTGCACTTACAACCAAACGTATATAAAGTACCTAACCAAAACTTCAATTGTACATAATGTATTTTTTAAAAAAATCATTTTCCTGTCATATTATGTGAACGATATAAATGTATCGAATATAAAGAGATAATACACTTGTTTATTATTTATAAGTTATACAGGTGCCAAATCTGCAAATTCAAAACCACAACACGATCCACATAAAATATCATATTATGTGAATATATATTCTGGGTTTATGACAACTTTCCAAATTCTATTGATCATCAGTTTATGCAGTATTTTATGATCTTTGCAATTTGCAAAACGCCCTTGAGTTGAGTTGAGATGTACGGCATTGCTAACTTCTAAAATGGTAGGATTGTCTTTACTTGGGTATAAATCGGCTCGAGCCAAACTGAGAAGTACCAGTCTCTGCATAAACACGTGAACCAAAAGTGACTAGGGTACTATTTTAATCTTGCAGCCAGTAAGGCTATGAAACATATTTGTATATGTCAGTATTCAGCGTCAGTCAAATGGCCGCTGTGAATTCTAAGGTCCAGTACACATGTTCTTTTAACAAGATGCTGATATTGGACAGAAATTGTATAGCTTGATATGAGTGTAAAATATTAAGTTCAATGTCATGATACGTGTAAATTAATTAAAGTCCTGAGACGTGGTAATCCCTTTGCAATGTTCAAGACAGATTGACACGATAATGGTGTTTAAGGTAGGTAACGGCTTCCGGACACCATAACCTAGAACTTTTAAAAGTGAGTTTAATATGTCATCACACAACACTTTCAGGATACAAACCTAGTTATTAACTATGTAAGAAAGACTAAGAAGTGTTTCTACAGAATATGCAAAGCAGGACTGTAATACTGCAGACATTGTAACGATATGACTACAATTGTTAAAAGCTATGTTAAAATTTCTCTATCGCAATGCCAGTAGCAGCAATGTAGAAACGGAAAACGCATAGAAATCATATTAATCAAAAACATGTACGGAATTAATATTCTTATGGAATTGTTGGGACATTAAAGACTTTTACATTGTGATCAGTAGCTCATGTAACTTAAATAAATCTGGCAGATTAATATCGCTCATCCTTTCCATACTATAGTTTTACGACAAAATTTAAGCAGAGATACCACAAACACCAATATGAGACAAATGGTATATAAATGATCCGTTACATAATATAGGACATAACTGAAACATTCTGCGTATTTGCGGTATCTTTGATAAATAACTAAATGTACACAACAACAAAAAGGATAAGTTCATATTAATCAAAAGGCTATTCATACATCTGCTGTGTCTCAACGCGAAACAGATGTTATAACACATATTAATTAATTCTACATAGTACACTTTACATTTGCACTACTGTTCTTTCCCATTGATTCTATCCTTTCCAATTACTGTTTCCATTGTAAGTGTTAAAGCTTAAAATATATTACCAAGTATTCCATGATCTGTTTTCTTGATGTTAAAATATTAGTGCTGAGGTCAACTGAATCCTCCATCTTATATACGGGTATGTCTCAGAATTAGACAAACCAAGACACATTGATACAGGTATATGGACCGCACTACAAAAAGAAAAATCTAAAACTCATTTCCTTGACGGCCGCTCTCAATACAACCTGCAAATAGTCATGCCATGTAACATACTTCGTAATGACAAAGTTGTCAAACTAAGTTAGGGAGCAGGACTTTGGTATGGTATTTCCCCAGCCGTGATAAATATACAAACAGGGACCCTAATTTCTTCAAAAGAGAGAGAGAGAGAGAGATGGTTATTTGATATTTATTTTTAATGTTTATTTACTATGCTTTGATCTTTCGATATCATTTTATGTTTTGTGTTCTAAACCTTTACAATAGATTCTTTCTAACAAGGATTCAGCTTACTTGACTGAAGTACATACATTGTGCACGATTCTGTGTCAAAGGACAAAATGATAACAATCTGTACCTGTACCTATTTGTTGTTGAACTTTTAAAGTTCCTGGAGGTCACCTCCGTGTAACTTTTCCTCTTAAAAAAAAATTGCCTGATATTTATCAACAGACGTTTTGTTCGACATTCGGTTCAACAGATAAACTGCATAAATCTTATGGGTGTTTACAAAAATGGAACGATAAAAGAAAACAAACACGAGATACTGCCAGTTTGTCGGGTCCATTATTTGAAACTGATCTAGAATAGGTATCCATTACACTGAAAAATGTGCGCTAAAAGGGTTTTTGGTTTATAACAGTGCGCATTCAGTGATCTGATTTGTAGCTGAAAAGTGAAGGTGTGTTCTTAGACAAAATGGCGAGTGTGTTGCTCCTTTTCATTTCAATCCTCGCTGGAACAGGTGAGACACGGCAAATATGATATTATTATTATCTCGGTGGTAAAACAACAGTCTGTGTTGCTCTTATTTCTATAATCAATCTTCTAGGGCTACACGTTTGCGAATAAAAGAAAAGATTTCAACATTGAACATTAAAATGAGCTCGAGAGAAGTATCACACCACTCAAGGGACGTAATAGAAGACTATAATTGATGAAATCTTAACGCATTAAAAATAAAAAAACAATGTCACAAAACAATAACCTGATGTGGAACATTGTACTGTATCCGGCTTACAATGTCCGGATAGGAATTTAAAAACAAGGTTGAGTGATTGTGTCCGCATCCCTGCTCTATCAACAATTTGTATCGATACAACGACCTTTCTGCAAAAGCTTTTGTTATTGTATAACCTAAGAAAAAGTCACAAGTAGTAGAACGAGGAGTCCTATATGATTTAGAAAGAAAACATTTTGATGTGCAGAAAGCTAAATTCCATCAGTAACACGAATAAATGAATGATGATGACAATTAGTTATGCAAATTGTAAAGTTATACTGCAGTCTAAAAATATGATTAGTCACATTTCAAACTTCAATTAAAAACACGATTTGTAAAGTAATACCCATGTATGCATATTTGATAATTCATGTTTATAAATGTTTTTCACATCATATTGTACGCATGTCCTTACTTTCCATCCTTGTATGTATGCATGCTGAAACATTATACAACAAGATAGGATATGCTTGATTGAAGTGTTGAAGTGATTTCATGGCTGAGTGAATTGTATTGATACTTATTCAAGGGATGTGTAACAGCAGTCATTGTGAAGTATTTTCTTATTTGTAATCATAGTGTAAATATGAATTAATGCTTACCAACAATAAGGAAATTTATATTCACCTTGGCAGAAAATTGAGGAGACTAACCAACTCAGAAACATCTATCACTCTCAAAAGCTTAGTTTTACCAAGTGAGCTTTGCATCCTTCACAGTGGGCAGCTACCGGAAGAAAACTGCAGCAAAACTTAACACTTGAGACAACCTACTCTGAAAACTGGCTGGCTCAACCTGGGGCGATAGTGCTCAGACTCTCAAGACATCAGCACTGGTCCTGTCTTATTTGACAGCCGAGTTTTGCGCTCCTGTCTTGGCTCGATCATCCCACACTAAGTTAATTGATGTCCAGATCAACACAACAATGCCCATAATATCTGGAACACTATGTCTTAATTCTTAACCATAGCTGCCATCTCAGCAATATTCCTCCTCCACAGGAAGCAACCACAAAAATGTTGGTTAAGGTCTATGCCAGTGAGAAACTTCCACTACATGGATATCACCTCACATCCAGCAGTCCGCTTGATTTTGAGATGCCCAATCTGGTTAGGTACATTGCCGGAGATTAAGACAATATTTCGGCATGGAGTGTTGAGTGGTCTTCAACAGATGTAATAAACTACTCCCTTGTAGCTGAGCCATCTGTCTGCCCTCCTGTCTTCAACCTTCCACGTCATATGTGGACCACATTGAACCGCTTTCGGACAGGACCGGACAGGATCATTGTGCAGTCAACCTTGTCCGATGGGACCTGGCCGCTAACTCTTCCTGTTGCTGTGGAGCTCTTCAGATCATGTCACACATTGTGAACAACTGTCCACTGACAAAGTTCCCGGTGGACTGCAGGCTCTACACGTTGCTGATGATGACGTTGTTAAATGGCTGACCACGCACTGCACACAATAATATATAATGTACCGAGTAGTTTTGACAAATTGGTCGCAGTTTCGAAACTGACGCAATCATAAGGCGTGACTCAGCGTTATAATGCAGATGTGATCTGCTGCAAGTTCATAGGATACCAGGGAGGGCCGTAGAATATTTTAATGATGACATTAGCAATTTTTAAAATAGTATTGCCTGAAATATAACTTTTTTATCTACATTTGCTCTCTATTTACATTTTCTCCGCTTCCCTTGATCTCCCAGCTATCCATTGATTAACCATTTAAATAAAATTATACCACATTTATAAAAACAATTAAACGTAAAGTAAATAATCACGAATATATTACTGTTCAGTAAATTTATCTAAGTTCAATGCCCTGACACAGTTTGGATGTTGTGTAGCATTTACAATTCATTTTCCATTAAATTCTTCATTCATTAATAATATATGACGCTTGTAATCATCATCTGTTCTTAGCAGTATTTTATAACCATTGCATAATGAATTTTCAGTTCTTGGCTTTGATCTGAACTAGAAATCTTTTGGAAAGAACTGCTATGCATTCTTGGATCGACGGGAAGCCTGTATTGATGATATGGTATTAATATGTGTGTCTGTCTGTCTTTCTTTCACGCACAGGTAAAATGAGAGAGAGAAAGAGAGATATAGTTTCCAATGAGCAGAAAAAGATTCATGTTAGAACTGACAAACAAAAAGTCACATTTACAGATAAGTAAATACATCAAATTGAGTTTGGATTGGTACCAATAATCGGTATACCTCTTTCAGCCTTTCTGCGAGACCATTGGATAGAGTCTCGTCATTCCTAAATTAACGAAAGAGGGCGGACAATTGCCCACAAATATTTAGAAATGGTCCATTTTGCACGTTTTTATATGGAGATATTTTTTTTTATTAGTATGGTCAGTTTTTAAATTATTCCCTTAGTAAAATACTAATCAAAGGCTTTCCTTATTTCAGGAAGAGAACAGTGTCTTGTTTCTTTCATTCGTCATAAAATCACATGCACCACGAATACATAACACAGTACAACGTATGGGATTGCCGCTTGAGTATCACATCCATGTCTATTACTTTTTTGAGCAATATTCCTAACACAAACTTATACGGGCATATCCATACCAAAGCACGTCATTCATAAGCAGAAAGCACTAAGTATGAACTTTTAGATTCTAAGTCGACCCTTAGAGATATTAAAATATTCCCTGCGATATAATTTGTCTAGTGGCGATAATGATTTGCATTCCACATGCACACCCAATGACGTAGCAACAGCCTAACCATCCCATGCAACTACGGAGGGTAGTGTGCATCAGTCTTACTGCGTGCACCTCGTGCGAGTACAAGGTGCAACATGCTTTCGTGTATTATCTTTCCAAAGAGCTTGAAGGCGACGATATGTTCACTCATCTTTCCAAAGAGCTTGAAGGCGACGGTATATTCACTCCGTTATTTGGTGTAGAAACATTCTGTCTTTCTTAAATTTATTGACGTTATGGGCCGGGGAAACAATGAAGGATATCTTTGTTGATGTTCAAAATTGTGAAACCAAACTCTGTATCTTATTTAATGATATTTTGTATCATTATAAGATTTGATGGCATTTGTATCTCATCAAAACTGTTCAACAAAAACGAACCGTTTCTTGACATTAAGAATGTTTATTTTATGCTCAGTTCAAGAAATATTTGTCTGACCCCTATTTTTATTGCAATATAGTTTTATATGTCTCGATTTTGCAGTACTACATTTGTAGTATCATTTCAGTAGTAAGGTTTCAATAGCAAAGTGTCTTAGTATCATTTCGGTAGTAAGGTTTCAATAGCATAGTGTGCTAGTATCATTATTGTAGTATTGTTTCAATAGCAATGTGTGCTAGCATCAATTCAATAGTAAGGTTTAAATAGCAAAGTGTCCTAGTATAATTTCAGTAGTAAGGTTTAAATAGCAAAGTGTGCTAGTATCATTTCATTAGTAAGGTTTCAATATCAAAGTGTGCTAATATCGTTTTGGTAAGGTTCCAACAGCAAAGTCTCCTATTATCATTTCCGTAGTAAGGTGTCAATAGCAAAGCGTCCTAGTATCATTTCAGTAGTAATGTTTCACTAGCAAAGTGCTTTAGTATCATTTCAGTCGTAAGGTTTCAATAGCAAAATATCTTAGTATCATTTCAGCAGTAAGAGTTTCAATAGCAAAGTCTCTTCGGTATGTAGAAAGTAGATGATATTTTGTTATATTTAAAAGTTAGCACTTTCTATAGTCAGGAGTATCTTTGAATTAAAAAAATGATTGGTCTAGTAAACCATTCATGTAATTTATTAATATTGTATTTACTGCAATAGTAAGATTTAAATAGTAATATTTGCAGGTGGTATCACATACCACGGATATAGTGGGTACAGAGTGCTTGGTGGAGGGTGACGATGACAATGCTAGACTTCGATATTTTGAAGTCGTTACTTTTCATTCCCATTTTTAGTAATATTTATATTGTTACTGCTAAAATTGTTCTTATCACATATGACCTATTCTGAGTGCAGTGATATTATCTAACTATCCTATTCTAGCATTGCCACCTCCACCCTCTATTACGGTACCAACACCAATACGTCAGACTACACACACATGCACATACACACACACACACACACACACACACACACAAACACACAGTACTTCTAATAATTTCAGATTTTTCTCATCCTATAATAGAGTTGTGGACAGCTGCAAATGAAATTATCGCTGAGCACCATTCGCAAATATTGTTCAGCTGATGCCACTAAAACACTTGTGTGTTCATTAGTACTTTCAAGACTGGACTATTGGAGCTCAATTCGGTCTGGTTCATCTCAATATCTACTCCTGAAACTTCAAAAAGTTCAAAACACAGCTGCTCGGATCATACTTTTTTATGTTTTCTAATTTCATGGTGTTTTTTTTTTTTTTGTTGTTGTTGTAATAATGTTATTATATATGTGTTTTATCTTATAGGTGTTGTCTAATGCTGTAAAGCGCTAAGACCTTCTAAAGATTAGGCGCTATACAAAGTCCTCATTATTATTATTATTATTATGTTCCACTCAGTCACATTATCCTGACACATGGTTGACCAGTCCTAACAGTAACCTCATAATGCTGAGCTACAAGCGAGGCAGCTGCTAGTACCATTTTCATTCTTCTCAACTACGCAAGAAACATTTTTTTATATAAAAAAAACACTGTCAGACGTATCAATTAATATCAACTAGTTACATTTAGAAAAGCGTAGAGCAGGAGGTTCACATAAAATTCATGAATACTCTATAATATGGAATGGTCACTAGTAAAAGTGTTTTCTAATGTAAAAGATTTGGCCTATATGTTTTTTATTATTCTCAAAACATATTGAGAATTATAATAAGAACTTGAAAACTATATTCGGAAGTTCTTTGAACAACACTTATTTCACATTCAGTCATCGCTACTATTGAAGGGACACACTCGCACACACGCATGCACGCACACCTCTCTCTCTCTCTCTCTATCTCTCTTGATCCTCAGTACGTATAATCATCAGTAATAATGACAAAAGTATCCATGGACTATCAAACTGGTAGTGTGATATGTAGATGGTAGACGAAGACAGTGAAACTTAAGCCTGGTATAAATACTCATATAAACACTTTGTTGTTAAAATATATATCATGTAGGCATACATTTTCGTACGTCTCCATTGTTGTTAAGTAGTAATTCATCCTCATTTAGTCTACAGTCTTGCGATGTAACAACAGCTGCAAATTGTTAGTAAATGACTCTTAAGCATTCTTGGATCGATGGGAAATTTTTGTGAACAAGTTAAGAAGCGATTTTGCTTAGGTTACAAAGTCCCTAAAATGTAATAATAATGTTATAAACTTATTTAGCGAATATGCAACTATAAAAGTGAAAATTAGACAGTTATAAAAAGTCCCTTCAGTAATATAGATGAATCGATTAACAAATGTGACATAAACTTGAAATTTGTACAAATGAAAATAGTTCTAAAGTAAGTTAAGCGCACTTTACCACAAGGGACAATATTAGTAGTTAAATATTGTTAATTCGGGTCTAACATCTTTCCATTGTTCACTTTACACCATGTAACAAGTTTTCGTTTATTTTTAACCAGATCCGCCGGTTTTCAGAATTTTTCAACTATCTTGTGAATATCTTCAATTGTATTTTGGGGGGTGAAAAATACATTAGGTTATCCCAAAATATTATAGAAAACCGTAGGCCATCGGCCCAAACTTTTCTTTTTCTTCATAACTTTAAATGACACAAGCCAACGTTTGTTTTTCAAATAAATTTTTAAATCATATCTCTTGAACGTCTTTTTCATATCTTTTAAATAAATTTAGAGGACAACGGGCCCAGAGTTTTTCATAAAGTTTTGAGGAGCACTGGTCAAGATTTGTTTCATAAATTTTCATGGGCACACACCCAGTTTTTTTTCATATATCTTCAGAAACAATGGACAACCAAACTAGCAAACGTTGACTCCTGGCGCCAGTGACATCATTTTTGGATTCATATTTTTAGTCCATTCATGTAAACAATTTTCTTTAAGGTTTTGTTTCTCACAAATTACAAACTTATAGGTCAGCTACCTACTTTTAGCCCTAAAATCCTGATCCATTTTCCATCGGCCCTATCACAAATTTAAGGTAAAAATGAACTCATATCTCCAAATTTTATTATTTCAGTATATAATTACTACTATGACACAATTTATATACATTTGGAGACATAGACGCCAGTTGATATAGTACACAATAGTTTAGATACATCTGCATCGGTAGATATGATAAAATACATGGATAGTGTCGATTTATAGACTGTCAGGGTTGACAATAATACGCCTTCGATATACGGAATTAGATTTCGTCCGAAACATTCCTTAATCGTCCTCATTTACCCAAAAGTTGTTTACAAAAGTGAACATACACATTACTGTATGCTGAATCTAGCAAAGCAGTCCCAACGATTGATAACATGCCTAGCTTTGATGATTAAATTATTGTGAAAAATAATTCACTTGAGAGGGAACCAACTAACTTTCGAGATAATATTTTGTCGTTTCACCCTAAACTTTGAATTTTTTCATGTAATATAACAAACTCCATTGATACGTGTGTTTACTACAATAAAACAGACCTATTTTAATAAAACACTATATGACATAATTGACTACTACGAAATTATTGTGATATCATCAACCAAAAATGTTACTAATGTTATGAAACACTTTCGGATTTTCGAACACAGACGTTGCCAGCGAGTGTTCGAATGGACGAAATGGACACATTTTTTTTATGTACTCGGTTTTCCTACTCGCTAATGCCAGCAAGCATTGCACTTATTTGATTAATTTGGCAATGGTATGAATGGACTTGGATCTAATACAAACATTTTACAAAGTTCTAGGCACTTACAATTTAAGGGTAGTTCGCAGGGCGCTAGAGCTCGACTAACCATTGAAGTGTCTGGGGTTAAAACTGGATTCTCGATATAAGTTAAATGAACCTTCGCACCGCCCAAAATGTTTTCAGAAAGAAAAGATTTGTCCAGTCCAGAGGACGAATTGTGCACCACAAAACACAAATTGGCTATTCTCTGCAGGGTCGGATTTAGACATGGCGTAGCCCTAAGCTATGGGAAGCTGTAGAGGTCCTATTTAGTAAGTGGTAACAGAGATCGACACTGTAAAACAAATTCTGAAATTGTTTTGAGAGGCCCCTCCAGACTGTGAAGCCCTAAGATGTAGCTTGTTTAGCTTATGTCTAAATCCGGTCCTGATTCTCTGGATCAATAGTAAAGCGTGGATATACGAGCTTTTGGAAATATTTAAATAATTACTATAAATATTATTTAAATAAATAACACTATTTATATAATGAGCAACAGTGAAGTTCATTTATTTAGCTAATAAAGTATTTAATTCATACTACAATGCTAAAAAGTCGAGTTGCTTTCACAAAGAATAATCTATTATGAGGGCAAATGGAACTCGATGAAAAGAAGAATGGACAAAGAGCCTGCGGTTTATAAATTAAAAGACATAAAGGGAAAGACTATTTATGGAATATTTTACGTGGAGGACATATCTTTTTATGACATGCAAGATATTTAAGAGTGCAAAAAAATTAAATGTAAAAAAATAAAAAATTTGTGTGTGGTAAATAGAACGAATATAACGAATATTTCAATAGTTGCGAGGTTAAAGAAAATACCGAACTGAAAGGGTCTTTGCTAAAGCATATTCAATCAATAGTCTGTGAGTTCAGGGAGCGTGAAACTTTGTGGGTGCAGGGAGTAAGTAGCTTCATCAGTGCAGGGAATGATTAGGTTCATGCATGCAGGGAGTGAGTAGCTTAATGAGTGCCAGGAGCATCCTTATTATATTGCAATATGTGGCATACTACTAAAATTAAAGAAATAGGTGTATCACTTTCGCTCCCAACTCCGCCCAAAATATTAAAAAGAATGAACTGAAAATAAATAAAAAATATATAATTGATGAAGAACACGATTTATTTAATATATGTATGGTTTTCCAGTTCTGGCATATCAGCAATCATGGCAGGCTTGTCATAGTTCCTGCTATAGATTCGTAGAAACTGAGCAACCCTGTCATTCAGCACTGGTAAAGTTTACATTTTTGGTTCTCATGTAAATTTTTGTAAGTAGTGTATTGCTCTTAACATGACACATTTAGTGATACAGCAATTCAGTCAGTACACGACGTGAAATACATCATGAAACATGGATGCAAACAAATACCATCTATGGAAGTGTATCCGTTCTCGTGGCGTACCATAGTTTTCAGCAGTGCAATATATCTCACGAATGGACGGTAATTACGTTTTATTATTCATGCATTAAAACAATCAAGTTGTAAAATAATTTCAAAGCCAGGCATAATTGGTGAACTAATCTTCTTCTATTGCCAAGACAGTAGCAGTATGGAGACCAATGGTACACGGCAAGAACCGGTCGTCTGCTGTTAAGACAATAATGACACTAGAGTATATGTATGTTCTTTAATGACAAAATCCGTCGAATGTGTACAGCATTTATAACTACATTAAGTGACAATATTCCTTGTAATCTAATTTAAACACACATGAATCGAACAAACGTCAATAAAGAATACAAGTACAATAATCATTTTTATAAATGTAGGACACGTAACATATGAAGAGCTCGATAACATCCTGATTCCTTACGATTCATAATCTATTTATTTTGTACAAATTTGTCTTAGATCTTTCCATCCATATCTATATTCAGTAATATTGCTATCAAAATGGCATGAAACTGGCACAGACTGAAGATGCTGGAGAATTTCAGTTCATAAGGGACACGCTGAAAAGACACTATAACGTAAATGGTATGGACATAACTTGACAATTATTAAATCTGTATATAGATTCTAAAAGCAAAAGTTGTTAATGTGTTGATGTAGTCAGCAATTGTAAGAAGATTATTTCTTTTTGTCGGCCGTAGGGCGTCGTGAGCGCGAAGAGTAATTTTGTTACGTTTTTAAAGTTATATAGTAAATTTATTCGGGTTTCTTTGATTCAAATATATTGTATATCTAAGACATACAATCAACAAATCTGAGCTCCTAAATAGATAAAGAATATATATATATATATATATATATATATATATATATATATATATATATACTGCGTTTAGTGATGACTTATTCTTAGTTTCTCGGTTACGTCACTAATATTCTGACATTTCCATTTAGCACTTGAATCAATGCATTTCTCTATATTTTTCAATTTTAAATTATTTGACTGATTTCGTTTCATCTTTGTGTCGATCGTATTTACACGATTTCACAGCTCAACAGATTCTCGAGTTTTTGGATTGATGGCTATTACAATGCAGCACTGGGTCGGTGGATTTGGTTATCCAGTAATAAAAACATCAACTTCTTCTCATGGGCGTCTGGGGAGCCCAATGGTATTGACCACTGCATTGGACTCTTCAGTCATGAAGATTTCTACATGAATGACAATAAATGCGAAGTTGCTAGAGCCTACATTTGTGAAGATGAGTAAGTGTATTGATTACATTTGTAAGCCTGAACTTTCTTTACATGATTAGGTTCAAGCACTCCATCTTCCTCGTCCTCTTCATCATGTTCTTCAGCCTCTATTTATTTTCTGATCACGCTGTCAATAACTTTTTTAAGTTTCTAGGTGTTTTGCACATTTTAAGTCTCCGATATCGAAATATTACAAATATGCTCACAAATTGATAGAAAACTTTTTATGAATAAAATACGTTATTATGAATAAAATACGTTATATATTAAGTCATTCTCTCCTGCAAGTTTACAGCTTCATTTCATCGTATTACAATAAAAGTTGGTAACACTTCACAAAGGGACCAACCTTGATTGTCAGTTATGTTCTTCCAATTAGGAATAAGAAATCGCGTCCATTTATTTTATGTTGATCTTGTTTATTGGTTTAATATTGGTATATCAAAAAGCCACAACTTAAAATAGTAACAATCGTAAACGTACAAGTACTTCGTATTCTTTTTTTTTTTTCTCATCGCTAAAATTCTTAATTCTCTGTAAAGTCTTTGAGTAGGAAATAGAAAGACATAATAAATTATCAAGCATATTCCCCTGATGAAGAGATTGTGTATCCAGATAGGCATACTCCTCTGTGTGTGTCTGTGTGTGTGTGTGTGTGTGTGTGTGTGTGTGAAAGATTAAGTTTGTGTATCTTTGCTTTCAATTTATCAAAGAATACAATTTGACATATGTATGTGCTGGTTTTCTGGTATACTTTGAGAATTTCTATGTCGATAATGTAAATAGAATAAATATTTTAGTTCATTTTATATATAACTGCCAGTGAAAGTTTACCTTATTATTGAATTTTCAGAAACGGACTCCACAAGAATGAACCCTTTTTCGGATAAAAATCGTTTCAAATGTGTAAATCGTCACAATTACTTTATCATAACTGGAAGGAACCATCCTATCCTAGGAATCAAAGTGCAAAACGAACCAATGTAAAGTGGATACCAGAGTGCTTAAATTTGAATTTATATTTGTTCGAATTATTAATCAACCTATACTATTTTGACCAAAGAATGCTTTTTTGTCTTGATATGAATTTATATATTGCTCTTCATATTAAACGTTATAAATATTAAAATATATGTTGTGACGGTAGTATTTCAAACCACTGATATAGCAATAAAGAGCATGTAGCATTTTGTAACCGATTTCAGGTATCTTTTACGCCCCCTACTTCTGATACCGTGTTATTTTCTTCGTTTTCTGGCCCTCTCGTCACGATTTCATAATGTCCATATGATTC
Organism: Sinohyriopsis cumingii; assembly: GCA_028554795.2. NCBI lineage: Eukaryota > Metazoa > Mollusca > Bivalvia > Unionida > Unionidae > Sinohyriopsis > Sinohyriopsis cumingii. The sequence goes on from CM068824.1 coordinate 106,748,677, forward strand.
TTATGAATAATCAGCATTTCAAGTTGTATCGAAATCCACTTGTTTAAGGCTTGGTTTTGTTTTGTGGCTTTAACGCTATTTTTTTCTTCAGAATATGATACACTATACACAGGAAGCTACATATGTATATTGCTTTAAAGAGGAGAACTATTTTTCTTGTAGGACGTGTTTCTGCAAGTGTCTGAGAAGGCACTTCCTGTGATGCAAAAGTGTTATTCAAGAGAATACAAATCCTAAATTTGTGACACCGAGGAAGGCATTATAAAAGCTTATGCATTCTGTAGAATAAGGCCTTTCCTTCAACTCTGACAACTTTTCGATCGTTACTAATACTCTACAGTTACTAATAATACATTTATTGTAAAAATATATTATTATGCAATTTCAATTATGATCTGCAAGTGTAGCATAACATGGTTGGTGAAGGCGACGATTACACGGATTTGTGTTTTGTATCGTGGATACAACGGTGTCATCCAGGTAACGTATATGGAAATTGTTCAGATTTTATTTTTGAAGTAGATTTTTTGTATTTTGACCTACAAACC